>JBBHAA010001420.1:0-1200000 GCA_037953035.1 Aquarana catesbeiana | reverse complement strand
AAATTCAATGTGTCCATTACAGACACAGATCAGCATCACTTGTGCCCGACGTGTGCGGGGTACATATAAGCTGCCTCCCCTGTCACACTCTTGCTGACACACCTCCTAGCTACCACATCGCATTCAACACTTCCCTTTGTTTCCAGCCTTGCTCCAACACGTAAGTCACCCCCTAGGTCATTCGCATTAGCCTGTCACTTTTGTTTGATGTTTTTCCTTTTTTGTTATCACTGTTGCCACTTTTTTTGTTTACCATTGGCTCTCACTATCCTACCTTTCACTTTTTCATGCAACACCAACAATGCTCACATAGTTCACACTTTGAGTCAACACACACCCCCTTTTACATCACATTCCACTTATTTCACTATTTATTATTTTTTCATTATTTCATCTCTTCATATTTTTATATTTTATTATTATTATTTTTTTTTTTATTTATTTATTCATTTACATTTTTTATTCATTCTCAATTTCACATTCTTTTTTACACTTTCTCAGATCACTTCAGATGCCTTCACAAGCCACCGCAACTTTCCACTTGCACCAGCAATTTGTGCCTTGGGTCATCGGGAGGTTTTGTTGCATGCACCCTGCTGTGCGCGGCTGCAATTACCTCAGTTCCCGGGGGAGGCTATCTTGGGACTTTGATCACATGGCCGCAACATTTTACCGTTTTGGACCCTATGTGAGTATTTAGGACGGGCTAATCTGCCCTATTTCTACATTACTAATTAGAACTAGACTAATGTCACCACTTTTTTTTTTTTTTTTTTTTTTTTACACTCTGCAGATATATTTTAGCATCTGCCGCTGAGGAGTGTCTCTACACGAAACGTGTCGGGCACAAATGATGCTGATCTGTGTCTGCAATGGACACATTGAATTTCGGTCTGCAGCAGATTAATAATTCTGACATTTATTTATTCATCTATTTTGGTTTTACTTCCTACACCCATACTCCTGTCGCTGGTGCTGTTTTTATGTCATATGTATTAATATAAATTTATCCTATGTTATGTACCTTTGAACTGCTCTGACAATACCATACTCATGCAAACTTTTTTTCCCATGCCACACCTGTATGTTATGTGTGGGTGGAGTCTATATGAATTACTGTACTGAATGTATATGTGGTTATTTTATTGCCATATTCTTTACAACGTTCGTTACTAATAAAACAATTTTGCATTTATTTCAACTTTGCCTCCACTAAGTCATCTATCTCATTTAAAGTCCCACTTTCCCTTCTCTTTTGCAAAAGAGGATAACATAGCAAAAATAAAGGCCAGTCAACTTGACCGACAAGCAGAAATGACAAAACCAAATAAGTCATGCCATTTCTTGCCTGAATATAACACTGTACCTCCCTTCCACAGCAGCTTCCGCTAAGAAGAGAAAGATACAGCATTACAAAGAATTACGTGGCATTTGGGTACAAAAGAGCACTGAAAGCTGGTACAGTTTAGGCACTTTTAGTTGCACTTTTTGCGAAAGAGCAATTTTAACTGCTCTTACTGGAAAGAAGCCTTTCAAAACTGATGGTACTAACTTCTTTGCTGCATACTCAACTCATATCCCCATGTTCTTTGCATAGGTCTTAGGATAACAAGCTAGTTTGTCAATTTTTCATACTAAACTCTATAGCTAAACATTTTATTCAAAGCGGAGTTCAGCCTGGGAAAAAAAAAAATTAAAAATCATCAGCTACAAATACGGGAGCTGCTGACTTTTAATATAAAAACATTTACCTATCCAGGGATCCTGCGATATCGGCACCCGAAGCTGACCCGTCCCTCGGCTCTGGGTGCAGGCGCTAGCATCCTTACTAAGGGAAGCAGGAAGTGAAGCCTTGTGGCTTCACAGCCTTTTTCCTACTGCACATGTGCGAGTGGGGCTGCACGCTCTGAATGGTCCCTACTGTTTTCTGGGACCTGTGTGTCTCCCAGAAGGCAGCGGCTGCGAAGGAGGAGGGGCCAGACACAAAGTGCAGCGATCTTTCCCTGAAAGTGGAAGCAGATACCTAGGTTTCACAGGTATCCGCTCCCCCCCTCCCCCTGAAAGGTACCAAATGTGGCACCAGAGGGGGGGAGGAATCCGATCTGCAGAAGTTCCATTTCTGGGTGGAACTCCACTTTAAATCACCTCTATGGAGTCTCCTTTCCAAACTGAACATTCCTAATTTTCTTAACCTTTAATTATTACTGAGGTCTCCCATTTCATATATTTATTTAACCCCTTCCCACCGACTGCCTCCCGGTCCTTTAAGAGTTCTAAAACCTGGGAGGCAGAGACGGTCATTTGGGTCATGTGACTGCTGTGATTGGCTGTCACAGCGGTCACATGATCAGAAAGCTCCCAAATGCATGTGTCACGTACCTGGTAGGTTGTGAGCCTGAAGTGCAGGGAAAGACCTCCCTTATAGCTCCCACTCCCATTCCCCTGGAATGGAAATAGAGGGCCAGGAGTGAAGAGTGGTATGGGTGCCTGGCAGGATCAACAGTTGCTGGAAGTTCAGTAGTGGTGGCACCCTCTGAAATCAGGAACCTGAAGAGAAGACTGAAGACAGAGACTGGAATGCAGATAGGACCAGGAACCCAACAGGTAAGCAAGCCGGATAGTGGAGCGTTGGACTGGAACCAGGAACAACAGCAGGTAATAGCCTGGAACGCTGGACTGGAACCAGGAACAAGCAGTAGGTAGCAGACTGGAACGCTGGACTGGAACCAGGAACAACAGCAGATAATAGCCTAGAACACTGGACTGGAACCAGGAACAAGCAGTAGGTAGCAGACTTGAATGCTGGACTGGAACCAGGAACAATGGCAGGTAATAGCCTGGAACGCTGGACTGGAACCAGGAACAAGCAGTAGGTAGCAGACTGGAACGCTGGACTGGAACCAGGAACAACAGCAGGTAATAGCAGACTGGAAGCCGGTATACACAGCGGAGGGTCAACAAGCCGGTGGTCGGTAGCGGTCGGACAGCAGAGGTACCAGGGGTAATGCAGAGGGATGGTCAGGCAAGCCAAGAGGGTCTGGTGCAGGCGGATAGCAGGATGGTCAAACAGGAAGCCGGGTCAGATAACAGGATACACAGATCAGATCAGGTAACACACACAGAACGCTGTAGAGCAGACAGCGGGGATGGAGTGTGACAGACCAGTTTAAATAGCCCGCCTGACACCAGCGGGAGTGCGCGCGCACGTGCCCGTGCGTGACCGCACCCGTAAACGCGTGCGCATGCGCAGTGGAACCCGTGGCCGTGTTCCCGTGCGCCTGGATCGCTGGTTACTGGCAAGATCTTCATGACATTGCCCCCCCCAAGGGGCAGCCTCCGGATGCCCCTTTGAGAAAATTTCTCTAGGTGGGATCTTTTAAAGGTTTGCAACAGATCTTCAGCATGAATATTATCTTCTGGTTCCCAAGAAATCTCCTCTGGGCCAAACCCCTTCCACTTTATCAAAAATTGATTCTGGTTACCTCTTTTCCTATGGTCCATGATAGCCACCACCTCAAATTCCTCCTCCCCATCTACCAGGATTGGATCAGGAGGATCCGTACTTCGACCTGGAAATGGGTTGGCAATAGATGGTTTGAGCAAGGACACGTGAAAAACTGGATGTACCTTTAGTGAATCCGGGAGTTCAAGTTCATATGCAACTTCATTAAACGGAAAACGGTCCAAGAAACTTGGGACCCAATTTCTTGGAAGGGCAAGCCAACCTGAGGTTTACTGTGGACAACCATACCTGATCCCCAGGTGCAAGTAAGAGCTCACCTCGCCTTTTCTTATCGAAGGTTGCTTTATTATACTCCTGGGTCCTGGTCATGGTGTCCTGTAAAACTTGGTTGTTGGAGGTAAAGAAATCCAATTTCTCCTGGACTGCGGGTACTGTGCATTATGGAAGAGAGTTAGGTAAAAATGAAGGGTGGAAACCATAATTCGCAAAAAACGGAGTCTGTTTGATAACAGAATGAATAGAATTGTTATAAGCGAATTCGGCCAATGGCAGAACAGAAATCCAATCATCTTGGGCAAAAGAAGAAAAACAGCGCAAATATTGTTCAAGGGTCTGGTTTGTTCTTTCTGTTTGCCCATTAGTCTGGGGATGATAAGCCGATGAAAATGAAAGTTCAATGTTCAAGGTTTTACACAAAGCCCTCCAGAATCGAGAGGTAAATTGTACCCCTCGATCTGAAACGATATTAACTGGTACCCCATGGAGCCTGATGACCTCTTTAATGAATGCTTGTGCTGTTTCTTTAGCTGAAGGGGTGCCCTTCATTGGGACAAAGTGAGCCATCTTCGACAACCGGTCCACTATGACAAAGATTGAGGTGAAGCCCCCAGCCGGGGGTAATTCTACAATAAAGTCTATAGCAGGGGTCTCAAACTGGTGGCCCTCCAGCTGTTGCAAAACTACAAGTCCCATCATGCCTCTGCCTGTGGGAGTCATGCTTATAACTGTCAGTTTTGCAATGCCTCATGGGAATTGTAGTTTTGCAACAGCTGGAGGGCCGATAGTTTGAGACCCCTGGTCTATAGAGAGCATTTTCCAGGGCCTATCTGGGACAGGCAAGGGTTTTAGTAGACCCCATGCCTTTGTTTTGTGCCCTTTGTTCCTAATGCAGGTGGTACAGGACTCTACAAACTCTTTACAATCCTTGCGTAGCTGAGGCCACCAGAAGGTACGCTGTACCAAATCAGTGGTCTTAGCTACGCCAAAATGCCCAGCCAGCGCATGATCGTGGCAGAGCTCTAGTACTGAAACTCGTACTGTTTCAGGTATAAAGATCCTACTCTCATGCCACAGTAACCCATCCTTAACCTGGAGCTCTGTTTTAATGGAAGATTCCAATCCTGTGGAAGCCTGTTTAATCTGGGAAAGCAGGTTTCCCTGAAGTAAAAGAAAATTCCCCGGGGACAGAATGGTGTCTGGAGGGGAAATCTCTTGGGATTTGTGAAACATCCTAGATAGGGCGTCAGGTTTAGTATTTTTGAAACCAGGGCGGTAAGTGACATGAAAGGAGAACCTGGAGAAAAAGAGAGCCCACCTGGCCTGACGTGGTTTCAACCTCTTTGCAGATCTCAAATACTCCAGGTTCTTATGATCTGTAAAAATTAAGACTGGATGAGCGGCACCCTCCAACAGATAGCGCCACTCCTCCAATGCTGACTTGATTGCCAACAACTCTCTGTCACCTACATCATAATTTCTCTCTGCCGTGGACAATTTATGAGAAAAGAAGGCCACAGGATGCAGCAGGGCCTTAGTTCCCTGTCTTTGGGACAACACTACCCCTACTGCAATTTCAGATGCGTCCACTTCTACTATAAATGGCAGAGAGGAATCTGGATGCTTTAGTACAGAGGCGGAGGTGAAAAGGCCCTTGAGAGTCTCAAAAGCCTTTTGAGCTTCAGCAGACCAATGTAAGCGTGTACCTTGTTTGGTTAGTTGTGTGATGGGTGTAATGATGGCTGAAAACCCTTTTATAAATTTACGGTAAAAATTAGCGAATCCAACAAATCGCTGGATTCCTTTCTTGTCTGTCGGGACTGGCCAATCTAGGACTGCAGTGACCTTTTGAGGGTCCATTTTAATGCCCTTACTGGAAATGACTAACCCCAAAAATGGAATACTTTCCTGTTCAAATTCACATTTTTCAGCCTTTGCATATAGACCATGTTGTCGAAGTCGGCCCAACACACTTCTGACGTGCCTGCGATGGGATTCAAGGGAACAAGAAAAAATCAATATGTCGTCTAAATAGACGATGAAAAACAGGTCTAGAAAGTCACGTAACACATCATTAATAAAGTATTGAAATGTAGCAGGGGCATTGCACAGGCCGAAAGGCATCACGAGGTACTCAAAATGTCCATAGCGGGTACAAAAAGCAGTCTTCCATTTGTCTCCATCCCTAATACGAACTAAATTGTAGGCCCCACGGAGATCAAGTTTGGTGAATATGGTGGCCGTCCCCAGTCTTTGGAACAGCTCTGGTACTAGGGGGAGAGGGTACCGATTCTTCACAGTGATTTTATTTAGTTCGCGGTAATCCACACAAGGCCTGAGAGTTTTATCTTTTTTCTGCACAAAGAAGATGCCTGCACCTGCGGGAGATGTGGATGGATGAATGAAGTTTCTTTTAAGGTTTTCATCAATGTATTCTTTCAACGCCCCTTGTTCCACTTCAGTTAAGGGAAATATTCTTCCAAAAGGGATTTCAGCACCGGGAAGTAACTCAATGGGACAGTCATAGGCCCGGTGAGGGGGTAACACCTCTGCCCTCTGCTTGCTAAATACGTCCAGAAAGTCATGATAGGCAGAAGGAATGGACGGGTGTAGACTAGGATCTGTATCTAGGCATAGCAGAGTAGGGTTCTCCTGAGTATTCTGAGTTCTGCAGAACTGTTGGCAATAAGGAGAGGGGAAGGTAACCTCACCCGTGATCCAATTAATGTCCGGATTGTGAGCCTGTAACCATGGCATGCCGAGAATTATGGGAAACAGGGGTGAAGCGATAATGTCCAGGCGTAGCTGTTCCTGATGGGCGTTGGAAACAGAAACGGGTATTGGGATAGTCTTTTGAGTAACAGGTCCAGACTTGATAGCGGTTCCATCAGCTAGATGGATAGAGAGTCCATGGGCTTTAGGCGACAAAGGTATTTGGTGTTGGGTGGCAAAAAGAGAATCCATGAAACAGCTGCAAGCTCCCGAGTCAATAATTATTTGTAGGGTCTTTCCTGAAAGCTGTAGCAGAAGAGGAAGAGCAAGGTGAGTGGTATTTTTAACCAGAGGTGTCACATAGTCAGTAGATATACAGAAAAAAGGGGGAATTGGGACTTTAAATGAGGCGCACTAGTCGCCCCGATCCCGAAATCAGGTATATATAACAGGGAGTTTGGGACTTTAAATGAAGCAGTTTGGAATGCGGAGGATTATCATTGTAATTTTATTAATATAAGTAAATATATAGTAAAGGAATTTCATGTGTATATACAGACATACATATATAATTGGCACAAAATTATAGGCATAATTAGATGGAAAAGTATAAACAGTAGAATACATAATTATATTGGATAAGTCAGGGTCAAAGTAATGTTGATATAAAATAGCATATAGCCTATAGGTGCCCGGGATGGCATATCCAGTGAACTGATAATAAAATTGCATAGCAAGATGATGTAATCATGATATTAATGAATAGGTAACATCAAGGTAACAATGGATAGAGTTCTGGCATCAATCATAGCTCGACGCGTTTCGTGGATGGTATTTGTCCACTCATCAGGAGCTGATGCATAGTAATCCTGTAGGATATATACAAAAAGTCAACCTCAATCCGTATAGAGAGGAATAAAACAAAAAATGCTGGAAAGGTTTTGGCCAGACAAGCACTTACCAACCCTGACACTGAGCGTGGCACGTGGCAGATGGCATGGAGTGGGCCGGGGACAACAAACCCCGTAGCGGGAGCTGAGGCAGCATGTAATGTCTGGATGACATCAGGTAAAGAAATGACAGTGTATAGGTAGTGAAATGATCTCCATGTGGCAGCAATGGTAAAGATGGATTGTCACAGTAAAAATACCTGAGGATAAATGTTGAGAAATATAGTATATCAGTAATCATTCAAAACAGAGTAGGTTATGTTGAGTATTATATAGTATAAATAATGTGTACAAAGATACTTGTATATGAAGATTACTGATAAGTAATACAATAGAAGTCATATGATAAAAGAGGTCTGATTGAGGGAATAAATGTAACAATAATGATGGGGCATAGCATGTCAGAAAGGGATATCTGGGAATAAATATTGAAAATGGTGTATAATAGTATATTAATTAAATTAAAACAAATAGCGTTGAGGAATAATATAAATAATATGTCCAGAAATACCCATGTATGGAAAGTGCTCATAAATAATGCCGTGAAGGTTGTAAAATAAAAAGGGAATCTGATAAAAGAAATCAATAGTGGAAATTCTGGGTATGTGTGAATAGATGGGTAGGGGAAATGTAAAAATTGTGTAAAAAACTAGTACAAGAAACAAGGTGTAGAGTGCGACAGAACAGAAAGCATGACAGTGAAGTATAAGCATGGATATGAAAAGGTTTACCTGATGCTGCATAACATGCACAACTAGCGAGATGAAATCAGCTAGTGTGCAGAGACCCCAAGGGGAGACTGGCCGTGTAAGCAGCTAGCTCCGATTGGGGGACGCCTATATACACACATGCCGCCAACGCCACGTGCGTGAGCCTGCGGGAGGAGGGGAGCGGCGTCCGCACCTGAGCTGAATGTCTGCTCAGTGTTTGGCGCCAAAAACCTCCCCCCAATGGTAATCACGCAGATGACGCTCCAAACGTCGGCGCGGTGACGTCATGATCAACGTCCCGCGTAAGACGCAGGGAACATGGCGTCGATGCGCCGAGGGGTATCCACCCAGACCTCCTAAAGGGGAGGGGGAGGAAGGATCCACAGGGCGCATCGCAGCTCCCGCGCAGAGGAGAGACAAGCCCCAACACAGAGCCACGCCAAATGGACATGCCAGCCCAGAGCAGTGGCAAAGCAGTGGGAAATAGTAAATGACAGGACATAAAAATAAAAATATTTGATAATAATAACAAATAAAATTGTATATAGCAACCAGTGCTGGAAATGCCATCAATGTTAACATTGTGTGGAATAAATGAAGGCATACATAATATGTACAAAATATATCACTAATCCAAAAATTCAGTCCCAATTAGGGCATGTGTTAAACCTCTCGCGTAGATAGCAGGGGAACACTGCTGATCCAACTTTCCAAATGCTTCCATCCCGGTACTTAGTTTTACAGAAAAAAGGGGGAATTGGGACTTTAAATGAGGCGCACTAGTCGCCTCCATCCCGAAATCAGGTATATATAACAGGGAGTTTGGGACTTTAAATGAAGCAGTTTGGAATGCGGAGGATTATCATTGTAATTTTATTAATATAAGTAAATATATAGTAAAGGAATTTCATGTGTATATACAGACATACATATATAATTGGCACAAAATTATAGGCATAATTAGATGGAAAAGTATAAACAGTAGAATACATAATTATATTGGATAAGTCAGGGTCAAAGTAATGTTGATATAAAATAGCATATAGCCTATAGGTGCCCGGGATGGCATATCCATATTACTTATATTAATAAAATTACAATGATAATCCTCCGCATTCCAAACTGCTTCATTTAAAGTCCCAAACTCCCTGTTATATATACCTGATTTCGGGATGGAGGCGACTAGTGCGCCTCATTTAAAGTCCCAATTCCCCCTTTTTTCTGTAAAACTAAGTACCGGGATGGAAGCATTTGGAAAGTTGGATCAGCAGTGTTCCCCTGCTATCTACGCGAGAGGTTTAACACATGCCCTAATTGGGACTGAATTTCTGGATTAGTGATATATTTTGTACATATTATGTATGCCTTCATTTATTCCACACAATGTTAACATTGATGGCATTTCCAGCACTGGTTGCTATATACAATTTTATTTGTTATTATTATCAAATATTTTTATTTTTATGTCCTGTCATTTACTATTTCCCACTGCTTTGCCACTGCTCTGGGCTGGCATGTCCATTTGGCGTGGCTCTGTGTTGGGGCTTGTCTCTCCTCTGCGCGGGAGCTGCGATGCGCCCTGTGGATCCTTCCTCCCCCTCCCCTTTAGGAGGTCTGGGTGGATACCCCTCGGCGCATCGACGCCACGTTCCCTGCGTCTTACGCGGGACGTTGATCATGACGTCACCGCGCCGACGTTTGGAGCGTCATCTGCGTGATTACCATTGGGGGGAGGTTTTTGGCGCCAAACACTGAGCAGACATTCAGCTCAGGTGCGGACGCCGCTCCCCTCCTCCCGCAGGCTCACGCACGTGGCGTTGGCGGCATGTGTGTATATAGGCGTCCCCCAATCGGAGCTAGCTGCTTACACGGCCAGTCTCCCCTTGGGGTCTCTGCACACTAGCTGATTTCATCTCGCTAGTTGTGCATGTTATGCAGCATCAGGTAAACCTTTTCATATCCATGCTTATACTTCACTGTCATGCTTTCTGTTCTGTCGCACTCTACACCTTGTTTCTTGTACTAGTTTTTTACACAATTTTTTCATTTCCCCTACCCATCTATTCACACATACCCAGAATTTCCACTATTGATTTCTTTTATCAGATTCCCTTTTTATTTTACAACCTTCACGGCATTATTTATGAGCACTTTCCATACATGGGTATTTCTGGACAAATTATTTATATTATTCCTCAACGCTATTTGTTTTAATTTAATTAATATACTATTATACACCATTTTCAATATTTATTCCCAGATATCCCTTTCTGACATGCTATGCCCCATCATTATTGTTACATTTATTCCCTCAATCAGACCTCTTTTATCATATGACTTCTATTGTATTACTTATCAGTAATCTTCATATACAAATATCTTTGTACACATTATTTATACTATATAATACTCAACATAACCTACTCTGTTTTGAATGATTACTGATATACTATATTTCTCAACATTTATCCTCAGGTATTTTTACTGTGACAATCCATCTTTACCATTGCTGCCACATGGAGATCATTTCACTACCTATACACTGTCATTTCTTTACCTGATGTCATCCAGACATTACATGCTGCCTCAGCTCCCGCTACGGGGTTTGTTGTCCCCGGCCCACTCCATGCCATCTGCCACGTGCCACGCTCAGTGTCAGGGTTGGTAAGTGCTTGTCTGGCCAAAACCTTTCCAGCATTTTTTGTTTTATTCCTCTCTATACGGATTGAGGTTGACTTTTTGTATATATCCTACAGGATTACTATGCATCAGCTCCTGATGAGTGGACAAATACCATCCACGAAACGCGTCGAGCTATGATTGATGCCAGAACTCTATCCATTGTTACCTTGATGTTACCTATTCATTAATATCATGATTACATCATCTTGCTATGCAATTTTATTATCAGTTCACTGGATATGCCATCCCGGGCACCTATAGGCTATATGCTATTTTATATCAACATTACTTTGACCCTGACTTATCCAATATAATTATGTATTCTACTGTTTATACTTTTCCATCTAATTATGCCTATAATTTTGTGCCAATTATATATGTATGTCTGTATATACACATGAAATTCCTTTACTATATATTTACTTATATTAATAAAATTACAATGATAATCCTCCGCATTCCAAACTGCTTCATTTAAAGTCCCAAACTCCCTGTTATATATACATAGTCAGTAGATAGAGATAAACACTTACGGAGTTTAAGGGGACAGTTCCTGACATAGTGCCCAGGTTCCCCGCAATACAGGCACAAATTATTTGCTCGACGACGTTGTCGTTCCTCTTGGGTGAGCGAAGGCCGCAGGACTCCCAATTGCATTGGCTCAGGTAAGTTAAACGTGGAGGTAGGTGGTGTTGGTGATGAGTGATGGGGAACCTTAGGGGTAACCCAAGTTGGACAAGAAGACCCCATAGCTCTCTCAGACCTACGCTCTCGTAGGCATCGATCGATCTGGATGGCTAGATCGATTAAAGCATTTAAAGTCTGTGGTGTACCCACCCTGGCCAATTCATCCTTCAGAGAATCAGAAAGTCCCAACCGAAACTGATAGCGGAGAGCCGCATCATTCCAATTAGTGTCCGCACTCCACTTCCTGAATTCAGCCACATAGTCCTCTGCTGCTCTGCGACCCTGTTGAAGGGTGTGCAGAGCCGTCTCCGCAGTTACGGACAGCTGGGGGTCATCATACAACTGACCCAGTGCGTCAAAGAAGGTGGAGAGATTGGTCAGGGATATGTCCTTTTGCTCTAAGAGGCGATGGGCCCAGGTTTGGGGGTCACCAGAGAGTAGAGAAATTACGTAGCCCACCTTTGTAGCCTCCAGGGAAAAGGTACGTGGCTGAAGAGCAAAAAATAATTTGCAGGAGTTGCGGAAGGCTCTGAACTTATGGCGATTTCCGAAGAAACGTTCAGGTGTAGGAACCTTAGGTTCTGGAGAGAGCATTACCACCGTTGAGGAAGGCCCGACTGAAGGAGCAGGAGCAGAGGGAACTCCCTGGACCCCAATGGGATTAGACAGGGTTAACACTCGTTCCTCCAGCCTGGTGTATCCTTGCTGTAGATTCTTGACTGCTTCAGTCAATGCTGCCAGGTGTGCACAGAGTTCCTCCATGGGAGACGTTCCCTGCTCAGGCTCAGACATGGCTGTCTGCTACTGTCACGTACCTGGTAGGTTGTGAGCCTGAAGTGCAGGGAAAGACCTCCCTTACAGCTCCCACTCCCGTTCCCCTGGAAAGGAAACAGAGGGCCAGGAGTGAAGAGTGGTATGGGTGCCTGGCAGGATCAACAGTTGCTGGAAGTTCAGTAGTGGTGGCACCCTCTGGAATCAGGAACCTGAAGAGGAGACTGAAGACAGAGACTGGAATGCAGTTAGGACCAGGAACCCAACAGGTAAGCAAGCCGGATAGTGGAGCGCTGGACTGGAACCAGGAACAACAGCAGGTAATAGCCTGGAACGCTGGACCGGAACCAGGAACAAGCAGTAGGTAGCAGACTGGAACGCTGGACTGGAACCAGGAACAACAGCAGGTAATAGCCTGGAACGCTGGACTGGAACCAGGAACAAGCAGTAGGTAGCAGACTGGAACGCTGGACTGGAACCAGGAACAACAGCAGGTAATAGCCTGGAACGCTGGACTGGAACCAGGAACAAGCAGTAGGTAGCAGACTGGGACGCTGGACTGGAACGCTGGACTGGAACCAGGAACAACAGCAGGTAATAGCCTGGAACGCTGGACTGGAACCAGGAACAAGCAGTAGGTAGTAGACTGGAACGCTGGACTGGAACCAGGAACAACAGCAGGTAATAGCCTGGAACGCTGGACTGGAACCAGGAACAAGAAGTAGGTAGCAGACTGGAACGCTGGACTGGAACCAGGAACAACAGCAGGTAATAGCAGACTGGAAGCCGGTATACACAGCGGAGGGTCAACAAGCCGGTGGTCGGTAGCGGTCGGACAGCAGAGGTACCAGGGGTAATGCAGAGGGATGGTCAGGCAAGCCAAGAGGGTCTGGTGCAGGCGGATAGCAGGATGGTCAAACAGGAAGCCGGGTCAGATAACAGGATACACAGATCAGATCAGGTAACACACACAGAACGCTGTAGAGCAGACAGCGGGGATGGAGTGTGACAGACCGATTTAAATAGCCTGCCTGACACCAGCAGGAGTGCGCGCGCGCATGCCCGTGCGTGACCGCACCCGTGAACGCGCGCGCATGCGCAGTGGAACCCGTGGCCGTGTTCCTGTGCGCCTGGATCGCTGGTTACTGGCAGGATCTTCATGACAGCATGTATGCATTGAAAGCTTAACAATTCCCACAGGCTACCATGCTGGGAGCGTGCAGGGAGCGCGCTCTCAGCCCGGTAAATTGTAAACACACATATATGCAGCTGTTCAGCATCAAGGCCCACCCTCCAACAGACCACATTTATACGTACGGCTGGCTCCAAGAGGTTTATTGCCTGCCACTGAACCGGTCTGAGCATTAGTAAAACCTCATCTGGAATATTTAGTTCAGTTTTGGGCACCAGTTCACAAAAAAGGATATCGGGGAACTGGAGAAAGTGCAGAGTAAACACAGTCTCACAGCAGACAGTTGAACAAGATTAGTCCTAGTTTATTCAGTAATGCATGTAAAAGAACAATCCCGTTGTCAGACAAGAAGGGATATTAGGTAGGTAAAAAAGAAATCAACAGTTTACAGTTTCACAGAAGATCCATGGAGCAACAAGGAGCTGACGGCATTGGGGTTTACAAAAAACTTCCTGCAGCATGGAGGGCGCCAATACCTCTGCTGCACTGCGGCCGAATGTGGAACACGTTCACCAGTGTGTGGGGAAGGGCTGGACGTGCTGGGGGAGAAAGCGAAGATGATTGACAGCGGGAAGGTGGAGACCCGAACTGTAAGCTGGACGTGGCTGGGATTAGTGGAAAGGAGAGAGCCGCATTGCTGCAGTGTGGATGACGCTATACGTTCACAGCATTTAGAGCCCAATGGATGTGAATCCCAGCTGCGTAGGAGTGTCCCAAAACGATGTAGACCTCAGGGAGATGGAAAAGCAGGGCTGGATGGGCCAATGTGGATGTCAGCCAGCATTGCTGGGGTTCTAGGGGTGCTGGTCATTGGAGCACCTCATGGACCTGGGTGAGCTGTTGGCTGTGGTGGTTGCCTTGACAACGCGTTTCGCGCATCTGTGCCTTTTCAAAGCCCTCAGATCCTATGTCATTAACCATGCCTTTTCCTCCCCATCCACAGATGGCCAAGTTTTAGCACTGGTGTTACTTGTTGCATAAACTGATAAGAGGCATGGAGAAGCTCAGTTATGAAGAAAGATTAGAGGAACTGAATTTATTCAGTTTAAGGGGGGGGGGACTCACCATGTTTGAATCCATAAGTGGTCTTTGTAGTGAACTTGGTGTTGAGTTATTTACTTTCGGGTCATTACAGAAGTCAAGGGGGCACTTTTTATGCCCGTAAAGAAAAAATATTTAACAGGCTTCCTCACAGTAAGAGCTGTGAAAATGTGGACTACACTAAAGAACAAGTTATGGCCAACTCAGTAGATATTTATTCATGTTTTAAAAAAGAGCTGGATGTATTCCTAAATGTACAAAATATAACTGGATATTAACATGTATAGGTAATAACGCTAGAGACTGTTGATCCAGGAAATATCCAATTGCCAATCTCCAATTCAATGGAACAGATTGGATCATGCTTTATTGAGTATTTTGCTGTCCCCTGGATCACCTGTGTGTATAAAATTTTGTCTATAGAGGTTTTCTATTTGTTTGTTTTTGTATTGGTTGAGCTAGATGGGCTTTTATTTCAACCTAACTATGTAACTACAGGCATCCCAACTTGCAAAAACTCATTTCAGGGAGGTGGCAAACTCAGTTCAGGGAGGTGGCGCTCCCCCTCCCCAGTGGATTTATTGATTTTACAGCCCCATGTTCCCTCCAATTGAAGATTTCACCTGCTGCAGCTGCACACACACACCTATCTACCACCATGCTGTGCGTGTGTGTACATCAGGGGTTGGGGTTGCTAGCATGGGCCAACGCTGTATCCTGGCCTAGGTCGAAAAGGTCAAGACCTAGGTCAGCACTATGCAGGGGGCAGCACGGAAAGAGTCCCCGCCGGCTTGCGCTACACTGTTAGTGTAGCATCAGTCTTATGGGGTGGACTGGGCTTGGAGGCAAATTAGTCTAGTGCCCCCATAAACGGCCGGAATGCTTCCGGTAGGTGGGCGGTCGACCGGCATTCAGCAACTGTGGGACGGGGGCGCCGCTTCTAATTTTGACTGTCCTCTTATCCTGGACCACAAACCTTCCTCACTGTGTTATATGTTTTCTGCTGCACCATTGGCATGGTTATATCTTCTTAGTCCTCTCCATAAAATTATCAGAAATTTGTGCCTAAAGTAGAACTATAGGCAACACTTTTTTTTTCATTTTGGATAGAATAAGGGAGGGTTATAGCCCCTGTCAGTTTATTTTTTGCCATCCCTGTCCCATGCAGAGATTTCCCTTCACTTCCTGCCCCATAGCCAAACAGGAAGTGAGAGGAAATCTATGCAAATTAAGGGAATCCATTGCCCCCCCCCCCCCAGGCCCTCAGAACTAGTGTCCCCACTCGAAAATTTCAGGGCGGGTCTTAAACAGCAAGGGGTGTGGCCTTGACAGGAAGGGATGGGTCATATTTAAATTAGGGGGTGCACAAGTTTAGTCAGGCCTAGGGTAGCATAAAACCGAAATACACTACTGGCATGGGCACAGCAGGAAATGAGGGATTAGTCGTTTTACAAGGGGTCTCCAGCACCCTGGGGGCCTGTGCTGTCCACTCTGAATCCTCCTGTGAGATATAGAGTGACACTGCAGGATCGGCACAGGCAGCTACAAACAGTGCTGGGACTCCCTACTGGATTCTCTGGTATAGCTACAGTTGGAGAAGTTTTGCTTACATGCACTATGAAGATTTTTGTCCCATTCAAACAAGCACACTCATTTTGGTCCTTTTGATGCATGCCTGCTGGTTTGTGTTAGAACAGAGCAATGCATTGTTAAAATGCATCATATTGTTTAGTTATTTTAAGATGTAATCAAAATTAATGAAAGACAAGTTATTCAAATGTATGTGATGCGGTAATGTGTGTTGTGCTGCAATATAAACGCAGAAATGCTGCAATTTTACACAACACACACCAACATTCATGTACAGTGTGAACAGAGCATATAGAGAACAATTGTTTTCTCTGTGCTCTTGCATGGAGTCTGTGTTGATCAATGCCAATCAACACAACCCAACACATCTGGTGTGAACGAGCCCTCAAAGTGAAAAGAAGAATATTCACAAAGCCCTTCTTCCTAAGGCTACTTTCACACTAAGGCGCTTTACAGGCTGCATAGCCCCTGTAAAGAGCCTCTCCTGTCTCTCCAGTGTGAAAGCCCGAGGGCTTTCACACTGGAGTGGTGCGCTTGCAGGACGGTATAAAAAGTCCTGCAAGCCGCATCTTTGCAGTGCTGTAAGAGAAAACAATGGGGCAGCGCCGCCAAATCGCCGCTTTGCGGTGCTTTGCGGGTGGTTTTAACCCTTTTTAAGCCGCTAGCGGGGGTTAAAACCGCCCCGCTAGTGGCCAAATAGCACCACTAAAACTAAGGTAAAAGCAGCGCTGAAAATAGCGCCACTTTACCGCCGACGCCCACCCCAGTGTGAAAGTAGCCTTAGGCCCCTTTCACACTGAGGCGCTTCTAAACCGCCAGTAAAACACTGAGCGCTTTTGAAGAGCTTTTGAAGAGCTTTCCAGTAATTTCAATGGAGAGGGGCGTTTTTTCACCGCCCTGCCAGCGCACTGCCCCAGTGTGAAGGTATTCAATGATTTTAATGGAAATAGGTTTTCATGAGATTTCAGGTGCTTTTTTTAGCGTGAAATGGCCCGAAAAGTGCCTCAGTGTGAAAGGTGTCTAAAGGTAATAAGAAATGATTGTTTTCTAAAATCTTTCCAAAAGTGCTCTGCACAAAACACATTTACTTTGCAGTGGGAAAGTAACAACATACAGCAGTTGTGGTAGCTCACCGCCTGGTAGTATGTCTGTGCTGATTAGGGATGAGCCGAACACCCCCCGGTTCAGTTCGCACCAGAACCTGCGAACGGACCGAAAGTTCGCACGAACGTTAGAACCCCATTGACGTCTATGGGACTCGAACGTTCGAAATCAAAAGTGCTCATTTTAAAGGCTAATTTGCATGGTATTGTCCTAAAAAGGGTTTGGGGACACGGGTCCTACCCCAGGGGACATGTATCAATGCAAAAAAAACTTTTAAAAACGGACGTTTTTTCGGGAGCAGTGATTTTAACGATGCTTAAAGTAAAAAAAAAAAGTGAAATATTCCTTTAAATATCGTAACTGGGGGGTGTCTATAGTATGCCTGTAAAGTGGCGCGTGTTTCCCGTGTTTAGAACAGTCCCTGCACCAAATGTCATTTTTAAAGGAAAAAATCTCATTTAAAACTGCTTGCGGGTTTAATGTAATGTCGGGTCCTGGCAATATGGATGAAAATCAGTGAGACAAACGGCATGGGTACCCCCCAGTCCATTACCAGGCCCTTTGGGTCTTGTATGGATATTAAGGGGAACCCCGCACCCAAATTAAAAAAAGGAAAGGTGTGGGACCACCAGGCCCTATATACTCTGAACAGCAGTATACAGGCGGTGCAAACAAGACAGGGACTGTAGGTTTGTTGTTAAGTAGAATCTGTTTGTCATTTTGAACGGGTACATTTTGAACGTGTTTAGCTCCAGCTAAAAAATCTTTTTTAAGCTTTTTGGAAAACATAGGGAAGGGTTATCACCCCTGTGACATTTGTTTTGCTGTCTTTCCTCCTCTTTAGAAGATTTCACCTCACTTTTTATCCCAATGACAAATGTTTTTTGAGAATTTGGGGTTTTTTGTGCAACAAGGATTGGAAAGCATCAGTGGAAAGGAGAAATGTTTTTCCCATATTAACTCTTACAGGAGAGAATTTCCCTTCCTAGGGGTAGATTTCATCTCACTTCCTGTTGCCTCCTTCCGTTTGCAAGTAGGAGTCGTTTGTAAGTTAGATGTTTGAAAGTAGGGGCCTGCCCTATATACTCAGCAGAAATTTGGGCCTTAGGTGTTGTTGTGGCCACAACAACGTAAGTCCTCACAGGGCCCTGCTGTGAAATATTAGATCAAGAATTGTAATTACATGCCCCTGTTGAACAGGGGCAGAAAAACTGGGCCTTTGGTGGTGGTGGTGCTGGTGCCACAACACTGTAAGTCCTCACTCGCTCTTGGTGGGTGCAGAAATGGGCCCTGCTGTGAAATATTAGATCAAGAATTGTAATTACATGCCCCTGTTGAACAGGGGCAGAAAAATTGGGCCTTTGGTGGTGGTGGTCGTGGGTGCTGGTGCCACAACACTGCAACCCCTCACAGACACTCTAGTTGGAATGCAGGAACGAGCCCTGCTGCAAAGTATTGCATCAAAAATTGTAATTACACGCCCCTGTTAAACAGGGGCAGAAAAATTGGGCCTTAGGCACTGGTGCTGGTGCCACAACACTGCAACCCCTCACAGACACTCTAGTTGGAATGCAGGAATG
The DNA here is from genome assembly GCA_037953035.1 of Aquarana catesbeiana. Classification (NCBI taxonomy): domain Eukaryota; kingdom Metazoa; phylum Chordata; class Amphibia; order Anura; family Ranidae; genus Aquarana; species Aquarana catesbeiana. Next base: position 1,181,242 of record JBBHAA010001420.1, on the reverse strand, counting down.
AGCCCTGCTGCAAAGTATTGCATCAAAAATTGTAATTACACGCCCCTGTTAAACAGGGGCTGAAAAATTGTGCCTTAGGCACTGGTGGTGGCGCCCAGAACCAAAAATGTTCTTACAAGCTATCAGCGTGATGATTGAGGAGGAAGAGTATAATTACTCAGGGATAGTCACTCAGCATCAGCATAGGCAGTCTTTGAAGAGATCTGAGATTTCAAAAAAAATTATTCGGTTACATCAGCATCAGGTGCTTGGTAGCTGGTGGTGATCCAAGACTGATTCATTTTTATGAAGGTCCGTCGATCGACTGAGTCGGTGGACAGACACACCCTGTGATTGGTTACCACGCCTCCAGCAGCACTGAATATGCGTTCCGAAAGAACGATGGATGCAGGACAGGCCAGTAGCTCAATTGCATACTGTGCAAGCTCTGGCCAGTGATCCATCCTCAAGACCCAGTAACCCAGAGGATTTTCGAGTGGTAAAGGTGTCCAAGTCTGATCTTGCCCCTAGGTATTCCTGCACCATGTAAAACAGACGCTGGCGATGGTTGCTGGAACCGATCATACCTTGGGGCTGCGGACCAAAAAATTGTCTGAACGCATCGGTCAGACGGCCACCTTCTCCACCGCTCCTTCTTTGACTGACCGAAGCCTAAGCAACACGTTGTCCAGAAACAGGAGTTTGTAACCTCCCAGTCTCTGGGAACGCGTTGCACAGACCTTTCTGCAAGGCCTCCCGAAGATGTTTCATCCTCTGCTCCCTCTGCGATGGCAAGATAAGGTCCGCAACCTTACCCTTGTAACGTGGATCAAGGAGGGTTGCCAGCCAGTATTGGTCCTTCTCCTTGATACCACGAATACGAGGATCCTTACGCAGGCTTTGCAGGATCAGGGAGGCCATGCAGCGTAGGTTTGCTGAGGCATTCGTTCCGGAGTCCTCTGGGTCACTAAGGACGACATGGTACGCAGCCACCTCCTCTCAGCCACGTACAAGTCCATGTGTTTCTTGGGACTGATCCCTTAAAGACTGCTGCTGATGCTGAGTGCCAGGCTCCACCTCCATACTGACACAATCTTCCTCCTCCTCCTCCTCCTCTTCCTCTTCCTGTGTGATCGGCGGGCACGCAGGAACACTGTCTAGATAAAGGGGGCCTTGAGAGCTAAGGAAGTCCTCCTCTTCCTGCCTCTGTTCTGCCTCAAGTGCCCTGTCCATTATTCCACGCAGCGTGTGCTCCAACAGGTGGACAAGGGGGACAGTGTCACTGATGCATGCACTGTTACTGCTCACCATCCTCGTGGCCTGCTCAAATGGTGACAGGACAGTGCATGCATCCCTGATCATGGCCCACTGGCGTGGGGAAAAAAAACAAGCTCCCCTGACCCTGTCCTGGTGCCATAGTCGCACAGGTACTCATTGATGGCCCTCTGCTGCGTGTGCAGCCACTGCAGCATGGCCAACGTTGAGTTCCACCTGGTGGGCATGTCACAGATTAGGCGGTTCTTAGGCAGGTTAAACTCCTTTTGGAGGTCCGTCAGCCGAGCACTGGCATTATATGACCGTCGGAAATGCACACAGACTTTCCTGGCCTGCCTCAGGACATCCTGTAAGCCCGGGTACCTGCCCAAGAACCGCTGCACCACCAAGTTAAGGACGTGAGCCAAACAGGGCACAAGGGTCATTTGTCCCTGTCGGAGGGCAGAGAGGAGGTTGGTGCCATTGTCGCAAACCACCATTCCTGCCTTAAGTTGGCGTGGCATCAACCACCTCTGAACATGCCCCTGCAGAGCTGACAGAACCTCTTCCCCAGTGTGGCTCCTGTCCCCCAAGCACACCAGCTCAAGCACTGCATGGCATCTTTTGGCCTGCGTACTTGCGTAGCCCCTTGAACGGCTACGGAGCACCGCTGGTTCCGAGGACAAAGCACAGGAAGAGGCCATGGAGGAAGAAGAAGAGGAGGGGGTGGAGGAGAGAGGTGTGTCACAATCATTAGCATTTTGGAGGCGTGGTGGCGGAACAACCTCCAACACTACTGCACCTTGTCCTGTATCCTTCCCAGCTGCCAGCAGAGTCACCCAATGCGGCGAGAAACTTAGGTAACATCCCTGTCCATGCCTGCTGGACCATGAGTCAGCGGTAATATGCACCTTACCGCTGACCGCCCTGTCCAGCGAGGCATGGACATTGCCTTCCACATGCCGGTAGAGAGCCAGAATCGCCTTCCGTGAGAAAAAGTGGCGTTTGGGTACCTGCCACTGAGGAACCGCACATTCCACAAACTCACGGAAGGGGGCAGAGTCTACCAACAGAAAAGGCAGCAGTTGAAGTGCTAGCAATTTTGCCAATCTAGCATTCAACCGCTGGGCATGTGGATGGCTGGGAGCAAACTTCTTTCGGCGGTGCAGCAGCTGGGGCAGGGAAATTTGCCTGGTACAATCTGACGTCGGTGTACCAAAAGCAGATTGCCCACAAGTACTTGGCTGTGACACACCTAATTCTACACCTTCATTCCTCTCAGTGCAGGTCTCAGAGAGGACTGAAGGTATAGTGGGGTTGGAAATCTCAGCTGATGAGGAGCAAGGAGAGGTCCTCTTTGTTCTTTGGTGTGGGTCTTTTAGATACGCTTGCCAACGAACTGCATGGCAGGTCAACATATGTCTGGTCAAGCTGTGGTACCCAAGCGGGAGATGTTTTGGCCACGCGAGATACGCTTGAGACATATGTTGCAAATAGCAGCAGTGCAATCTGATGCACTCGTCTCAAAAAAGGCCCACACCAAAGAACTTTTTGAATAACGCGCAGAGACTGCAGCGCCCTGAACATGTGGAGCTTTGGGGTGTGATGCAGTCAATGTGCTGACCTTAGGCTGGCCCATGGAGGGCATCCTGCCTCGTTGGTGATGTGCCGCCTCCTCCTCCTCCTCCTCTCTCCTATCAGGCACCCACGTTGAGTCAGTGACCTCATCATCCCCTCCCTCCTCATCACTGGAGCAAACCTGGCAGTATGCTGCAGCAGGGGGAGCATGACTGCCAGATTGCTGTCCTTCTTGGGCACCCCCTCTGTCCATGCTCATGTTACTGCCTTCATCGAGCTCAGTATCATCATCAGAGCCTTCCAAACGCTGGGCATCCTCCTGGAGCATGTACCCAACACTGTGGTCAAACAGTTCGAGGGACTCCTCAGGAGGACATGGTGGGGCTAGGGAAGGAGTCACTGATGACATTGAGCCGAGGGAAGAGGCCGCTGCTTTGCCAGACAAAGTACCCTGGGCATAGGTGAGAGAGGATGAGGAGGATGAGGACGGCTTGGTCATCCACTCGACCAAGTCTTCCGCATGTTGCGGCTCAACAGGGCCAGCTTCCGAAAAAAAGGCCAAGCGCGTCCCACGGCCACGTGCTGATGAGGATGCACCGTCTCCACGACCAGCACTAGACACAGAGCCTGCTTGCCCTCTCTTATTGGCTTGTGACTGTCTGCCTCTCCTTCTTGGCCTTCCAGACATACTAATGGCCTGTAGCTGCACTAAGCTGGGATATATATATATATATATATGTACTGATACTGCAGCTAGCAAAATCAACTGCCTGCCTGTAGTATGAGAACACCACCAACCTTCTACAGGTAGCTTTAGCTGAACACTGTGAGGTGGATGCACCCCACTAACTTGTAGGTTTAGCTGAACACTGTGAACAGGATGCACCCCACTAACTTGTAGGTTTAGCTGAACACTGTGAGCAGGACGCACCCCACTAACTTGTAGGTTTAGCTGAACACTGTGAGCAGGACGCACTGCACTAACTGTAAATAGTCTAGCTGCCTGACTGAGGTACTAATAGGATCAAAAGAACACCAGTAATTTTCTTCAGGTAGCTGTATATACTGTAACAAGACAAGCCTGCCTATCAGTAAGAAGATAACAGGAACGGATCTAGCTGAACACTGTGAGCAGGACACACTGCACTAACTTGTAGGTTTAGCTGAACACTGTGAGGTGGACGCACCCCACTAACTTGTAGGTTTAGCTGAACACTGTGAGGTGGACGCACCCCACTAACTTGTAGGTTTAGCTGAACACTGTGAGGTGGACGCACCACACTAACTTGTAGGTTTAGCTGAACACTGTGAGCAGGACGCACCCCACTAACTTGTAGGTTTAGCTAAAGACTGTGAGCAGGACGCACCCCACTAACTTGTAGGTTTAGCTGAACACTGTGAGGTGGACGCACCACACTAACTTGTAGGTTTAGCTGAACACTGTGAGCAGGACGCACCCCACTAACTTGTAGGTTTAGCTGAACACTGTGAGCAGGACGCACTGCACTAACTGTAAATAGTCTAGCTGCCTGACTGTGGTACTAATAGGATCAAAAGAACACCAGTAATTTTCTTCAGGTAGCTGTATATACTGTAACAAGACAAGCCTGCCTGTCAGTAAGAAGATAACAGGAACGGATCTAGCTGAACACTGTGAGCAGGACGCACTGCACTAACTTGTAGGTTTAGCTGAACACTGTGAGGTGGACGCACCCCACTAACTTGTAGGTTTAGCTGAACACTGTGAGGTGGACGCACCCCACTAACTTGTAGGTTTAGCTGAACACTGTGAGGTGGACGCACCCCACTAACTTGTAGGTTTAGCTGAACACTGTGAGGTGGACGCACCACACTAACTTGTAGGTTTAGCTGAACACTGTGAGCAGGACGCACCCCACTAACTTGTAGGTTTAGCTAAAGACTGTGAGCAGGACGCACCCCACTAACTTGTAGGTTTAGCTGAACACTGTGAGGTGGACGCACCACACTAACTTGTAGGTTTAGCTGAACACTGTGAGCAGGACGCACCCCACTAACTTGTAGGTTTAGCTGAACACTGTGAGCAGGACGCACTGCACTAACTGTAAATAGTCTAGCTGCCTGACTGTGGTACTAATAGGATCAAAAGAACACCAGTAATTTTCTTCAGGTAGCTGTATATACTGTAACAAGACAAGCCTGCCTGTCAGTAAGAAGATAACAGGAACGGATCTAGCTGAACACTGTGAGCAGGACGCACTGCACTAACTTGTAGGTTTAGCTGAACACTGTGAGGTGGACGCACCCCACTAACTTGTAGGTTTAGCTGAACACTGTGAGGTGGACGCACCCCACTAACTTGTAGGTTTAGCTGAAGACTGTGAGCAGGACGCACCCCACTAACTTGTAGGTTTAGCTGAACACTGTGAGGTGGACGCACCACACTAACTTGTAGGTTTAGCTGAACACTTTGAGCAGGATGCACCCCACTAACTTGTAGGTTTAGCTGAACACTGTGAGCAGGATGCACTGCACTAACTGTAAATAGTCTAGCTGCCTGACTGTGGTACTAATAGGATCAAAAGAACACCAGTAATTTTCTTCAGGTAGCTGTATATACTGTAAGACAAGCCTGCCTGTCAGTAAGAAGATAACAGGAACTGATCTAGCTGAACACTGTGAGTAGGACGCACTGCACTAACTTGTAGGTTTAGCTAAACACTGAACAGGACGCACCCCACTAACTTGTAGGTTTAGCTGAACACTGTGAGCAGGACGCACCCCACTAACTTGTAGGTTTAGCTGAACACTGTGAGCAGGACGCACCCCACTAACTTGTAGGTTTAGCTGAACACTGTGAGCAGGACGCACCCCACTAACTTGAAGTTTTAGCTGAACACTGTGAGCAGGATGCACTGCACTAACTGTAAATAGTCTAGCTGCCTGACTGTGGTACTAATAGGATCAAATGAACACCAGCAATTTTCTTCAGGTAGCTGTATATACTGTAACAAGACAAGCCTGCCTGTCAGTAAGAAGATAACAGGAACGGATCTAGCTGAACACTGTGAGCAGGATGCACTGCACTAACTTGTAGGTTTAGCTAAACACTGTGAACAGGACGCACCCCACTAACTTGTAGGTTTAGCTGAACACTGTGAGCAGGACGCACCCCACTAACTTGTAGGTTTAGCTGAACACTGTGAGGTGGACGCACCACACTAACTTGTAGGTTTAGCTGAACACTGTGAGCAGGACGCACCCCACTAACTTGTAGTTTTAGCTGAACACTGTGAGCAGGACGCACTGCACTAACTGTAAATAGTCTAGCTGCCTGACTGTGGTACTAATAGGATCAAATGAACACCAGCAATTTTCTTCAGGTAGCTGTATATACTGTAACAAGACAAGCCTGCCTGTCAGTAAGAAGATAACAGGAACGGATCTAGCTGAACACTGTGAGCAGGACGCACTGCACTAACTGTAAATAGTCTAGCTGCCTGACTGTGGTACTAATAGGATCAAAAGAACACAAGCAATTTTCTTCAGGTAGCTGTATATACTGTAACAAGACAAGCCTGCCTGTCAGTAAGAAGATAGCAGGAACGGATCTAGCTGAACACTGTGAGCAGGATGCACTGCACTAACTGTAAATAGTCTAGCTGCCTGACTGTGGTACTAATAGGATCAAAAGAACACCAGTAATTTTCTTCAGGTAGGTGTATATACTGTAACAAGACAAGCCTGCCTGTCAGTAGGAAGATAACAAGAACAGATCTAGCTAAACTGAATACAGTGTATATATATATATATATATATATGCAACACCTGGGATGCATATATATACACAATACACTGTAAGTGCAGCTAACTGACTGACTGTTCTGCCTAATCTATCTAACTTAAATCAAATGTCACTGTCTGTCTCTCTCTCTCTCTCAATGAACGCCGGAACACACACTACACAGGGCCGCCGTGCAGGCGGCCTTATATAGTGTGGGGCGTGTACTAAATCCCCTGGGCCATATTTGGCCAAAGCCTCCTTGGCTTTGGCCAATTACAGCTCTCTGTTCAGGCGGCGCTGTGATTGGCCAAGCATGCGGGTCATAGTGCATGCTTGGCCAATCATCAGCCAGCAATGCACTGCGATGCCACAGTGAATTATGGGCCGTGACGCGCCACGCGAATTTGGCGCGAACGGCCCATATCGTTCGCAATTCGGCGAATGACCGAACAGCCGATGTTCGAGTCGAACATGGGTTCGACTCGAACACGAAGCTCATCCCTAGTGCTGATAGAACAAGTGTACCTGGGATAACACAATGATAGATAGAGTTCAGGACTCTATGGGGAGTGCTGCTTTACTGCCGGTGTTCTGTCAGGTAGTGCCCGGGATGTACTGCACATGCGCCGTACGGAACAGCACAACAGCTGATTTTAGGATCAGCTGTTGTGACGGGAGACGGCGCCTGCGCACAATAGCCGACAGAAGAAATTTTTCTGTCAGATTGTGCCTCGCGCTGCTGATGTGTGTTCATGTCGATGAGGGGCAGATTTGTATATGTTGGGGGCAGATTGTAAAATTATGGGCAGTGCTGCAAAGATGGGGCGGATTTTTAAATGATGCCTCATGTCGGCGAGGGGCAGATTTGTACATATTAGGTGCGGATTTTTAAAAGATGGGCACGCCCCGCAAGCGTACAAGAGAAATAGCAGAATAAAATTTGTTTTGCAGCACTGCCCATCATTTAAAAATCCGCCCCCAACATGTACAAATCCTCCCCTCACTGACATGAACATGCCTCGCCAGCGCCAGGCACAATCTGACAGAAAAATGTCTTCCGTCGGCTATTGTGCTGCAGGCGCCATCTCGCTGTCACAACAGCCGATTGTAAAATCAGCTGTTGTGCTGCTCCCTCCGGCGCATGCGTAGCTCATCCCGGGCACTTTTCGATAGCGGGCACTATCAGATAGAACACCGGCCGTTCTTCTCCACACGGAGAGTCGAGGTGCGGGGGGGCAGGGCCAGTATAGTTGATGAATGGAACTCTTGGCCAGTCAAAGTGTACGGTTCTCTCTTCACACTCCCTCCACCTGAGGCTGTCACTGAAGGGGTGGGAGTTCGGGAATATGCTGTATCATGTGAACACTGTAGGAAGGAGCCTGAGCCAGGGTGCTGTGCATTTTTTACACTGTGTGGGACTTATCCAAGCTTGCGCCCCTCTCCTGCATGGCAACACTTCGCCCAGTGTTGTACCGGCCCTGGCTGTTCCCATGCGTTCCCACAGGACTTCTTGTCCTGGGTTGACAGCCGGGATAATGCAGGGCACTTGTGGGTGTCCAGGAGCCACAGCTGAAATGCAGGAGACTCCCGCACCTCATGGGAGACTTGGGATGTCTGTAACTATGAGCCACTCCAGAACCCCGTTGTCCTCTTTGCACTGCTGCTATCAAAACTAGATGAGTTTGAGGGTCAATTCACACTACAGCGTTGACCTGCATTTTAGCGCACTGTGAAAACGTGTGTCAATTCATGAACACACAGAAAACAATTGTTTCCCCTTTGCCCCATTCACACTGCAACTCAGCCCAGAGCTGTGCTACAGGGGACTGCAATAAAATACAGACATGCTGCATTTAATCACAGAATTACATGGCACTGTACAGCAGTACAGCACCATGAATGAAGTGTACGTTTTGTACGCTTCAAATAAAGTTTGCACAAAACACAAAATAAAGAGCCATTTGATGTGCTGAATTGTGCACCACACTGCCCCCTACTGCATCTGGGAGCGGAGAGCCTGCTGCGGCAGCTATCCGCTATAGTGTGAACCCGGCGTTGGAGTGCTTTATACAGTGGAAGTATTTCATCATTTTTTTATATTTCATAATATATTTCATTAGAATTATGATTTTTTTTCCAAAATCGAAGTTTATTGCGAATAACAGATATAATACACACTAGGAATACAATTATAGAATGTGTAACTTGTTGCACAATGCACAAGATAAAATTGGGAGTAGTACATTGTTTTTCAGTAGGGTAGATCAATAATAATTCGGAAAGAAACAAAGCGCTGAAAGCGACCGGGTGAATATATAAACATCTCAGTTACTCTTTTTCAATTCGCGAACTGGAGTTTGCCTTTCTTGACAGTGTGCTTGACCGTTGGGGTAGCTCTGAGCCCCCCTTCTTCTAGGGGAATTTTCACTATATCTGTATTGGTTGAGGGTAAAAGTTTTAGGGAGCCTCGGCGGTAGTAGGGGGTGAGTGTAGGCTTCCTGGTCAGGCTTCCCTTTTATTGAAGGTTGTATGTTGTTACGGGTTGGGTGTATGATGATTTATTGGTTAGGTGTTTCATTTCCCTAGGACAATTAAATTCCTGTGGGATTGCGGTCACCAGACCACTAGCAATCCACAGATAAAGGGTGAATCTAGTGGGCATATTCCATGTTCGGGTAGGTAGATTGAGTGGATGCGGAGAACCAGTTAGGTCAGTTGGGTGGGAGGGAAGAAAGTGAGTGAAGAGGGGACCTAGGTTAGAGAAGCTCCTCTTGGGAGAGGATTGCTATAGCGGATCTATTTCACTGGAGGGGATAACAAGTCAAGGTAAAAGGTGGTGGTTGGAACTGTATTTTATGTAGGGGTGTATTAGTTGGACTCATACTGTAGTATGATATGTGTATAAATGGGTAGGGAAGGAGAAGTGAGGGGGGTGTCATAAAGAAGAAAAGGGTGGACTCTTCCTCCTCCTCCGGCCCGACATCACGTTCCCTCAAGTACCATTAAGATAGTAGTTGAGCGTAATCGTCAGTCGTTTTAAAGTGATGTCAGCAAGACCAAATTTTCTTGGATTTGGTTGGCATGTCTTTGGCTTGGTGAACTAAGTCCTCAATTTCTGCCACTTTATTTATACGTTTGATCCAATCCGCAATGGTTGGAGGGTTCAGCGGATTTCCATCTGTTTGGGACACAGATTTTTGCAGCGTTTACAAGGTGTAGAGCTAATGAGTGTTTATAATCTTTCTTTGGGATGGCGGAGTGATGTAGGAAAAAGAATAAGCAGAAAAAAAGCGCCTCCAGATCAGGATCAGTTAGTTATGTTTAATATACAAATCGAATATGTCCACTTACATGTGATAAAAGGCAAGTAGAGCACAGGTAATCCTCAGGTAGTGATGTCCCAGCGTGAGCAGCCTGTTTGTAAAAATCCGTCCATGTCAAGTGGACATATTCGATTTGTATATTAAACATATCTAACTGATCCTGATCTGGAGGCGCTTTTTTTCTTCGTATTCTTTTTCATGTACTTGGAGCCTGCTTCATGCTTCCCTAAAGGCTTGCCCTGGATTACGGACTGTTAGACCATATACAAAGGTTTTTTGTCCATTTGTTTATTATTTTATACTATGTCATTTACTCATGATCCTATTCCTAGTGGGCATGTATACTATATCTATATACTATATCTATCTCTAACCAGCAACAGCGCTGCTAATCATTGTTTTTTGGGTGGTGTAGGAGCATTTGGGCTGGGATAAATTCTATCTGGTAGGTTGTGATTAGGACAGTGAGGCGGTGGACCTCTTTCTAGAAATTTTGGAGTGCGGGACATGACCACCATGTGTGGAGAAGCGAACCGTCTTTGTCAGTAAAAGAATTATGAGTTTTTATCTCTCTTTTATTCAGTACAGATTGTGCTTTTGCGGCTGCTGTGTGACATTTGTGTGATCCAAGTTAGCTTACAAAAAAATTAGCTGCCATATGAAGAATATACAGTACAAAAAATATTTGAACACCACATATACACACATAGAAACCATAGAATTAAATATAATGAGAACAGTTATCAAGAACATCCCCTAGACCACAAGGATACAGTGTGTAATACTCAAAACTAGATCAGACATATTTACTAGAACTATTGCAATATTTTACCATTTACATACAACTTAATTTGTGAATTCCCTTCTGTTGAAGTCAGAAATAATATTGTTTCACTTTTTCAACTTCACCTGTCTAAGAGCTTGTTCGCACCATGCACAAGATAAAGCTCAGGAGCACTACAGCACAAGTATTCTAACATTGAGCAACTCATTCACTTCAGGATAAGCACAGTAACACGGATGTTTAGTAATTTATTTTGGAATACAGCACCAAACACATTAGTTACCAGTAATGGTGAGGATCTCATGACCTGCAGGCTGCTGCTCTATGTCAAAATTTGTCCTTCATTCCTCCAGATTCTGCCCACAATCTTCCAGTGCTGCAGGGGTTAACAGCAGCGGCTGTAAGTATGAAGCACTTGCGCCGCTCAGCCGATCCTTCCTGCCCCATCAGCCATTCACAGAACTTATACTATTATTGTGCCACAATGCATCACGTTCTGTGCATGGAGGAGTGGATGAATGACAGGATGTCTCCCATAGGCGTGTGCACAGGGTGTGCTGGATGTGACTGGGCACACCCTAATCACTCTGTGTGGTGTTGATTCCCCCTGTCTCCCCGCTGCAGTGCTGCCAGCTTCCCTCCTCTCCTGCCCGCCACTGCAGGAGATGTTTCAGTATGTGTTCATTATTAACAGAAGCATAGTAAACTTTTTTCTATGCTTCAGTTTGTGAACAGAAAGCCACTCAACCCAGAGCACTTCATATTTGTTCACTGTGCAGTGCAGCCGAGGCTGCAGAGAAAGGGACTGTGGAAGCTCTGTTCTCAGTCTCTTTCTCTCTGTTTAGACCCTTGATATTTCACCAAAGCCCCCCAGCGGGGTTCCTAAAAAAATTGTACAAAAATAATAAAAATAAAAACTACTGACACCGTCCACTGCTCTGCTGATATTCACTCTAAAAAGAAACGAAACAGAGGGTGCACCATTCCCTTTGCAAAAATGATTTTTTTAAAAAGCGTATGAAACATACTCACAAACAAAGGTTAAAATCAAGCCTGATATGAAATTCACCAGATGCTCATCCAGTGTGGTCCACTGGCCAGTGACAGTTGTGGAAGGAAGAGTCCAAAAGAACTGATGAGCTCTGAAGAAGAGGGGACAACCCTCGAAACGTGTCAACGTGTTTCATACGCTTTTAAAAAAATAATAAATTGTTGCAAAGGTAATGCACTAGGCTGGTGTGCCCTCTGTTTCTTTTCTTTTTAGAGTTCTATTTGGGTGTTCCCTGACCTGTTGAGAGTGGCAGCACAGCCAATGCAGTGGCTAGACCAGTGGAGACATCTGTTTTCAATCAGCCGCACAGCAATTTCTCAAGCGCAGGAGCATTTGTTTCTTTTATATTTCTGCTCATATTCACCCGCAGGACATGGAATATATACCATTGTAGGTACCTAATTAGTTTGGTGCTGTATCCCCACCCCACCCCCCAAAAAAGAAAGTTACTACTTTTTTTTTTTATATCTTTTTATTAATAACCATAGGAAAAAAAGTATACAGAACACACCGTATTGTGATACAAGTACAAAAAAAGAAAAGGAAAAAAAAAGAAAAAACCAAACAACTTTATAGCAGCTGGCGCTGCAACACACGGTATTAAATATAAATACATATATCAAAAAGAAGAAAAAAAAAACAATAGGTTAATTTTCCCCCTTTTTCTTCCCTTCCCTTCCCTCCCAATCCTATTCCCCTCCCAACCCCCCCTCCCCCTGGTCACCGCCCCCCTCTCTCCCCCCGACATTTAATACACCGCACTCTGATTGTTAGCACTGGACCCTATTGTGTTCCGGGGCAGCCTATGTCGCAGTAGAGCTCAATGGTCCCCGCTATCTCCTGGGACCTGTGTGTTTCCCAGGAGACAGTGGGAGAGTGCGGGAGGGGGCGTGACTCCCACGGGAGTCTATTCCCGGAAGTGGGTGCAGATACCTGTATTATACAGGTATCTGCACCCCCTCCCCCCTGAAAGGTGCCAACTGTGACACCGGAGGGGGGATCCAATGAGCGGAAGTTCCACTTTTGGGTGGAACCCCGCTTTAAGTGATGGTGACCCCCTGATATGCCACATTTGGCATGTCATTTTTTTGGGGGGGGGGAGCGGATACCCTCTTTTTAGAGGCATCCAGCTCCTATTTCCTTCGAAAGGAATCCAGCTCCCACTTCCGGAAGGAAGTTCACCTCACACCCCTCCCTGCAATCTTCTGGGACACGTCACAGGTCCCAGAAGATTGCCCGGCCATTCACAGTGCGCAGCCCAGCTTGCACATGCGCAGTCCTGGCTGTGAAGCCACAGCCGGGCGCCCACAGTAAGAATGCCAGTGCCGTGGAGAGGCTACGTACGCCCGCATCCCTGGACTGTGGGGCAGGTGAGTGTCTGATTATTAAAAGTCAGCAGCTAAACTTTGTGTTTTGTTTTTTCAGCAAAACTCCGCTTTAAAAACAAAATGTACAAATGTTAAGATGGGATAATAACTACTTGACACCCGCGCTATAGCCGAAAAGTGGCTACAGTGTGGGCTTAAAATGCCGGGGGGGCATACATGAACATCCTCCAGTTCTCACGCTGCCCGCGCGCCCCACTCTGTGTCCTTGGAACTCGGCTGATCACAGATCGGGGTAAAGGGCCAATCACAGTGGGCCCTTTACCACGTGAACAGCTGTCAGCCAATGACAGCGGATTATGGAAGTAAACAGAAGCCCGTTATCGGCTTTTTTTTTCTCACGCTGTGAAAAAAGAAGAAAGCCGTTAACCGGCTTCTGTTAGAGGTACATCGGTCCCCTTAGTGCCCACCAGTGCTGCTAATCAGTGCCCATCAGTACTGCTAATCAGTGCCCACCCGTGGCACCTACCAGTGCCCATTAGTGCATCAGTGCCCATCAGTGAAGGAGAAAAATTACCCGTTTGCAACATTTTATCACAAAATATGAAAAAATATAGTTTTTTTTCTTGCATTAACGTACAATTGTCATTCAAATTGTGAGAGCGCTGAAAGCTGAAAATTGGCCTGGGCAGGAAGGGGGTATAAGTGGCCAGTAAGCAAATGGTTAAGATAAAGTGAAAATTACACAAACTCAAAAAAATTATGATGAGTTCTAAACCTTCTTTACTCCTTCTAAATGTATGGAAAAAAAATGGATCTAGATATACTTTAATTTTTGAACAGAGTGGAGCAGCATTGGAACCTCTGTCATGTTTCAAATGCTGTCTATTCGGGAAATCTTTCATGCTTCTTGTCCTTTCTAAAATCCTTCACCTAAGGGAAAGTCTTTCCAATGGGGACAAAGGCAGCAACACAACTCTGTACTTGATTAAACAAAGCCCACAATCCACGACCTTAATAGTTGCCCTAACACACTTTTCTTCAATATTATGCACTTTACAGTTGTCAAAATCCTTCATGCTGGAAGATCCAAGATGGCCTTCTTCTTCACAAATGCAATCTGTCCCTTGAATTTTGAGACTTGTCATCTTCAAACTTCAACCTTTTAGCTTTAAATACAAAAATACATTTAATTTCATGATTTCATAAGCTTAATATCAATAAAGAACATTCTGTTAATTAAAAAAAGGCATACTAACAAAACATTATCAAGACGGAGGTTACATAGAAGGTGAGTGGGTTGAGTAGCCCACTGGTATCACAATTGTCCCTGCCCTATATCGACCTCTGCAAGTAGGTAGAGTTTAGAGTCCTGGGGGAGAGTTATTGCTCCTGGAATCCTTTGGAGAAATATATTTAATGTAGCATTACCCCCATAGGGGCTGCTGGTAATCGTGTCTCCTATTACTGCACAGCCAGGTAACATGCATTTCTCCACTTGCAGCCAGACACAAGAAGTCAGTCCTGTAACTGGTTTTAGTTATATTTAGTTCGGTGATAACATCTTGGAGAGGGTTAAGGGATTTATGGGATGCCCAGCAGATAATGAACACAGCACAACTTGGGGACAATCTCCCTTTCTCTCTGTACAAAAATCCTGAACTGCTTCCTTCTGAACAAACTCACAGTCCTGGACAGGTCAATAGCAAGAGTCCATTACAGACTAAGGGCTCTGGGCCCTTCTGGAAATTAGCACAAACTTGAGGTAATTGCTTGCAGGGGTGTATCCCCTCCCTCTGTGGATCTGGTCCCAGCTCCACTACTCAGCAGGTCCTTCTTGGAACATCTCCATCTTCCACCCACCTCCGCTTGCCAGCATAATTCACCTATACTTAAAGGCTGGCTTAACCCCCTGCCAGGCCCATGATCAACCCTCCTAGCCTCCACCCTCTAGTTTCCAGAACGCTCTCCAACTTTCCAGAACCAGGGGGAGACACCAGAGATCTGTCTGCATGAGTCATCTAGCCTTGAACTCAAGTAAACACTGACTCAAATTTCATGACTTATGCCCTGTACACACGGTCGGACATTGATCGGACATTCCGACAACAAAATCCATGGATTTTTTCCGACGGATGTTGGCACAAACTTGTCTTGCATACACACAGTCGCACAAAGTTTTTGGAAAATCCGATCGTTCTGAACGCAGTTACGTAAAACAAGTACGTCGGGACTATAAACGGTGCAGTAGCCAATAGCTTTCATCTCCTAATTTTATTCTGAGCATGCGTGGTACTTTGTGCGTCGGATTTGTCTACACACGATCGGAATTTAAACGATCGGATTTTGTTGTCGTAAAATTTTATATCCTGCTCTCAAACTTTGTGTGTCGGAAATTCCGACGGAAAAAGTTTGATGGAGCCTACACACGATAGGAATTTCCGACAACACAATTGCACTTTTTCCGTCGGAAAATCCGACCATGTGTACAGGGCATTAGACTTGTAGTCGGACTGTTCGATGGGAAATGTTGGATGTGAGCTTGTTGTCGGAAAGTCTGACCGTGTGTATGCTCCATCGAACATTTGCTGTCGGACTTTCCGACAACAAATCTTTAAGAGCAGGTTCTCAAATTTTCCGCCAACAAAACTTGGAAAGTCCGATCATGTGTACACAAGTCCGTTGCACAAAAGTTCACGCATGCTCTCAATCAAGCAGAAGGAGCCGCACTGGGTATTGAATTTCCTTTTTCTCGGCTCGTCATATGTCTTGTACGTCACTGCATTCCCACGTTCAGAATTTTCGGCATACACTTGTGTGACCGTGTATATGCAAGACAAGTTTGAGCCAACATCCTTCAAACAAAAATCCGTGGTTTTGTTGGCGGAAAGTCCGATCGTGTGTACGCGGCATTAGACTTGAGCCAAACTATGTGTTGCCTACTCGAATGCTACTAGCACACTAGAGGGTGCTACATGAATTTGGGATTTGAAGAGTGATTCACATTGCTGGAGTCCACCTAAAACATGTAAGACTGTCCTTTTGCCTTTGCTGAGCAAATGTAGATTTGAAATTAATTGTTTTACTATTTTTGTCTATTCACCTTTACTACATGTTCAGTTATGCTATCAACAAGCTGATAATATCATGTGAAGGTGAACTTGCCAATACGAAAATACATCTCTATTCTCCTGAAGTCTAGCTTCATAGTGTTTAATAAACAAACCTAATATCATGAGTTCAAGCTTTATACAAAACAAGAACATTGCTTTATAAAAAAAAAAAAAAAGTCTAAAGTAAACAAAACAATAAACCAAAAGAAATCTGCCTTTTAATGTCAAGATGAAGGCACAGAGCAGAAAGGAATGTCTATTGTTATTAATAGCATTGTATAACACCAGTCCCACCAACTTCCCTGGAGCTTTACTGGACTGACCTCTGGTTAATTAACCTTATCACTGGTAAAAAAGGTATGGAGGGCCTCCACAATGTCATCTGTCTTGATCTGAATTGAGTTTTGCATGTCTTTAATGTTTAGCAGCAATACAACTATAGTAGGGAATGTTGCTGTCCTATCCACCTTTAGCATTACAGATTCGGGAACAGTCATATGCACTGTCCCCGCAGTTTATAGCTTGTCACTATAGTTATCCTAATTTTTTTTAGGGCTCTTTGGAACTATGGAGCACCTCAGGGGCATATGAAAACTAGGACAGGTTAGGGACAGGATCTAAAGTCAGTCCATTTAAACCCACTAGATCAATTACATAAAGATGCTGGCAGGTTGAGAAGCCTACTGGCATCACAAAAAGCTCCAATGTCTCATCCTTTCCCACAACGGCCTCTGAAAGTAGGCTTGTTGGGTAGGTGCAGCGTAGTGCGGTGGGCAGTAAACACACAGGGTCCTGTTTTGCCGAGAACTTTTGTGGAACCACCAAATCAACAGTACAAACAGGCCCATGTCGAATCGCATGTCAAATCGGCCCAATGTGAGTGTGGGCTTAGAGTTAATATACGTGGAAACCAAAGAGGGATTCACTTTACTGGTATTCATCTAAAACAGGTAAGACGATCCTTTTATCTTTTCTAAGCAAACACAGATAAAAATATATGTTATTTGCCTTCTTTTGGTATATCAATTTTAGTGCATTTTGAGTCAAATAGCATATCATATAACCAATGCCAGAATTTCAAGGGGATTTCCAAAGGCTGTAACAGATAAGATTACATTCAGAAAGTTTATATTGTTCTCAGCACTAAAAAAGTTAATTGCTGGCTGGGTGTGAGCCGATATTATGCCTTTGCTATTTTAAAATCTGTGACCTTTGAAGTTAGTTACATAGTAGGTGAGGTTGAAAAAAGGCACAAGTCCATCCAGTCCAACCTATGTGTGTGATTATATGTCAGTATTACATTGTATATCCCTGTATGTTGTGGTCGTTCAGGCGATTATCTAATAGTTTTTTTTTTAATTACCCATGCTCCCCGCTGAAACCACTGCCTGTGGAAGGAAATTCCACATCCTTGCCGCTCTAATGCCACGTACACACGATCGCACATTCCGACAACAAAACTGTGGATTTTTTTCCGACGGATGTTGGCTCAAACTTCTCTTGTATACACACGGTCACACAAATGTTGTCGGAAATTCCGAGAACGTGGTGACGTACAACATGTACGACGAGCTGAGAAAAATTAAGTTTCCTTCCTGAGGACTGGTGCCCAGAACTGGACGGCATAGTCCAGGTGCGGCAGGACCAGAGTCTTGTAGAGTGGGAGAATTATCACTTTATCTCTGGAGTTAATCCCCTTTTTAATGCATGACAATATTCTGTTTTCTTTGTTAGCAGCAGCTTGGCATTGCATGCCATTGCTGAGCCTATCATCTACTAGGACCCCCAGTCCTTTTCCATCCTATATTCCCCCAGAGGTTCTCCCTCCAGTGTACAGATTGCATTCATGTTTTTGCCACCAAAATGCATTATTTTACATTTTTCTACATTAAACCTCATTTGCCATGTAGTTGCCCACCCCATTAATTTGTTCAGATCTTCTTGCAAGGTTTCCACATCCTGTGGAGAAGTTATTGCCCTGTTTAGCTTAGTATCGTCCACAAATACAGAGATTGAACTGTTTACCCCATCCTCCAGGTCGTTTAGATATAAATTAAATAGGATTGGTCCCAGCACAGAACCACTCACATTGCAGGATTTTTTTTTAGTTTGAGGATAGAGTGATGAAGGTTTATAACCTCTTTTATGTTTTATATGATATACAGTATTTGTCTCCTTTAGTGAGACTTCTCACTGTTCAGGGGGAACTATCCCCAGCAGGGTTCTGGACTGCAAATTGAAAAACATTGACAGAGGTCCTTACTCATGCCATCCAAAGCTAAAAAAAATGTGGCTATTGTTGGATTTTCATACAACCCTCTTATTTTGTCTCTGTTTCTTAAATTGGGAGGTTATTAATATTAAAACTAGACACCCACAAGGTATTGTTGTCTAATTGCTGTAAATTGGAGGTACACTGTGCCCACCTTAGTTACTCAAATAGATGGTGAGGAGGTGGATTTTCATATATATAGCCCTCTTATTTTGTCTCTGTTTCTTAAAGTGGATGTAAACCCGATAAGCTGGGCACATATATCTGAAGTGTTTTCTTATTTCTATTCAAAGCACTAAGTCCCTTAGCTTTCTCCTGCTCCGTTCTTCTGTTATCAGCATGATAACTTCTGACAAGTTCTTCATTAACTGTGATAAAACCAGCCTGAGCTTTGTGTCATGGGAGGTTGCTATAAATAGGTTAGCAGAGAGCTGAACTATTCAGGAAACAGCTCTGCAAGTCTCTGTCTATCTCTGCCTATGTGGAGTGGGGGTGTGTGCCTTTCCTCCAATCAGCTGTCTTGGCTGTATGCCCACACTTCACTTCCAGTGCTGAACAGGAAGACAAAAATCTGTAACACAATCTGCACTTTCTAAAGAATTTATAAAGCTGAAGTCAGTAGATATACTGTACATGTAAAACCTATGCAGGAGGATTTGTTTCATCCCTGTGTATCATCTGAGGCTGTTCACTTCACTGGGTATATGTGAGGGTTTACATCCACTTTAAGTTGGTAGGTTATTAATATGAAAACTGGACGCCCACAAGGTTTTCTTGTCTGACTGCTGTAAATGGGAGGTACTCTGTGCCCACCTTCATTACGGAAAGAGATACTGAAAAAGAGCAGATATTTGCAGCTTCTTTTAAGGGACATGTCAAATATTAATCATGCCATACCCACTAAGCTTGCTAAAGAGCACACTCTACATCTCCTTTGGCTTTGCTTTCTTGCTGGCCAACATTCTGCAGAACCATGCTTAACATAAGCAAGATAGAAGCAGGTGGGGGAAGTCTCTGCAGCCTAAGCAATTCTGGTACTGGCTTCAAGATGCTGGTGATAAATGTCTTAAATTCCTTTACATTCATAACTGGCAGAGGTATAGGACCTCAAACTGCATGAAGACTATAAATAGAAAAAATTCTAAAAACGTATTTGGCGAATTAAAAAAAAAAAAAAAAAAAACCTTGTAAAAGATGGGTCCCACAATACCTGGGCTTCTGATCATTGCTCGGTTGAATGATTGTTAGCTGAAGAATATTCAGCATCTGACACACACGGAGGTTTATTTGATGCCTGGTCCCCTTGCTACACTCTGTGGTTCAACCCACCGCCTGCACATCACTAATGTGATCCTACAGTGCTGCAGTTATAGAGGCCAGTGAGGAACCACAGCATGCAGTGGGGGGAGGTAGGTAAAGATCAGAGGACAGAGCACTTGGACAGGTATGAATTGGCCCTTTTCTTTATCCATTTTAAATACTATATAGATCAGACCAAAATGAGGGACAATCGAGGTGGAAAGAGGGACAGAGGGACATTGCTCTAAATCAGGGACAGTCCCTCGAAATCAGGTACAGTTGGGAGCTATGAAATGGGGCATGTATCATTGACAAAGAAGTACAAGAATCACCAACCTGAAACTCACATCCATGAAACATCTCATCTATTTTCTTTGATAGCTTGTATAAAGAGTATTAAATTTTTGAGGGGGAGGACTCACATAGTTGTCTCTTTCGTGCCAAGCAAAGGTCTGTAAAAATAAAATAAACAAAGTAAAAAGGTGAAAATCTTGGGTGTTGCCTTTAAAAGGGGGGCGTGAGAAGAATTTATTACATTGTTCTCAGGACACTCAGCTGCATTAGTACATGAATGATACACAACCCAGGGATTTTCATGCAGTGTTCATGATAGCAAGAACAGCCCAAGATATAAGCAGGAGGAGTTCATTATTGTGGAACAGACTTGACACTAATGCCGCGTACACACGGTCGGACTTTTCAGCTACGAAAGTCCGACAGCCCGTCCGACGGACTTTCGACAGACTTTCGACAGACTTTCTAACGACCGGACTTGCCTACACACAATCACACCAAAGTCCGACGGATTTGTACGTGATGACGTACACTGGACTAAAATAAGGAAGGTGATAGCCAGTAGCCAATAGCTGCCCTAGCGTCGGTTTTTGTCCGTCAGGCTAGCATACAGACGAGCGGATTTCTGGGTCCGGCGGAGTTAAGACGTAAAGATTTGAAGCATGTTCCAAATCTAAAGTCCGTCAGATTTGTGACTGGAAACGTCCGCTGAAGGTCCGGTGAAGCCCACACACGATCAGATTGTCCGCCGGATTTGGTCCATCGCCGTCCGTCGGACAAGTCCGGTCGAAAAGTCCAACCGTGTGTACGCGGCATAAGGGGAAGCGACTTTTGGCCTTATGCTGGACAGTGCACCAAGTGGTAGGAACAGGGCTTTTTTTTCAGCTGGAACTTGGTGGAACTTAGTTCCACCACCTCTGGCTCAGGCCCTCCGCTCCCTTCTCACCACTATCGCTTGTAAACACAGAAGACAGAGCCTATTACCTATTTTAGCCAATAAAGATGTCAATTTCCAGCGCTTTTCCCTTGCTTTATCATTTTACATCTTTTATCCATGGATGTTACATCACAACGATTTTTTAATGATCCCATGCACTTAATTTTCTCATGCAGGCGATGATTGACAGATGCTCTATACTATGACTTTTCCTTATTATCTAGGTCACTCAGTACAGCAGGGACCCTGCATGGGAAGCCCCGGGCCTAAGTGAGCTATAGATACCAGTGTTTGGGTACTGAAAGAAGAGTTATCTTCTCCCCCTTATTTATGTGATGGACTTAACACTAATATATACAGTGCCCATAGATTCATAGTCTGGACTAGGGAGGAGCTTCGTGTTCGAATCGATTGCATGTTCGACTCGAACATCGTGTGTTCGGTCGTTCGCCGAATTACGAACAATATGGGCTGTTCGCGCCAAATTCGAGTGGCACGTCACGGCCCAATAAATCACTGCAGCATCGCAGTGCATTGCTGGCTGATGATTGGCCAAGCATACATTATGACCCGCATGCTTGGCCAATCACAGCGCCGTCTGTACAGAGAGCCGTAATTGGCCAAAGCCAGGGTGGCTTTGGCCAATTACGGCTCAGGGGGTTTAGTACACGCCCCACACTATATAAGGCCACCTGCACGGTGGCCCTGTGTAGTGTGTTTCGGCGTTGAGAGAGAGATAGACAGAGAGACAGTGTCATTTGATTTAAGTTAGATAGAGTAGGCAGGCGAGTCAGTTAGCTGCACTTACAGTGTATTGTGTGTGTGTGTGTGTGTGTGTTGTGTGTGTATGTATGTATGTATGTATGTATATACTGTATATATATATATACATCCTAGGTGTGTGTGTGTGTGTATATGTATATGTATATATATATATATATATATATATATATATATATATATATATATATATATATTGTATTCAATTTAGCTAGATCCTTTCCTGTTGTTCTCTTCCTACTACTGACAGGCAGGCAGGTGTTTTTACAGTATTTACAGCTACCTGAAGAAAATTGCTGGTGTTCTTCTGATCCTATTAGTCCTATTAGCTACAGTATTTACAGTTAGTGTAGTGCATCCTCTGCACAGTGTGCACCTAAAGCTACCTGAAGAAAATGAGTGGTGTTCTTCTGATCCTATTAGTACAGTACCACAGGCAGCTACAGTATTTACAAGTTAGTGTAGTGCATCCTCTGCACAGTGTGCACCTAAAGCTACCTGAAGAAAATTAGTGGTGTTCTTCTGATCCTATTAGTACAGTACCACAGGCAGCTGCAGTATTTACAAGTTAGTTTAGTGCATCCTCTGCACAGTGTGCACCTAAAGCTACCTGAAGAAAATTAGTTGTGTTCTTCTGATCCTATTAGTACAGAACCGCAGGCATCTGCAGTATTTACAAGTTAGTGTAGTGCGTTCTCTGCACAGTGTGCATGTAAAGCTCCCTGAAGAAAATTAGTGGTGTTCTTCTGATCCTATTAATATCACAGGCAGGAAGCTACAGTATTTACAGTTAGTGTAGTGCGTCCTCTGCACAGTGTGCACCTAAAGCTACCTGGAGACAATTGCTGTTGTTCTGCTCCTATTAATACCACAGGCAGGCAGCTACAGTATTTACAGTTAGTGTACCGTGTCCTCTGCACAGTGTGCACCTAAAGCTACCTGAATAACATTGGTGGTGTTCTTCTGATCCTATATTAATACCACAGGCAGGCAGCTACAGTATTTACAGTTAGTGTACTGTGTCCTCTGCACAGTGTGCACCTAAAGCTACCTGAATAAAATTGGTGGTGTTCTTCTGATCCTATAATAATACCACAGGCAGGCAGCTACAGTATTTACAGTTAGTGTACTGTGTCCTCTGCATAGTGTGCACCTAAAGCTACCTGAAGACAATTGCTGTTGTTCTGCTCCTATTAATACCACAGGCAGGCAGATACAGTATTTACAGTTAGTGTACTGCGTTCTCTGCACAGTGTGCACCTAAAGCTACCTGGAGACAATTGCTGTTGTTCTGCTCCTATTAATACCACAGGCAGGCAGCTACAGTATTTACAGTTAGTGTACTGTGTCCTCTGCACAGTGTGCACCTAAAGCTACCTGAAGAAAATTGCTATTGTTCTGCTCCTATTAATACCACAGGCAGGCAGCTACAGTATTTACAGTTAGTGTACTGCGTCCTCTGCACAGTGTGCACCTAAAACCACCTGAAGACAAATATTGGTGTTCTTATACTAATAATACTACAGGCACGCAGTTGATTCTGCTAGCTGCAGTATCAGCATATATATACATCCCAGCTTTGTGCAGCTACATCTCACTGCAGGCCATTAGTATGTCTGAAAGGCCAACAAAGAGAGGCAGACAGTCACATGCCAATAAAAGAGGGCAAGCAGGCTCTGTGTCTAGAGGCAACAGTGCTGGTCATGGACACGGTGCATCCTCATCAGCACGTGGCCGTGGGACACGCTTGGCCTTTTTTTCGGCAGCTGGCCATGTTGAGCCGCAACATGCGGAAGACTTGGTCGAGTGGATGACCAAGCCGTCCTCATCCTCTCTCACCCAGGCTCAGGGTACTTTGTCTGGCAAAGCAGCTGCCAAAGCGGACTCTTCCCTCGGCTCAATGGCATCAGTCACTCCTTCCCTAGCCTCACCATTTCCTCCTGAGGAGTCCCCCGTACTGTTTGACCACAGTGTTTGGTACATGCTCCAGGAGGATTCCCAGTGTTTTGAAGGCTCCGATGATGGTACCCAGCTAGAGAAAGGCAGTAACGTGAGCCCAGAGAGGGGGGGTGACCAAGAAGGACAGCAATCTGGCAGTCATGTTCCCCCAGCTGCAGCATACTGCCAGCTTTGCTCCAGTGATGAGGAGGGAGGAGATGATGAGGTCACTGACTCCACGTGGGTGCCTGGTAGGAGAGAGGAGGAGGCGGAGGAGGCACATCACCAACGAGGCAGGATGCCTTTCAGGGGCCAGCTTAAGGGCAGCACACCAACTGCATCACACCACAGAGCTCCGCATGTGCAGGGCGCTGCTGTCTCTGCACGTTATTCCAAAAGTTCTTTGGTGTGGGCCTTTTTTGAGACGAGTGCATCAGATCCCACCGCTGCTATTTGCAACGTATGTCTCAAGCGTATCTCGCGTGGCCAAAACATCTCCCGCTTGGGCACCACATGCTTGACCAGACATATGTTGACCTACCATGCAGTTCGTTGGCAAGCGTGTCTAAAAGACCCACACCAAAGAACAAAGAGGACCTCTCCTTGCTCCTCCATCAGCTGGGATCTCCAACCCCACTATACCTTCAGTCCTCTCTGAGACCTGCACTGAGAGGAATGAAGGTGTAAAATTAGGTAGGTCACAGCCAAGTACTTGGGGGCAATCTGCTATTGGTACACCGACGTCAGATTGTGCCAGGCAAATTTCCCTGCCCCAGCTGCTGCACCACCAAAAGAAGTTTGCTCCCAGCCATCCACATGCCCAGCGGTTGAATGCTAGCTTGGCTAAATTGCTAGCACTTCAACTGCTGCCTTTTCAGTTGGTAGACTCTGCCCCCTTCCGTGAGTTTGTGGAATGTGTGGTTCCTCAGTGGCAGGTTCCCAAACGCCACTTTTTCTCACGGAAGGCAATTCCGGCTCTCTACCGGCATGTGGAAGGCAATGTCTTGGCCTCGCTGGACAGGGCGGTCAGCGGTAAGGTGCATATTACCGCTGACTCATGGTCCAGTAGGCATGGACAGGGACGTTACTTATCTTTCACCGTGCGCTGGGTGACTATTCTGGCAGCTGGGAAGGATGCAGGACAGGGTGCAGTAGTGTTGGAGGTTGTTCCGCCACCACGCCTCCAAAATACTACTAGTGGTGATTCTGCCACACTTCTCTCCTCCACCCCCTCCTCTTCTTCTTACTAGATGGCCTCTTCCTGTGCTGATTTTTCTTCTCCGTAGGCGTTCAAGGGGCTATGCAAGCACGCAGGTCAAAAGATGCCATGCGGTGCTTGAGCTGGTGTGCTTGGGGGACAGGAGCCACACTGGGGCAGATATTCTGTCAGCTCTGCAGGGGCAGGTTCAGAGGTGGTTGATGCCACACCAGCTTAAGGCAGGTATGGTGGTTTGTGACAATGGCACCAACCTCCTCTCTGCCCTCCGACAGGTACAACTGACCCTTGTGCCCTGTTTAGCTCACCTCCTTAACTTGGTGGTGCAGCGGTTCTTGGGCAGGTACCCGGGTTTACAGGATGTCCTGAGGCAGGCCAGGAAAGTCTGTGTGCATTTCCGCAGGTCATATAATGCCAGTGCTCGGCTGGCTGACCTCCAAAAGGAATTTAACCTTCCCAAGAACCGCCTAATCTGTGACATGCCCACCAGGTGGAACTCAACGTTGGCCATGCTGCAGCGGCTGCACACACAGCAGAGGGCCATCAATGAGTACCTGTGCGGCTATGGCACCAGGACAGGGTCAGGGGAGCTTTTTTTTTCCCCACGCCAGTGGGCCATGATCAGGGATGCATGCACTGTCCTGTCACCATTTGTGGAGGCCACGAGGATGGTGAGCAGTGACAGTGCATGCATCAGTGACACTGTCCCCCTTGTCCACCTGTTGGAGCACACGCTGCGTGGAATAATGTACAGGGCACTTTAGGCAGAACAGAGGCAGGAAGAGGAGGACTTCCTTAGCTCTCAAGGCCCCCTTTATCCAGACAGTGTTCCTGCGTGCCCGCCGATCACACAGGAAGAGGACGAGGAGGAGGAAGAGGATTGTGTCAGCATGGAGGTGGAGCCTGGAACTCAGCATCAGCAGCAGTCTTTAAGGGATCATTTACAGTCCCAAGAAACCCATGGACTTGTACTTGGCTGGGAGGAGGTGGCTGCGGATCATGTCGTCCTTAGTGACCCAGAGGACTCCGGACCGAATGCCTCAGCAAACCTACGCTGCATGACCTCCCTGATCCTGCAAAGCCTGCAAAAGGATCCTCGTATTCGTTGTATCAAGGAGAGGGATCAATACTGTCTGGCAACCCTCCTTGATCCTGCTGTTACATATAAAGACTCCACCTTTATCATTTACTTGCAGGTGTGCTGAAGAGATTAGTTTTTTGGTGCACAATTATATCTTATAATTTCTATATGTATAAGTAAGATATTGCACTTCCCGAAAACCACCACCCCCAAAACTAATTAAAAAGAAGAAAGAAAAGAGAAAAAAAAACAACAAACAAGCTCAATAATGTACTTTTATTTTGCCAGCAGAAACAAAATTATGTACATTCATTTACTAGCATAAAAAAATATTCTATAGGATATATGGCGCTACATTTAGCAAAACATTTAGCAGTTGGGTTTTAAGGGCCCTGCTCATAGGAGCTTACAATCTAAAATTTGTCTAAACCTTAGAGTGGACACAGCTTTAATTTCAGTGTAAAACGGGCAACACATTTCATAGTATAACTACTCACCAACCCACATCACATTTTTATCTGCAAGATTATAGAAACATACTTAACAGTCATTATTCTTATTATATAACACCCACCACCACCCCACAATCCACACACATATAATGGTGACCATGTTCTGCTAGAAGCTGCATTTCTGTGTACATGATTAAGCAATGCTCCCAAACCATGTTTGCATGGTCAAACAGGAACAATACACGCACAACATTGACAGCATGGCCACATAAACCCACTTTTGTTGGAAAAAATGCACAAGAATTTCAGCAAACAAACAGCCCTAGTTGGGCATTTGTCATTATGCACAATGTCATTCCTTCTCTCCCAAAAATCACAGAAACAAACCTGGCCTTCTTAGGCCAAATGAACCCCCCTACTGCAGCCCTTTCTATAAAATAGGTTGTATTGTTAGCACACTGACACACGCCCAATAGAAGTACACGCCAGTATCTTTCAATCTGTCTCCTCATGTATGTCTAAAGTGATTGCACCTGATGAGCAGGAACACATAATACTATTTGCAACTGTGTTAGCCCTTGGCTATGTGCATCAAATCTCCAACTACAGGCCAAATATCAAAGTCCATTTGCATGCACATAAACAAAGCAACAATTTTCTAAGCATATGTACCAGTGCAGTGTAAACCCTTCAATTTTAAATGTCCAGGTCCCTAGGCATGATCAATGATAACAATACACACACGAACTGTCTTTATACGCACATGAACTTTATTGGCATCTCAGTCTTAGGCCGTAGGGTTCAAAATGTATTTGGCCCACCCTTTGCAGCTATAACAGCTTCAACTCTTCGAGGAAGGCTGTCCACAAGGGTTAGGAGTGTGTCTATGAAAATGTTTGACCATTCTTCCATAAGTGCATTTGTGAGGTCAGGCACTGATGTTGAAAGAAGAAGACCTGGCTTAAAGTCTCCGCTCTAATTCATCCCCAAGGCGTTCTGTTGTGTTGAGGTCAGGACTCTGTGCAGGCCAGTTAAGTTCTTCCACCCCAAACTCACTCATCCATGTATTTATGGACCTTGCTTTGTGCACTGGTCCAAATCATTTGGGGGGATTATGATGTAGGGTTGTTTTTCAGGGCTTGGGCTTGGCCTCTTAGTTTCAGGGAAGGGAACTCTTAAGGCATCAGCATACCAAGACATTTTGGACAATTTCATGCTCCCAACTTTGTGGGAACAGTTTGGGGATGGCCCCTTCCTGTTCCAACATGACTGCACACCAATGCAAAAGCAAGGTCCATAAAGACATGGATGAGGGAGTTTGGGGTGGAGGAACTTGACTGGCCTGCACAGAGTCCCGACCTCCACCCAATAGAAAACACTTTTGGCTGAATTAGAGCAGAGGCTGTGAGCCAGCCCTTCTCATCCAACATCAGTGCCTGGCCTCACAAATGCACTTCTGGAAGAATTTGTCAAACATTCCCATAGACACACCAAACCTTGTGGACAGCCTTCCCAGAAGCTGTTATTTCAAACATGCGGACTAAGACGGGGCTGCCATTAAAGTTTGTGTGTGCGTAAAGGCGTCTTTTTACTAGATAGTGTATCTGGTAAGATTTACAATGGTGGTGGAACCCTCTTACACATAAATACTACATCTAGACATAGTTTTAGGACCAGGAGTTATGTTAAACAACATGGGGAGATGAGACCACTTCCCTATATGAAGTGGAATGCTTGGGATTTTAACCCAGACACTCAGAGATGCTAAGCAGAAGGTCTAAGCTCTAACCTCTAAGCCACAGAGCTGCCACATGTGAAAACCTCCTACACATAAATACACATATACTGCATTTCTTTGGAAATATAGGTTTGGACACATAGGTGGTGGAATTACATTAGTCAAGAGTTATTCTTCTTGATTTATTTTGTGATATTTGGTGGTTCTTGGGTGAGTGTAGAATAGTGATGTTACCCTCTAATTTTTGGGAATTACATTATGATTTCTGATGTTGGTACACATATCACATTTTTTTGTTCTCAAATTATGATTACTTGGAAATAATAAAACACACAAAAATTGGAACTCATTTTAAATTTGCATCAGCAATGGTATTGTTTGTGATTTGTAAATCTGTGTTACATCTGTGTGCGTTTGGGTAAAGATGTTTGTGAGAACAAGTGAAAGTGACAGAGAAAAATATATTTTACCAAAACATCAAAACATTCCACATTCTAGCATTCTTAAAAACAAAATAGATTAAGTAGAAGCAACCTTGTTGCAAAGAATTTATTTCAGAGAAAGATACATTTCATCTCAACAAGAAAAGTATTTATTTGGGGAAGTTAAAATTGAACCATTAGAACAGGGGTAGGCAACCCCCAGCACTGGTGCTGCAAGCGGCACACAAAGCCTCTTTTGCCGGCCGACTCCCTCCCCATCAGCAGAGCAGTGCAGGGAAGTGTCAGTGAGACACTAATGCATTCCAATTTCAGAATTCCCCATGTCGCACCTGCACTGAAGGGGAGCCACTGTGCCCCGCCACACATTTTAAAAGGTGGGAAACATTGTTTGGTTCTCTAACTTTGCTGTAGCTGTGATCGTCAGCTTTTGTGATAGGGAAGAGATTGGTTGCAGTTCTGCTGGGGGGGGTGGTCCCTGTTTCCAGAAGGAGGAGTAAACCAAGAAAGAATACCCCCTAGATGGGACTTTGAAAGACCACCAACTCAATATGTATGTACAAAAGTTTATTTACATAAATGTAATACCGACAAGTGAACAATTATAAAAAGACGTGTAGCGTCTAAAAGTGCATACAAACAAGCATGACAGAAAACCAAATAGAATATACAATGACGCTGATAATCTCCGATGGGTGAATACCCTAATACCCATTTTTTTACACCTTCGTCAGGGGTACAGGATGGAGAATGGTCACTTATATTAACTCAATTGGAGTGATTCCATATCAGGAGCTTGAAAAATCATATGTCGGGATAGGCACAGGACGCCATTCAGAGTGCATAATTGGCTTGAAAAAAACAGTTCCAACATCGGTGTAATAACAGGTGTGTGACAGTAATCGAATAGCGGCACATACATATTGAGTTAGTGGTCTTTCAAAGTCCCATCTAGGGGGTATTCTTTCTTAATCTCAGAAAAAAGGGATTTCATGGTGATTGAGAAAACCACAACCAGGTGACAGTTTGTGGAATTACTGTTGAGCTTCTGGGAACTTTGTTGGAATTATTCCTGGACCTTTGCGTCACTTACTACTGAACCCCGGCACTCTGTGTCCCTTTAAGCCACAGCCAGTATTCAGGGCAATGAAAATCACACCCAACGGCACTTTTCTCAGCTGCGGGGGGCCCAATTTATGATCCTGCATCCAGGCCCAATGCTTTCAGAAAATGCCCCTGACCTGAGCTCATCATTGTTCATCCATTCCAGATGCTTGTATGGGACATCCCATACAAGCACGTGGGCTGGATGTGAGAGTTGGATAAGCAGGATGAGTGTGCCAGGACAGGTAGATGTGTCTCACCTCTGCTTCCTTTCACCACTCTGCATATCACGCATATCCTAGATAAGAAGAGGGTACAGCGGTGGGGCAGATGTGCAGGAGGGTACAGAAATGGGGCACATGTGCAGGGAGGTACAGTGGGGGAAGGGATGAGCAGGAGGGTACAACAATGGGGCAGATGTGCAGATGGGTACAGTGGTGGAAGAGTTGAGCAGGGGGGGTTCAGTGTTGGGCCAGATGAGCAGGGGGGTTCAGTGTTGGGCCAGATGAGCAGGGGGGTTCAGTGTTGGGCCAGATGAGCAGGGGGGTTCAGTGTTGGGCCAGATGAGCAGGGGGGTTCAGTGATGGGGCAGAGAAGAAAGGAGGTACATTGGTGGGACAGATGAGCAGGGGGTTACAGTGGTGGGGCAGATGTGCAGGGGGTACAGAGGTGGGGCAGATGAGAAAGGGGGTACAGTGGTGGGGCAGAGGATCAGGGTGGTACAGTTGTGGGGCAGATGTACAGGGGGTTACAGTGGTGGGGCAGAGGTGCGGGGTGTTACAGTGGTGGGGCAGATGAGAAAGGGGGTACATTGGTAGGGCAGATGAGAAAG
Organism: Aquarana catesbeiana; assembly: GCA_037953035.1. Taxonomy (NCBI): domain Eukaryota; kingdom Metazoa; phylum Chordata; class Amphibia; order Anura; family Ranidae; genus Aquarana; species Aquarana catesbeiana. The sequence goes on along the minus strand of JBBHAA010001420.1, from coordinate 1,150,689 downwards.
GGGGTACATTGGTGGGGCAGATGAGAAGGGGGTTACAGTGGTGGGGCAGATGAGAAGGGGGTTACAGTGGTGGGGCAGATGTGCAGGGGGTTACAGTGGTGGGGCAGATGTGCAGGGGGGACAGTGATCTGAGGCGTGGAGTTGCAGGAATTGGGGCTGATCTGAGGCGTGAGAGTGCAGGATGTTAATTTCTCACTACTAAATTAGTTTACAGAATTGACTTCATAAAAAATCCTTTTCGTCATTTTTTTTTGTTTTTTGTTATAAAATTGGCACGCTCAATTTCTTTGAAAACATTTTTCTGCACACTGTGCTCAAAAGATTGCCTACCCCTGCATTAGAATCAATGGCTGAAACTTGCATTGGGCTACATAACTCTCATTTTCACTCCCATAAAACGCTCTTTAACCCAGCGCTCATTTTGGTATTTACTATAGCGCCCTGTAAAAAAGCTAAAGGAGCTATGAGAGTAGTTTGCAGGTCTGAGCATGCTCAGTTGTGTTGCCACCTAGTTGTACAGAGACGGGGAATTTTTCACTTCTCATACTTTTAAAGACATTTCAGTGTAGAAATCATTTTTTCACACAGTTTAAAAGCAGATTATCTTTAAATAATATACCGCATATTTCAGTACCATTTAGGCAATTATATCATGCTCTAAGCATTATTTCCATGTGCACTACTCCAAGTTTTAGCAGAGTAAGGGTTTGGGCGCTATTTGTTTTCAGGGAACTATAGTTAATTCAATTTTGGGAGTATTTCTTTACCAGCGCTATTGTGAATACCGTTTTAGTGCTAATTAGCGTTATTAGTGTTAATTTGTAGTAATTAGTGCTAATTAGCGCTATAGTAAATGACCCCCACAGTGTTAGAATTTAATAGAAATACATGAATGAGTCAAGTTTTGTGTATCAACACCACATCCCAAAAACCATGCACAAAATATAGAATAAGAAAGAACAGAGATTTTCAAGGTGTTGAATGCCTTCTGTCAGAATGATACCCCCATACTCATTAGATTCTAAAAAAGTAAACTTTTATAACAAATTCATTAAAAAGTTTATGGGGTGACCCTTTTTTATCTCATTTTAGTTATCATTGCAGATCTACCTCCTGTTATCCTGCACTGAATGTATCAGTGGCTGGCGTTGGTAAAAAATTTTGGGGGTGTGGCAAACAGTACGGTCAGGTGGGTCTAGTGCACTTACCCCATCTATGGTGGGCAGCACTTCTCCCGGGCTTCACCGGAGGCTTCCCTTGCTCGGCGACGGCTTTCCCTTCCCCTGCTCTCCACGGGCATCGCAGCGGCTTCCATTTCCTCCCTCCTGCTTGGCTGCCAAATGAGACACTCAGAAAACCGGTTTGAAGCCTCTTGTATGTCTTGACCTTCCCTTTTAGATTGTAAGCTCTAAGGAGCAGGGCCCTCTGATTCCTACTGTGTTAAAGTGTATTGTATTTGTACTGAGTACCCTCAAGTTGTAAAGCGCTGCATAAACTGTTGGCGCTATATAAATCCTGCATAATAATAATATTGATTTGGGAGATAAGTTGAAATATTTTGTTCCAGAAACTGGTTAGGCCCTTACATGCTCAAAACATATGGATAATAGTACCTGTCTGTCCATGGCTTCTCCAGATGAAATAATCAGGGAAAATCTAGCTATACAGTGGTGAGGAGTGAGATACGAATGGGAGATACGTTTTTGAGATAATTTCAATGATTGACACAGTGGGGTTTATTTACTAAAGCTGGAGAGTGCAAAATTAGGCTCACTCCTGCATAGAAACCAATGAGCTTCCGGGTTTTATTGCCAAAGCTTAACTGAACAAGCTGAGGTTAGAGGCTGATTGGTTTCTATGCAGAAGTGAGCCTGATTGTGCACTCTCCAGCTTTAGTAAATAAACCCCAATCAGTGACACACTGCGGTAATTGTATCACTAGTAACCATTGATTGTCAGAAAAAGCATGTTGAAGGTCGGATCTGTAGTGTGTTTTAAAAAAATCTTTTTTTTTTTTATTGGTATACAATTCACCATGAAATGTACCAGAAACATATTTTATAGTTATAATTGGGGAAAACCTTGCAGAAGATAATTTGTACCTTGTATCTACACAAATCTTGGAAACTACCAGTGACCATTAAACCTGGAAAACAATGTTATTTTCTCTGTTTTGCTTTTGCACCCTTTTTTATCTAAATCGTTTTTATTGCAATTTTTGTTGTTACACATTTATAACAGTAGACACACAACTCGGTGACCTCTTCCTTCACACTAGACAAGACATTTTAGGAATTTGACAATAGTTTTAGGCTTTATGATCCATCAAAAGCAATACATGGACATGTATTAACACCATATATTTAACCACATGCCGACCAGGCCATAGCCGAAAGATGGCTACAGCACGGTCAGCGTCCTAGGACGTCCTCACAGAATCTCGCTCCCGCTCGCCCCCTGGGGCGCGCACCCAGGAACATCCGTGATCACGGATCACGGTAAATGGCCACTGATAGCGGCCATTTACCACGTGATCGCTCCGTCAAATGACGCCGGTTCCTCTCTCCCCTCTCTGTACCGTTCGGTACAGTGTGAGAGGAGAGGGGGAGAGATAGATTGCAGTTCTGTGGGCACTACAGATCCAGCCCACAGCACTGCTCAGTGCCCATACTATGGCAATACTCTGCAATACTATGGCGATACTCTGCAATACTATGGAAATATTCTGCCAATACTCTGCCAATACATTTTAACAGAAATAAAGAATTTTTTTTTTTTTTTTTTTTTTTACAGAATTTTCAGTCTTTTTTGATTTATAGCGCAAAAAATAAAAAACCCAGCGGTGATTAAATACCACCAAAAGAAAGCTCTATTTGTGAGGAAAAAAAGGACAAACATTTCAAATGGGTACAGTGTTGCATGACTGAGTAATTGTCATTCAAAGTATGAGAGCACCGAAAGCTGAAAATTGGTCTGGTTAGGAATGGGGTTTAAGTGCCCAGTGGTCAAGTGGTTAAGAGCTGGGTGATAAGAGATCAGAATTTGGTACCACATCCTATTTAAACAAAAAAAAGAGGGGAGAAAGCAGCAGGCGGGACTATTAAGGTACCAGAGGGTAGAATAAACAATCAATTTAGAAAAATATACATTTTATTTAAACAATTCTTTAAAATTGCAGTAAACATTTACAAGAATCTTGTATCATTTCTTTGGACATATACAACCACTTCTTACTCTACATGTTTCGCTCAGAAGATCTTCCTCGGGAGTTTTTTGGAAGTGTTGCATGAAGTAATATATACTATAAGAGAAACAACAATTGTAAATGATTGTGCTTGAAAATTGCCATGAATAAAAACACATAGCATGTCGAATAGATAGATATCTATCTATCTATCTATCTAGTTATAATAGAATAATCATATATTGTACAGATGACATTTTATACAAAATAATGATGAACTGAGAAGGAGTGCCTACCAGATGCTTGTATTCATGAAGCATTCATTTTGATTCATAAACTGAAGCCAGGATTTACAAAATGAGAAGACCTTTTGTAACCAGAGAGAGAGGATAAGTTTAAACATATTTCTATAAATCAAAGTGATCTTATGAGGGGTACAATAGTATATAGGGCAAAACATTTACCTCGATTCTAGACAATAAGGAAAGTGGAACCAATTTAATCTTCCATCCTTAAATTGAAGGGATGATCTAATGAAACAAATAGAAAAACCAAAGGACTGGAGATGGAAAATACCGCCCCTTGTTTTTGTCTTCACAACCCCCAGAGACACACCCGTGGTACGCCTACTAAAGGATTTTAATGTTGGAGACAGAAACCTGGATTTATCCTATTGAATGAAAAAAAGTTTAATTTAACCGCTTCCCGACCAACCGCCGCAGTTATACTGCGGCAGGTTGGCTCCCCTGCGCGAGCCGTCATAGCTATACGTCGGCTGGCGGGGTCGGGATAGCAGGCACAGCGGGGTGCCAAACGCTCATGGCCGACGGTCGCGATGACTGCTTGCCACGGGCGATCGTGACCACGAGACACAGAACAGGGATGAGTGTGTGTAAACACACACTTCCCTGTTCTGACAGGAGTGACAGATCGTGTGTTCCTATTAGCTAGGAAACACGATCCATCACTTACTCTAGTCAGTCCCCTCCCCCTTAAGTTAAAATCATCTCCCAAGGAACACAGTTAACCCCTTGATCGCCCCCTAGTGTTAACCCCTTCACGGCCAGTGACATTTTTACAGTAATCAATGCATTTTTATAGCATTGATCGCTGTATTAATGCAAATGGTCTAAAAAATGTGTCAAAATTGTCTAATATTTCCGCCATAATGTTGCAGTCATGATAAAAATTGCAGATCACCGCCGTTACTAGTAAAAAAAAAGAAAAATTAAAAAAATGCTATAAATCTGTCCTCTATTTTGTAGACACTATAACTTTTGCGCAAACCAATCAATATACACCTATTGCGATATATTTTATGAAAAATATGTAGAAGAATACATATCGGCCTAAACTGAGAAAAAAATTTGTTAAAAAATGGGGATATTTATTATAGCAAAAAGTACAAAATATGTTTTTTTCAAAATTGTTGCTTTTTTTTTGTTTATAGTGCAAAAAATAAAAACCGCAGAGGCAATCAAATGCCACCAAAAGAAAGCTCTATTTGTGGGGAAAAAAGGACATCAATTTTGTTTGGGTACAACATCGCACGACTGCGCAATTGTCAGTTAAAACGACGCAGTGCTGAATTGCAGAAAGTGCTCTGGTCAGGAAGGGGGTAAATTCTTCCGGGGCTGAAGTGGTTAATATAATATTAATGTACTCTATAGGGAAATTGAAAATGCTCCAAACTTCCCATCCGTGGTGGGCGATTGACCCAGGAGTCATTTGATAAAAGAGGGGGGGAGATAACAACGGCAGAGCCCAAGGGGGGTGAGGTGGCATTTGAAATCCCCCAAAGCTCTGCAGAAAACACCCCCCTCCTAGCTGCAAAAGCAGATCACTAGACATCCAGTCCACATGACACAATGGCTGAATAGAGGAGTAAGTTCTAAAAGGTACTTACTGAAATAGAAGACGTCACAAACAAAGTTGGCTGAAGAGGGAGGAAAAGAGAGACAGCAAAGCAGTCTCTCTCTTGCTCGTTATGTTTCCCTGTCAGTGTAGGGTGTACAAATGACACCATTTATGCCTCTCTCTGTCCCACCGGCGTCTGACGTAGTTGGAGGGCCGTGGATGCATTAGCGGCGCCATTGCGCATGTCCATGATGCAAGCGGCGGAAGTGACCTCACACCCAAGACGCGTCTAGTCACTATCCGCCATCTTGGATACTCCACATTTGCCCGGCTGACGTCAAGAATGGTTTGATAAAGATCCAACCTACCAAACAGTACAACGGTCAGATGGGCTCTCCCTGGGTGTGACACCGGGCTGAAAAACAGCCCACAGTCAGGACGATGGGAAGAGGGGAATGGACAGGCTAATAAGATAGTGCCTATAGGGGCCGAGTGAAAAACGGGTAATTGGTTGGGCACTGTTGTCAAAAGTGCCCGGGGCATCCATAGTTACTGGTTCTTCCTAAAACCTGACAGCTTCATTTGATAATAAAAAAGGAAAAAGGACAAAAGGGAAGAATCAAATTGTTCTTTTTAATAGCATCTAAACAAGAGGCATCCATAGTCAGTTCCACATGTACATATAATCACAGAACAGTAAATAGACTATACAGTGTACCCTCATCATGAGGAAAGAAAATAAAATAGCAAATAAACATGATACAAATGCATTGAAAAAAAGGTAAACCACAAAGAACAAATTGAGGGCTATTCCTTAAAATGTCTATTTTGAATGAGTTCTCAAAATCGCATCAAGGACATGAAGTTATACCAGCACCATTACCGCTTTGGTTTATACATTCAGTTGAAAAGTTCTGAATGTACATGAGTCATGAAGTGGGCAAACAAAGAATAGGGGATTCACACTATAAACAAATTAGTATATTCACATCTTTGATAATCAAAGTCATGGAAGAGGCCCATATGATGGCTAATTGGGGTTTCCATTTTGGATTTAGAAACCAGCCTGACATGATCTTGAATCCGGTAGAAAGCATGATGTAAACCACCCCCATCTATTGACAGTTGGCGAGGAAACGTGGTTTGTTACAGTTCCCTCTCTCTCCCTCTCTCTCCCTCTCCTATGCTTTTTTTGTATTTGCTTTGCAGGTATGGTAAATCTTATGCCCCGTACACACGGTCGGACTTTGTTCGGACATTCCGACAACAAAATCCTAGGATTTTTTCCGACGGATGTTAGCTCAAACTTGTCTTGCATACACACGGTCACACAAAGTTGTCGGAAAATCCGATCGTTCTGAACGCGGTGACGTAAAGCACGTACGTCGGGACTATAAACGGGGCAGTGGCCAATAGCTTTCATCTCTTTATTTATTCTGAGCATGCGTAGCACTTTGTCCGTCTAATTTGTGTACACACGATCGGAATTTCCGACAACGGATTTTGTTGTCGGAAAATTTTATCTCCTGCTCTCCAACTTTGTGTGTCGGAAAATCCGATGGAAAATGTCCGATGGAGCACACACACAGTCGGAATTTCCGACAACACGCTCCGATCGGACATTTTCCATCGGAAAATCCGACCGTGTGTACGGGGCATTACTGTTATACTGTTTTATTGTTAACCATCATTTGCAGGTACACCATTCAGCTGCAGCACGGATTTATTTATCTTGACAGCAACAGCATTTGCTCCCACGATACATAAAGCCGTGACTCTAGCGGTGTAGGAGGTCATTTCACCACCACAAGTTAAAAACAAAATGGTGCATGTATGCCCATCATTAGAAGTGGGTGGATGAAGAGAGGTATTCTAATGGTGGGCATACCCACTGATCAATCTTTTTTTCATTCAGCCCACAGGCTGCATAAAAAAAAAGATTACAATATATGCCCAACAAGGACCAGCAACGTACTGGTATGTTGCTGGACATTGAGTGGTTATACCAGAATGATGCCTGCGGGTTTAGGTATCATCTTGGTATCATTCATTTCAGCCAGCGGTCGGCTTTCATGTACAAGCAATCCTAGTGGCTAATTAGCCTCTAGACTGCTTTTACAAGCAGTGGGAGGGAATGACCCCCCCCTTCCGACCGTCTTCCATGGTTTTCTCTGGAACCTGAGAATGCAGCCAGTGGTTCCACCAGCTCACCATAGAGCTGATCAGAGACCAGATTGGCTCCAATCCTCTCTATGGCCTAAGAAACCGTAAGCTATGATGAGCATTTCATGACTTAGATTTCGCCAGATATAAACAGCGCCATTGGGAAATTGGGAAAGCATTTTATCACACCTATCTTGGTATGGTCAGATGCTTTGAGGGCAGAGGAGAGATCTAGGGTCTAATAGACCCCAATTTTTTCAAAAAAGAGTACCTGTCACTACCTATTGCTATCATAGGGGATATATACATTCCCTGAGATAACAATAAAAATAAGAAAAAAAAATTAAAGGAACAGTTTAAAAATAAAATAAAAAAGCAAAATAAATAATAAAAAAAAAAAAAAAAAAAAAAGAAGCACCCCTGCCCCCCAAAGTTGTCACGAAATGATATATTGCTCAAACATGCCACGGGAGATCTGAAAAATACTCACCATACCTCTCAGCAAATAGCTTGGGGTGTCTACTTTCCAAAATGGGGTCATTTGGGGGGGGGGGGGGGTTTGTGCCATCTGGGTATTCCATATCCTCCAAAACTGTGATAGGCAGTGAAGAGTGAAATAAAACATTTACGCCCTTAGAAATCCTGAAGGCAGTGCTTGGGTTTCGGGGCCCTGTACGCGGCAAGGCTCCCAAAAAGTCCCACACATGTGGTATCCCCATACTCAGGAGAAGCAGCAAAACGTATTTTGGGGTGCTATTCCACATATAACCATGGCATGTGTGAGCAATGTATCATTTAGTGACAACTTTTTGTAAAAAATGTTTTTTTTTTTGTCATTATTCAATTACTTGTGACAAAAAAAATAAAATATTCAATGGGCTCAACATGTCTCTTAGCAATTTCCTTAGGGTATCTACTTTCCAAAATGGGGTCACTTGGGGGGGTTGTACTGCCCTGCTTAGCACCTCAAGAAATGAGATAGGCAGTCATAAACTAAAAGCTGCGTAAATTCCAGAAAATGTACCCTAGTTTGTAGACGCTTAACTTTTGCGCAAACCATTAAATATACGCTTTTTGACATTTTTTTTACTTAAGACATGTGGCTGAATACATTTTGGCCTAAATGTATGACTAAAATTGAGTTTATTGGATTTTTCTTACAACAAAAAGTAGAAAATATCATTTTTTTCAAAATTTTTGGTCTTTTTCCGTTTATATTGCAAAAAATAAAAATTGCAGAGGCAATCAAATACCATCAAAAGAAATCTCTATTTGTGGGAAAAAAAGGACGCAAATATTGTTTGGGTACAACATTGCATGGCCGCGCAATTACCAGTTAAAGGAGCGCAGTGCCAAATTGTAAAAAGTCCTCCGGTCATTGAGCTGCAAAATGGTCCGAGGCTGAAGAATTCATGATCCGTCAAGGGCCCCCGGCCGGGCGTGGACGCATTATCGACACCATTGTGCATGTCCATGATGCAAGCAGCAGAAGTGACCTCACACACAAGACATGACAAGGACATGAAGTTATACCAGCACCATTACCGCTTTGGTTTATACAGTCAGTTGAAAAGTTCTGAATGTATTAATCATGAAGAGGGCGAGAAAAACAAAGAATAGCTTGATTCGCACTATAAACAAATTAGTATATTTTGAAACTGAATGCATCATTCAGTGCAGGCGGCTTGAGAGCTGAGATTATGAATCCAGCATGCTTCTCACTTTAGCAACAATTTGTCATTGTCAATAACAACAAAACAGTGCAGCACTCAAATATAAAACATGTGATAAGAGCATATAAAGTGAACACCTTTGCAGATGTGAAAACATGTAAGCATCAAATGATAATCAAATGTCCTGTGTACAATATGGAACAGCAAAACAATTAAAAATAATAAAAATAGTAAAAAAAAGTCCATATGAGGAGTAGTAACTCTTCAAGTTTGGAAAATATAAATGTGAAAATTTGAGCATCAAATAGTGTCCGGTATAAAATATGGAACAGCAAAGTGAAATACAGTTCATATGAGAAGTGTTGGAGGGATATCTCTTCAGGTTGGAAGATGTGGATAAACATCAAAAGGCATGTAAATATTCAATGCTGTCAGGGGCTGTTGAAGACTATTCAGTCGAAACGCGTAGGCTAGCATTTTTAGCTTCCCACATTGCCATTTTATCTTCTAGTGATCACTTTTTATCCATGTATGGTGATTTACTTCAATAAAATCCCATTTGTTTGACCTACACCATGTGGAGCCCCCTTTTTTCTTTTTCATGCTGAATCACCACTCCTGGATCATCCCTCCTTGGAAACTGGGAATTCGAGAGACAGTTGTTCCACTCCTGCTCGTGTCCACCAACATCCATTGGGGCTTGCGGCCTACAAAGACACCACCTTGTCTGAATACTACGGGAGATTCTCCCTATGCCTTTCGGACGTACTGCCATATGGTATGTACGTCCTACGGATCCGGTAAGGGTACCCTCTTATTCCTCATTGAATATTTACATGCCTTTTGATGTTTATCGACATCTTCCAACCTGAAGAGATATCCCTCCAACACTTCTCATATGAACTGTATTTCACTTTGCTGTTTCATATTTTATACCGGACACTATTTGATGCTCAAATTTTCACATTTATATTTTCCAAACTTGAAGAGTTACTACTCCTCATATGGACTTTTTTTACTATTTTTATTATTTTTAATTTTTAATTGTTTTGCTGTTCCATATTGCACACAGGACATTTGATTATCATTTGATGCTTACATGGTTTCACATCTGCAAAGGTGTTCACTTTATATGCTCTTATCACATGTTTAATATTTGAGCGCTGCACTGTTTTGTTGTTATCTCTTTTTGAACTTGGTTTGTTTGTGTGCTAGCTGCTTTTAGCTTTATTTTGAGGTTTAGCGCAGCATTTTCACTTTCTATACTACAATCTGTCATTGTCACCTCCTCTTTCGTTTCTTGGTAAATACTCTAATGCGAAAAATCGCATCTTTGATAAATCAAAGGCATGGAAGAGCCCATATGATGGCTAATTGGGGTTTCCATTTGGATTTAGAAACCAGCCTGACATGATCTCAAATCCGGTGGAAAAATAGTCTCTTAGTCTTTCCTACATAATAGGTCCCACAATTACAAAGCATGATTTAAACCACCCCCACCGATTGACAGTTGGCGAGGAAACGTGGTCTGTAAATATGTCCATGCCTATAGCCATTATCTCTTTAGCCTGTCCATTCCCCTCTTTCCATTGTCTTGACCGTGGGCTGTTTGGTAGGTTGGATCTTTATCCGACCGTTCCTGACTTCAGCCGGGCGGATGTGGAGTATCCAAGATGGCAGATAGTGACTAGACGCGTCTTGCGTGTGAGGTCACTTCCGCCGCTTGCATCACGGACATGCGCAATGGCGCCGCTAATGTATCCACGCCCCGCCAGCTACGTCAGATGCTGGTGGGACAGAGAGAGGCATAAATGGTGTCATTTGTACACCCTACATTGACAGGGAAACATCATGAGCAAGAGAGAGACTGCTTTGCCAACTTTGTTTGTGACCTCTTCTATTTCAGTAAGTACCTTTTAGAACTTACTCCTCTATTCAGCCATTGTGTCATGTGGACTGGTTGCCCTGGATGTCTAGTGATCTGCTTTTGCAGCTAGGAGGGGGGGTGTTATCTGCAGAGCTTTGGGGGATTTCAAATGCCATCTCACCCCCCTTGGGCTCTGCCGTTGTTATCTCCCCCCCTCTTTTATCAACTGACTCCTGGGTCAATCGCCAACCACGGATGGGAAGTTTGGAGCATTTTCAATTTCCCTATAGAGTACATTAATAATATATTACATTAAACTTTTTTCATTCAATAGGATAAATCCAGGTTTCTGTCTCCAACATTAAAACCCTTTAGTAGGCGTACCACGGGTGTGTCTCTGGGCGTTGTGAAGACAAAAACAAGGGGCGGTATTTTCCATCTCCAGTCCTTTGGTTTTTCTATTTGTTTCATCAGATCATCCCTTCAATTTAGGGATAGAAGATTAAATTGGTTCAACTTTCCTTATTGTCTAGAATCAAGGTAAATGTTTTGCCCTATATAATATAGGGAGATGTGCAATAACTGCACAAAGGAGTCGCCCCTTAGGACTTTAATGGCAGAATAATGTATGAAGAATAAGTTCTATAAAATCCACATAGTGACAATTTTATTAATTATATAAAAATATGAAGAAATGTACAAATACAAATACACAATATGTTCATTAAAAAATACACATCATTGTATACAAGGTAGATATATCAACCCAAAGCTTACAACCCGCTGCCAAAAATAAAGTTGAGGTCAGACGGATAGATTTACAGCACGTATCCCAACATGTTTCGGAAATGAATATGTATTGTTCCTTCATCAGGGGATTTACAGTTGGGTGATCAAATCCTTATCTGTAATGTAAGATTTATAGGGTAATGAGATAACATCATCATATGTGAAGTTATTGAGAAGTATCACTCATAGCAATTTATACATTGTTTGATATTGAAGCTGGTTATACGTACATAGATAGGGTTCATAGAAAGTCATACAAAGCAAAAACAGTAACCAGAAATGAAACAGGCTGGCTGAAGAGTCCACAGGAATATAGAATGGGCAGTTGTAAGTGCAGGACCGAGTGCTGCAACGCATCCACAAGAGACGCCTGATTAGGATCTATATAGTCTAATAGTAAAAAAAGGGAAGGGCAATATAGAGTTAGTCCCACATACAGTTTGAAAAATCTATCAGACTGCAATGTAGCCCCAGTTAGCCAGTACAAATAGTAGTATTTACCTTAAGGTTTACATATTCAAGGTGCGGACCTCTGGGCAGCAGTTCCACGACTGACAAATGCCCAGTGAGTGTCCGCATCCTAAGTAGCACAGCTGATATGGCGGTTAACCAATCAGTGTGACTGACGGTGTAAATAGGAGGGCCCCAGCTAGTCAGCTGTATAGACAACAGCTGTGAATGGAGCTCAGAGCGTCCCCCTGACGCGGCAGCGCGGCATAGCCACGCCCAGACGGGTGTGATGATGTCACGCGTCACTGGCGGGTGTGAAATCCCCACTCGTATGGCGAACCAACAGTGGGGACACAAAAGAAGCTCCTCCTCGCATAGAAAGCACAGGAGGCCGGAAGGTAAGACCCCGCCTCCCAGCCAAATGCGAGTGAAGCTTACCCGCCGGGTGTCTGCGAGCAACCAAGCGGCCCGCACTCCACAGACTGCACCATCTAGTGGACAAAAGTAATATAGCCAGCCTGTTTGAACAAAGAAATGAGAGAGAAAGAAAAGGCATCATAAAGTAATGGATTGACTAAATATTGTACAGGTTACAAAAAGCGAATCACCAGATTGTACAGAAAAACAAAAAGAAAAATGTACATTACACTACATACAGCAACATCATAGTTGAGTATAATTCAGTATTGATATGTATATACACTGAAATAATCGGAACAGCGATCAAATAGAGACACATAAAAATGAAGAAAGAAAAAGAAAGAAAAAAAGGCAGACGAGAGAATCCCTATAGGTTCAGCTTGCAGACCCCTGATGTAAAACCAGGGAGAAAGGGTCTGAAGTTGAAGGCCTCGTTGAGTCCAGGTGGAAAATTGGCCCGTAGATTGTAAATCCACCTCAACTCACATTGGAGGAGGCGTTTGTTGGGGTCGCCGCCTCTGGATCTGAAGTGGATGGGCTCAAGGGCAAGGAAGTAAACTTTGGGGATTGACTCTGGGTGAACTAGGGCCATATGGCGGCCAATAGGTACGTCAGGGTCGCGTTTTCGTATGGTATTAAGGTGTTGGTATATCCTTTTCGACAATTCATTTATGGTTTTACCAACATAGTAACACCCACATTCGCATGTCAACAAATATACTATTCCAGAGGTCTTACAGTTCACGTAGTGTTGGCCATTTGGTAGAGTGATATTGTTGCGTCTGTCCATATACTGGCAGTATTGGCACCGCCCGCATGTAAAGGTCCCCAAAGTTTTACATACATCACCTCTAAGGGGTCTATACTCACTACTGACCAGTTTGTCACCTATAGAGGGTGCTCTCCTAAAGGTGATAGCTGGAGAGCTGGGGACAAAGGGAGCCAAAGTTTGGTCCATGGTCAATAAATGCCAATATTTGTTTAGAATTAATTTAACTTGCTTGTGTTGTAGTGAGTATGTTGTAATAATTCTTGTTGTCTCATTATTGGAGGGTTGTTTTTGTGTGTTTAGCAAGTCGCAACGTGATTTTTTAAGGGCTCGTTTGTACACTTTTTTAAGGCATGTACTTGAATATCCTCTTTCGAGGAGTCTTTTTCTCAGGATATTGGCCTCAGTTTTGAATCCAATATCATCAGAGCAGTTACGACGAGCCCTCAAGTATTGGCTGTAAGGTATTGAGGCAAAAATTCTATTAAAGAGCCTTTATGCCAAAAAACCCAATACAGAATTTGGGCAAACCAGTCAAGAAATCCAAGCATTGAACAATCTAATTGCCTTATTAGAAGAGAATGAGTCTGAGAACCCTTCGGTCTCTATTGATATTGAGGGCTCTGTGGCGGACATGGAAGACACACCCACCTCACAAACCAATGTACACATTCCTGATCTTTCACTTAAAAAGAAGTCCACCATCTACCCCTCGCCCAGTTCAAATCACAATGCATCAGTTTTTCTGAAACTGGTATCAGCTGATATCAGTAAGATGAAGAACTTTTCCAATCTTCATGCGAATCTCAGTCGAGATAAGCGCATTACATTAGGGCACTGTCCTGTAACCACGACATTGCCACCCTTGTCAGAGGGTTTTATGACAATGTCGTGGTTATGGACAGTATTCAATACACTGAGATGTGTATGGCCATACTCCACAACTCAGAGTGGTACCGACCCATTTCCAAGTCACTTTTGGACAAGTTCACTCAGGATTTTTATTCATTGGTTGATACTGCATTTTGCCACAGCGTCATACCCAGGCAATTATGGGACTTTGTCAGAACCAGTCACCCAAGGGAGGCGACCTTTTATGCGCTATCTAAGCTACATAAACAAAAAAAGAAACCACCAGGCAGACCCATCATTTCGGGATGTGGCAGTTTAACCGAGAATCTCAGCCGTGTGGTTGACAACCATCTTAAACCCCTAGTTACTTGTTTATCATATGTACGTGATACCATCCACTTTTTGCAGAACATTCAGGATCTGCACATCGAGGATGGTACTCAACTGGTTGTCATTGATGTGGAATCCCTTTACTGCACTATCCCCCATGCCAAGGGCCTAGCGGCCATATGGCATGTCTTGTCACAGTATAGAGAATGTGAACCCAACTACACTGAATTCATTTTGACCTCTCTCGAATTCATACTCCATCATAACGTTTTTTGTTTTGATGGTTCCCACTACCTCCAGGTACAGGGCATTGCGAAGGGGACATGCTGTGCCCCATCGTACGCCAACCTGTACCTGGGGGAGTGGGAACATTCACTGCTTGTTCATCAATCACTGTCCATGTACACGTGCCATGTATTAACGTGGCGACGATACATAGATGACATATTCCTCATCTGGGATGGATCGATCGATCTACTACATCAATTTTTAGACCCAATCAATAAGAACGAGTTCAATTTAAAATTTACGATGACTCACAGTCCAACTGAAATTATGTTCTTAGGTGTGCTTGTAAAGAAACAACCCAATGGGAGCCTATCTAGTGAACTATACCGAAAGCCGACAGCGGGGAACTCACTGCTCCACGCGACAAGCTTCCATCACAAGCCTCTCCTTGCCTCAATACCTTACAGCCAATACTTGAGGGCTCGTCGTAACTGCTCTGATGATATTGGATTCAAAACTGAGGCCAATATCTTGAGAAAAAGACTCCTCGAAAGAGGATATTCAAGTACATGCCTTAAAAAAACATACAAACAAACCCTTAAAAAATCACGTTGTGACCTGCTAAACACACAAAAACAACCCTCCAATAATGAGACAACAAGAATTATTACAATATACTCACTACAACACAAGCAAGTTATACATATTCTAAACAAATATTGGCATTTATTGACCATGGACCAAACTTTGGCTCCCTTTGTCCCCAGCTCTCCAGCTATCACCTTTAGAAGAGCACCCTCTATAGGTGACAAACTGGTCAGTAGTGAGTATAGACCCCTTAGAGGTGACGTATGTAAAACTTTGGGGACCTTTACATGCGGGGGGGGGGCAATACTGCCAGTATATGGACAGACGCAACAAAATCACTCTACCAAATGGCCAACACTTCTCCCCCAAACACTACGTGAACTGTAAGACCTCTGGAATAGTATATTTGTTGACATGCGAATGTGGGTGTTACTATGTTGGTAAAACCATAAATGAATTTTGGAAAAGGATATAACAACACCTTAATACCATACGAAAACGCGACCCTGACGTACCTATTGGCCGCCATATGGCCCTAGTTCACCCAGAGTCAATCCCCAAAGTTTACATCCTTGCCCTTGACCGCATCCACTTTAGCTCCAGAGGAAGCAACCCCAACAAACGCCTCCTCCAATGTAAGTTGAGGTGGATATACAATCTACGGGCCAATTGTCCCCCTGGACTCAATGAGGCCTTCAACTTCAGACCCTTTCTCCCTGGTTTTACATCAGGGGTCTGCGAGCTGAACCTGTAGGGATTCTCTCCTCCTGCCTTTTTTTCTTTTTCTTTTTCTCTTTTTCTTTCTTCATTTTTATGTGTCTCTATTTGATCGCTGTTCCGATTATTTCAGTGTATATACATATCAATACTGAATTATACTCAACTATGATGTTGCTGTATGTAGTGTAATGCACATTTTTCCTTTTGTTTTTCTGTACAATCTGGTGATTCGCTTTTTGTAACCTGTACAATATTTAGTCAATCCATTACTTTATGATGCCCTTTCTCTCTCTCATTTCTTTGTACAAATAGGCTGGCTATATTCCTTTTGTCCACTAGATGGTGCAGTCTGTGGCATGCGGGCCGCTTGTCTGCTCGCAGACACCCGGCGGGTAAGCTTCACTCGCATTTGGCTGGGAGGCGGGGTCTTACCACCCGGCCTCCTGTGCTTTCTATGCGAGGAGGAGCTTCTTTTGTGTCCCCACTGTTGGTTCGCCATACGAGTGGGGATTTCACACCCGCCAGTGACGCGTGACGTCATCACGCCTGTCTGGGCGTGGCTACGCCGCACGCCGCCGCTTTAGGGGGACACTCTGAGCTCCATTCACAGCTGTTGTCTATACAGCTGACTAGCTGGGGCCCTCCTATTTACACCGTCAGTCACATTGATTGGCTAACCGCCATATCAGCTGTGCTACTTAGGATGTGAACACTCACTGGGCACTTGTTAAACGTGGAACTGCCACCCAGAGGTCCGCACCTTGAATATGTAAACCTTAAGGTAAATACTACTATTTGTACTGGCTAACTGGGGATAGATATCCCTCTGTCCCTACATTGCAGTCTGATCGATTTTTCAAACTGTATGTGGGACTAACTCTATATTGTCCTTCCCTTTTTTTACTATTAGACTATATAGATTCTAATCAGGCGTCTCTTGTGGATGCATTGCAGCACTGGTCCTGCACTTACAACTGCCCATCCTATATTCCTGTGGACTCTTCAGCCAGCCTGTTTCATTTCTGGTTACTGTTTTTGCTTTGTATGACTTTCTATGAACCCTATCTATGTAAGTATAACCAGCTTCAATATCAAACAATGTATAAATTGCTATGAGTGATAACTTCTCAATAACTTCACATATGATGATGTTATTTCATTACCCTATAAATCTTACATTACAGATAAGGATTTGATCACCCAACTGTTGGGATACGTGCTGTAAATCTATCCGTCTGACCTCAACTTTATTTTTGGCAGCGGGTTGTAAGCTTTGGGTTGATATATCTACCTTGTATACAATGATGTGTATTTTTTAATGAACATATTGTGTATTTGTATATTTCTTCATATTTTTATATAATTAATTAATAAAATTGGCACTATGTGCATTTTATAGAACTTACTCTTCATACATTAGTCTGCCGTTTAAAGTCCTAAGGGGCGGCTCCTTTGTGCAGTTATTGCATATCTCCCTATATTCTACTTAACTAAGGATGTTGGCAGCACCCCATACATTTCCAATTCTCATACCACTTCTTTATCTCTTTTGCCCTATATACTATTCTACCCCTCATAAGATCACTTTGATTTATACAAATATATTTAATTAAACTTATCCTCTCTCTCTGAATACAAAAGGTCTTCTCATTTTGTAAATACTGGCTTCAGTTTATGAACCAAATTAATACTTCATGAATACAAGCATCCGGTAGGCACTCATTCTCAGTTCATCATTATTTTGTATAAAATGTAATCTGTATAATATATGATTATTCTATTATAACAATATATATAGGTATGTCTTATCGACATGCTAGGTGATTTTATTCATGGAAATTTTCAAGCACAATCATTTACAATTGTTGTTTCTCTTATAGTATATATTACTTCATGCGACACCTCCAAAAAACTCCCGAGGAAGCTTTTCTGAGCGAAACATGTAGAGTAAGAAGTGGTTGTATATGTCCAAAGAAATGATACAAGATTCTTGTAAATGTTTACTGCGATTTTAAAGAATTGTTTAAATAAAATGTATATTTTTCTAAATTGATTGTTTATTCTACCCTCTGGTTCTTTAAAAGTCCCGTCTGCTCTTTTCTCCCCTCTTTTTTTTTTATCTATTAACACCACTTATCAACATTCAATTTAGTTCAGTTTATTTAAAGCAGGGGTGTCCAACCTGTGTCCCACGGGTTGCATGCAGCCCAAGATGGCTATGAATGCGGCCAAACTCAAAATCGTAAAATTACTTAAAAATATATTGATTTTTTTTTTTTTTTAATTTGTTGTAGAAATGTGTTTATACTTGGCGAACACATGCAGCGGTAGAAAAATTTGACAGTGTCTCCTTACTGGACTTTTGTAATTTTTATCTTCCTAAAGAAAAATATTCCAGTCCTTGCAATCACACCTTATTTATGTCATCAGTTTTCGGCAGCACCTATATTTGTGAGCAACTATTTTCATAGATGAAGCATACGAAGGGCAAAATCAGAACCAAAATATCTGATGAGCACCTTGAGAATTCATTGAGCATTGCTACTACATTCTTCCAACAAGATATCAATGCATTGGTTTATTAAAAACAGTGTCAAATATCCCACTCCTTTTTATTTTGCCCTCTTTTACTTTTATAATAAGAAATATTACCAAAAAATGAAGTTTTATTACTCAGATAGGTACATTATCTACATCAGTGATTGTTCACTTGTGATCTGCCTGACTATTTATTTTCTGCTCATCAGTAAACCTTATTGTTAGTGTATTTTATGTGTGGTCCAAGACAATTCCTCTTCTTCCAATGTGGCCCAGGCAGATCAAAAGGTTGGAACCCCCTGATTTAGAGAATAAAAATAACCTTAAGCCCGGGTTCACACCACAACGGGCTGCGGATCGCACAGGTGCGCTGGGCGTCTCTGTTCCCCGTTTCAGGGACGAATCAGGGCCGATTCTATGCCTGAATTCGGTCCTGAAACGCAGCCAAAGACACACAGCGTTTTTGTGCAGTGCGCTCCGAAGCCGCCCCGGAGATATGTGAACCGGCTCCACAGGGAGCCAGTCACATTCTCCTGCTATGCGAATTAGATGTGCGGAAACGCACATCTAATTCGCATAGGTGTGAACCCGGGCTTAAAGGTTGTGCACTGGGATATACTAAAACCAAAGACACAAACCGTAACCCGACCTGCCATGCAGAAAACTACAATTACATATTATCGATCAAATTGTTTCTGTAATCATACCATGTCCGCTTAATTGGAATAAATTCTTGTTGGTCTCCAACCTAAGTGTCAGTCATTAACCAAGCTATGTTCTACAAAGCACAAGAGCAACATTTTGTCACAAGCAGTAAAATGCTTCGGTAATTTACCTGAGTGCTGGGATTATCAGTGGGAAAGGTTGGTTCACAATATGTGTCAGCTTCTTGTTGAATTTGTTCCCTACCTAGAAAAAAGGTATAGGTTTGGTAAGCTTATTTACCTGCTTGCATTATATAGCATTTGAGAACTCCAATGGTCAGCTCTACTTAGGCCCTGCTGCTGCACACCGAGGGATTTCACTTTTGATACTACAACAGAGGTATTCTCAGGTGTTCCCATCATTATTTTTCAGTCTCCAGAGCATAAACAAGTTAAAAATCCAACAAGGAGAGTGGGATGGGTTCATAATGGATACAGCAGCTACGTAGTCCTTGGAAATCAAGTGTGACGATCTTGGGACTCTCTCATCCATTTTAAAAAATCAGAAATTAGAAAATCCATAGTTTTTAATAGAACTTTCAAGTAATGTTGCAATGTGTTGGTAATTCAGCATTGCGTTGACCTGCATTACACTGTTCAAATCAAATTGGGTGCACATAACATAACAATGCATTTTGGTATGAAGATAATCTCACCACTAAAGATTCTGACATACATATTCTTCATCGTCTAGCAAAAGCTAAATAGCAGTTTTGGCTGACCAAACTATTTCCCTCGTTTAAGTGTTGAGGGCTGACCTTTTTAAAGTCAAACTGCAGCAATTTGTTTCTCATTTGGGATATTCATCCCTGTGACCCCAGTAAAAGAAATGGGGGGTAGAAGTTATAACCAGAATCGGAAGGCACAGACCACAATAAAAAACATTGCCAGATATTGCAAACCTTCCCCACACTACTTAAAAATTATTTTTGTTTTGCCCCATCACTTCCCACGCTGAGGGGAATCACTTTAAAAAGTACACAAATGGTGATAAAACCCTGACAGAGGCTCTGAGCCTTTCTGGTCTCCAAAATAAAATAATTGGCTGTCATTCCTGAAAATGACCGTCATTATGGCAAAGAACGGTTGTTATAGATTAGCAGCTTAACCCATTTGTCACATACGCACCATGCTCTTCCTCTTCCACAGATGAACCATGGCATTGATTATCATGGAATGGCACTTGTGCCTTGTCACGATCCTCAGTCAACTTTGATGACCCTAAGGGCCAGAAATTGAAGTAAGTTTCAAATGCAATTTTGAGGGAAAAGAGGGTATTAAGGTTGACCTAAACTCAATAATAAACATTTCATGTATTGCAGCTTAGCATTTCTTATATGTAGTTGTGGCTGCATTAGTTTCCTATTTTTCAGGCTAAGCATGTTTTCTGCAAGCACAGAAAATACCTGTGTCCTTGTGACTTCATGTGCACTGAAATGAAATCTTAAATAATAATACAGTGGTACCTTGGATTATGAGCATAATTTGTTCCAGAAGAATGCTGGTAATCCAAAGCACTCGTATATCAAAATGAAAACTCAGATAATTTGTTCCACAGTGACTTCTATTTTATGCAGTACCGCATGTGGCCAGAGGTGGGGGGCGCCAGAGACACTCGGGAAAAGAGTGTTTCCGAGTGCATCCGAGCAGCTCTGAGTGTCACCAGCGCCCCAGCACCTCTGGCCAAATGCAGTACTGCACACCCCAGAAGCTTGAATTCTGCTTTTATTTGTGAGACAACGTTCGCAAACCGAGTCAGGATCTTTAAAAATTAATAACTCGTATTACGAATTGCTTGTTAACCGCGTTACTCGCAATCTGAGATATTACTATATCAGGTTTCCCAGCTATCTTCTGTTATCCACAGAACACCTTCTATCTACAGTAGGTATGGCTTTTTTTGCATAGTTACATGTATGTATGTATGTATATATGTACAGTATGTATGTATGTTCCAAACCTGGCTGGTCCCTTTGGAAATTGGAAATCACTGTAGAAGACACCACTACTACGGTGATTGCCTCAAATTTCTAGCTACCCTGCTGAGTGGCTGCTGTCCTGCTGCATAGTGAACACTGGAAGTTGCTCGCTCAGCACAGGTGTCATTCAAGGAATTCTTTGCATATTCTCAATGAATGCAAAGCATTCTCTGATTGACAAGGTGGAGAGGTGGGGTGGTGGTGTCACAAACTTTTCATCATCCAAACAGAGAATGCCTACAAAGGTGTTCAGTGAAAGGTGTCTGTGCCAAGCAAGCAGCTCTGTGTTCACTATGCAGTAGGGCAACCGCTCAGTACGGAACCCAGAAGCTAGTAGTGATCACCAGTGGCAGCCCATCCATACGGGGCGCAGGGGCACCTCCCACCTAATCCATGTCCCCGGCTCCTAATTTACATGCAGGGTGCCGGATGCATGGATTCCAATTGGTTTTATTTTTTTGGAAGCACATGATTAGAGCCTGAGGCTCTAATTGACTTTAAAAAAGGGTGGGCTTGGGATGCAGAGCACTGCGCCCTGAGCCCACCTACTTGTGTGACAATAGCAAATTAATATTCGCTATTGTCTTTCTGATTCTCCTCTTGGCCAATCAGGAGGTGGATACTGAGACCCGTCACCCAATTGGCAGAGAGGAGAAGCGATCCTATTGGCCGCCTAGGAGGAAGGCAATGCATGGCAGAAGTCACTGTGATGCCGAGGACAAGAGGAAGCGTTGCCTGCGACCTAGATAGGGTAAGTGCGGGGCTGGTGACTGACCGGGAGGGGGTGCGGTTTACCCGACTGGCGGGGGGGTGGCTGTAGGTGCATTGTTTGTGGCCCCCCCTCCCAAAAAAAATATACCACCAGCCGCCACTGTTGATCACGGTGATAGGGCTACCCACTAGAGTGATTTCCATCTTCCATAGGGATTGGCCAGACACGGCACATACATACCACACATACATACCATACACGGCACATACATACCATACATTGATCTAAGCTGGACCAGTGTAACCATGCAAAAAAACCCTACCTAAACCTTAGATTTAATGCTGCAGCATACAAAGACATTTTAGAACTTCCAATCTTGCAACTATAGTTTGAGGGAGGCCTTTTGTATACTAGCAGACTGTGCCTCTGTGCATAAAGTAAACTGTATAAAAACATGGCTTGATGAGCTTTAAGTGGAGGAACTTACTGTAGGTGGACTGACCTCAACCCTACTGAAACCCTGTGGGACGATTTGGAATGCCAAATATAACTGTTTTGGCTACATGGGCACCAATCCCCACAAACACACTCCAAAACTTGTGAATAACCTTCCCAGAATAGTGATGGATAATACACAGTAGCTGCAAAGAGGGGTGCCACAACTCAATATTAAAAAATGCACCTGCACTGTGTGAGTTTTTAATATGATAATGATGATGATCAAATTTAGCTGTATCAATCATGGGCAACAGGGGACATAGCATAGGTGTGAGTGGGTGTTTTTCCACTCACTGTACCTGTTATGGAGACAAGATGACTGCAGACTTGCTGGTCTCCTCTTGGTGTCCCCTGTCAATGGTCCCTTGTGACACTGTGACAGATCCAATAAGCACGTGCTGTGCTGTGATCATAATGATGAGCATAGGCACACAGTGGGGAGCCTGGGGACTGTACCTTCCTTTTTTGCTAAACCTAAACCACACTCCCACTCCTTGCTTACTAGGGAATAATTAACTTTTCCTGGGCCCCATCAGGTCAACAGAGGGGCCAAGAAGGTGACAGCAGAGAAGGGACTTTTTTTCCTTATTTCCGTTGCAGGCAGACAAGCCCACGCCGCATATTGTGCTGCCCCTGTCATCGTTTCGGTGTTCTGCCGAAAACTACAACTCACCAAAATTTACAACCACCTCACTTCCAGTGACTCAAGCATCATTAATTGGAGATTTGGACGAGTTGCCCATTTTGACAGAACAGAGGCAGCACATATAGTACAGTACACGAGGAGTCCGCTGTTTTGATGGAACACCAGGTAAGGATGAAAAAAGTTGTTGCCGCCTGGAGGCGGCCATGATTTTGGTAAGTAGCAGGTGGACTAACAATGTCTACTCATTATATGATGTACTGTTATGTATATGCTGCCACTGTTCTGTCAAAACAGGCAACTCGTCCAAATCTCCAATTATTGATGTGATTATTGAGTGGAAGTAACGTGGTTGGAGAGATTGAGTTTTCAGCAGAACATTGGAACCATGATGGGACAGCACAATATGCGGCATGGGCTTGTCTGCCTGCGTCCCTTAAAAGAAAAAAGTCCCTTCTCTGCTGTCACCTCCTGGGCCCCTCTGTTGACCTGATGGGGCCCAGGAATAGTTAATTATTCCCTGGTAAGCAAGCAGTGGGAGTGTGGTTTAGGTTTAGAAAAATCCTTTGCATTTATTTAGGCAGAAATTATTGCCCGAGCCCCCTGTTAAGCTGATGGGGCCCGGGCCTGGTACAACAGAACCGGTTGTACTGCCCTATCAGGGGCCCTGGGTGGTTAGATTTTTATTACAGAAGAGACGCTGTATGCCTCTTTTGCAATACAATACTCTTTTGCTTGCCAACTATGTTTGTTCTGAATGCATGGACAGCTAAATGTACATTTCCAGCATGTCTTGGTGCCAGGATGATTTAACTCTTATGCGCATCAGTTATGTTATCAAGGAGGCCAAAGACGCTGAACTGGAAGAAGACCAGGCAAACATGTCCCCAGCAGTACGGATGCATTGACAAGGGAGAGTGTGTCTGTCACCAATGCTGGAGGGGTCCCTTTGGCAGGTAAGTCTCCCATAATATGCTATTTTACATCATGGCTAAAGTTCACCCAACACAATGCGTATTTAACCCCATTTAAAACCCCAACCTTTTTTCAGTCAAGGCACCCATTAAATTTATAGACAATCCCAAGGCACCCTTTAAAATTATGGACACCCTCGAGGCACCCTATTCTAACATGTAAAAAGCGATTCCAATAGCTTTATACGATGCAGCAACATCCACATGTAGGACATCCAAATTTAAAGGTGATTTATTCTTTCAAAGCAAATACACTTTTGCACACTGGTACTGACTAGTGTTCCTATGTTTCTCTTCTCCCTCAATTTCCCTCCATCAGTCAGCTAAGTGGTGAGCAAGAGGGGCACAGGAGTTTCAAACAAGAATGCTGTGGAGGCAACAGACATCTTCCTTATTAACTGGTGACATCATTGGTTGTAAGGATGTCAGTGTCTAGAATGTTGTAATGGTGCTCAGACTCTGAGCAGGTGCACTCAACTTCTTTGGTCAACCATGGCGAGGCCTGTTCTGAGTGGAACCTGTCCTGTTAAAGGGGTTGTAAAGGTTTGTGTTTTTTCACCTTAATGCATCCTATGCATTAAGGTGAAAAAGCACCTGTCAATGTCCGGCCCCCAGCCCCCCTCTGTTTTACTTACCTGAACCCTCAAACTTGTCCCACGGGGACGCCCCGTCTCTCTGCTAGGGGGTTCTCGGCTGTTGATTGGATAGATTTATAGCAGTGCAGCCATTGGCTCCCACTGCTGTCAATCAAATCCGATGACACGGCCACCGTCTATGGACGCCGAATGCTAGACTCGGGAGCACGCTTGCAAGGCAACGCTCTGGGAGAGCGCTTCTCCCAGGGGGTTATCTGATGCGGGGAGGAGCCGAGAGAGCCGCTGAGGGACCCCAGCATTCGAGGTTCGGGGCAAAACGAGCTGCACAGTGGAGGTAAGTATGATATGCTTTTTTTTTTTTTTAATTAACCTTTAATGTCACTTTAAACCGCTGTATGGTCTTGGCCATGGTGCTGCAGCTCAGTTTCAGGGTCTTATCAATCTTCTTATAGCCTAGGCCATCTTTATGTAGAGCAACAATTCTTTTTTTCAGATCCTAAGAGAGTTCTTTGCCATGAGGTGCCATGTTGAACTTCCAGTGACCAGTATGAGAGAGTGAGAGCAATAACACCAAATTTAACACACCTGCTCCCCATTCACACCTGAGACCTTGTAACACTAACGAGTCAAATGACACCAGAGAGGGAAAATGGCTAATTGGGCCCAATTTGGACATTTTCACTTAGGGGTGTACTCACTTTTGTTGCCAGCGGTTTAGACATTAATGGCTGTGTGAGTTATTTTGAGGGGACAACAAATTTACACTGCCCTGAAGAAGTCACGAGGTCACGTGACGTAGCGCATAGGAATTTTTGCTAGCTGACGCATCCGGTAGTCAGTACTCTCTGACCCGGTTGTTTATACCGCGGACCGGAAGTATCGTACTTGGTGACGGCGGCTCGCTTTGCTTTGCTTTTTTATTTCAATAAACATTTATTTTTATACTACACTACTGGAGGCCCCCCTATGTTTCCTTCTCTCTCTTTGGCATGATTCCTGGGATCTTAAGGCAAGCCTGATGTGAATCCACTACGGTCATCTATCCACCTGATGTCACCCACTACCATTCAGCAGCATCCATTACAGCCATCCCCACTGCCATCCAGCATTTTCTACAACTAAGGCTTTTATCAAAGTCCTTTAAGGTAAGGGCACTGAGAGCACGTTTGCACAAAGATTACCCACGTTTACTTTTCTCACTGCAATCATGGAAGAATATCTATGAACACTAACACTATTGATGTGCACCCACTGATGATTTATCTCCGTCAACGAACTTTTTGTTTTTTACCATTAGCACATCCATTTTTATTGCGCTTTAGTTTGCACATGTTATTATTTTATCACCTCACCATTGGGTATTTCCTTTCTTTTGTACACCATCACCCGGATGGAAATATTTGATGAATATTTCACACGGTGACTTAGTGCACCATTTTGCACATGTTATTTATGTGAAAAAGTTTTATTTTCATTGTTGTGTTCTGCATGAAATCATTTGTTCATTTATTTATTCTGTGGTGTTTATGTGTACACTATAGATTTTGCAGCATTACACTTTGGGCTATTTATATTGCATTTTATGTGTCACTTTATAGTAGCGCAGAGGTCCCCTCATGGTTGTTTAACAAATTTACACTGTTATACAAGCTGTACACTCACTGCTAGGATGGTTCAAATCTTGGCTGGTTTAGCAAGGACTGGCTAAGACTCAAACCATCTATTGGCAAGCTGATTGTATCCAAGACGATCCATGGATCAGCTTGGGTACAACCAGCATGTCATACTTTCAGCATGCGATTATTGCCAGAGGATATAGCTGCTAGCATAGACATCTCCCCGCGCCTGCCCCCCGCCAGGAGAATACAACTTTGCAAGAGGGATTCCCCCATCAACACTGACTTTGTGATGGGGGAATCAAGAAATTTTCTCTCCTGCAACCCGTGGTTGCAGGAAAGAAAATCGAATCGTCTATGACCGGCTTTAGTGCATTAGTACAATGTGTGAAGAAGCTTATAGTAAGTGACCAAATTTCTATTGATTGCGTTGAAAAATGTGTTGAAATCTATACAAGAAAAATCTGCTTTTATGACAATAGTTCTAGGGGTCCAGGAGAATTGTGAGATTTGCATATACTGAAAGCCAAAGACCCACAAGTTGCAGGAATCTCTGTCTGTATAAAATCCCCTTTAAATGTATGCAATCGACATTAGTCTTAAGCAGGCCATTGATGGAGCAATTTTCTTTTCTGCAATCCCAGGTTGCAAGAACGAAAATCGGTTGAATCTCTCCCTTGGGGTTATTCTGTTTTCCCGGGAGGGGAGCTGTCCTGGCCAGGAGAACACAAAGTGAATATTGCTACCACCTATAACCGCTGGCAATAATCACATGAAAAATCCGACAGGCTGGTTGTACCCAAGTTGATCGATCGGTACAATCAGCCTGCCCATATACATGGTTCAAATCTTGGTCGGCCCCTGCTGAACCGGCTGAGATTTGAACAGGCTATGGCTGGCTTAATTCAGTATAAACTACAGTGTACAGGGTGGCCATAAGAAGTATATACCTTTTCTTCTTATCACCCATACCACCAAAAGTGATATGATCAGCATCGGCGGAAGCAAGGAAATAAATATGGTGTACCACACACGGTCCTCTGCAACACCATCTGCAATGAATTAAAAAAAATGCAATATTATTTATTATAAATTGATTCTATGAAAAGAATATGTAGCAATGCTAAAATACTTTTAACAATTAAATGGTTTAAATGTGATATTATATTAATAAATGATATGTATCAGTTAAAGCTTATATTAACACATATACTGTTGCAAAGAATTCTTCCTAATTAACAATAACATTTACTTCAGGGGCTTGTTAATAAAAAAATTAACAGGAAATAATGAAATCCTGCTAACACTCTCACATATTGTATTTATAAATTATAATAATGGTGAGGGCTCTTGCTTTCAAATAACTTATAGCATCAAAAAGACTCTCTCAACTGTCGCATGCATAATATTTAGGTGCAACTTTCATGCGACTTTTAAGGGTTTACATTACAGTCTATGGCACTCAAGTTGCGTCGAAGTTGGACCAAAGTTGTACAGGAACCTTTAACCGCTTCAGATCTGGGCCATTGCCAAATGACGGCAACAGCGCGGATCTAAATTGCCGGGACTACGTCTATTGACGTTGTCCCGTGCACGAGCGGCAGGGGGCGCGCGCCGCGCTCGGTGATCAGCGAGTCTATGAGACTCGCCTGATCACAGATCAGAGTAAGGGGTTGGTCCCGACCCCTTACCACATGATCAGCTGTCAGACAATGACAGCTGATCATGTGATGTAAACAGAGCCGGTAATCGGCTATTTTTCCTCCTCGCGCTGACAGCGTGAGGAGGAAAAAAAAAACCCGATCACCGGCGGCCGTGATCGGGACATCAGTCCCGATCACAGCAATCTTCTGACACAAAGCAATAGGCAGCAGTGCTGCCTACCAGTGCACACCAGCGTCACCCATCAGTGCCCACAGTGCCATCAATCAGCGCCACCCATCAGTGCCCACAGTGCCACCCATCAGTGCCCACAGTGGCACCCATCAGTGCCACCCATCAGCACCCACATCAGTGCCACCCATCAGCACCCACATCAGTGCCACCCATCAGCACCCACATCAGTGCCCATCAGTGTCACCTACCAGTGCCCATCAGTGACACCCATCAGTGCCCCCCATCAGTGCCGCCCATCAGTGCCCCCCATCAGTGGTACCTATCCGTGCAACCCATCCGTGCCACCTATCTGTGCCACCCACCCGTGCCACCCATCTGTGCCACCCATCCATGCCGCCCATCCGTGGCCATCAGTGCCGCCTTATCTGTGCCCATCAGTACCGCCTTATCTGTCCCCATCAGTGCCGCCTTAACTGTGCCTATCAGTGCCGCCTTAACTGTGCCTGTCAGTGCCGCCTTATCTGTGCCTATCCGTGCCCATCAGTGCAGCCTATCAGTGCCCACCAGTGCCGCCTCATCAGCGCATATCAATGAAGGAGAAAAATTACCTGTTTGCAAAATTTTATAACAAACTATTAAACATGATTTTTTTTTTTCAAAAATTTCCATCTTTTTTTGTTTGTTTAGCAAAAAATAAAAACCCCAGCTGTGATTAAATACCACCAAAAGAAAGCTCTATTTGTGGGAAAAAAATGATAAAAATTTCATTTGGGTACAGTGTTGTATGACCGCGCAATTGTCATTCAAAGTGCGACAGCGCTGAAAGCTCAAAATTGGTCTGGGCAGGAGGGGGGTTTAAGTGCCCAGTAAACAAGTGGTTAAAAAGTCACTGACCTTAAGCCACACATATTTGAACGGTTGTCATTGAAAAACATGGGATGTGACTTGTCATGCAACTTTAGTGTCCAAAGTCGCATGACAAGTTGCGCAAGTGTGAATGGAGCCTTATAACACACAAGTACAAAAATAAATAATATATTTTATTTATCACACAAATAATACTGCCCAAAAGGGCACCCACAATACTGTTACAAACAGAAAAATATACAGTATGTTAAAACATTGCAATGGCCTGCCCCCATATAAACACCACATGTTGATCATCTTACTGGTGTATCTTCAAACACGTCAATATAAACCTGTTTTGTCATCAACATGCATCTTCAGGGGCCCCTGAAGACGCATGTTGATGACGAAACGTTGGGCGCTGATAGAGACTGGCGACGCAGGACGTGGTGGGACGGTGACACGGCGGCCATCTTTGTGGTTAGAAGCGCTGGACGCTTCACACTGCTGTATACCTTCTTACTAAATGTGAGTGGTTTTTATCTTTTCAATAAATCATCCTTGTTTATGGAGATTGCGCAATGAGCGTTTTCTTTTTATTCCCTACGTACCACGATCTTGAGGTGCATATGCATACTGGAGTATACTTGGTTTAATATTCAGCTACCAAAAGGAGATCTACAGCCTTCCATTCAGTTCAGAGGGGTATATGTTGGTGCTACTCCATTAGAAGATTGTTGGTTTATTCTATGAAGACTGCCTTTTTTCTACACACATGTATAACCCATACACTGCTGGTAAGGATCAGTTTGTTTGGGTGTTGATGACGGTGTTTTCATCTCTCTTCTGTGTCTCCTTTCAATATGGATCTCGCTGATTAGAGTATTATTTCTTCCTGACAGAGAGGACTTTTGTTTGACCATATTTATTTTGGTTCTTATTGGGACATTTTTACATTAATATTTTTAGCGCTGCACCATTCCTATTGAGAGCCTATTTAAGGCCCTGGTTTCTAGGCTTGGTGAGAATTTCATACATGGGTAGTGTAGGGACAGGTCACCCATCTGACAGGGACAGGGGCAGTGATAGCAGCAGGGAGAGGTTTCTGATGGGTAGGGAAATTATAGGAATACACCATCCTACCTGGCGACCTCTCCATTTGGGTCCAGACCAGCCAGGCTGCATTCCGCCCCTCAAGACAGATGCTTTCGGCACATCTGAGACCTGCTCTGCTACAGGCTGCGGGTCTGTTGTGAATTACTGGATTCTGCATTAATACAAGTTCTGTTCTTTGCAACTGGAGTGTGTAATTGCTGCTGCTGCACTGCTGCTGCACCATGCTGTACCTCCCCACATGCTGACCACTGGCAAGTGTCCATAAGTTCCATGTGGATAATACCCTGTGGCTAATGTTGAATAGTTATTCCACAGACACTAGAGAGAAATAGTGCTGTCACGAAAATAAATCACATGTCAGGTTCACTGTTCAAATTAGATATAGGTTCAAGTTAACTGTCATAAAAGTGCCTGAAATGGCATCTGCTATAAACAGTTTGTATATGTGCGCCAAGTAATGATGATTGAGAACTGTAACAAAGGCTGTGCCTGGTACCTAAATTAAACTGAATATAAGTCTGAATAATGGATCTGTAAGACCCCATAAAGGCCTCATAAGGGAACGACCCATAAGAATCCATAATGCACCCATAAGGGAACAACGTCCACTATAATTAGTTTTAATAGCAAATACAAAAAGAGGTGATAACATTGTCAATAGCAGAAATGGCTGTGCTTAAAGGATAAGTTCACCTTTCTACAAAAAATAATAAATGCACATCTTTTTGCAAAAAAAATTATTGTAGTAGAAGCCTGTAAAGCAGGGATCTCAAACTGGCTGCCATCCAGCTGTTATGAAACTACAAGTCCCAGCATGCCCCTACCTGTGAGAGTCATGCTTGTAACTGTCAGCCTTGCAATGCCTCATGGGACTTGTAGTTTCGCAACAGCTGGAGGGCCACCAGTTTGAGACCCCTGCTGTAAAGCATTGCACTGATGCCATGCAGGTCTCCTGCAAACTGTCAATGTATCTGCTTGCCTGTACATCCTAAACGGGGAAGCATATACTTGCAGAGAGGAACACTCAATGAACTACCACAGCGCTACACAGTGCCATGGTATTTCATTGAGAACTACAAGCTGACAGCTGCTAAGGCTGTTGGGGCTTGTCGTTCATTCATACACAGAGCTGTGTGAATGAATGCCATGGCCGTGTGGGTGGAGTGTTAGCTAGTGGGGAACTTCTCCATGTACTACTGTCACAGGGGGGGCAGCGGGCGGCGGCTGCAGCATTGGGAACATGTTACATGTGCCACCCCAAAATCTGGTAAAACATGTGACATGTTCCTAAAGATGATTATCCTTTAAGTCAGAAAAAATGGGACTTTGCATGAAGCATGTCATTGTGGTTAATGGACATATGTATAAATAAGTAAATACCGTATATACTCGAGTACGAGCCAACCCGAATATAAGCCAAGGCACCTAATTTTACCACAAAAAAATGGAAAAACTTATTGACTTGAGTATAAGTCTTGGGTGGGAAATGCAGCAGCTACTGGTAAACAATGCCCATCTACAGCCTCACTGTGCCCATCTGCAGCCTCACTGTGCCCACCTGTATCATCAGTGCCCATCTGCAGCCTCATGTACCTTTGATTACAAACAGCGGTGTCTCCCGCTGTGTCATGCAACTGCAGTCTTAACTGTTCAGCGGCCGTCCATTGTAATAAAGCCCCGCCTCCTCCTTGTCAGTGATAGATGGAACACTGATTCGGTTTCCCAGCATTGTATCAGTGTTCAGTGTTCCGTCTATCACGGACGAGGAGGAGGTGGGGCTTTGTTACAATAGAACAGTTAAGACTGCATGACACAGCGGGAGACCCTCACTCGAGTATATGCCGAGGGGGCCTTTTTCAGCATAAAAAATGTGCTGAAAAAGTCGGCTTATACACGAGTATATACGGTATATAATAAATCCCTAAATATACAGTATATTTAGGGATGGAAGCATGCCATTGTTATATCAAGGTTGCGATGGGTCACATTCAATCTTTATTTTTTCAATACGTATGGGTGGTAGAAGCCCGCCTCTTAGTGACCTTACGCACATAATATACATAAATCATCATTATCTTATATTTATTGATATATCTCTTGTCATTCATGACCCTTAGTTAATGCAGCATTAGTTATATTTAATTATTTTTAGTTTTAATTTGTTTGTTAACTATTATTAGATACACCCTTTTCATCCACCTACAGAGACCCATGTGATCTCTTAGGGATATTCCCCTTGACCATCTGTTAGCCAGCCCAGCATATGGGTGGTGGCACTGGACACACAGCAGTCTCACTTCTGGGGTTGCAATGCGCTCAGTTCTCTCCCCTCCATCCATCCTAGTCACATGATGGAGGCGGGGTCTGACCTCAGCGCATCAGCATCATGTTCAAACAAGCCCCGCATGTGGCGCCATTTGACTCCACAAGGCTGGAGCGTGTTTGTTTTTCCATTACATGCCACAGCGGCGGTGGGCAGGCACCCACTGGGGTGCTGTGTACCTTAAGTGGAAGGTTCCCTCACCTCCTATTTGCTGCTTAGACGTCGATACATGACGTTGGCGGGGACCAGTCCAGGACTGGGGTGCATCATCTGGGGCCGACTGGCAGCTCATGCCTCCAATTTCTTCACAAGGAAGGGATCACTTCGACCCACACTCATATCAAATAGGTAATGGCAGGCATATTCACGTTTCTACACATACATACTCTGTAATACATTTGTTGTTCATGGGTGTGCCAATACCATTTATTAACCCAACATATAATTTGTTACCACACATACACTTTGGTCCCATCCATGGGCTCACCCCTTCACACACAGATATATTTTTTGTATGTGCTAATTAGTGTGTGTGAATGCGCTACTCTCATAACCACACCACTCACAGTATTCACATACCCTCCCTGTTACTGTGTAAAAAACTTAAACTAAGCAATTTATCATAAATTATAGCATATACATGTATACAATTCACCAAAGTGAGCCAAAACCATAAATCAAAACATAAATCAGCTGACGTATGCAATATGTATCACAAAAGTCCCCAAAAAAATATACTTCAGAATCTTCTATCAATCGCTGTGATTAACGTGCTCCTGTGTTCCTTCAATATTCATATGTGATTAAGTGACACACCACCACCATTTAGATTGGCCACTCACCAGATACTTCTTAAGTGATGCACCTTTGGTTCATTCATGGGATAACCACTCCACCTTAGTAACACTCCTCACCGGCTATGCTTGGACTTTAGTATTCCTCATATAAAAGTATATGGACAAAACGATCATCGCGCAATACGTTTAAAACTATTTATTAAATAAAATCCAAAGAAAAGTGTACACTCACATTTAAAAGTGCCCTCGAGCCGGCACAAAGCTAATCCAGCAGTCAAAGACGAGTTAGAGACGGGTGTTTGAACTTTTGCGTGGTCCGCCTGTGTGTAGTATGTGACCTCTGCGTTTAGCTTGCGCTTCACCCCTCGCTCTCGTTCGCATCCTCACCAGCCCCGGACGTATTCGATCACCTGATACAAGAAATCCCCCAGCAGCCTCTACGCGTTTCGCATCATAGTATGCGTCATCAGGAAGCTGCCGTGTGATTGGTTTGTGTTCTATATATATTGCGTATGGCCGGAAGTTAGTGTCCCGCCATCTTAACTATTGGTATTCCCTTTCTGTGTTTTCTGTGACTTCCTTCCTTTTACCGCCATTTTGACTGTGGGCGTTTGCCCACTTTATATTTCCTAGATACTCATACCCCCTTCCCTTTATTGTCACTACTTTTCCTTACTCTATTCTTCTTGAATTATATAATTGAATGTGTTTATATTCCAAAGTTTGACCCATCTGTATCTGCTGGAGAGGCTTTTACAATTTACCACACATTTTAAACATTTTATACATTCCAAACAATTCAAGCATTTTATCGTTCCGCAACAAATACTGACCTGCAGACAATATGGAACAGCAAAACATTGTTTGCTATATCCATTTACTTTCATATACCTTTTTCTTTTTCCCAAAAAAATTATGTATAGATCCCTATCTATCCTTATAATGTCCCAAGATCAATATTTAAATAAAAAATGAAAAAATGAAAAAATGAAAAAAATGAAAAAAATAATTAAAAAATGAAAAAATGAAAAAATGTATGAAAAAAATTCGAAAAAAATAGATGTGAAAAAATAAATATAAAAAAATATGAAAAAATATAAAAAAATTTTTAAAAAATATATAAAAAATTTAAAAAAATTATAAAAAAATATATATAGAAAAATAAAAATAAAAGAAAAAATTAAAACGAAAAAATATAAAATATATAAAAAAAATATAAATCAATATTAATAATCTTCCAAATAGCAGTTGATGTCGAGCTCCACGTTCAACCCCATTGGCCTCATGGTGTCCATTTTAAATATCCAATGGGTTTCATTTCTTGACACCTCTCTTTTCATGTTAGTGTTTCTCCAGTTTTTCTCTACTTTATCTATTCCTTAGAACTTCAAATGTTGGGGGTTCCTACTGTGTATGTCCCTAAAGTGCTTGGATACATTATGGTGTTTGAATCCTTTTTTGACGTTTCTAACATGTTCACCTATTCTTACTGACAGGGCTCTAGTTGTTCTGCCCACAAACTGCAGTCCACAACTGCACTCCAGTACGTAGGTGACATGTGTACTACAGCATGTTATCAGCTTATCAATTTTATATGTTTGCTCATTGGTATTCGACTTAAAGTTCGTTATCTTTCTATCTTTCTTGTTGGTAGATCTACAAGCCTTACATTTCCCACACCTGAAGAAACCCTTCTGGCTGAAAAATGTTGACATAGTTTTAGGGGGGTCTGGCACATTTTTTACTATCTTATCCCGGATTCTTCTTGCTCTTCTGTACACGAATGTTGGTTTTGTGGTTGTACCTTGCTAAGTTGTGGGTCATTGCTGATTATAGACCAATGTTTCTTTATAATATTCTCTAATGCTTTGTATTGTTTATTGAATCCTGTTATGAATGGTATTCTGTTACTCTGGTTATGATTTCTTGTTTTGTTAGTTAAAATTAGTTCCCTATCCATGTTGGCTACTTTTAGACGTGCTTCCTCCAGTACATTTCTTTTATAGCCCTTATCTATAAATCTCTCTATCAGGATGTCAGTCTGCTGGAAATAATCCTCTATTTGGTCACAGTTTCGTCTTATCCTGATAAACTGGCTTTTCGGAATGGCTTTTTTCCACTGGGGGTGGTGACAACTCCCCATCGGTATGTACCCATTCCGATCCGTTTCTTTAAAATGTGTCCTAGTCCCAAGCTTATTCTTGTTTTTATAGATTTCCAGATCCAAAAAAATTATTTTTTGTTGTTGTACTGTGGCTGTAAATTTGATATTATACTGATTGCAGCCAATATGTTGGATGAACTGTTCCAGCTGTTCTTGGCTTCCCTTCCATACTATCAGGATATCATCGATGTAGCGTTTGTATAACAGCAAGTGAGGCCAGCATCTCCCGAAGATGTCTTCCTCCTTCCATTTACTCAGGAAGATGTTGGCCACACTCGATGCATACTTGTTGCCCATTCCTACCCCTTTGATTTGTCTGTAATAGTTATGGTCGTGCCAGAAAAAATTGTTTCCCATAGCCATTCTTAGTCCCTCCAGGATGAACCTTTGTTTTAATTTTAGGTCTGATAGGTTCTTCATTCCCCATGCTACAGCTGCCAAGGCATCTGTTTGTTTTATATTGGTGTACAGCGACTCCACATCCAGTGTTACCAGTAGTGTGGAGTCGTCCACCTGTATATCCTTTAAATTGTTAATTACATCTTTGCTATCCTTGAGAAATGCCTTGCCCTCTCCTGCTATTGGTTGGAGGAATACGTCCAAATATTCCCCCAGTCTAGAGTATACTGATTCGATGCCACTGATTATGGGCCTCCCTGGTGGTTTGATTTTATTTTTATGAATTTTTGGGACCTGGTATATTACTGGTATTCTTGGTGCCTCTGTCAATAGGTATCTACCTTCTTTTTTATTAATGATTTTATCTGCTATGCCCTTATTTAGATATTCTTTCAATTTCTTTTTTAGTTCTCTATTAGGATTCTTTTTTAGGGGTTGGTATGTACTAATGTCTTTTACTAATCTTTCCAACTCTATATGGTAGTCTTGTTTAGTTAGAACCACTACCCCTCCCCCCTTGTCAGCTGGTCGGATTACTATATTTTTCCTTTTTTCCAGTTTCTTCAGACCTTGCCATATTCTATCTTTATTGCACTTTTCCGGTTTGATATTTCTCATTTCCTTCTCCACAATCCTTTTGAACACTTCTATATGTTGATTGGTATTGGACCTGGGGTTGAATGTGGATCTGTTCCTCAACTGACTATGTTTATATCCTGTTTCATTTGGTTGCTGTTGGGGTTCTCCCTTTTCCAAAAAATGTTTCGTTAGATTTAATTTTCTAATAAACTTCTGCAAGTCAATAAATGCTTCAAACTGGTTAAAAGTTGTACTAGGTGCATATTTAATTCCGCTATCTAGTACTAGTAATTCTTCCTGAGTAAATGTTATGTCCGTTAAATTAAAAATTCCTTCCCCTAATTTTCTCTTTTCCTTTTTGCCTCCCCCTCTGCAGCCTCTTTTTCTCTTTGGTTTGTGTTTCCTCCAGCCTCCTGGGGGCTCCTGCTCCAGCCCCCCCTGCTGGTTTGGAATACTGGCATGGGTGGTTTGTAGGGTTCCCTCCAATCCCGCCATTCCCCCTGCCACATGGGTGGGCCATAATTTGGGTTATAGTTGTAATATCCTCTACCCCTACCTCTGTAACCCCCTCTCCAGGGTCTGGGGTACTGTCCCATTGGGGGTTGGTAATGGGGTGCATTATTGGTGTTATTCCCTTGCTCGGGTTTCTGAATATTCACTTTTTTCTGATTATTACTTGGGGTATGTGCTGGCGTTCTAGTGTCTCTTATTAGGTTGGCGATTGGGGTACCTGGTGTTCCATTGTTTTTTGTGTCTACAACCACATCCCTAATGTCCATATCCTCATCCAGGGATGTGTTTGCAGAATTAGTAGATATTTCCTCTTCGTGCCACCTGTACACTTTCCCTTCCAAATAATCTTTTTTATCCCTTTGGTATTTCTTAACCTTTTTGTTCTTTACTTCGTTGTCCAGTTTGGTCAAGAATTCCTGTAATTTCACCGCTCCAGTTTTATACTCATTTGTTTCTACATGTGGTAGCATGTTATCTTTAATGTTACTAATGGTGGACTCTATCTTTTTTAGTTTGATTCTTCTCCTTTCAATTATAGTGTCTAGTAATTTATTTTCACAGCTATTGAAAAAATCAAACCAAGTCCTTGAAAGATTTTCATCCATTAACCCATCATTGGGACCTAGGTCCCATCTGAGCCTTCTTGGGGTGATTTTGGCTTCTCTGTACTGGTCTAATGTGTTGATATCCCACCATATTCTAATTTGTTTGTCCATAGCATTCTTCAAGTGTTTAAAACTTTGTTCCAAATTTAGTGCCGTGGTGTTATCATAATTTTGGAAAAGTTTACCCAAATCTAGCTTGCGATTAGCCAGAAATGAGAAAACCTCCATGTTATGCTGCCCGTGAAAATTTTTTTATATAAAATATAAAAATAAAATTAGTATGTGTGTGTTACCGGCGCAAAACCAATTTATCCCTCAAAATATCCTTAAAAGATCTTATTTCAGAGTTGCTGCATTAAAAAAAACCCCTTCATTAGAATGGGCTGAAAGTGCTAATTAGTGTGTGTGAATGCGCTACTCCCATAACCACACCACTCACAGTATTCACATACCCTCCCTGTTACTGTGTGAGGAGTGTTACTAAGGTGGAGTGGTTATCCCATGAATGAACCAAAGGTAGTATCTGGTGAGTGGCCAATCTAAATGGTGGTGGTATGTCACTTAATCACATATGAATATTGAAGGAACACAGGAGCATGTTAATCACAGCGATTGATAGAAGATTCTGAAGTATATTTTTTTGGGGACTTTTGTGATACATATTGCATACGTCAGCTGATTTATGTTTTGATTTATGGTTTTGGCTCACTTTGGTGAATTGTATACATGTATATGCTATAATTTATGATAAATTGATAGTTTAAGTTTTTTACACAGTAACAGGGAGGGTATGTGAATACTGTGAGTGGTGTGGTTATGGGAGTAGCGCATTCACACACACTAATTAGCACTTTCAGCCCATTCTAATGAAGGGGTTTTTTTTTAATGCAGCAACTCTGAAATAAGATCTTTTAAGGATATTTTGAGGGATAAATTGGTTTTGCGCCGGCGACACACACATACTATTTTTTGTATGTGCTTACACACATGTATGACCCACAGCCATATTAGTTTGTGTCACTTTGCAATGGCAAGTCCAATTATGATTCCATACACATACATTCTATAGTGCTTTTATTACTCACTTGCACACTCCTTATGGGTGCATCAAGACCTCTCATCAATTTTGCATACTCTTCAATCACCACACTTAAGCCTCGTACACACGATCGGATTGTTGGCCAACAGAGCGTCAGACTTTTTTCCAAAGGGCATGTGCCAGGAACTTGTCTTGCATACTAGTGGTATACAATTGTCGGCCAACAAACACGATTGTAGTGACGTACTACAAGGAATTTCACCTCTTAAGCGCCACCCTTTGGGCACCTTCTGCTAATTTCGTGTTTGGTGAGAATTGATCCTGAGCGTGCGTGTTTGTACTTTCAACTTTTGTGTGACGGACTTATGTACAGACGATACGAAAATCTGCCAACAGACCATTGTCCGCCGAAAATTTACTAGCCTGCCATCCAACATTTGTTGGCTGAAAGTTGGACAACAATTGTCTGAAGGAGCGTACTAACGGTTGGATTTTAGAACAACAGTCTGTCAACAGACAATCCCCTGCCAACAATTGGATCGTGTGTACGAGGCTTTACATTTTCACTCAGGGGATCGTTCTACAGACACACCTCTCATACATACATAACCCCCACATATCAACACTTACACGCTTGACTTAGCAGTCACATTAGTTTTTGTTATTCAGAGTCATTGTTTATACTTTTATTTATATTTTTCTCATAGTTTTTGGTCAAATGTATACACACAACACTTACTGGACATGTGGCGTGACTGTCCGGGTTGGTCCATGGCTGGTGTTACCCTGCCTCAACCCCGGGTGAGACAGTTCACTCCAGACCACCATGTAATCCCATCACTAAAGTTGGGTTTAACTTACAGGCTATTCTGTAAGTATTCTCAGAAAGTGGTTGTTTCTGAAATTTCCCTTCCATTAGAAGGTTTTTTTATATTAATAGTTACTTTATTTATTTGACTTCTTCAGTATATATGTGCATCCTACCCCTGATGATTGGCAGAAAGCCATGAAATGCGTCGGATTTACAACTAATGCCGCGTACACACGAGCGGAATGTCCATCAGAAAAAGTCCGATGGGAGCTTTTCATCGTATATTCCGACCATGTGTATGCCCCATCGGACTTTTTCCGTCGAAAATTACGATGGACTTTGATAGAGAACATGTTCTTAATTTTTCCGATGGAACTAATTACTATCGGGAAACCCGCTTGTCTGTATGCTGTTCCGACGAGATTAGCAGGAATGGTGTGCAAGACAGCTTGAACGGAATTCCGTCGGAGAAACCTTCTGAGTTTATTCCGACGGCAAAACTGCTCGTGTGTACGCGGCATAAGGGTGCCCAGTTAAGCCTGTTCTAATCACGAATTTCAATAACATTATTATCTTCTGTCTGTATTTTTATTATGTGATTAATGTATTTATGATTTGTAATTGTATTGATTTATATATATATTTATAATAATTGTATTAATCAAGTACATTGATTGTTTGCATTAAATGTATTATTATTATAATTATTATGTTAATCTTTTATGATTATATCCATGTTATATATTATTATTTATTTATCTATTATGCTTTCAAATATCATGGACCACCCTTAGGGGATAATGACATATAAATAAAATTAATTAAATCAATTTTATATATTTACTTATTCACACATATGTCCATTAACCACAATGACATTATTCATGCTAAGTCTCATTTTTTCTTCCTATTTCTTTACAATATATTTAGAGATGGAAGGATGCCATTGTTATATCAAGGTTGCGATGGTTCACATTCGATCTTTACTTATCCTTTAAGTCATATCCACATATGCAAACAGGCACAGTCTCACAAAGATGGCAACCACAGTTTTGGCAGTAAATGAAGATGCATCTTAACAATTTTCCTCAAATTGTCTTAGCATCCATATGAGAGGCCATGGTTAGCAGCAAAAAAGAGCAAAAGGAAGTAGCTATGAGCGGGCCCTGCGACTGAACAACCTAACTACCCAGGCATGTTTACTTTCAATAATTTTTTTATTTTAAAACAGCTCAAGAAATAGTCAAAACTATTTGATGGCCCAACATAAGGCCCAGATTACAAATATACAAACAAAAATGAGCAGAAATTAGTAGGAATCGGCAACACGGAACATCTTATGAATAAATGTAATCGTACAGGGCAAAGTGTATTCAAACCTTGCACTGTGCTATGGCTTGGTAAGGTAGTGAACCTTCTGGTAAATAGGACCGGCGGACAAGGAGGGATCGCCTGACCCGGGCACCCCTAATGGGATCTTCCTGTGCCCCAGCAGGGTCCCCCCCTCCCCCCGCCCTCCTACATTTGACCACGCCCCGCCCTAGAATTTAACAAGGATGGCCCGTTTGTCGCAGATAGTGTATCACTTATCCAGATGGGTTTTTAGTGTTGCCGATTTAGCTCAAAAACAGTCAACCAATGTTAAGACCTTTTGTCTAACTGTACCGAGAAAGAATATGGAAGAAGAGGGGGAAGAAAAGAGAGAGAGGAATAGGACGGGAGAGGGGGGGGGAGTAACGGGATCACATGCCTGACTTTAGCTGGAAATTACAGGTGTGTCATGGGGAACCCCAGCCGTTAGGGGTATTCCACAATAAGCTGCCCAAGGTGTCCACACAGATTCAAACTTGTGGGGCGTGTCTGATAGGATGCTGGCTAATTTTTCTTAGGTCATTATCCATGAAATCTTGCGCTGTATAGCTAGAAAGGATACCTTTGGTTGTTTCCATGCTCAGGCTATGGTGAGTTTTGCGCCTATGAGCGTGAAGTGGATCAACTTACGGTTAGGTTTGGAGATATGGGGGATATGGGGATTTAGAAGGGCTACCG
This sequence comes from Aquarana catesbeiana, assembly GCA_037953035.1. Classification (NCBI taxonomy): domain Eukaryota; kingdom Metazoa; phylum Chordata; class Amphibia; order Anura; family Ranidae; genus Aquarana; species Aquarana catesbeiana. The sequence goes on along the minus strand of JBBHAA010001420.1, from coordinate 1,109,462 downwards.
ATGCAGACCTGGGGACCTCGCATTTAGTGACTTTGTAAATTAGGTTAAAGAGTTTCTTCCAAATTGGTCTGATTCTGGGACATTCCCACCAGACGTGTACCATCGAGCCCAGGATCTGGCAGCCCCTCAAACAACTGGGGTCTGCTGTAGGGTAAATAGCTGCGAGCCTGGTGGGGGTCATGTACCACCTCATGAGAACTTTTAAATTCGCTTCCATGAGTGAAGTGTTTAGAAGGCCTTGAAAGACTCTAGAGCCAGCCGTCTGCCAAGTCCCCAGGTCCCACTCGTGTTGGAGGTCAGCCTCCCAGGCCATCATATAAGTAGATTTCTCTGTCGCATGGGTGAGTGATGAGTAGATGATTGATATGCCATCCCTCTGCCCCATGGCTTGTCCACACCAGAGCTCGTAATCCGTAAATTTGGGGGGGAGTGGTTTTTCCACCCGGATTTTGCATAGAAAGTGTGAGATCTGTCCGAATCGGAATTTCTCAGAGTCTGGGAGATCCAGGGTGTTTATACATTGGCCTAGGGTGAACGGGCCTTTGGCAGTGAAAAAGTGACCTATGCAGTATAGGCCTTTGTCGAGCCACCATTTAAAGGCTTTAATATCTAGTCCAGGAGGGAAGTTTGGGTTGTGGAATACGTGGGCTAGGGGTTGTCCCTTAGACGTCAAGGTTGGTAGATTGCGTATACCATCCCAAAGTTTGAAGGAGTGCGAGAGGGAAGGCGACATAATTGGTGGTTTTCGTTTTTGGGGGCACCAGAGAAGATAATCAAGTGTGTGTAGGGTTGTAGCCTGCCTTTCTATCTGGACCCAGTCAGGTTTTTCTAGTCTTGTGTATACTGTAGAGAGTTGGGCCAGTCTGGCTGCTAGGTAATATTTGTAGAGATGCGGTAAACCCACCCTGCCCTTTCTTCTGTGAAGATATAGAGTGTGTTGGGGAATTCTGTATCCTGAGTTGCCCCAGATAAATTTCAGGATTTTACTTTGTAAAGATCTCAAGTGGTCCTTTCGGATTGAGATGGGGAGAGATCTAAATAGGTACAGGATTCTAGGCAATAGTGTCATTTTAATAGAATTTATTCTGCCCATCCAGGAGAGTTCGCATCTGGCCCAAGTTTTCAGGTTTGCTTCCAGTTTTTTATATAGGGGAGGGTAGTTGTTAGCGTAAAGGGATATTATTCGAGCTGTGAGGGTGACCCCCAGGTATTTGATAGAGTTGGGGCTCCATTCAAACTTAAAGGATTGTTGGAGGAGGGAGACTGTGGATGGCGGAAGGGACACGTTTAGGGCCTGAGATTTAGAATAGTTCACCGTGAGCCCAGAGATTTTAGAGAATTCCGCTAGAGTTTTATGGAGGTTAGGTAGGGAGGTGATGGGAGAGGTCAAGAACAGGAGGATGTCGTCTGCGAATAGTCCGCACTTGTGGGTCCGGTCCCCACATGTTACCCCCTGAATGTCATTATTATGTCGGATAGTTGCAGCTAGGGTCTCTATTGCTATGGCGAATATAATTGGGGAAAGCAGGCAGCCTTGTCTGGTACCTCTAGCTATATCAATCGGGGTTGAGTAGTAGCCTTGTAAGGGAATTAGGGCTTTGAGTAGAGAGTATAGGGCTTGCAGCACCCCCATGAAGCGTGGGCCGAAGCCCCATCTTCGAGGAGGGAAAATAGATATGGCCAGGACATGGAGTCAAAGGCCTTTTGTAGGTCAAGGGCCAGAATAATGCCTTGTTGTTTAGGACCCCCCTCCCAATTGGATTGCAGTATGGATATAATGTCCACTGCTCTTCTCACCTGGTCTGGGCCTTGTTTGCCTGGTATAAATCCCACCTGGTCCCTGTGAATATATTTACTTATAAATGAGGAAAGTCGATCTGCTAAAATTTTAGTTAGTATTTTGAGATCTTTATTGATAAGAGAAATGGGGCGGTAGCTACCAATATCTTCTGGGTTTTTGTCTGGTTTTGGGATGACCATAATATATGCGGTATTAAGCTGAACTCCTAAGGGGCCACCCTGTGTTTTGGAGTTGAAAAACTTTGTCATATGCGGGGTGAGAGTGTCTGAAAATGCTTTATAATATGGGATCAATAGGCCATCAGGGCCCGGTGCAGAGCCCCTACGAAGGCCCTTGATAACTGCCGCCACCTCCTCCTCCTGAAAGGGAGCCTCAAGGATGTCTCTATGTTCGGGTTCTAGGGATGGGATGTTTATGCCATCTAAGAATTCGGATACCGCATTCTCAGGTTGCTTTGGGGGGGAGCTATATAGGTCTGAGTAAAATTTCTGGAATGCCTCCAATATTTTGGCTGGATCAGCAGGGGGTCTCGGCCCGCAATGCGTATCTTGGGGAAAGCAGAGATCAGTGGTTTAGGGGATAGTTTGGCTGCCAGCATTGAACTAATCTTATCCTTCTGTCTTATCCTTATTACTACTCCAGTGGAGCGATTTCTCCGCTGTTGTTGTGAGGGCGAGGTTGAGCTCTAATCAGAGCTTATCTACTTGAGCAAGCAAAGCTGGGGAGGGAGTCTTTTTGTGTTGTGACTTCAAGGTCCTGTATGACCTCTCCAGGCGCTCTATGTCCGCTCTGTGTTCTCTTTTAGTTTGCGTTGTAATCTGTATAATCCTGCCTCTGATGAAGGCTTTGTGAGCTGCCCAAAGGGTCTCAGTGGATGTGCCCTCCACATTATTAAGTGAGAAATATTCTCGAAGCTCTCTATTTAGTATTGTTTTGTGAATTGGATTAGAAAGAATGGACTCTTTGAGTCGCCAATGTCCCCTATTTGCCTTAACAGGACTCAAGCGGATATACATGAGCACCAGAGAGTGGTCAGACAGAACCGTATCTCTGATTTGTGACTTGAGGACTGCTGGGAGTGTGTTTGGGGGGACCAGAATGTGGTCGATCCTTGCATAGGTATTGTGCGGGTGGGAGAAGTGGGTGTAGTCTTTTTTAGAGGGGTTAGATTCTCGCCAGACATCTGCCAGACCCCCCTCATGGAGAAGCTTAGTGATTTTAAGGCTTACCCTGGTGGGTCTGGTAAATTGGGCCGATGGTGGTAAAGATTTGTTTAAAGCCTGGTTGAATGCTACATTAGAGTTCCCCCCCAGATGACTGTGCCCTCCAGTAGGGGGGTAAGGGTGCCTAAGATGAGGCGGAAAAAAATTTCCTGCCCTTTATTGGGACAGTAGTATGAGACTAGGGAGTACAAGTGTCCCCCTATTTTTCCCTTGACCAGGAGGAACCTCCCCTTCGGGTCCCTAAGGTCTGAGAGGAATTCAAAATCACAGGATTTGGATAGAAGTATAGCGACACTTCTGGTCTTATTGTCAGCGTTAGCGAGATGGAGATGGGGGTATTGTGAGTGAATGAACTTTGGGTTGTACTGCCTAGGGAAATGGGTCTCCTGGAGCATGAGGATGTCGAGTTTAAGGGACTTGTAATAGTTAAATATTTTCTTTCTTTTGATGGGGGAATTAAGCCCTTGTACATTATGTGTGGCTAATTTGAGGGAGCTCTGTGTGGGGTCAGCCATGGGACCGAGGATAGGCTCTATGCTCGTGTCTCCCGTCACTCACCCTTCGACGTTTTCTGACCGTCAGGTCTAGTGGGTTCCCCATTAGTTTCTTCAGCATCCAGCAGGTTCCCCTTCTTGTAATGATGAGGTGAACTGCAAAGAATAACCAGATTATAAGCATGTGGGTTGGATAGGGTTGGGAGATAAGTAGGAAAATAGAGAAAGAGAGAAAGAGGGAGGATAGGTCTCCTAGTATAGAGGAACTGTTCCCGGGGGGGGAGAAGCCCCCCCAGAACCACTACCTAGTTTGGGCAGGTAGAGCCTGTTCCGTAAGGGAGCAGGCAACCCATCCCCCAGAAACCAGCAGGAGTCTGAGGGAGAGGTGTAGGCACATGGGGCCCACCCCAGCCAGGGTGCCCCTGATGAATGAGGAAATTTAGTAAACCGCAGCAACCGGGAACTATAAACTCAGGTTGTGGGGTAATTGCCGGGGACTGGGTCCGAAACTCTTGGCCCTCCGTCTTCCCCCCTAAAGGGAGTCAAGGAGGGAGGGCCCTAAAGTCGATGATGTAGGGTCCCATCTTCACAAGGGGAACCCCACCCTCACTCAAGTAAATTTTTTAAACATCTGAATAGAAACTTGGTAGATATAGGTGACGTATTCCAGTCCCCTGGCCCAGAAAAGATCTGGGTTCAAACTCAGGTGGGTCAATATGGACAGTTTTTGTCGTCCCGTCGATGATCAGGGGGGTCCGTTGTCTTTTTAGCCTTCTTTGTCTTCGTCCTGTTCCACAGGGGGGATTGGGGGCTGGTGGGGGTCGGTCTCTTGGACAATCCTGGATTGCTGTGGGAAGGGTCCATAGCTGCTTCTTGTGAGATGAAATGTAGGTGTAGGAGCAGTCTTTCACCCTCAGGAAAATTTGAGAATGAGTAATTCTTCCCGTTATCCAAAAACTTCACAGCGAATGGGAAGGCCCACTTGTATTTAATGTCCCTTTGTGTCAGGGCTAGGAGTAGCTGTTTCAGAGACCGCCTGCATTGCATTGTGGATGGCGAGAGGTCCGCATATATTTGGACAGGGTGTCCTTGGCATAGCACCTTGGGAGCAGATCGGGCCTGTCTCATTACCTCCTCTTTTACTGCGTAGAAGTGGGGTTTAGCGATAATGTCTCTCGGCGTTCTGTCCTTTCTAGGGGGCCCTAGAGCTCTGTGGGCCCTGTCCAGCTCCAGGCGGTGTTGTGAAATATTTGGGATCAGGTTCTGGATCACATTTTGTACTGCTGCCTGGATGTTAGTGATGGATTCGGGGAGGCCTCTGATCCTGATGTTATACCTTCTCGATCGGTTTTCCAAATCATCGATCCTGGACATGGCCACATCTAATTGATCCTGAAGTGTATGCAAGTGATCCGAGTTTTGATTGGTATTCGCAATCATTTGGTCCAGCTTATCTTCAATGGCTTCTATTCTAGAGCCAAGATTCTGAAAGTCTGCCTTTAAGTCTCCTCTGATCTTAGCAGCAGTTTGGGATAAACCCTGCCAAGGAGATCTGATAGTGTTTGATATAAGTCAGCCACTGAGAAGGCCGGTGCTGCAGCCAGGGGATTAGCATAGAGTGCGTCTGCATGTCTGGCCCTGTAGGCCCCATGGGGAAGAGGGCATAGTCCCCCATGGAGCGGCTTAGCAGGGATTCTGTGGAGGCTGGGGAAGGTGTCAGGGCTTGTGGGTTACTCACATGAGTCAGGGGGGTGTATTGCAAGGTAGCAGGGGTGATCCTCGGTCTCCCATCTGCAAAGTCCTCAGCGCTGTGAACATGAGGCTTCAGTGCGGCCGCCATCTTGGTTAAATGTTAAATTCTGGCCCAAGGTCTCTCTGTACTGCAGTACCAGGCATAAGGGGAGGTTCCAGGGTGTCTGGCGATGCTGCGGTAAACGATAGCTCCATTCCCAGAGCGCTGTGTGCGGAGTTATGAGCGCCGCTGGGCTGGGGTGGTGAGGAGCTCCTGGCTCAAGCCGCCATCTTCCGGGCTCCGCGCATGCGCCTTCTACCCAGGCATGTTTAATGTGTTTCACCTCACTGTAATGGCATTATCAGAAGCACCCATCTGATTTTTGTGATCTGCCAATATGTATATGTACAGTATCTCACAAAAGTGAGTACACTCCTCATATTTTTGTAAATATTTGATTTTATCTGTTTATGTGACAACACTGAAGAAATGACACTTTGCTACCATGTAAAGTAGTGAGTGTACAGCTTATATAACAGTGTAAATTTGTTGTCCCCTCAAAATGACTCAACACACAGCCATTAATGTCTAAAAGGCTGGCAACAAAAGTGAGTACACCCCTAAGTGAAAATGTCCAAATTGGGCCGAATTAGCCATTTTCCCTCACCCATGTCATGTTTTTTTTTTAAATCATAAAAGGTTTTATTGATCATAAGAAAGAACATACATTACAGTTATATATGCACCATAATCAAAATTTCTGTTTCCCTAAATAAGAGTATAGTCTTTAAGAAGGTTTTATTTTTTGCACCTTAAAACTGTCAACATTTGGACTATATGTCCCATCTAATTAAACCAGTAACAAATTCTCCATTGCCCACACACCGTCCTCCTCCATCCTCCAATACACACTCTCGGCCTCCACCTGTCATATCTTTAAACACTTCTTAGCAGCCTCATTTGTACCAATTCCATGGGGCTTATTCCAGGCACATCCAACCACAGGTCCCACAATCTGTCAAATTTTCCAGGGTTGCCCCTGTGCTGGTAAATATATTTTTCCATTATGAGCGTTTTTCCCATATTTAGTATCCATGTTTTGCTATTAGGTGGCATAGCAGACTTCCATCCCATCACCCATGTCATGTTACTCGTTAGTGTTACAAGGACTCAGGTGTGAATGGGGAGCAGGTGTGTTAAATTTGGTGTTATTGCTCTCATTCTCTCATACTGGTCACTGGAAGTTCAACATGGAACCTCATGGCAAAGAACTATGATGATTTAAAAAAAAGAATAGTTGCTCTACATAAAGATGGCCTAGGCTATAAGAAGATTGCCAAGACCCTGAAACTGAGCTGCAGCACAGTGGCCAAGACCATACCACAGTTTAACAGGTCAGGTTCCACTCAGAACAGGCCTCGCCATGGTCGATCAAAGAGGTTGTGTGCACGTGCTCAGCGTCATATCTAGAGGTTGTCTTTGGAAAATAGACGTATGAGTGCTGCCAGCATTGCTGCAGAAGTTGAAGGGGTGAGTGGTCAGCCTGTCAGTGCTCAGACCATACGCTGCACGCTGCATCAAATTGGTCTGCATGTCTGTTATCCCAGAAGGAAGTCTCTTCTAAAGATGATGCACAAGAAAGCCAACAGTTTGCTGAAGACAAGCAGACTAAGGACATGGATTACTGGAACCATGTCCTGTGGTCTGATGAGACAAAGATAAACTTATTTGGTTCAGATGGTGTCAAGCGTGTGTGGCGGCAACCAGGTGAGGAGTACAAAGACAAGTGTGTCTTGCCTACAGTCAAGCATGGTGGGTGGGAGTGTTGTAGTCTGGGGCTGCATGAGTGCTGCCGGCACTGGCGAGCTACAGTTTATTGAGGGAACCATGAATGCCAACATGTACTGTGACATTCTGAAGCCGAGCATGATCCCCTCCCTTTGGAGACTGGGCCGCAGACTAGTATTCCAACATAACGACCCCAAACACACCTCTAAGATGACCACTGTCTTTCTAAAGAAGCTGAGGGTAAAGGTGATGGACTGGCCAAACATGTCTCCAGACCTAAACCCTATTAAGCTCCGTGATGTCATCATGGAGGAGAGGAAGAGGACCTCAGTGGCAACCTGTGAAGCTCTGGTGAATTCCATGCCCAAGAGGGTTAAGACAGTGCTGGAAAATAATGGTGGCCTCACAAAATAGTGACACTTTGGGCCCAACTTGAACATTTTCTCTTAGGGGTGTACTCACTTTTGTTGCCAGCGGTGTAGACATTAATGGCTGTGTGTTGAGTTATTTTGAGGGCACAGCAAATTTACACTGTTATACAAGCTGTACACTCACTACTTTACATTGTAGCAAAGCGTCATTTCTTCAGTGTTGTCACATGAAATGATATAATAGAATATTTACAAAAATATGAGGGGTGTACTCACTTTTTATGAGATACTGTGTATGTATATATGTGTATATATATATATATATATATATATATATATATATATATATATATATATATATATAATGTATGTGTGTGTGTGTGTGTGTGTGTATATCTATATCTAGAGATAGAGATACCAGGTTTTGTGATTTTTTTTTTCAGGCTTGCATTGACACATCTGAGATCTTTCAGGAGTAAACAATATCAATTTTCTTGTGGGAACATCTCTCAAATGAATGCCATTGTTATGTCAAACAGTGTTTGAACAAGCCTAGTTATGCTGTCCTGTAATACAATAGGGTAATATATATTATTGTGGTAATGTAAACTACTGGACACATTTTTTAGCTATTTGTATTGTTTTAGAGGAGCTCTTGTCAATCACTGAACCCAAGTTATGTCAATAAGGACCAACATATTTTTTTATATATATTTGACCCTTGCAGTTATGGTACTACAATGCCATTTAGAGTTTGGAGTCAGGAATGCTTTCCTCATTAGGCCTCATGCACACTGGATGTTATATACAGTGAGGACGGAAAGTATTCAGACCCCCTTACATTTTTCACTCTTTGTTATATTGCAGAAATTTGCAAAAATCATTTAAGTTAATTTTTTTCCTCATTAATGTACACACGGCACCCCATATTGACAGAAAAACAACACAGAATTGTTGACATTTTTGCAGATTTATTAAAAAAGAAAAACTGAAATATCACATGGTCCTAAGTATTCAGACCCTTTGCTGTGACACTCATATATTTAACTCTGTCCATTTCTTCTGATCATCCTTGAGATGGTTCTACACCTTCATTTGAGTCCAGCTGTGTTTGATTATACTGATTGGACTTGATTAGGAAAGCCACACACCTGTCTATATAACATATTACAGCTCACAGTTTATGTCAGAGCAAATGAGAATCATGAGGTCAAAGGAACTGCCTGAAGGGCTCAGAGACAGAATTGTGGCAAGGCAAGTTTTTAGCATTCTGTAGCGTTTTTGCATTCAAATGTTTAAGTGTTTGTTAGCGTTTGTGCTTTAAAGCTTTTTTTCAGTGAAACTATACTCCCACAAAAGCGTATGGCTCAAAAAACGCTCATAAATGCGTTATTCAGCTTCTTTCAGCGTTTTTCAGAGTTAACGCATTTTTACTCTTCAAACCCACTAGTTTTTTTTTCCAGCCAGAAAACACCCCTGCCAAAAAACGCTGATAAAAACCTATGTGCGCATGGACACATAGGATAACATGCTGGGGAGTTTACTGGCTGTAGAAAAAAACATCTGAAACCAAAAACAACAGCTGTAAAAACACTAGAAGCCACACCACAAAACAGAAAACAAAAATACCAAGTCCAAGAACAAAAAAAAAAATCAGACCGCTCCCAGGATAACCACCGTTCAGCCATGCAAAGAATACTCCCTCAGCCTCACAGGTGCTGGCTCTGCACGATGAGTAGAAAACAAATTGGGAAATCTGGATGGCCGCACTTCCATGAAAAAAGCACCTTTATTGTAGTAAAAAGTTTACAGGTCACATCAAGGTGGATACATAGGACAATTCTAAGCTAACGCGTTTCACATCATCAGATGCTTACTCATAGCCAACTTACTAGCCATAGCTATGAGTAAGCATCTGATGATGTGAAACGCGTTAGCTTAGAATTGTCCTATGTATCCACCTTGATGTGACCTGTAAACTTTTTACTACAATAAAGGTGCTTTTTTTCACTGAAGTGCGGCCATTCAGATTTCCCAATTTGTTTTCTACCAAGTCCAAGAACCTAATTTTCTGCAGTCGCTTGAATGCCTAGAGTCCTGTTTGCTATGGAAATTGCAGATTAGCAAAAGGGAAGCTAAGTGACTTTTAGTGTATCCCGTTTGCATACAGATTAGTACATTTTGTAGGAAAGGATAGGTAGTATGTGTGTTGTACGAATATTCATAGTACTCTGTATGTCTTGACTTGTGGTCCTATGATTGTAAATAGTTTGTATGCACATCATTCTTGTTTAGTAAAAGCACATTAATAATGCTACCGAGTCAGTTTCCTTAAACTCTGTAATGGTCCCCACACATTTACTTCCCTGAATTGTGTGAGATGTAGTCAGTAAGCAATATGAGTAGGCACAGAGCCTGTGTTCTGTCAAAATAGCCAATTCATCAAGATCTCCAATCACGTCACTTTCTTTTACTGTAAACCATCAGTAATTGGAGATTTCGACGACTTGCTGTTTTGACACAATACCGACAACCGTGTACACGCCGGTACACGATATTATGAGCGGATATTGTTAGTCTGCTCCGATACTAGCCAATAAAATGGCCGTCTCCGAGATGGCAACAACTTTTTCCTCCTTACCTGCTGTTGTGTCAAAAAAATCTAAATCTTCGTGTAGCGGAGTGTACACGGTTGCCGGTGTTGTGTCAAAATAGTAAGTCGTCGAAATCTCCATTTGCTGATGGTTTACAGTAACCAGAAGTGACATGATTGGAGATCTCGATGAATTGGCTATTTTGACAGAACTCCTGCCTTCTGAACTACAGAGGTGCCAAGAGGAGGAGTTTTGGGGGCGGAGTTAGTACAGGAATCACTGCTTGCAGGGAGTAACGTACCATGAGACATGTAGTCCTTAGAAATGGAAAGTAAGCAGCAGAGGAAAAACTGCAAGCAGAGAATCCAGAAAGTTGTGGAAAAAGACAGACCGCAGACAGGCAAGGCAGCCCTCACATGAAAGGAGATATTTCATGTAATATTATATTGGATTGTCGAGAAATAACTATTTTGCATTGCGATTACAATGCTGATGTTATAAAATGAGAGTGTATCCTGTAATCATAGATTTCCTTTAACCACTTCAGCCCGGAAGGATTTACCCCCAGGCCATTTTTTTGCGATACGGCACTGCGTTACTTTAACTGACAATTGCGCAGTCATGTGATGCTGTACCCAAACAAAATTTTATTCGCACAAATAGAGCTTTCTTTTGGTGGTATTTGATCACCTCTGCGGTTTTTATTTTTTGCGCTATAATCGAAAAAAGAGCAACAATTGGAAAAACAAACAATATTTTTTACTTTCTGCTTTAAAACCTATCCAATATACATATGTAAAAAATATAATGTATTCATCAGTTTAGGCCAATTCTGCTACATATTTTTAGTTAAAAAAATGCTAAGTTATCGCGTCTACAAATTATGTGATAGATTAGGGACTTTTTTTTTTTCTTACTAGTAATGGCAGCGATCAGTGATTTTTAGCGGGGCTGCGACATTGCAGTGGACAAATTAAACACTAAGTGACACTTTTTGGGGACCAGTGACACTAATACAGTGATCAGTGCTAAAAAAAAAAATGCCCTGTCACAGTATAAATGACACTGGCAGGGAAGGGGTTAACATCAGGGACAATCAAGGGTTAAATGTGTTCCCTGGGAGTGCTTTCTGTGTGGGGGATGCTGACACTAGACAGAGAGAGAGATCTGTGTTCCTGATTACTAGGAATCACAGATCTCCCCCTTTGTCTGTGACAGAACGACGGTCTGCCTTGTTTAAATAGGCAGACTGCCGTTCTGCCATTCCCGAGAGTGATCGCGAGTGCCGGGCTCGTTGATTGGCTCCTGCTGTGTCCAATCACACATGCGCACCCCAGACCAGGGAGCGCGGACAACATACAGGTACATTGTTTCATGCAGCCGAGCTGTCCTGCCGCAGTATATGTACGGTAGGCGGTATGGAACTGGTTAAGCCAAATACATTACAATCTCATTTTACAAGTCTTCTATAGATTTTCCCAGAACAGTGTAGTACAGGCCCTACTGGATTATCTATACATTAAACAGATTGTCTAGGTAGTCCCTCACACTACGCGGTTGTTGATAGACCTAATGGAAATAAATCAGAAATTGTACAGTCATAATAAAACCTGTGTGGCTTCAGTCTGAAAAATGTTCTTCACCACCAGCGTTATGATAGCCACAGTTCACAGCAACTACTTAAGTGTGTAATGATTAAACTTTTATGTCACTGTTGCTCACGGCTCTCAAAGGCTGACTTTAGTGATCCATAGTGATCTATATCTGCTTCTCATTTAGACAAGGCCACTCTCTTGCCTTACATTCACCATTCTCAACCAGGGTTTCATAGAACCTTAGGGTTCCTCCTGAGATTCCTAATGGGTTCCCTGAGCAATGATGAACTGCTATCTCACTTACACTAACCTTCAACATAAGCGGGCAATCTTCCACTAACCACGAATGTAAGGGCTGACCACTAATGTAAGAGGACACCACAATGGAGGGGGTAATAAAAATAAAATATTTGCAATGTCTATTGAACACTGGGCAGGCCACAACCTTTATTCTTTTATTTATTTAACACTTTCTAACTCTAACAGTAGCCAATAGCTGCCCTAGCGTCGGTTTTTGTCCATCGGACTAGCATACAGACGAGCGGACTTTTCGACCGGACTCGAGTCCGTCGGACAGATTTGAAACATGTTTCAAATCTAATGCCACGTACACACGATCTGACTTTACGGCATACTTGGTCTGGCGTACCGGATTTCGTCGGATAATTCGATCGTGTGTGGGCTCCAGCGGACTTTGTTTTCTCAAAAGTTTGACGGACTTAGATTTGAAACATGTTTCAAATCTGTCCGACGGACTCGTGTCCGGTCGAAAAGTCCGCTCGTCTGTATGCTAGTCTGACGGACAAAAACCGACGCTAGGGCAGCTTTTGGCTACTGGCTATGAACTACCTTGTTTTAGTCCGGTCGTACGGTGTAGGCAAGTTCGTTCATTTGGAAAGTCAGTCGTAGAGTCCGTCAAAGTACGCCGGACAAAGTCTGCCGTAAAGTCCGCTCGTGTTATGCGGCATAAGTCTGTCAAACTTTTGAGAAAACAAAGTCCGCTGGAGCCCACACACGATCGAATTGTCCGACGAAATCCGGTACGCCAGACCAAGTATGCCGTAAAGTCCGATCGTGTGTACATGGCATTATGCTAAAGTATCATGAACCATAGGTTTAGCAGGTGTGTTATTTGAATAGACTGCCTAATGCTCTCAAAAAGATGCATACACTATTGTATGTAATGCAGTGCACCACCACACATGGCGATGCACTGCAATGCAGCTGAATTGGTATGCCATTAAGGATGGATTTCTTACCTTGTACATTACACCTTTGTTGTTTGGAGACATTCTTCCGGTCAGCAGGATTGTGTACTGTACACTGGAACTCTATGTCCCAGGAGTAGTTCAGTGATATGTGGATTGTGTCTCCACTATCTTCATAGACAGAGTCATTGTGCTTGTATATCCAGTTATAGTTTAATGGTGAAGATTTTGTTGGTACAGAACAATGAAGAGTTGCATTACACCAGTGACTGGTCCCCTCCACAGTTATCATTATTGATGGGTCTGGGACAGGCTCTACAATCACAGAACAGGGAAATTCAAGTTATACCATGTAATATTTGAACAGTGAAAATGTGCCAGAATTGATTATTTGTAATATACAATATACAAGTTATTTAACATTATGTTTATAGTAAAAACTTAAGAGATTGGCTTTGATGTAAATAGTGGTAATAAAGTACAGTACATAATGTATATACTATTTATGGTCTAATGGACTAATCTTGGACTATTTGTTAACCCTATCATTTCCTGTGAGCCCAGCTAGTTATTTACACACTCCCCTAGGGGGTGCATCATTACACAGGTTGACCCCATAGTGCTCATGCCATGAGAGCCACTCAGTCCTTCAGTCCTGGAAAAATGGAGATCACTTTTCTGCGCCAAGACACACAAGCTAAGAGAAAGAACCTCTGCACTAGAAGGGAGAGTGAGCTCTATGGAAGATGACATGGCGCCCATGCAGAGAGATTTTACATATAACAATCACTTGCTTTCACAACATACCTCCCGTTTAGAAGATTTAGAGAATAGGAGGAGGAGAAATAATGTGAGACCCATAGGTATGCCTGAATGCATGGAAGGAAAGAACCCTGTGGAGTTCATTGAGAAGTGGTTGATTACTGCCTTTGGTAGGTAATTGTGTCCTCCCTGATGTTTTCTGTGGAACGAGCACACAGGGTCCCGGCTATAAGTACAGAGGTGTGAATCTGCGCAATGCTAGGATGAAACCAGCTGCCCTAAAAGTTGATAATGCTAAAATATCACTCTTTCCGGATTTCTCTGCTGACTTACAGAAACAGCGAGCTAAATTCACGGATGTTAAACGTCGCCTCAGAGACCTCGATCTTAAATATGCTATGTTATACCCGGCCCGCCTACGAGTTTAGGTGCTGGGATCAGTACAATTCTTTGACACTCCAACTGCGGCTGCACAATGGCTGGATCGAGAGGAGCAAACAATCAGTGAAGCTCGCAACAGGCGCCCTGCACCATCATGAAAGACACCACTTCAGGTTCAACTACAGACACTCATCACGTTTTCGTTCCTTCCACTGACATTATGCCAAGGCGGAGGTAACTAACTAACTGTTTGTTTTCCAAAGTTCTGTTTTTGACCACGGCTCTAGCTCTAGCTGTTGAGAAGTTTTAAGACACTGAAGTGCGCTTCCACTGTTGCCCCCATGATGGTCTGGTACAGACCTCTGCTTGACTCAGGGCAAGATTGCAAGGCCCTGTTGGCCAGTTACTTTCTGTTTTCGTTATTTTTCTTTTTTTTTCTTGAACTTTTTACCACGGCCTCTTTATTACTTTGTCCGTTTATTGTGGCCCTCACCTTCCTCAGTACAGCTGTGCCTCTGAAGCTACCGATTCCCCATTTGCTGAAATTGAAGACTACCTCAATATTTTTACTCTGGCAAAACTCTCAGTATACAAGCTATCTGGTGGTATTGTTATCTGCTCGTACAACATTTTCAGGGTTTATCCCTCCTTTTATTGTCATGTTATTGCAATTTCTAAGATAACCAGAATATTGTCCTGGAATGTCCGGGGCCTAAACAACCCAGTCAAACGTCTGGCCGTGTTACGCACGATCAAGCATCTAGATGCTGATGTGAAATGCCTGCAGGAGACTCATCTCCCCTCGTTGTCCACCCTGTTATTTGCGCAAAGATTTTTGTCACCAATATCATGCTACATATTCTGTGTATTCGAGGGGAGTGAGTGTCTTGATTAGAAGAAGTACACAATTTTCTCAACTAGAAGTTAAAATTGACCCAGAGGGTCGTTACATATTTATATTATGCTCCCTCTATGGGACCAAATGCATATTGGCAGGGTTATACATTCCTCCTCCATTCTCGGCCAGTCTCCTGATGTTATTAGCTGATTATACGTCCCGCTTCCCGGAACTACCAATATTGGTTGCAGGGGATTTCAATAACTATATCAATTTTAAGAAAGACAAACTCAGTGCCCATAGTGGGGACAGCTCACAAAGAGAAAAGAGGCCTACACTGTTTGCCCGCCTTCTTTTGGAGAAGGGCCTTACAGATGTTTGGAGAATGCGTAACCCTGACGCTAAGGTGTATTCATGCCAGTCAGCCTCGATAGGAGGCCTGTCACGGATTGATTTAGGTTTGGGTAATGAATGTATGCTGCCCATGGTTGACTTCTCGCAGTACCATGCCAGGCAGACTTCAGACCACTCTCCGCTCACGGTGGATCTACGAATGGGGCGGTCAGGGGCAGCAGACTATGGAAGCCTAACCCCTTCTGGCTGTCACTCCTGCCGGACCCTGATCAACTTCCAGGACTTCTGACTTCCTATTTAAGACAAAACATAGGATCAACAGATATAGACGTGGTATGGGAGGCGGCTAAAGCTTATTTACGCGGGCAACTTATTAAAGAGATATCCCATATCAAAACTAAAACCAAAGAATGGGAAAATCTGGTGATAGCAGAAGCACAAAAATCAGAAGCATTATACATAGATGACCCCACTGATAGCACCAAAAGAGTGTGGTTAGCCTACCAATCCATGCTCAAACACCTATCATTGCAACTCGCAGAAAACAATAGGTTCTTTTTACAACAAAAACACTTTGAAGAAGGTGAAAATACGGGGCACATGTTAGCTTTATTAACCAAATCGCAACAACCCTCCTCAAATATAGTGGCAGTGGCAGATGCACAGGGCATACCCTGTTATTCGACGCAAACCATAATGGATATCTTTAGGAACTTTTTCCAGGATTTCTATTCATCAAAAGTTCATCCCTCATCTGAGGATCTTCACTCATTTTTAGATAAATATCCCATACCCTGTTTGTCGGCTTCGGACACGAATCAGTTAAATGCCCCATTAACAGAGAAGAAACCAAAAAGAAAATGTGCCCCAAGGGGGATAATATGGGTAGTGTGTCACCGGGAAATAGATGGATGGTGCAAACGTCAAATACACAAATATTGTTAAAATTTTATAACAAAAGTTTATTGAGTACAAAATATACAAAATATCTATGATATAAAATCACATGAGTGGAAGAGACAATGAACAATAGTAATCAAACTGCTGAGGTGCATTGGTATGTCCTCCCAGCAAATTCAAGGATGACCTGCTGGGGTGAGAATGCGGAAGAATGTTTCGGAATATAGAGAGATTGTGTTCCCTCTATATAATGTATTTCCTTCTTCAGGAGTTTCGGGGGAGCAGTTTTGATATTTTTCTAGAAAAAAGAAAAAGGGATATATATATATAAGGGTGTAGATCAGTCAATGTATTTAGCACCAACATAGGGTATAAAATCATTATGTCTAGAAGTATAAGAGACTGTTAAATTACAAACAAGGCATGAGGACAGAACAAAATCTCAGACTGAGCAAACATATATGTATAAATGTACTCACAAAGCATACGACTCTTCAGCATATATACTGTACACAAGTATACCAAGAGAAGGACTCCCACTTCCTAGAGTCCAAAGGATTACATCAATTTATTATGAATCCAAGTACTGGATATGGTTTGATGGATGAAAACCCAGAAAGGAGAGTGTAGGATGATTTGCAGATTCTGGCCTTGATAATGATCCCCGCAGAGACGGCAAGCCAGGGCTCACAAGAGCCACCACTGCTGGGCGGACTGCACACACATCTATAGAGTCAGAAACAAGGAAGGGTGGGTTTTTTGAAAAGTATGTATCTCATATTGGAGACATTGGGCTAGTAAGATTTTTATATGCAAAAGAATTTTGCCTTAACAATATGTGTCATCACACAGCAAAGTGTGTGGAAAGCTGGAGCATGTGTGTGACAAGCATAATTGAGATTAACATACCTGGTCTCTAATGTTTTTCAGTATAGACCTATCCTGCAGGGAAAACTCGCTCCTCTCGGCTGTGTAGCACAGGAGAGTGTATGACAGGCTAGTGCTAAGTACTATGTCTAGAGTGGGGTGTGGCACCTTGCAGGCCAATCATTGATTTGTAGGGCGGGGTAGGCTAGGATGGCGTCAATACAGCTGATTGTCAACCAGACCGGAACGTATTGTCCGGAGGAGACATCAGCTGTGTGCAGACAAACTGTGACGTTCGCCCCCTGTAGCCCCTCGGCCTGAGCGACGGTCGACGCTGCCGCGTCAAAATGCGCGGTGACGTCACTCGTCGACGGAGGCCGCCGACACGGAAGGGGAGCATATTTTCAAATATAGTACTATAGAACTATAGGATAAGGGCCTGTCACACTAAGTTATTTTGTCCTATCTTGTTTTCCACCCAAGTATCTAATTTTCTGTATCTTCTGTGGTTATTTATTAAGGCAGAGGAGCTACAGCGGGCGGACGTCACAGTTTGTCTGCACACAGCTGATGTCTCCTCCGGACAATACGTTCCGGTCTGGTTGACAATCAGCTGTATTGACGCCATCCTAGCCTACCCCGCCCTACAAATCAATGATTGACCTGCAAGGTGCCACACCCCACTCTAGACATAGTACTTAGCACTAGCCTGTCATACACTCTCCTGTGCTACACAGCCGAGAGGAGCGAGTTTTCCCTGCAGGATAGGTCTATACTGAAAAACATTAGAGACCAGGTATCTTAATCTCAATTATGCTTGTCACACACATGCTCCAGCTTTCCACACACTTTGCTATGTGATGACACATATTGTTAAGGCAAAATTCTTTTGCATATAAAAATCTTACTAGCCCAATGTCTCCAATATGAGATACATACTTTTCAAAAAAAAACCCCTTCCTTGTCTCTGACTCTATAGATGTGTGTGCAGTCCGCCCAGCAGTGGTGGCTCTTGTGAGCCCTGGCTTGCCGTCTCTGCGGGGATCATTATCAAGGCCAGAATCTGCAAATCATCTTACACTCTCCTTTCTGGGTTTTCATCCATCAAACCATATCCAGTACTTGGATTCATAATAAATTGATATAATCCTTTGGACTCTAGGAAGTGGGAGTCCTTCTCTTGGTATACTTGTGTACAGTATATATGCTGAAGAGTTGTATGCTTTGTGAGTACATTTATACATACTGTATGTTTGCTCAGTCTGAGATTTTGTTCTGTCCTCGTGCCTTGTTTGTAATTTAACAGTCTCTTATACTTCTAGACATAATGATTTTATACCCTATGTTGGTGCTAAATACATTGACTGATCTACACCCTTATATATATATATCCCTTTTTCTTTTTTCTAGAAAAATATCAAAACTGCTCCCCCGAAACTCCTGAAGAAGGAAATACATTATATAGAGGGAACACAATCTCTCTATATTCCGTAACATGTAGAGTGTTATGTGCTGCCGTATTCTCACCCCAGCAGGTCATCCTTGAATTTGCTGGGAGGACATACCAATGCACCTCAGCAGTTTGATTACTATTGTTGATTGTCTCTTCCACTCACGTGATTTTATATCATAGATATTTTGTATATTATGTACTCAATAAACTTTTGTTATAAAATTTTAACAATATTTGTGTATTTGACGTTTGCACCATCCATCTATTTCCCGGTGACACACTGCCCATATTATCCCCCTTGGGGCACATTTTCCTTTTGGTTTCTTTCCTTATTTGGGATGTGGCAGTGTTCCCCGGGTAAGCTCTAATACTGGTTCCCTTCCGAATTCTTGTTCCCATTAACAGAGAAGGAGCTTTTAGAGGCACTAGCTCATGCACAAAATGGGCAAGCACCGGGGGCAGACGGCCTACGGTCAGAAGTTTATAAGCGTTACACCACACAACTAATACCAACACTTCTACAGGTTTATAACAGGGCATTTGAAACTGGAATGCCCTGTACACACGATAGGATTTTCCGATGGAAAATGTGTGATAGGACCTTGTTGTCGGAAATTCCGACCGTGTGTAGGCTCCATCACACATTTTCCATAGGAATTTCCGACACACAAAGTTTGAGAGCTTGCTATAAAATTTTCCGACAACAAAATCCGTTGTCGGAAATTCTGATCGTGTGTACACAAATCCGACGCACAAAGTGCCACGCATGCTCAGAATAAATTAAGAGACGAAAGATATTGGCTACTGCCCCGTTTATAGTCCCGACGTACATGTTTTATGTCACCGTGTTCAGAACGATCGGATTCTCCGACAACTTTGTGCGACCGTGTGTATGCAAGACAAGTTTGAGCCAGCATCCGTCAGAAAAAATCCATGGATTTGTTGTCGGAATGTCCGATCAATGTCTGACCGTGTGTACAGGGCAGAAAACTCCCCCTTCCATGAGTGAAGCACTTATAATCATACTCTTTAAGCCGGGTAAAGATGCTCTAGCGTCAGACTCATATAGACCTATTTCATTACTTACGTTTGATGTTAAGCTGTTGGCCAGGGTTCTGGCCAACAGACTGGCCTAATGTATTCAAACAGTAAAACATAGAGATCAATCAGGTTTCATACCGACCAGATCCACGGCCCAAAACTTACGTAGACTATTCCTCAACCTACAACTGCCCACAGACAACCCAGGTAATAGAGCCATCCTCTCTCTAGATGCAGCCAAAGCGTTTGACAGCGTTGAATGGCCATACTTATGGGAAGTACTAACAAGATTTGGGGTAGGCCCCTCTTTCTTGAAATGGGTTCAGCTGCTATACAATACCCAATCGGCGTATAAACGGAGACATATCGGAACCTTTCAGACTTTTTAGGGGCACACGGCAGGGGTGTTCTTTATCACCCCTGTTGTTTGCCCTAGCCCTTGAACCTCTAGCCATACATGTTAGAGCATCACAAAATATTATTGGCTTTTGCCGAGGCCCCAAACAAGATGTCATCTCCTTATATGCAGATGATACTATGATTTATCTAGGGGGACACCGACAGCTCCCTGAAGAATGTGATGCGTTTA
This sequence comes from Aquarana catesbeiana, assembly GCA_037953035.1. NCBI lineage: Eukaryota > Metazoa > Chordata > Amphibia > Anura > Ranidae > Aquarana > Aquarana catesbeiana. The sequence goes on along the minus strand of JBBHAA010001420.1, from coordinate 1,089,471 downwards.
ATCGCTGACTTTGGGGAGTTGTCGGGGTTCAGTAATAATTGGAATAAATCGGTACTTATGCCCCTGGATCCCCTACCACAACCCCTACCTGATTGCGCAAGGGACATACTTACGGTGGGCGAGTTCCGCTACCTCGGTATACAGGTGACCCCAGACCCTAACCAGTACCTTACCTTGAACTTGGTTCCTCTGCTCCATAAATTCCGAATGAAATGCTCCACATGGGCGCAGTTACCTCTATCGGTCACCGGGAGGGCGAACTTAATTAAAATGGTGTGGGCCCCACAACTTTTATATGTATTTCATAATATGCCCATATGGATCCCGCACAAATGGTTTACTCAAATAGATGCCCAGTTCAGGGATTTAATTTGGGGCAACAAGCCTGCACGAATCAGTCTACACACACACAACTAGCCAAAGATCAAGGTGGTCTAGCAGTTCCTCATGCAAGATTTTATTTTGTGGCTTCGCAGATCCAACACCTGGGTAACTGGGGAGGTATAGATGTCAGTGACCCCATCAGGTCCTTACTGGTCCCTGAGGGTTCCCTACTCTTGGCCCTATCTCACTTAGAGGCAGGGCTCACAGATATATCGCAAACTCTACCTACGATAGTACTATTGAACACCCTGTGGAAGTACATCAGATCCATTCTGAAAATTAGGGGATCCTGTTTGTTCACACCTATATGGAAAAATAAATATTACAAAAAACAGTATAAACTTAAAGAGTTTCATCTCTGGGAAATAATGGGTGTGCAGTATATCCCCCAGTTTTTCAATGGTATTATATTTAAATCTTTTAAGGACATGCAAGACAAATTTGCCATACGTAGAACACAAATTTATCAATATCTACAACTCAGGCATGCTATACAAAGTGAAAGTAGAATATCCTCTCTTACACCAGTGACACATCCTCTGATGACCGATGTTCTGCTGACAGAGGACAGGAAAGGTATGATTTCGAGAGTTTATGCCAGACTAATACACTCAACGCACTATGCTTCTAACTTGCCCTGTAGAAAAGGGTGGGAAAAAGACCTAGGTCCTATTGACAGAGAAAAATGGGAGCTGTGTCTGGCTTCTGCCCTATTGGTATCAGTCTCGACATCACATACATTGTTGCATCTATTCTTATTGCACAGAGTTTATAGGACACTGACTAAACTGCACAAACGGGGGCTCAGAGATTCCCCAATATGCCCAAAATGCTGTAGACATGAAGGAGATTTACTGCACATGATGTGGAAATGTCCAAAATTGTTCCGATACTGGCAATATGTTCTGTCCACTATCTCTCAGGTATTTCAATTTCCACCCAGTTGTTTGCCTCCTTGGTGCCTTGGAGATACCCTCACGCTCACCGAATGGCCACACGGCAGTTCTGCGTCTATTATATTTAGCACGCAAAGCGATTGCGAGACTCTGGATAACCCAGAGCGTACCAATGGGGGAACAATAGATAGAACTAGTAAATAATATGCTCATAAGGGAAAAAATCACTTACCAACATAGAAATGTTCTTAAGAAATTCTACTTAATGTGGCAACCTTGGCTGGACACTCCGGGGCTAGGTCCAACCCAACTGGTCAAAGACAGACTATTACAGATGTAAAGATGTAACCTGTTAGAGAGGAAGGTAGGGCCAGGATGATTGTATAACTTATCGCTCTCATAATAGTTGCTTATAGAGGAACCATGGAGAACAATCACAATTACATAGGGAGAAAGTGTCGTTACATTTTCTTGCTTTCTATCTGAGTGTGGATTACTGTTATTAGCTCTCCTGCATACCCAGTTATTGTTATGTGTGCAAATTTTATAGTACTCCTTATGATTTAGGACACACAGTCTAGATAGTTGTTGATTGAAATTGGAAAATTATACAACACTATTATAATCAATGTTATTGTATACAGTGGGGGCGAAAAGTATTCAGACGCCCTTACATTTTTCACTCTTTGTTATATTGCAGCCATTTGCTAAAATCATTTAAGTTCATTTTTTTCCTCATTAATGTACACACAGCACCCCATATTGATAGAAAAACACAGAATTGTTGACATTTTTGCAGATTTATTAAAAAAGAAAACTGAAATATCACACGGTCCTAAGTATTCAGACCCTTTGCTGTGACACCCATATATTTAACTCAGGTGCTGTCCATTTCTTCTGATCATCCTTGAGATGGTTCTGCGCCTTCATTTGAGACCAGCTGTGTTTGATTATACTGGTTGGACTTGATTAGGAAAGCCACACACCTGTCTTTTTAAGACCTTACAGCTCACAGTGCATGTCAGAGCAAATGAGAATCATGAGGTCAAAGGAACTGCCTGAAGAGCTCAGAGACAGAATTGTGGTAAGGCACAGATCTGGCCAAGGTTACAAAAAAATTTCTGCTGCACTTAAGGTTCCTGAGAGCACAGTGGCCTCCATAATCCCTAAATGGAAGACGTTTGAGACAACCAGACCCCTTCCTAGAGCTGGCCGTCAGGCCAAACTGAGCTATCGGGGGAGAAGAGCCTTGGTGAGAGAGGTAAAGAAGAATGTGAAAAATGTAAGGGGGTCTGAATATTTTCCGTCCCCACTGTATATACAGCTAGTTGACCTCTTATGAGAATACATATGTTACACATCATATGATACTTGCTATAACTGCTGTATTGGAATTTATGACTGAAATGATACTGTGTCTGAATGTATTGTTGTTTGGCTTTTCGATAAACTCTTTATATGATTAAAAAAAAAATTGGTCTTTAGGTGTCGGTGACGCTTTCCCACCATAATCCTATAGAGATAATCTTAATGCAAGCAAGAATTTGCCTTACTGTAAAAAGTTGCAATGATTTGCACCTGTCAGATAGGTGCAGAAAAATTGGTCTTTGGCTGTCGGTGGTGCCTTCCCACTGTAACCCTATAGAGGTACTCTTGATGAAAGCAAGAATTTGCCTGTAAAAAATTGCAATGATATGCACCTGTCAGACAGGTGCAGAAAAATTGGTCTTTGGGTGTTAATTGTGCCCATGAAACCATTACCAAAAACATTCTTCCAGATGAAATGATTGAACACCCTCAGATTTGTCAGATTTGTCAGATCAGGGACAGATCTGTGCCCCTTTTGTGTGGCTTTTAGGTGCTCTTGCCAACGGGCTGAGTGGTTGGACGTTAAAAGCCTTGTTAGGCATGTGGTACCTAAATGGTTGGTGTTTTTGCCATGTTTGATGTGCCTGTGACACAGTTTGCAGATAGCAACAGTGCGATCTGCTGCAGATGTGCTGAAAAAGGCCCAGACAGCTGAGCTGTGGGGAGTGGGCCGGGAGATAACAGCTGCAGAATGTGATGGAATAGGGTGGCTGCTCTCTACTCTTTCTTGATGCTGACCTCCTTGGGGTTGTGCTGCCTCACCTTCAGTTTCCTCCTCTGCTCTATCTGGCACCCAAGTTGCATCAGTGACCTCATCATCACCATCATCATCTCCATCTTCATCATTACCACTGGAGACAATTTGGCAATACACTGCGGCTTTGGGAACATGAATGCCAATTTGTCTACCAGTGTTCCTCCCTCTCTCTAGTCTCATGTTCCTGTCATCCTCAACCTCAGAACCAGCATCTGAATCCAGTAATGGCTGGGCATCATCAAGGAGCAAGTGGCTGACTCTGTGGTCAAACTCAGCTGACTCCTCAATGGCTGATGTTAGGGCTATGACAGGAATAGATGTGGACAAGGAGGCAGGTTTATCCACTCTGGCAACTGCAGGGGACTGCACACTTGTCTCTGCTTGTGTGACCGAGGATGAGGAGGATGAGGAAGGTTTAATAAGCCAGTCCACCACCTCCTCTGCATACTGTGGCTGGATAGCATGGGCAAACTCACTAAACAGAGGACATGATGTCCTGCCTGAGGACTGACCTACACATCCACCTTTGCCTGTGGACACATTTGTTTCTGACCCCCTTACAGTGCCAAGGGAACGTCTGCCTCTCCTTGTTGTTCTCCCAGACATGGTTGTCTGTCACGTCTTCTATGCTTCCCTCTCTGGCTGGACACTAAGCAAGGGTCACATGAGAAGTTCTCCCTCCGGGTGGGTTCTTTGAACTACATCAGGCATTGAACGGGGTCGCTAACCCTAGCATGTGGGGTACTACTTTAACCAAAAGCGTGCTCACCAATGCCTGGGACTAGGAAGAGCCATGGTCATGTGAAAAGTCAAACATTAAGGTGGTCTTCTAACTCAGAAATGAGCAACATTTGTGTAGTACCCAAGATACAGAGTTCCTCCTTAAACTTCTTTGTCCCAAGTCCTACACACTTGTGCTGATGTATGCATTACATTCAGAGGGACTAGCTGAGCCGCTGCCCACTCCACCAGTCAGCGTACCTCTCTTACCTCACTCTCAGTAACATAATGGGGTCCCGCCAAGCACATAGTGTGGACCTCATATGTGCTCTTAGTTAACTCTTCTCTTTCTGTACCAAGTGGCCAGGCTATAGATCCCTGTATAGCTAGTCCACTACTGGTGACCAACAGAGATGGACAGCTAGGGAGGGAGTTCAAGTACCAACCCCCTCTCTACTGGAGAACCTGTCACATATAAGGTACCATGCCAACGCCTGGTCGCTGTTTCTACTTGTAGGTACTCAAGAACCTTTACAAAATTTAAATATATAATAATAATATATGTTACACATACCCTATCCTATACTGGTTAAAGGCCCAGTTTCTGTGATAATATGCCATGCCTGGACCTGCACCCATCTCAGCTAACTGAGCTGCTGAGAGCCTGAGCTGTCCGCTTCCTCCACAGCCCAGCACTCCAGTGAGCATGGGGGGCAGTCACCAGCTGACTGACAGTCACCAGCTCTCTGCTCAAAGAGCTCTGAAAACCAAACGATCAGTGTTTGATCACTCGGTTCTCAGCTTTAGAGCCGACGGGGGACTGATGCTGCATCCACCCAGATATGTATGATTTAAAAAAAAAATCCCATACTTCTCTTTTTAACTACAAAATTTAAATTGTTTTATTACAGAATTCACAATATATTATGTATTTAATTTGTAAACCATCAACATTTTAAGAATTAATCATTTCGAAACCTGTGTGGTTATTGAATGACCAAATGTCAAACCAAAATAGCAGGAAGTGCTACATAATATTTCATACCGAGAATTGAATTCTAGCATATCATTAGGTGTGTGATGATTTGACACAGAGTCACTGGGAATACATGGGAACCTGCTTGAATTGTCAAAGAAGCCAATTCATCAAAATCATATATAATCGAGACCAAGTGTGGACAGAAACTGAGACGAAACAGGCGTCATTTTCGTCCAGACACTGCTGCAGAAACATCATTAGAGGAACCGGATGACAATGGAGATAAAGAACAAGCCCATGATGGCACAGAAGTCCTAAACACGGATATTGAGTCTACTGAGGATATCGAGGACAGCATAAACTTATCAGCATGTGATAATGCTGGAAGTAACTCTCAACTGGACACCAATCCTACAGATGATGAGCCAGCGATTACTTTCTCTTGCTATGGTAGAGCTATTAAACCAAAGATATGGAGGGACTTTGTCTCATGTTAAATGCTTCATACTTGAGAGGAACGATGTAATGATGTGTATGCTTTATGTTATAATTCAAGTTCAATTGTTATTCCTAGTTCCTAATGCATGTTAGGAAACAGTTAACAGTTTTGGTCATGTGATCTGGGGCGGGGAGCTGTGTAGAATCTGTAAGATGGATGCTGCTGAATAAACACCAGGCTCATGTTAAAGCTCCTGCTGTTTTCTTATTCTTGGTGTTAAATCATCACATGATAATTTAACACCAAGAATAGGCAGACAGCAGGAGCTTTAACATGAGCCTGGTGTTTATTCAGCAGCATCCATCTTACAGACTCTCCACAGCTCCCTGCCCCCAGATCACATGACCAAAACTGTTAACTGTTTCCTAACATGCATAAGGAACTAGGCATAACAATTGAACTTGAATTATAACATAAAGCATACACATCATTACAAGGTGTTCCTAAAGTATAACTAAAGGCAAATCTTTTTTTAGTTTTGGATGGAGTGGAGATGGATTAGAACACCACCTGTTTTATTGCTACTTTTGCGCCCATTTTGGAGATTCACCCTGTCTGTTGTGCCTCTCTAATTTAAGCACTGCAAGTGTGATCTCTATAACTGATTCAGTTGTGGCAAAATAGCTTTAACTTACAGTCTCAGTAGAATTACCAGACAGTGACTCAGTTCAAATGACATGCTGCAGATTGTAGAAAGCTTTAATCTAAAATGTGTGTAGATCATAACAGATGAACATCAGATCCAGCAGAATACAGTACATGTGGAGAGTGGAGTCTAAGCATAAAGAAGGGTTGGCCTAACTACATAGAACATCCCCTACCTACAGAATGAGCAAGGGACAACATTATTTAACGGCAAACACAAAACAATGCATGTGTAGCACACTCCACGTAGGGTTTAAAGGGATTCCCCCACTTCTGCACAGCCAGGCACACAGAATCTTCACCAGCACCCCAGAGACAGAGAACAGTCCATAGCTTTGTGTTTTATTAGGGGATTTCAACTTGGATAGGGACGGGAGAGTATGGGATGCCCACTTGACTACACCTTCATTTGAGTCCAGCTGTGTTTGATTATACTGATTGGACTTGATCAGGAAAGCCACACACCTGTCTATATAAGACCTTACAGCTCACAATGCATGTCAGAGCAAATGAGAATCATGAGGTCAAAGGAACTGCCTGAAGAGCTCAGAGACAGAATTGTGGCAAGGCACAGATCTGGCCAAGGTTACAACATACCCTGTGTGAGCCCTGGAGTGGCTCTAATGCGTGTTTTGACACTGTTTAGCTACTGTGTCACATGCTCTAAGGTGAGCGCATTATCCATTGGGGGTCACTGGAGAGCACTTCAGCATGCCTTAATGTGCACATCTCATAAGAAGAGCATGAGGAATATTTAGCACTCTTTCAAAAAAACCAGCAAGAGGATTGCCTGCTATTTGTTTGGACACTATTGTGCACTTTGATTTATATACTCTTATGAATGGCTTGGACTGAGATATATTCATTTGTATGAATTGGTTTCGGACACTTTATTTATCAAGTAGCACTTATATATATATATATATATATATATATATATATATATATATTTTTTTTTTTTTTTTTTTAATCATTTAAAGGATTTTTTTTTTTTTTTTCTTTTCACATTTTTTTGCATGGTGCATGTTACCATTTTTCATATATTCAATTGTGGATTATAGTCACTTTCTTCACAGGTGTGTGACACTGTTTATAATTTATAATAATTTTTAATATTGTATAGATTTATTATATTCTTTGTTCACGTATTTACAGCCTTTAGCGCATACACATATATTTATTTATTTTTGGCATATACACGGTATGGAACGTGGTTAGTGTGTGCAGCTGAATTAGGTTCATTTATTCACACTGAAGGCATTAACCCATTTGTGGCTCACAAGATTTTAGCACTATTTTTAATCATTTCAACCATTTCACTCATTTCATTTCAAGTACCGCACCCCGATTCAAATCCAGTCGCATCTGCGACACACCGATTTGTTCCGGCGTGCACCTGTTGTTTTTTGGCCTCATTTCATTCCATGCTCCACAGTCCGGTTCGTTGTCAGTCGCAGTCACAGCACACCGATTCAGGCTTCTGTCATGGCAAATCATTGCACTCATTTCACTGTCACGTACCGCACTCCGATTCGAATCCAGTTGCATCCATGATGCACCGATTCTTTCCGGCGTGCCCCAGTTGTTTTTGGCCTCATTTCATTCCAAACTCCACAGTCCGGTTCGTTGTCAGTCACAGCACACCAAGTCATGCCTCTGCCATGGCAAATCATTTCACTCATTTCATTTCACGTACCTCTCGCTCCGAGTCGAATCCAGTCGCACCGATTCGTTCCGGCGTGTCCCAGTTGTTTTGTTTTGTTTCGTACCATGCCCCACAGTCTGGTTCGTTGTTAGTCGTAATCGTGGCACACCGATTCGTGCCTCTGGCATGGTGATCATTTCATTCATATCATTTCACGTACCTGTCACTCTGATTTGGATCCAGTCGCGTCAGCAAAGCACCGATTCGCACCCATCATTTCAGTCTTACAGGTGTTACTTGCATGTTGTCTGTCATTTTTCCTCAGGTTCGACAGTCGTTTCGTGTCGAGTCATTCGTGCATCTTCTGTTATATTGGCATGGCTCCACTGATGTTCGATGTCAGTCGCCTCTACAATGCAACGGTCTATAAAAAAAAAAACCCTGTTTTCCTTCGAAGTTTACTCGTGGTTTCGATTAATTCATTAAAAACTGCACCTCACTGTTAGTTCCCCTTGCAATCGCACAAAGTTACACGACCCGGCCACTCAGTCACCTCCTAAATTTAGGTAGTCAAGCCTCTCACCATTGTCGTCTGTCGTTTCTCCTCTAGGTCAGTCAAGTTCAGTAGTTCCATCCTGCACCAGGTTGGACGTTATTCCCCCAGGTAAAAAAAAAAAAAGGGAAAGAGGGAGGAAGAGTCTACATACTGTATGCGTATATGTAAAAAAAAAAAAAAAAGAGAGAGAAAAAGAAACAGCCGCAACTTTTCATGTCACCCCTAATATAGGTTCTGGTCGATCGAATTTCGACCTCAAAGACAAGGACTTTATATCTAGAGCACAAGTCACCCAGAGCCATGTCAAAGGCCGGCAGCGAAGACCTCACGTCGGCCCCTCTGTCACCTTTTCCGGTTTCAGAGAGCGTCAGCGTGCAGTCCCTCAGGGGATGGACCATCCCCAAGTTGACAGCGGAACTGAGGCACAGGCGTGTGCCCTTCCCCACTACGGTCAGGAAGGCCGAGCTCTTCAGGCTCCTCTTCCCTCCGTCAGCCACAGATGGGCTCAGCAGGCGTCTCTTCAATCTATATCTGCCGCTATCTCTCAGCTCCACACCATGGTGTCATCCCTGTCCACCACAGTCACGGATGTTCAAGCCAGAGTGGCGCTCCTGGAGGGTCACCCGGCCACGGCCATCCCTGATTTGGTTGCAGTCCAGCTTCTGACACCCCCTCCTGCAGGTACCACAGGGAAGAGTTCCACTATTTTCCCAGCACACTTGGTCCCAGCCAGTATCAGGAAGGACATTCTGGACGGCAAGGACATCAACCTTGCCTCCCTTCTCATTTCGGTCCACGACCTGGCAGAAAATAAATCTTATGCCTGGGGAGACGTATCAGTGGTCCTCAAGGCCAAAGATCCCAGGCTCAACTGCAAATTATCTATAGCAGAGTTTGTGTTGGCCTTTGGGATGCTGAGGGATGTCCTGTGCTCAGCCAGTCCCAGCAGGAGGGAAGAGCTGGACCTGTATCTCCACACCGTGGTGGACCTGGGCTATAAATACGGAGGGTTCTCGTTTTACTTTTATCACCGTTCTTTCTCGGCCAAAGTGGCAGCCAGGCTTACACAATTCCAAACAGGCACAGATTGGAGCCTCATGGACACAGAGTTGTTCTGCCGCCACTTTGCCGGCCTGCGCTCACCACTATGCGCCATCTGCCATTCCTCCACCCACACCGCTACCTGGGGCGCCAACGAAGCAGTCAGTCGCCCCTTCGAATTCCCCTCCACCTCCAGTGCAGCTCAGGGCCTATCGGCCCCAGTACAGATGCCCCAGGTGGACAAGTTCGGATGTTCCATTCGGACAGTAGGGGGAGCAGCCATCTGCAATGATTTTAATTACGGGTCATGCAATTTCAGCCAATGCCGCTTGCTCCATGTCAGTGTCATATGTCATAGAGCACATCCTAAAGTTCTATGCCAGGTCAAGCAGCAGAAAAAATCCTGACTAGGCAGAGTAAACGTCCTGTGGCTGGGGCTTTACCTCACCTCACACCCCACTCCCTCTCTGGCCACCTTCCTTATCCAAGGATTTACAGCAGGATTTCTTACTGGCCTCATCTCACTGGCCCACACAACTCACGAATGCGGCAACCTCCGCTCGGCGGCCACCGTTGAACAGGCCATAGATCAGCTGTTACAAGCCGAACTGGAACGAGGCTTCATCATAGGTCCCTTTGCTCAACCCCTCTTTCAACACCTGGAGAGTTAGCCCTATTGGGCTTGTCAAGGGCAAGTTCTCAAATAAAGTTTGCTTGGTGTACGACCTGTCTGCGCCTCATTCTTCCCACATTCTGAGTCTGAATTCCCTAATTCCTTCGGAGGAATTCTCCCTGAAGTATGCTTCAGTAAACATGATGATTCAGGCTATTATCAAACTAAGCACAGGCGCCTGGCTCTCTAAGGCTGACATTTCGGAAGCTTTTAAGCTTCTGCCCATCCACCCGTCCCTCTGGTGCTGGCACGGCATTAAATGAATGAAGTCATACTACTTCACTACCAAACTGACCTTTGGCTCTAAGAGTAGCCCCTGGCTCTTCGACACTTTCGCACAGTCATCACCTGGATACTGTCGCACCAAGCTCAGTGTCAAAAAGTCATCCATTACTTGGATGACTTCTTGCTAATCGAACAGCCTGGTGTGCTCCCAGGAGACCTTGATAAGTTAAGAGTCAACTTTGGGAATCTCAATATACCCATTGCGGAACACAAAGTGGAAGGCCCAGCACACTCCATCACCTTCCTCGGAGTAAACCTAGACACTCGCTCCATGCAGGCCAGCCTCCCCCTCGACAAACTGACCCGCATCAGGTCAGTTCTTCAAGACTTCACCCGTACACAGGGGTGTACTAAGAAGCAGCTTCAATCTCTCTTAGGAATGCTCAATTTTGCAATGAGGATTATTCCCCAGGGTCGATCTTTTGTTTCACGCTTCCTGGTCTTCCTCTCCCAGACACAGGACCCCGATCAGATCCTTAGCTTAGACGCCACGGCAGTAGCAGATCTGTCAATGTGGGAGGAGTTCCTTACTAGTTGAACGGAATATCCATGTTTATACCATCAATATCACCCCTATCACCGCAGGTAGTGACAGATGCCGCAGCCTCCATAGGCTTCGCTGCAATTTTTGGCCACCATTGGTTCGCGGGACGATGGCCTCCAGAGATACTCCTAATCCCCAGGTTTATCCGGTCTTCCTCTCTGTTTGAACTATACCCGATCATGGCAGTCGCTCAGCTCTGGGGTCATATCTTGACCGGACAAAATGTGGCCTTCGCCACCGACAACCAGGCCACGGCCGATATTATTAATAAAGGCAGGTCCAAGTCGCTCCCGATTATGTCCTTCCTACGCAGGCTTGTACAACTATCTCTACAGCACCAGTTTAATGTCCACTGCACATTCATTCGGGGCAGGTGCAACCTTGCAGCAGACACACTGTCTCGATTTTAATTCAATTTTTTTTTTCCAGCAGAAACCCGAAGCCGACCCAATATCAGCCCTTATCCCATCTCGGTCTCAGCTGACACTGGACTAGAACAGCATCTTCACAGCGTGACCCAGCTCATCAATCAGTCTTTATCCCGCAACACGCTCAAAGCCTACCACACAGCTTGGAACATATTCAGCAAATTCCTAGCATCCTGCTACGCGGCAACATCAACAGACACCAAGCACATACTGGCTTTCATCTCATATTGCCATAATCAATTGGCCCTATCTCATAACTCTATCCGACTATACTTAGTGGGCATCCAACACTTTCTGGCTTTGAGATCCCGCAAAACCATCCTTATTTGCATCCCATGCGATTCCGAGCCATCCTACGCGGCATTCTTCAGGGATATGTCTACTATCCTTTCGAGTTCTCCGTTTGGCCTTTTCCCCAGCCTGGTCATACAAGTAGCCATCTACCTAGCCTACTATGGGTTTTTGCGGCCTAGCGAGTTTACCTGCAGCAGCCCCGCTGGCCAAGTTCTGCGCAGGCATCACCTGGCTCGCTACCAAGATCATTTCATCCTCCACCTCGCAGTATCCAAAAACCAGCAATCAGGCTCCGGGGTAGACATCCATCTCTTCAAAACAAACAATGTCTGGTGTCCAGTAATGATACTCGACCGCCTACAGTCACTCCTACCAGAGCAATCGAACTCTAGTTCCCTACTACCTTTTCTGTTCAAGCCCTTGAGTGGCTGCCAGTTCATAAAGTACGTGTCCATTCTTCTACGTAACCTACACCTCAACCCCAGTCAGTACTCCTGTCACTCATTCCAAATTGGAGCAGCCTTGGCCACGTCCCAGCATGGGGTCCCAGATCACATTATCAAGAGATTAGGCAGGTGGAAGGCTGCCTGCTTTGCCCTGTACATCCTGAATCCTCAGGTAGAAATGGCACGAGCATTCACCAAGCTTGCGCAATGAATAAAGCTAAAACTAATAAAAACTACACCCTACCTGAATGCTTTTGCCCCCTTATTTGGTATACCGACCGGCAGACCAGGGCACACTTCAGGTCCATTTCATGTTGTAAGTCTTATGGCAAGTTTATATTGTTCACATCCATCTCGGCCATAGGGCTTCAACTATATATATAGGGGGATCCCCTGATGAAGTCACGTGGGGTGTGACATCACGCGTAGGGACGGGACAGGCTGCATACACTGATAGAGGCTTACGAGCTCGCCGCTCGTCGGATCAAACCGCTGCTCATTTAATTTTAAATGTGAGTACCTGTATTTCTTTAATAAAAAAGCAATATTTTACTAAATGGAATTACACTATTGGGTCCCTTCCTGCTTTATTATCTTATATACCTCCCAGCACTGCATCTGAGGGAACCATATCCTAGGATCTAGGATGGTGAGGGATGCGCTGGAACCCCCAGGTGGATACTACAAAAGCTTTTCTGGTCATATGCTTTTGCCCTATTACCCTAAGGTAAGGGGCCATTACCCACCTGTGTGTCTGCACACGAAGATGCACCTGATGTGATTCACTGTGAGCACTTTTATTGCAACGTTTGCATGCTAGGACGTTGCTGTCACATATTTCATTTTATAAAAGGACTTTTTTTGTGAAGCAATTATTTCTTTATTTTGGGACATTTATATCCTATCTATTTTTGGATGGTTTTTTGCACATTTTGCACTTTATGTGAAGCATAGTATACTGCTACTTATACTGTATAGAGGTGTATACACTATTGCACATTGTGCACATTGTTTTCACATTGCACACTGTCACCTTTTTTGAGCTGTGTTTGCACATAGCTTAAACCACCACTTACAACTTACCTGCACTGCATTAAGGATTGTTTTGTCACTGACTTTGAGTCAACCATATACTATGATGATATAAGTTTTAAATAAGTGTGTTTTTATGAAGATGTTTTCACGTTTATGATATTTATTTATATTTTGGTTAGTGTTACACACTACTTGAATTAGTTTATTCTTTGGTGATGTAAGATATGATTATCATTTAAGCCACACTGGTTTTTTTGTACTTAGGATTAGCGCAGCACCACCCATTTATATATTTATTCTTAAGGTCAGGTATGTACCCGAATCGGTGCAAGCAGCTTCTCCACCCCCAGCCGCCTCCATATCTGATAGCGCAGGAATAATTTCCTTAATATTAGCCGGGGAGAATCGTCATCCATCGAAGCCTCCTTGCTTCATCCACGGCCATCCACCCACCATAAAGCCGCTACAGCCACTGAAGATGCAGAGGAACGAAAAGAATCCAAAGCAGCCCCGCAAACTGTCGGGTTTCTTTACCTCGGCAGTGCAGGGGCTTCAACAAAATGGTGGGGGCACTTGAGCTCCACAGCCGAATAACACAGCTGCGGCCTCATCCAAAGGATGCGGGAACCCTCAGAAACTACTCCTGTGGGCCACCGCACAGAGTGGATCCTCCTCAGGAGCATCAACTCCTACAACTAGGAGCCTGGTGAAACAAAAGCCACATATGGAGTCCCTGTTACAAAGGCAGCCAGAGCCAGAAATGGAGGTAAGTGGGCCCAGCAAAAACAATCATGCTGCCCCCCTCCTCACAAATGACCCCATAGCCAACTTTCTAACCTCGGATCAACCAATATCCAACACCACGCTCAAAGATATGCTGCTATCTCTAAGAGCATCACTACAATCTGACATATTAACAGGGCTCAACAAATGTCAAGCAGAAATGCAAGCCATAGGCAACAGAGTAGATCATGTCGAGCAAAAAATGGAAGAATACACCTCCTCATTTAATACCATGATTGATGCACATGCCGCCCAGAATGAGGAAATAACATGGCTAAAAGAAAAAGTTGCAGATTTAGAAGACAGATCTAGAAGGAACAACATTAAAAGCCGTGGCGTTCCAGAATCTGTCTTACCCACACAGCTGCAACAATATGTCCAGGCCTTCTTCTCCACATTGGTGCTATCTCTATCAGCCCAACGTCTCCTAATAGACAGGATCCACACGGTGCCCAAAGACTCCCAGAGATATATTGCTGAGGGTACACTTTTACCACATAAAGGAACAAATCTTGCTTGTATCATACTGTCCATGTATGCAACCCTACAGCTACTCCCAGATCTATCCAGGCACAACCTGCAATACCGTCGCAACCTGGCGACCATTACAAAGGCCCTGAGGAACCACAAAGTTCCACATAAATGCAAATACCCTGCAACGCTGTCTATCACTCACAATGGGACCACCACCTACATCACTACACTAGAGGAAGGAATAGCTGCTCTGCGTCAATGGGGAATTATCCCAGATCAGGCACCAATGCATACCCAAAATCGCAACTGCAAGAGCTTCAGGAATATTGACAAGTGGTATCCCACACGCGTCACCACAAAAAGCAAACCAGCGGAAGCTCCTGAGCAACACGTATCAATTCTTACATTCTTTCTGATCCCCGGAAGACCACTGTGTTACTTCCAGTTCCCCCTATCTACTAAGCAGAAATTCCTGCTCATGGATCTACCAAGAGATCCCTCCTTTTTATGATTGCACCACTGTTGTCGTTGTTAACTTTTTGATATTGTTTTCATTACTTTGTATTTGATACACACACACACAGAAGTGTTCTGCTCTCAATTCATGCGCATACTGGCAGCTAGTGTACCAGCTCTCTGTACCTAAGCAAACAGGGAACCCCTCACCGGACACATCAAAGAAGCCCTCCTCGATTCGGAAAAAGACCCTGTCTACACAGTGAGTACTACAACTCCATCCTCGTACACCTTTGATTAACTCACCAATAACCATCAAATGTCTATCCTTGAATGCGTGGGGACTTAACCACCCCGCAAAGAGGTACTCTATGTGGAGTATGTGGAGGGAGGCTAGCAAACAACAAGTGGATATCCTGTGTATACAGGAGACTCATTTTCAAACCTCCAAAACACCACATTACTACCACAGGGAGTACCCGCATATCTTTTCAGCTAGCCCCCCTGGTCATAATGGCCTAAAGGAGCTCACACTCATTTAAACTCAAAGAAGCCTTCTTAGATGCAGGAGGACAATATATCTTCATCACAGGGGACATCAACTCGCAACCTTACACTCTGGTAACAGCATAGGCGCCTAACTCCCATCAAATTTGCTTCCTGGACAAAATGCTCAAACGTGTATATACCATGAGATACGGAAACCTCATAATAAGCAGGGATTTCAATCTAATCGCAGACACAAAGCTGGACACCACGACCAAAAAAAACAAATAACACCACGACTCTGAGTCATCTCCTACACACAGGGGAACTGTTCGATGCTTGGAGATGCCTCCATGCCAACGAGAGGGACTACACCTTTTATTCCCATGGACACTGTTCATACTCACGCATCAAAATGTTCTTAACAGATAAGTGGCTCCTACAAAAGGTGTCCTCGGCCCAAATTCAGAACATCACATGGTCCGATCACGCTGCGATAACGTTGTCTATTGCTGAAAAAGATGTCCCTCCTACCCCCCTCATCTGGCACTGTAATGTTAAACTCATTCAAGAACGCTAAGTTACTGGCCAAATGCTTAAAGCAGAACTCCTGGATTTTCAGAAAATCCCCCATTAGTACACCCCCCCACAAAAACACTAAACAGTTATTACATTTGTGAAATTTGTTACTGATTAAGAGATATGTCTGATTGAATTTTCAGGAAGTCAGCTTTGTGATTCAAAAAATGCAGCCTGTATTCTGGCAGGTAGGAGGTGTTAGAAGAGTGATTGCATCATATCCTCTTATCTCTCTTTAACTGTAATCAGCCTATATTTCCCATGAATACTTGGGATGGGAGTGAATGTGGGAGGTACACTAGCCTTGTACATGTAAATGTGAACTCGCCCATTTCAACATAAATCACACCGCTCATTCTGCAGCCAGCTAGCCATACATAACACACGATATAATAGATTACAGCCTTATAAATACAAAGCATTTTAATATAAATGCATATTAATATAATATTTAATGCATTTATTATAAATGCAAAGCAGTGCAGCTTATCGGGGACCACCAGTGCTAAATTTCAGGGACCACAAGTGCTAATTGTCAGGGACCACAAGTGCCGAATGTCAGGGACCACAAGTTCCGAATGTCAGGGACCACCAGTGCCTAATGTCAGGGACCACAAGTGCCGAATGTTAGGAATCACAAGTGCAGAATGTCAGGGACCGCCAGTGCCTAATGTCAGGGACCACAAGTGCCGAATGTCAGGGACCACAAGTGCCGAATGTCAGGGATCACCAGTGCCGAATGTCAGGGATCACCAGTGCCGAATGTCAGGGACCACCAGTGCCGATTATCAGTGCACATCGGGCTGATAGATCTATATGTGAGAACACCGCTCATGGTACATACCCGCCTCCCTGCACCAGAATTGTGATAGACAACGCAGAGCGCACTGTTCCAATGTGCAGGGAGGCTGGGCTGTACGACGAGCAGTGTTTTCACATACAGATCTGTCAGCCCAAGATCTGCTCTGTCCCGATTATCTGTAACTCTCCCTGCACTGAAGAGAGAGATGGCGGGATGGTAGGCGGGCAGAGGCGGCATGGAGGACGGGGACAGAGTGCTAGTAGGGAGGAGGAGGAAGGAGCAGAGGAGGAGTACACCACCTCTATGGGCGGCACAGACCAAGGGCTGTGAGACCCCCTTCGCCCACTACAGCGAGCCAGGCTGAAGTACAACTCCTTGCTCGCTTTCAGAGGACTGCAAGGGGGCGTGTCAAACCGCTGGCTGAGGTTACTGGAGGGATAGCAGCCAGCGGTCTTGCAAACAGGAAATCACCAGGCAATAAAGTTTTTTCAGCAAGTTCAGCAGGTTATTGTAGAGGAACTACAGAGCTCAGAAGAACATGGCTGACATAGTTGGTGAAGGTAGGAGATCAGCAACGAGAACATGGGAAAAAGTTTTTGCCCGGCGTTCTGCTTTAACAAAATTCATCCCCTATCTCATATAATGCAACCAGATGGAATTTGTGAAGAGGCAACAGACCTCAGACACCACTAGAAGGCTTGTTAACATTATTCATTTTGCTGAAAAAACTCGAATGCCTTCTCTGCTTTTATCCATAGATGCGGAGAAGGCATTTGATAGGGTCCACTGGGGGTATATGTCCTTGGTCCTTTCAAAATTTGGGTTCAAGGGCCCTATATTAAATGCGGTGCTAGCATTATACTCCTGCCTACTGCGCAGGTTTATACATCTGGCCTCCTATCCAAAATCTTTAATATCTCCAATGGGACTCGATAGGGCTGTCCCCTCTCCCCGTCCATATTAAATTTGATGATAGAACCTCTCACGGAAGCGATACGCACACACCCTTCAATCACAGGATTTCAGCTTGACTCCCACCCACATGTAATTAACTTATTTGCGGACGACGTTATCCTTCTCCTGATGGATCCGCTTACTTCTCTTCCACACGCCCATAAGGTCCCAACAGACGTTGGCAATATTTCTTACTATAAGGTACATTTTGCTAAGTCCCTTATCCTAGATTTAGGAGTACAGAAGTCCATCAGACAAAAACTTGAGCAAACCTTTCCCTACAAATGGAATGACCATTGTATTCCATATTTAGGAATAACACTAACAGCCATGACATTATCACTAGCCAACAAACCCCTAATCGCCAAAGTAGAAACTGAAAGAGATATCAAAAAGAGAACTGTCCTGGCTAGGAAGAATAGCAGCATTTAAAATGACATTGCTACCCCAAATTCTATACATATTCTGAGCCCTTCCTATCCCCACCCCCACACCACCTTCAAACCCTGTCGAGTCTCATGTGGAAATATATTTGGGGGGGTAAAAGAGCGAGATGTTCACTCCCTAACCTCAACACCTACAAACAAGTGGGAGGATCAGGACTGACAGATATCTGCGACTACTTCTGGGCTGCCAGATTAGATAAACTCAGATGGTGGCTCAATGCAGATAACGAACCATTATGGTTGGAGCTGGAAAGGTCCCTTACCCCAATGAAAGACCTATCAGCATTTCTTAGGAGACCTCTGGAAATCATGGGATATTCGGGATCTCTCCCCATCCATCCAAGTTTCTATACAAGCTTCAAGTTTCACTTGAGACTTTTAAACAGCCAAGGCAGTAGCGAAACGTCTACCATAGACCTCCAAGTCCCACTGCATACATTAGAAGCAAAAATACCTATGATATCCACTAAACCATTTCAAAATTACGGTATTACCACAATACAGGAATTGCTCTCCAGCTCTACTCCAAAGAGTGTCGAGCGGCTAATAGCACAGCACGGTCTACCAAGAAGCTTACACTTCTCCTGTGCATGCGTACTACACTTCTTGGGTAAACACCTCATCCCAAAGATAAGACTCTCCACCCCAATGTATGGCAATTTTACTCATCCCCCAAGCCTATCAACAAAGGTATATCGCTCTTTTATAATTATTCAAGAGAAACAAACATTCCTCAAATTCGCTGCTCTCACCAAATAGGAACTGGATTTAAAACGCACATTTACAACAGACCAGTGGAATCCTTCTTTTAAGAGTATCTCCAAAGCTTCCCATTGCACCAGCCACTGGGATATGATGTTCAAGATATACAATAGATGGCAATATACTCCCCATAGATTAGCAAAAATATTTCCTGGCACGTCCCCTCAATGCTGGTGCAACTGCGGCCAGACTGGGCACCTTCTATACTCCTTTTGGGGATGTCAGAACCTAAAAAGCTTTTGGAGCCAAGTTTTCCAACTAATCTCCTCAATCACAGGATGCATAACACAGCCAAACACAGAATTTGCAATACTCCACATTAGTAATGAGAAATTCCTCCCAAATTTAAGGCATGTCATCTCTCATATACTATTAGCCGCTCGCACACTATTGCTCCAAAACTGGAAGGGAAATAAGATTGTTAACGTATCGGAAGTAAAGACACTAGTTCAACAAAACTACGTCTTTGAACGACTTATATCTATCAACTCCCTGTCATGCTCATCCTTTGATGAAGACTGAAAATTTAGACCGAATAAATTGTAGGGCTTGAGTCCTAAAGATTTGCTCGTTTGACACTGATCATATGTACTATCCTATGTATAATGCATGCATTCACAACTGTGTGTTCCATTGCCCTGTTTTCCTGTTTTCATGTTTCTTCAATCTCTGAAAACAATAAAAAATCTACAGTTTAAAAAAAAAACTTCAACAAGAGTGACAAGAAGAAAGCCATTGTTGAAAGAAAACCATAAGAAGTCCTGTTTTGCAGTTTGCGAGAAGCCATGTGGGTGTCACAGCAAACATGTGGAAGAACTTTTTGGCCTACAAGCCAAACGCTATGTGTGGCGGAAGACTAACACTGCACATTACCCTGAACACACCATCCCCACCGTGAAACATGGTGGTGGCAGCATCATGTTGTGGGGATGTGTTTCTTCCTTTTCTTCAGCAGGGACAGGGAAGCTGGTCAGAGTTGATGGGAAGATGGATGGAGCCAAATACAGGGCAATCTTAGAAGAAGACCTCTTAGAGTCTGAAAAAGATGTGAGACTGGGGCAGAGGTTCACCTTCCAGCAGGACAACTACCATAGGCATGCGCACAGGGTGTGCCGGGTGTGCCTGGGCACACCCTAATCACCCCGTGCTGTCTCCCGAGATCTGCCCCGAAATTTTGCATCCAAGGAGTGTGTAGCCTGTTCTGTCTGTGAAACAGTTTCACAGACAGCAGAGCGTGAGGCGAGAGCCGCTCAGTGAATGAAACTGTCATTTAATGTCACTGATCGCAGGGAGAGAGACCAGCTGTCAAAACTCAGCCGTGATGTTGGGGGTGAGCGGGACCGAGCAGCTATCAAACACCAGACAATGGTGCAGGGTCTGGGCGAGCCACTACATTTATGTGGCTCCACCCCCTTTCTTAAGCAGTCCAATAATTCTCTGGTGTTGATAGCTGCTTGGTCCTGCCCACCCCCGACATTGCGGCAGAGTTGTGACAGCTGGTCTTTCTCCCAGTAAGCAGCTACTTTACATGACAGTGTCACACACTCAGCGGCTCTTGAAAGCCTCGATCTGCTGCACGTGAAACTGCCGCTCTACCCTGTCAGTGCCAATCAATGCTGCCTTCCTATCAGTGCCAACCAATGCTGCCTATCAGTGCCACTGCCAATCAATGCTGCCTATCAGTGCCAATCAGTGCTGCCTACAAGTGCCAACCAATGCTGCCTATCAGTGCCAATCAATGCTGCCAATCAGTGCTGCCTATCAGTGCCAACAAATGCTGCCTATCAGCGCCAATCAATGCTGCCAGTCAGTGCTACCTATCAGTGCCAATCAATACTGCCAATCAGTGCTACCTATCAGTGCCAATCAATGCTGCCTCGGTGCCAATCAGTGCCCATCAGTGCTGTCAATTAATGCCCATCAGTGCTGCCTATTAGTGCCAATCAGTGCTGCCTATCAGTGCCCATAAGTGCTGCCAACCAGAGCCTATCAGTGCCAATAAGTGCTGCATATCAGTGCCAATCAGTGCTGCCAATCAGTGCCAATCAGTGCTGCCAATCAGTGCTACCTATCAGTGCCAATCAATACTGCCAATCAGTGCTACCTATCAGTGCCAATCAATGCTGCCTCAGTGCCAATCAATTCTGCCAATCAGTGCTGTCAATCAGTGCCCATTAGTGCTGCCTATTAGTGCCAATCAGTGCTGCCTATCCGTGCCCATAAGTGCTGCCAACCAGAGCCCGTCAGTGCTGCCTATCAGTGCCAATCAGTGCCCATAAGTGCTGCCAATCAGAGCCCATCAGTGCTGCGTTTTAGAGCCCATCAGTGCTACCTATCAGTGCCAATCAGTGCTGACAATCAGTGCCCATCAGTGCTGCCTATCAGTGCCACCTATCGGTGCCAATCAGTGCTGCCAGTCAGTGGTGCCGATCAGTGGCAATCAATGCTGCCTATCACTGCCACCAATTAGTGCCCATTAACGCTGCCAATCAGTGCTTCCAATCAGTGCAGCCTATTAGTACCCATCATTGTTGCCAATCAGTG
This sequence comes from Aquarana catesbeiana, assembly GCA_037953035.1. Classification (NCBI taxonomy): domain Eukaryota; kingdom Metazoa; phylum Chordata; class Amphibia; order Anura; family Ranidae; genus Aquarana; species Aquarana catesbeiana. The sequence goes on along the minus strand of JBBHAA010001420.1, from coordinate 1,067,990 downwards.
CTGCCTATTAGTGCCAATTAGTGCTGGCAGTCAGTGCCAATTAGTGCCACTTATCAGTGCCAGTCAGGGTCCATCAGTGCCCAACAGTGCGGCTCATCAGTGCTCCCATTTAGTGCCCATCAGTGCTGCCTATCAGTGCCAATAAGTGCTGCCAACCAGTGCTTCCAATCAGTGGCAATCATTGCTGCCTAACAGTGCCACCAATCAGTGCCCATCAGTACTGCCAATCAGTGCCAATCAGTGCTAACAATCTGTGCTGCCTATCCGTTGACATCAGTGCTGCCTATCCGTGGACATCAGTGCTGCCTATCAATGCCAATCAGTGCTGCCAATCAGTGCCACCTGTCAGTGTCAATCAGGGGCAGCTATTAGTGCCCACCATTGCTGCCAATCAGTGCCAATCAGTGTTCCCATAAAGTTTGAGCATGAAGTTGTCCAAAATGTCTTGGTATGCTGACGCCTTAAGAGTTCCCTTCACTGGAATTAAGGGGCCAAGCCCAACCCCTGAAAAACAACCCCATACCATAATCCCCCCTCCACTAAATTATTTGGACCAGTTCCTCCTGAAAAGTGCTGTTCCATTTTACTACACACTGTCACTGATAAAGTATATGGTTTGTCACGGAACGCCCCACACTCCGCTTGAGTGCTTCCGTCATATACCGCTTCCTAAGTTCTGGAACACGAGTCCAATGGATCTGGCTATAGGAACCCCAAGAACTAGACAACACCAGTCTTGGAGTACATCAGAACTGACTTTATTTTGAGATCTCACAGACCTTTTTATATCAGGGATGACTCAAAGCTAACCTAATTAACATGACCTAATTTACTACAAAATGTACCCAGACCAGATGACAGTCTTGTGGGCACCGGGCTTCACACATTAATACAATTAACAATACAAACAACAATCTCCCCCCTCCTCAGCCTAGACCATTCGTCTATTAGCCAGGGCTGGTGGCTAATGTGATCAGCTCTCTCAATTAACATAAACACATGTTGATAACACCAGCATCTCCTCACAGGATGTGTCCCAGCAGAATGAATCAGTCTTATCAGCAGGGGGCTGCTGGAGGAATCCCCCCTCCCTCTTCAGGGACACAAATATACAGTAAGGAGTCCCCATGCAATATATACATGACTGAGTCCGATTAATACAGTTCAGACTGGATTTCTCATTCACCTCAAATGCTAGGGCCCATAATCGGTGGGCAACAGGCTTGCACACAGTCCTCTCCAACAGCCTCCGCTCTGGCCATGCCCGTGACATTTCTCCCCTTTCGGCAGGAGACTAACACAGGAGGAGACCCCAGACGGGTTGACTCCGAAGTTAGTAAACAGCTCCAGTCCTCTACTGCCTGTACCCACACAGTACCCCAAACAAATTATCCCAAACAGTGCATTACTCACCCAGCCATCCTCTGCCTCTCTCAGAGAACATATCTGCCGCTGGAGAGAAGACAGGGTGACTGGGCTCACTCTGTCATGCTGTTGGGGATCTGGGCCCACTGCCCAGCATCCCTGGGGTATACAGGTGGAGACTGAAGTTCCATCCACCTTCACAGGAAATCCATCCTCTGTTAGTTGAGGGCAGAGTCCAGCAGTCCTCGGCCCTGTTGCCAGCCCTTCTGCTGGAAACCCCACACCATCTGTTCCGGCTAACTGTTGGAGAGGGAGGCCGACTGCCCCGCCTCCCTGGAACTCTGTAGTTGTTGCCGGTGCTGGGCAGAGGTTGGTAGCACTCTGCCCTGTTGCCAGCACTTCTGCTGGGGACTCCGCATCCTCTGCTCCGGCTAACTGTTGGGGCAGGCAGCTGGCTTCCTCCACTCCCAAACTGTGTAGCTGCCATTGGGGAGGTGAGCCGGCTGCTTCCTTTTCCATTCCCTCATCTGGCTGCTGGGACGACATGTCGATGGTACTGTCTCCCAGGTACACAGATCTTTGCTGGGGAGGAAAGCCCACTTCCTCCACCCTGGCCAACTGTTGGGGAGGGACAACACACACCTCCTCTCCCTTCTCCCCCTGTATCTGCTGCTGGGAAGTGATTGCCATCTTCTCACCCTGAGCCTCCACAATTGCTGCAGGTGTGGGGCAGAGGTCTTGGACCCTCTGTCCGGTTGCCAGCACTTCTGCTGGGGGTTTGCTAGGTGGTTCCTCCTCTACAGAAATGTCTATTAAATCCCCAGTCTCTGGAAGTGGTAAAAGTGTGGGACAGAGGTCTTGGACCCTCTGTTCAGTTACCAGATCTTCAGCTGGAGAAGTTTGTTTTAACTCCATAGATGCTGCTGGCAGAAAATCACATGTCCCTGTCAGTGTTGTGGGAGAAAGGCCGACTACCTCTTCTCTCAGGAAGGCCGAAGCCACTGTTGGTGCTGGGCAGAACACAGTGAACTTTGGCCCTGATAGCAGCTCTTCTGCTGGAGGCTCATCAGGTTGTTCTTCCTCAGCAGAAAAGTCTATCAAATCCCATGTCTCTGCAACTGATGTCGGGGAATAGGGGTTCACCATCTCCTGTCCATGGAACCCAGAAGATGTTATCATTTCTGGACAGAGGTTAGCAGAGCTCTGCCCTGTTGTCAGCACTTCAGGTTTGGGGACGGCAATCTCCGGATTTTCCACTGCCGATTCTCTGGCATGCTGCTGAACTTGTTCTAGCAGTTTCCTGTATGCCCTTTCCAGATGCTGCTCCTTCCTTAGCAAATGGTCCAGATCAGGTTTGAGCTCTGAGACCCCTGCAAGACCGAGCATAGACTCTCTATAGTCTCTCATGTCCTCAAGGTCAGGTTCCCCTTCATCGCCAAACATAAAAAGATCTGTAAGGTTCTCCCACAGCAATCCAGGGCCGCCAAAGTCATATCCCTCCGGAGAGCATTCTGTTGTCTCCCCTAAATATCCCTCCTCTGCGTGCCATTGCAGAGCCCGATATCGATTGTCCAGCTCTATCTCCTGCTGGACCAACCTGTCCAACTCAGTCACCCATTGCTCCTGGGGCTGCTCTCCCAGGAATGCCATCCGCAATGCCCGTTGGTCACTGGCCCGTTGCTCTTGGGTTGGAAAGCACTTGCCCTGTTTTATACCAGCGAGACGGAGGGCTGCAATCCAGAGCTCCACCCGAATCAGCTGCCTGAGCTCCAGGTATTCATCCTCAGACACAGTCCTGGTGTACGTTGAAAGGATGATCCGCAGCAGCCCCGGGAATTCTGATGCCAGGTCCATATCTCCGCTGGGGTGACTGAAGTCTGCTATGCTGATCTTGGATCCAGTTGGAGGTTTGGATGTCCCAGACTTCAGACTTCAGGAAGCTTTCCCGCTGCTTGCCACCAATGTCACGGAACGCCCCACACTCCGCTTGAGTGCTTCCGTCATATACCGCTTCCTAAGTTCTGGAACACGAGTCCAATGGATCTGGCTATAGGAACCCCAAGAACTAGACAACACCAGTCTTGGAGTACATCAGAACTGACTTTATTTTGAGATCTCACAGACCTTTTTATATCAGGGATGACTCAAAGCTAACCTAATTAACATGACCTAATTTACTACAAAATGTACCCAGACCAGATGACAGTCTTGTGGGCACCGGGCTTCACACATTAATACAATTAACAATACAAACAACAATCTCCCCCCTCCTCAGCCTAGACCATTCGTCTATTAGCCAGGGCTGGTGGCTAATGTGATCAGCTCTCTCAATTAACATAAACACATGTTGATAACACCAGCATCTCCTCACAGGATGTGTCCCAGCAGAATGAATCAGTCTTATCAGCAGGGGGCTGCTGGAGGAATCCCCCCTCCCTCTTCAGGGACACAAATATACAGTAAGGAGTCCCCATGCAATATATACATGACTGAGTCCGATTAATACAGTTCAGACTGGATTTCTCATTCACCTCAAATGCTAGGGCCCATAATCGGTGGGCAACAGGCTTGCACACAGTCCTCTCCAACAGCCTCCGCTCTGGCCATGCCCGTGACATGGTTGCATTAGAAGGGACGTGCTGAGGTTGAGCCCACTCCATCAGTCCAGCGTACCTCTGTTACCCAACTCCTAGTAACAGAATGGGGTCCTGCTGAGCACATAGCATGCTCATTAACTCTCCCCCTTTTAGTACCTCATGCCTAGGCCATAGATCTCCTTAGCATGGGTTTGGATACATATTCTATTGCGTACTGATCGCTAGGGAGGAAGCCTAATAACGACCCCCTTGCTACCAGAGGATCTGTCACCTACCAGGTTCCACACCTAATGACTGGTTGCTTGTGTCTTGAACTTGTGCTTTGTTACTCTTAACAACTACATTCCTCTTACTTGTCTTGCTGAGGTAACCCCTTGGTAACAGTGTTACTTTATACCCAGTAGTGTGTTTACAGACCCACCAAAACTCACATGTAACCCTTTCAAATAACTTCAGACCAGGCTCAGAATGGTTGCTCTAACTTCTCTGAAGAAATACGGCATAACATCCCTGAGCCACCCTTTTTGAAGCCTCCAGATCTAATCATGTGCTTCTAAAAAAAAAAACAAAAACATTGAAATCCGTACGTCCGACACCCTGCACGTAGGTCAGGGGCCACGCGCACAGATTAGGCGGGTGGATGGGCAACCACTGGCCAATATGCTACAATCGTTAGGGTTAGGGAAAGGACATTGTTCATATTAAACTGTTATGCCGTATTTCTTCAGAGAAGTTAGATCAACCATTCTGAGCCTGGTCTGAAGTTATTTGAAAGGGTTACATGTGGGTTTTGGCGGGTCTGTAAACGCACTACTGTGTATGAAGTAACACTGTTACCAAGGGGTTACCTCGGCAAGACAAGCAAGAGGAATGTAGTTGTTAAGAGTAACAAAGCACAAGTTCAAGACACAAGCAACCAGTCATTAGGTGTGGTACCTGGTAGGTGACAGATCCTCTGGTAGCAAGGGGGTCGTTATTAGGCTTCCTCCCTAGCGATCAGTACGCAATAGTATATGTATCCAAACCCATGCTAAGGAGATCTATGGCCTAGGCATGAGGTACTAAAAGGGGAGAGTTAATGAGCACGCTATGTGCTCAGCAGGACCCCATTCTGTTACTAGGAGTTGGGTAACAAAGGTACGCTGGACTGATGGAGTGGGCTCAACCTCAGCACGTCCTTCTATTGCAACCATATACTTTATCAGTGACAGTGTGTAGTAAAATGGAACAGCACTTTTAAGGAGGAACTCTGTACGGTTACTACACACAGTGGATACTCATCTTTAAGTTGGGGAACTGCCTTAATGTTAGATTCTTCACATGACATGACCACAGTCTCCGCCTGGTCCTGGGCATTGATGAGTGAGCTCTGCACAAAAGGTGCCCTCGTGTGCATGGGCACAGATGACCCTGCCCACATCTGCATCAGAATATGTACTGAAATAATTGAATAATAAGATATTTCCAAAGAATCAATTGTAAAATGTAAGTGGGTAGAATACTATTATTATTGCTCTGAACTAGAGATGGGGTTCGGGTTTGTGGCAACACAGTGTGTGCTGCAAACTCTGGCTGCCTGCTGAACGAACAAGTATGATAGCCTGTTTGCCTGCCCAACCAAAGCTCCTGTTGCTGAAGTAAGTCATAGATTTAGTGCTGATAATACTACTGCCACTAAATGTGACTGCTTCCCACTTAGGGCCATGCGTCCTGCCTCATTTGTTGACAGCACTGTCACACATTAATAACACTGTGCAAGTCGGCCACCTACATCCTACAATCAGTGACATCATTGGTTGTTAGTGTGTCGGTGGCCACACAATCATGGTTTGCTGTGGTGCATCATAATAACTGATGATGCCATGAAAAATAAACTAAGAACGCTAACAACAGATGCGCTGTTGAAGCCTATAGATGACATCACTGCTCCGGCTTTACTAGCCATTATCAGTGTGCTCTCTTCTCTCTCCTGCAGCCACCACTGACACAGGGGAGATCCTGTGACCGGAGCAAGCTGAAAATAGGTATTGAAATATATACTGTATATACATCTTTATTGCACAGGTTAGTAGGCACAGGTGTTAGGAGAGGGGAGGGGCCAATTGTAAGAGTATGTAAAAAAATGGAATTTAACGTGTATCTTCACAGGGTGACACTGTGGATGCACTAGTAACAATGTGCCAACGTCCCAGTATAGATTAAAAAAAACTAAGAAATTGCAAAGATGGATTTTGTAGGCACACACATAGGGTAAAAAGTATTTGAAAATTTAATTGGATAAAGTTAAAAAGGTAATGTACAAAACATAAAAGGAACACATATCATACTAATGATAACATAAAATATATAACCCCAGGGACTCAGATAACACCTCCAAATATTGTAATCTAATCCAATGGGATAGAAGATAATGTATAATATAATCAGTAGTAACATCCACAAGGAATAAGGTGCGTGGAGTGGTTGAGTCACAGTGTGAGGTCACAAGAAGATATTCCGCTCTACATGTTGGGTGCACAATTGCGCTTCTTCAGGAGCTTACAGATCTGATAAATATGTAAAAAACATCAAATGAGTATATATATATATAACATGCTATCCAATACATAAAGCAATGTAAACAGTGAAATAATCATCTCAATGGGATCTAGCAGGATGAAACCCAAGTCTGGTGACCACCGGGGGGGCAAGAAGCAACAATCCTCCCATGGGGATACAGCCACACATTAAGGAAGCTGGTAGTTTAAATAATGTTTTATACATATCAAGTCAAATGTTGCAAAATATATTCCACAGAAGTAGATACTTACATAGTATGAAGATTTTTAAGGTAAAAAGTTGTAGGGGTCATGTGTGAATAAAATCAGACAGACAAAGAATCCCCAATATGGCAACAGTGGTCGGATTGTGCCCGAGCTGCTGCGCATGCGTCGGAACATGAGAACCGACCAGAGCAGCAAAGGGGAGGGGCAGTGATGATGATAATAATAGTGGTATGTGTGCAAAATGATAAGATATCTGAAAAAGTACTTGGTAATGATGGGTGAAGAGACTGCAGGACTAATACAGCTGAAAGGTCAGGGATCTAGCTGGATGGAACAAGCTTACTTGTGTAGGGGAGTGTTCTTTTGTACACTGTCTGTGAGGTTGTTTACATTCATACCTCTGAACTACCATAAAGTTCTTGTTACAAACGGATTCTTCCTGTTAAGAGGTTGTTTCCTGCCCCTGCTTAAGGGTCAGGAAACCCCTCCAGGCTATATATGTGGATGATTTACTGGAAGTGAAGGAGAGTGTGTCCAGCCACATGCTGATTGCCAGAGGTGCTGCAGGCTGATTTTGTGGTGTATCTATCCAGGCTGAAAAGGGACAATAGGCAAGTGTTACTGAGCTGTGTAGCTCACTGTTTGTTATATTACTGTCACTCCTGTGTGGGAATCAGAGATCTCTTAGAGGCTTCTCTGATTCACTGAAACTTTCTATTTGCATGCTACAATATACTTGGGCTATTCTCAAGTGTATGAGAGCAAAGCTCATTTGATTATAACATATCAAGTGACTGGTTTTTGTTGAAGTGTATATCTGTCACTTCATTATTTAACCACTTGAGGTCTGGGCCATAGCCGAATGACGGCTACAGCACGGACCTCAATCTCCGGGAGGCCGTCATAGGACGTCCTCCCCTGTGCACGCGCACTGCGCGCACCCTGCAGGGCGCGCGGTGTGCGCGCTGTGATCACCGAGTCACGGAGACTCGGATGATCACAGATCCGAGTAAGGGGCCGGTACCAGCCCCTTACCATGTGATCAGCTCAATGACAGCTGATCACATAATGTAAACAAAACTCGGTGATCGATTTAGTTTTCTCAGCGTGAGGAGGAAAAAAGGCCGATCAGCGGCTTATGTGAAAGGGACAACGGTCCCGAAGAGGAAGGAGGCACAGATGCCTCATCTCTGCCTCCAAGTGCCATTTGTCATTGCCACCTGCCAGTGCCCACAGTGCCCACAAGTGCCACCAACAATGCCCACAAGTGCCACCAACAATGCCCACAAGTGCCACCTATCAGTGCCACCTAGCAGTGCTGCCATCAATCAGTGCCCAATCAGTGCCCAACACTGCCACCCATCAGTGCCCATCACCGCCACCCATCAGTGCTCATCACTGCCCATCTCCGCCACCCATCAGTGCCTATCGGTGCCCATCAGTGCCGCCTCATCAGCGTACATCAACGAAGGAGAAAAATTACCTGTTTGCAAAAATTTATAACAAAATATAAAAAAAAATATAATTTAAAAAAAAAAAATTCTGTCTTTTTCAATTTTTTTAACAAAAAATAAAAAACGCAGAGGGGACCAAATACCATCAAAAGAAAGCTCTATTTGTGGGAAAAAAATGGTAAACATTTCATTTGGGTACAGTGTTGTATGACCGCGCAATTGTCATTCAAAGTGCGACAGCGCTAAAAGCTGAAAATTGGTCTGGACAGGAGGGGGGTTTAAGTGCCCTGTAAGCAAGTGGTTAAAGCAACGGTGTCCCTTTTTGGTCTGGGGGTTCCTAGCTAGTATTAGCCTAGGGAATTGTAAAACGCTCAGGGCGACAGGATAGGCTTCTGACGACCAGTTAGATAGGTAGAGGTTTGGTAATATTGATAGCCTATAGCCAGGTTAGGGACCAAGAGATAGGCTAGATAGGCCTGATTTGCCTTGCAGGTGGTACGTTCCAGACTTCTTTGCCATCTGTGTGTTCGTCTGTACAGGCGTCCCTAGGAAGCCACCGCTACACAGATGCATCAGCATTCGTTCTTTCAAACTGGATTGTGTTACGTCTTGCAAGCCAGCTCATCAGGGGCCCCTGCAACCGAACTGTGCCACAGGGCCTAATTGGAGGTATTGGTATTAAAAGCCTTAAGTTATACAGTATCTCACAAAAGTGAGTAGACCCCTCACATTTTTGTAAATATTTAATATACCTTTTCATGTGACAACACTGAAGAAATGACACTTTGCTACAATGTAAAGTAGTGAGTGTAGAGCTTGTAAAACAGTGTAAATTTGCTGTCCCCTCAAAATAACTCAACACACAGCCATTAATGTCTAAACCGCTGGCAACAAAAGTGAGTACACCCCTAAGTGAAAATGTTCAAATTGGGCCCAATTAGCCATTTTCTCTCCCCGTTAGTCCTACAAGGTTTCAGGTGTGAATGGGGAGCAGGTGTGTTAAATTTGGTGTTATCCATCTCACCCTCTCATACTGGTCACTGGAAGTTCAACATGGCCCCTCATGGCAAAGAACTCTAAGGATCTGAAAAAAAAGAATTCATCCTGTAAAGCTCTGGTGAACTCAATGCCCAAGAGGGTTAAGACAGTGCTGGAAAATAATGGTGGCCACACAAAATATTGACATTTTGGCCCCACTTTGGACATTTTCACTTAGGGGTGTACTCACTTTTGTTGCCAGCGGTTTAGACATTAATGGCTATGGGTTGAGGTGTTTTGAGGGGACAGCAAATTTACACTGTTATACAAGCTGTACACTCGCTACTTTACATTCTAGCAAAGTGTCATTTCTTCAGTGTTGTCACATGTGAGGGGTGTACTCACTTTTGTGAGATACTTTACTATCCGGATATATACAGTAGATATGTATATATACTGTTCTTCTCAGACATATGTACATTCTTTCTGTTATTGCTTTGATTGTATGTAATGCCCTCACTTTATCATATACAAAGTTACATAGTCCACTATTCCTTTAGCAAAGGCTCTGGCTCATTTGGTTAGCGCCATAGCCTGTATAGAGAGGACAACTGCTGAGGCACTGCTGAGATCAAAGTGGTACTAGCAATATGGAGGAGAAACCCAATTCAGAGGGGTACGTTGCAGTTGCTCCTAAACAGCGATATTTACCTGCTACCCCCTTGCAGGGTCAGATAAAAGAACCAATTTACTGCTAGTTATCCTCACAGTTTGGTTAGTGATAGTGAACCATCTAGTGACGATGCAATGTATAATTTAACCAAGCTAACAGAAATGCTGGCACAGGTGTTACAGTCTGCACACTATAAATAGTTAAAATCATTCTCTGGTAATGTTCCTGTACTGCAAGGAGAAGAGGGGTTTGAGGCATGGAAAGAGCACACCCTTCCATGTCTGGGGAAGTGATCTTGCTTAGAGGAAGCTAAGAAGCAGCGTCTCAACGAAAGCCTGCGCTCCCCAGCCGCTGAAATAAATTGCCTGTGCTGAGACGCACACGAAAGAGCATGTGCAACAAACTACATACAGGTACTGTCTGATCACTTTGAGCCATACCATGATCTTGAGCAGATGGTTGCTGATTACCACATGTCTCAGCAGAAGGGAGGGGAAAGTGTTTCTACTTTTATTAACCGATTACAGTTGCTCTTGTCCTGTTTATATCATCACGCTATATTCATTCATGAAGTAGATTATATGCAGACTTGTCAATTAGAGGTTTATTACCTCACCACCCTCTCACACAGCTCCTTAAAATGATGTTATCTGACAAAGTACTTCCTATCCATGAGTTAATGGAAATGGTAAAGAAACAGGAAGCTGACATACAATTTAGTACTCCCAAGAAAATAAAAGCTGTCTCAAAAGAGGATTACTCCTCTGATCGAACCCAAAGAGAGCAACCTGAGCATTACCAGCCCCCCACTTTCAAGTAAACGACCAGCTGTATCACCAAGGGAGAGGGACCCTCGAAAGTGTTTCAGGCTTGGTCAGATGGATCATTCAGCTAGAATATGTCAGGAGGACATTGGGAGAACAGTGCAAAGTGTGGTGTTCCCTGTACGAAAGCAGAAAAAAGGAAGGAGACATTTTAAACCAAAACCAAGAGGACATATTATAAGTCTAATGTCGCGTACACACAAGCGGACTTTTTGACGGACTAGGTCCGACAGTCTTTCTGACGGATTTGTAGCGTAGGTCCGCCGGACTTTCAAACGAACGGCCTTGGACACACACGATCACACCAAAGTCCGACGGATTAGTACGTGATGACATACGACAGGACTAAAATAAGGAAGTTGATAGCCAGTAGCCAATAGCTGCCCTAGCGTCGGTTTTAGTCCATCGGACTAGCATACAGACGAGCGGATTTTTCGACCGGACTCGAGTCCGTCGGAAAGATTTGAAACATGTTTTATTTCTAGGTCCGTCTGACTTTTGGGGAAAAAAAGTCCGCTGGAGCCCACACACGATCGATTTGTCCGACAGAGTCCGGTCCGCCGGATCAAGTCTGCCGGAAAGTCCGCTCGTGTGTAAGCGGCATAAGTCGCTTGAGTTACTGTCAATGGGCATGCCACTCAAGCTTAATTTGACACCGGGTTCCAGGTTACTCTTATCTATCATTCATTCTACCAGAAATATCTAAGCGGCATACCTCTTCAATCTACTGGACAGATGGAGTAATGGGGCTAAACTCTGATTCATACCCTGTTGATGGAAGTTTACAAGTGATTGTGACTGTACCTGAACTAGAGAAGAAGGGTATTCCCCCTGTGGAGATCACAGCTCTGGTCTGCCCTGACACAGGTGATGCCCGCGCAGCCCCAGTAATACTAGGCACTAATTGCAGAGCAGTACATAGTGCTTTCCAGAAATTTCTTGAAGGAAATTGGGCTATTTCATCTGAAACTGATAACCTACCATCTGATATTAAAGAGTTCTGTGAGGCCCTTTCCATTGGCCAACGCCATGGAGTGGTATATCACATAGAAGAACACCCAGTGGAAATTCCACCAGGGGGAGAGGGAGTGCTAAGGGTAGCCTCTAGTATTGCTGCAGAACTGCTTGGAGATGTGAGTTATGTCGTGATGGATTATTGATTATTGATTCAAATTATTGATCGAGGAGGGTGGATAGTGATCCCTGAGAGAAAGGATTGGAGAACTAGAGTGGCACCGTCTACTGTTGAAACAGTGAGAATCTGTTCCCCTCATTCCGTTGAAATTGTTCCTCATCAAGATGTTGCCCACTGTTACCCAGTGCTTGGCGTGAACCCCTATGCTGAAGTGTGAAGAGTTCAGGTCAGGAATGCAGCTCCTAACCTCAAATTTGATTTGAGTGATTCAACCCTACCAGAGGCTTTAAGCCAGAAGCTGACAAAGCAATTGTTGGATTTACCGGATGTGTTTTTCAATGGATGACATGGATGTGGGCTGTGCTAGAAGTGCCCAGCACACTTTTTGACTAATCGATACAACTCCTTTCCAAGAGAGATCTCGAAGAATCGCACCCAAAGATGTTGATGAGCTGAGACAGACCCTAAACTAGATGAAGGGCCAAGGGATTATCATGGACAGTAAAAGCCCTTATGCCTCTCCGATTGTAGTAGTGAGGAGAAAGGGTGGGTCCATCCGGCTGTGTGTAAATAACCAAACCCTCAATCGGAGGACCATACCAGATCAGTACACACTAACCAGGATAGAAGAAGCTTGGGAAGCTTGGGAAGCTTTGGGAGGCTCTCACCTTGAACAACCCAGTTGTTGAAGATAAAGTGGCCTTTTCTGAGACACGGCTCATGGACTGCATGGGTAGTCGTCGAGAAGCTGTCCCTGATATGTTCGCTTACCCTGCTGCACTAGGGTAATTTGAAAGATGCTCCAAAGCCCCCCAGCGAATGATTAAATGTCAGAAGTCTGACCCTGTTATCGGACCTTTGTACAGAGCAGTGAGTGCTAAAGATCTGTTGATGTTGAAGAAGTCTCTGCCCACTAAGCGTGGTCCTTTCCTGAGGGATTGGGAGAAATTTGAGATAGACAAATAACTACTCTATCGTGTGTTATTGTATCATGACCACCCTGGGGGGTGTCAATTAGTGCTCCTTGAATGCTTCTGCAAGATGGTGTTCAGGAGTCTGCATGACCATCATGGCCATCTGGGGCCGGAAAAGACTTATGGCCTCATCCAAGACCAATTTTACTGGCCTAAAATGAGAGACACCGTGTTTGATCTTTGCAGACATTGCTTTCAATGTTTTCAGAGGAAAGCTCTGCCGGTCCGTGCTGCCACCATGAAGCATTTACAAAGTTCAGGTCCCAAGGATCTGGTCTGTATCAACTTTCTATGTATTGACCAAGATTCCTGAGGGATCAGAAATGTATTAGTGGTGACCGATCACTTAACTCTGTATGCCCAAGCTTTCCCTACCAAAGATCAAAAGGCAGTAACGGTTGCTAGAGTGCTTTGGGAGAAAAATTTTATACACTACGGCCTCCCCCACAGAATACACATAGATCAGGGTCAGGATTTTAAGAGCAAGTTAATCAAGGAATTGCTTCCACTGCTAAATGTTCGCAGGAGTCGGACTACACCTTACCACCCTGAAGGTGATGATATTCCTGAAAGATTTAACAGGACCTTGCTTGATATGCTATGCACCCTACAGGCTGATGACAAACATTCCTGGAGTCGTAGGGTTGAAGCCATGGTTCATGCATGGAACAGCACAAGGCATGCAAGCACTGGGTTTTCCCCTTACTTTTTAATGTTTGGAAGAGAGCCCAGATTACCAATTGACCTTCTATTAGGGGTCTCCATTGATGGGATCAGTCACCAAAGCCACTACTAATATGTGGCCTAATTGAAAGATACCCTTAAGTCTGCTTACTGCTTGGCTGAAGAAAATGCATCCAAAATTAATGAAGGAAACAAAAGAAGGTTTGAACTTCGGGTGAGATAGAGACTTGAATATAGGCGATACAGTACTACTTCAAAATCTCGGTGCAACAGAAAAGCATAAGTTAGCTGACAGATGGGGGGAAGGAAATCTTCACAGTGGTGGATAAGTTACCTGGGATCCCTGTATATAAGCCAAAGGGGCTAGAAGGATGAATCAAAGCTTGGCATCGCAATCATTTACTGACAATTCCTTAAGTCAGTGATGAGGATATCACAGATGACACTCCAGTGAATACTCTGCCTCCTATTCAGGCGAATGCCTCATCTGGACTTTTTGATGTCAGTGAGAGTGAGTGGAATGTGACCCTTGATGTTGCCAGCACGGACACTCCTTCTCCTTTCTGGGAGACGCTAGATCCTGGGTCTCCAGAATTTGTGACCCAGTCAGTGCCTACATTCAGTCAGTGGCCTAGTTCTGACTCACAACCAGTACCATCCCTTCCCATGACTCAAAGTCCTAGTTCAGGGTCTGGGAGCTTTACCTCAGAGAGAAGTACGAAGAGAACGAGCTAGACATCCCCCACCCATCTTGACTTATGATAGTTTGGGGATCCCAGATTCATTACTCAGTCTCACTTGTATAATGCCTGGGTAGGAGCAGTTTCTAATTTGGTTAATATGTTACCAGTTTTTGCTTCTCCTGGAATAATTTACTAACTTGTCTTCTCTCTCAGCAAACCATTGTAATAGAGAGAGGATCGATTTTGTCTCTTTTTTGGGATGTTGCATATATATGTTATGTTGTCTTTGATGGGACGTAAAGGTTTCACCAGGGGGAGTGTGTAGGGAAGTGTCCTTTTGTACACTGTCTGTGAGGTTGTTTACATTTGCGCCTGGTAACTACCATAGAGTTCTTATTACAAACAGATTCTTCCTGTTAAGAGGTTGTTTCCTGCCCCTGCTTAAGGGTCAGGAAACCCCTCAAGGCTATATATGTGGATGTCTTACAGGAAGTAAAGGAGAGTGTGTCCAGCCACATGCTGATTTGCCAGAGGTGCTGCAGGCTGATTTTGTGCTGTATCCATCCAGACTCAAAATGGACAATAGGCAAGTGTTACTGCACTCTGTAGCTCACTGTTTCTAATAGATAGGCATGATTTGCCTTGCAGATGGCGTGTTCCAGACTTCTTTGCCATCGGCGTGTTCCTCTGTACAAGCCTCCCAAGGAAGCCAGCGCTCCACAGATGCATCAGTGTTCGTCCTCTCAAGCCGGATTGTGTTACGCCTTGCAAGCCAGCTCATCAGGGGCCCCTGCAACCAAACTGTGCCACAGGGACTAATTGGAGGTATTGGTGTTAAAGGCCTTTAGTTATATATCCGGATATATAGATGCATATATACACTGTTCTTCTCAGACATATGTACATTCTTCCTGTTATTGCTTTGGTTGTATGTAATGCCCTCACTTTATCATATATAAAGTTACACTAATCACCTGCTGGTATGTCTGTCTATCTTTACTCTTATAAATATATGCTGGGTGTATTAGTACTACTGCTGTCAGTTATTTTGGGTGAGTTACTAGTTATTGTCCTAAAAAGGGATATTCTCTACATACATAGGAGCCCTCTTCTAGGTGGAGGCACTGCCAATTATATATTCATAGTCCAGTCTTCTTTTAGCGAAGGCTCTGGCTCATTTGGTTACCTGCAGGTTAGCGCCATAGCCTGTGTGGAGGGGACCACACTATAACAGGGCTACATTTGGAGGCACTGCTGAGATCGAAGTGGTACTAGCAATATGGAGGAGAAACCCAATTCAGAGGGGTACCTTGCATTTGCTCCTAAATGGAGATATTTACCTGCTACCCCCTTACAGGGTCAGGTAAAGAAAGTACCAATGTCCGCTAGTTATCCTCCCGGTTTGGTTAGTAATAGTGAACCATCTAGTGATGATGCAGTGTATAATTTAACTAAGCTGACAGAAATGCTGGCACATGGGTTACAGTCTGCACACTATAAAAAGTTAAAATCATTCTCTGGTAACGTTCCTGTACTGCAAGAAGAAGTGTGGGTCAAGACATGCAAAAGAGCACACCCTCCAAGTCTGGGGGAGTGGTCTTGCTCAGGGAAAGATAAGAAGCAGCGTCTCATCGAAAGCCTGCGCTCCCCAGCCACTGAAATAAGTTGCCTGTACTGAGACGCACACAAAGGAGCAAGTGCAACAGACCACATACAGGTACTGTCTGATCACCTTGAGCCATACCATGATCTTGAACAGATGGTTGCTGATTGCCGCATGTCTCGGCAGAAGGGAGGGGAAAGTGTTTCTACTTTTATTAACCGATTACCATTGCTCTTGTCCCATTTAGTATATCACCGCGCTATATTCAATTATGAAGTAGATTCTAAGCGGACCTGTCAATTAGTTAGAGGTTTATTACCTCACCACGCGCTCGCGCAGCTCCTTAAAATTATGTTATCTGACAAAGAATGTCCCATCCATAAGTTAATGGAAATAGTAAAGAAACAGGAAGCTGACATTCATTTTAGTACTCCCAAGAAAATAAAAGCTGTCTCAAAAGAGAATTACTCCTCTGATCAAACCCAAAGAGAGAAACCTGAGCCTTAGCAGCCCCAGCTTTCAAAATTAGCATATAGATGGCAGAATGTTAGAAAATATAGGACTTTTATACATAGAGGGAAAGATAAATTGGAGAGTGAGTTTTCTGATCATTCATCTGTATCATCAGTTTTATCTTTTCAGGGAGCATCACATCCGAGGGGTGGTAGACCTGGTTGCCGTGCACGTGTCAGGGTAGAACCAGTGGTGGTGAGCCACGTGGAGATTATAGTCGCACCCCTGCCCCCATGAAATGTAAAGATCCCCCCTTAGGGGATGGCTCTCAGATAGGACTCACAAGCACTTGGGTGTCGGCAAAGGTGACGGTTCGGTCAGAAGGAACGATACATGAGGTATTAGGGCACCTCCCTCACAATTGGACTACACAGACGATGATTTTTTAGATCTGCCCCCAACAAAAACCCTACAGACTTATGTGATACATGGAAAAAAGGATGCATTTGTGATCCGCCTGGATTAGTAGATAAAAATTACTTTGAAATGATCAATCTCACACTTTGTGAATTCACAATGAACAAAATGACCATGTTGAGACTGAGATTACATTTTTGCTCTAAGGCTGTCATGGACCATTTCTATGTAATTAATAAGATTTAAATCTATTTGTGCGTAAATTGAACATCAAACATCAATTCGAAGGCCCTAAATTTCCTAGTGTTGAATCGCTAGAGGACACTATGCGTTTTGAACAACGTGAGTTAACTCGCTCTGAATGTAGAGCTCTCAAAGCTCTAAGAGAATTGGTGAGAGAGAGCGGTGAAGTAAATTTTGAGGCACTGATGAGGGATGAGGACTTGGATAATCCAGCTACATTCGATAGTAAATTTCAGCTGTGGCCAGAAAATTACAAAAACAAGTTAAATAGATTTCCCGCTTAAAATAATCCTAGAGTAAAAATATTCTTACAACTTGTAATGAGGGATCTAGATAAGCTCAATTCTCAGAGGAAGGTAAGATCTTGCTTGGATAAAGAGCATAGAGAAGCCCTGAGAAAGCTACAGGACAATCATAACATAGTTATTAAGCCCTCTGATAACCCAGGACTCATACATACATATGTGTGAGAATATCTTATCCAATTTAGCGTGCTATATGAGAATTTCCCCCCAACCAATACTCAATTCCAGGATCTGTTTTGTAGATTAGTGAATGTGGCTTTTGGACAAGGTATAATTATGAAGGACACGAGTGATTATTTGATCATTAAACATCCAATTACGCCCACGTTCTATGCTCTCCCCAAGACCTACAAAAATCTTTTAGATCCCCCTGGACGACCCATTGTCTCAGGGATTGGGAGTATAACATCTAAAAGGTAGTATTATTGTTGATGACCATTTGTGTCCACACGTAGAAAGTTTACCTACCTATTAAGTGGACACTATCCACTTACTTAACATTCTTGATGGTTTACATGTAGATACCAATACACGTTTGGTATCTATTGATGTTGAAGCTCTTTACTCCAGTATCGCTCACCAACTAGGCCTAGCTACAGTTAAAACGTTTCTAAGTGAAAGGACCAATATTCAATATAATTTGTCGATACTGGAATTACTTGAGTTCATACTGACTCACAATGCATTTATGTTTGATCGCTCCACTACCTCCAGAGTGGCTATGGGCACTACATGTGCCCCTTCTTATGCCAGCCTGTATCTGTGGGGTGGGAGCAGTCGATTTTCGGCTCTGAGGACATATCGATGTACCTCCACCACGTTTTATTGTGGCAGAGGTACATCAACGATATCCTCATATTTTGGACAGGGACCGGTGCTCTATTATTGGAATTTCTGGAAAGGCTTAATGTTAATGACTTTAATCTGCATTTTACACTTAATTTTGATGTGTGCTCATTGCCATTCCTGGACCTCACCATCATTAAATATCCTGATATTGACACGTGGAGTGTACAGGGAGGCCACGTCCTCCATGTACTTACCAATGTGGCCACTGTGAGTATTGTCGTTTCATACACTCTGGTCAATATTCCACAACTGTCGGATCCACTTTAATTAGGCCCAAACATTTTCGCTAACCGCAAAACTAAGGGCATTGTGTATCTTCTGACTAGTGACTGTAATGCCTTTTATGTGGGCAAAACTAAACGCATGTTGTGGGAAATCAAGGAACATGTGGATGACATTCGCGATGGTATACCCGAGAGCCCAATTTTCAAGGCACTTTGAGGAATGCCATATACGTGACTTGACTAATATAGGCTTTATGGCCATTGACAGGCTATATCCCAACCCTCGGGGTGGTGATTTCAATAATGCTATATTTCTCTGAATATAATTATAATTTTTTTACATATATTTTTATGAGTTTTCAATATTTTCAATTTTTTTTTTTTTTGGATATGTTGTTGGTAGTACTCATTTGGCTTGTCCCTTTTTCTTATTGATATATTCTTTATCATTTCGTCGTAACTCCCTTTTTGGGAAATGTGTCATTTTTATTGCTAGAGTTTCTTGTGTTATGGTTTATTTTGTGGGTTGTTTGTTTTGACCTGCCGCTGCCTTGCTGTGGTATCTGCCTTCCCCGATTGCTACTCTTTTTTTTCTCCCTGGTCCTTTCCCCCCCTTTTTTGGATTGGAATACGGGTTTTAGTTTGTGCTGGCTTGTGCCGCGGCTTTGGTTCATTTGTGTTGCGGTGCGCCATGCCTTTCATTGGCTCTGGTTCCCGGGGTATGGATGCAGATCAGGTCGTTGTTTGGAAAGTGTGCACAATCACGCTGGAACGCTCTTCCAGACATGGCACTTGGCGTTGTTTGTTTTGATGTCACTTCTGCCCATCGGCGGGGCTGGGCATCAAATCCGCCACTTGCTATGCTGGATGAATTTGATGGCGGCATGGATGCGGTCAGCAGGGGGCTTGTATAGATGTTTGGTGCCATTTGAGCGTCCTGGCCCCCCTCCCCCTCACTGATGTTTTGGATATTCATTTAAGCATTGATCGATGATTGGCCAAATTGAGAGAAGGCCCACCCGGCTCCCCAGGGACCGCCCTTACTGCCTTTTTAAGGCGTTTGTCTGGGGTTTTTTCGCTGGACTTGTGGGTACTTGGGAGGCCCAGACACCATCTGTGGATGTGTAGGGTATTTGCACCTACTTTCTACATACATCAGAAATGCTGACACTTGGCTGAATACAACTCTGACCCCCTAAACTGGGTAAGGATTACCTCCTATCTGTTCAAGCAGTGGGATGGTTATGTGATGAAGGCAAACCTAATTATTTGTATGTTTGTTTTGTTTGGTTTATCCCATAGTGCTTTAATAATTTAAATACTGGTGGCTCATAGATACTTTAGGTCAAATAGAAGGGATTGTCCCCTGTATGGGGTTTTCTAGGCAGCAAAAAAAGGTGGAGAAAATACTACATGAAATTGAGGTAATATGATTTTATTATGACAAAGTATCAAAAATTATTTTGGACAGAATCAGTCAACATGAGCTGTGGTGCAAAAGATAAAAACAACATCACTAATATAGCAGTACACAATGATACACAGTGCTCAAACACTTAGAGTAGAGATGGTATATGGATCCTGATGTGTTTCGACCCCACCGGGTCTTCTTCAGAGGATTTTGTGAGCTGTAGAAATGTTTACATGTATTGAAATTCATAATTATAATGTAAAAAGAACAGTAATGGACATTTTTATATATAATTACCAATCACATTGTGTTAAGCGATGTCTCAAGGGCCTCTAAAGGGAAACCCCCTTGCTTGATCCAAGAATCCCCGGTCGGCTGGTGCATCCACAGAGGGGAGGAGGCCAACTGCTCATACATGTCTTGCGAAGAGTCACATTGGTGGCAATCCCAGTGGCCTGGAAGGGGCGCGGAGGCGGATAAACAGCACCTGCATTTGGGGCATCAAATCACAATACTATGGGTATGTTCTATTTAACGCTGGTAGGGATATTTTATACTTCAAATACTCAATATTGGGAATAGTGAATGGACGGCTAAAAAGGATGGCTACAAGGATTTTATATATATTATATATCGGAAAGCTGGGGGAGCCAGCGGCACTGGGTGAGCCAGTGCCATGCGGCACTATCCCTACCAGGGAGGAACAGATGGGGGCGGACCTCGAGTACCTGCATAGTTTTGAGGTAATCAACCAATGGAGAGTTTCCCTATATATGGGGATGGAACTTTTTGGGGATTCTGCTTCAATCCCTAACGTACCACCAGGACGGCCATACATCTGTGCGCAGATTGAGGACAGGTAATTAATACCCTCATATCTTAATAGGTTGGACCCCATGGTGCATGCCTTGCGCTATGGATGCCCCCTCATATTTCATCATTATATTTGATTCAATTCATTTGTTGACATATTTTTTGATAATGTAGATCTGCCCATACCGTTCATACATACAATCAACTGGAACATCAACAGTGTGATATTTATATATTTTTCTCCTATTGCTGGAACAATTCCCCTTGAACACATAAGGTAAAATCCCATTTGTGTCCACTTTTGTTTGCACCACACACACATAGTATCACTTACACCACCTCCCGCTTTTCTTGGTTGGTTTTTGGTTTGGTTTTGCGTTCACAACAATTGTTGCTTGGTTTGTCCTGCCTTCTCACTTCCAATTTACCTGACTAGCATTCCCACACACACACACAGTCTTAATTTTCACTGTACTTTTCACTTCCTCACTGTTTTTTCACCTTTCCACATTTCATTGTTCCCATATCTTTTCTCGGTTAATCCCCCTATCTCCTCTCATCCCCATTTCCTTCTTTCCACCCCCCTCCCTCTTTCCCCTCCCTCTCCTTCCCCCTTCCTTTGCCTTCCCCCTTCTTTCTCCTCCCCCCTTTTTCCCTCCCTTTCCTCACAGTTATTCCACACTATGTCCTTTCTCCATTCCTCCTTTTTCATTTTCCCTACCATTTTCTTCTAACACACTAGCAATGTTCGATAATATAACCACGTAACATTTTCTTGTTATACTCATTAGTCCTTGGCTTCTCATTTGCATTCTGATATATTTATTTTATTTTTCATAACCACATGTTGCAGGATTGAGAGAAAATATAAATAATAAGCTTAATAATCAGCTTCCACATACCTTTTTGCTCTCCTACACAGAAGTTGTCTGAGTATCCCAGGCCAAGAGCAAAGGCTGTCTGCTCAGGTGAGCTTAAATTAGCCTGGGGGAGAGGACCAAGACCTGAACTGGACCATGGATCAGAGATCCCTGAACGTGTATGAGAGGAGCCTGGGAGATGTATAAACCCCCGAACAGGACTTTTCCTGGCTCTCTCTGGGACGGTCTGCTACATATCCTCCCCCCTTGTTTCAACCCCAGGGTTGGAACACCTGTTGCCCAACAGGAGTGAACACTGGACAGGGCATCTACATTCCCCATCTCAACACCTGGCCTGTGTTTTACAGTGAATGAGTAATCCTGTAGAGCCAAAAACCACCGGTTCACCCATCTATTGGTCTCCTTCTTTTGGGCCATCCATTTCAGAGGAGCATGGTCAGTTATTAACTCAAACTGGCGCCCTAACAAATAGTACCTGAGTGCGTCCACGGCCCACTTTATGGCTAAACACTCCTTTTCAATGACTGCATACCTTTGCTCATGGTCATTGAGCTTTCTGCTTAGGTACACCACAGGGTGTTCTTCCCCATTGTGTACATGTGATAGTACTGCCCCGATACCAACATCAGACGCATCCGTCTGAACCAAAAAATCTTTGGAGAAACCGGGGGGAGTACAGTACTGGTTGTGCACAAAGAGCCTTCTTCAGGACTTGGAAAGATTCCTCTGCTACTGAGGACCATTTCACCATTACAGAGTCTTTCCCTTTTGTAAGGTCTGTCAATGGGGCAGCTATAGTTGCAAAATTTGGGATAAATCTTCTATAATACCCCGCAAAGCCAAGAAAGGCCATGACCTGCTTCTTGTTTGCAGGACATGGCCATTCCTGGATGGCTTCTCTTTTATTCACTTGAGGTTTTATGACACCACGCCCAATAGTGTAGCCCAAATACTTAGCTTCCTCTAATGGCACATTTTTTTGGATTTGCTGTAAAACCTTCTTTGAAGAGGGAATCAAGGACAGCCTGGACACAAGGCAAGTGAGACTCCCAGTCAGTGCTATGTACCACTATGTCACCTAGATATGCTGCTGCATATTGTCGGTGGGGTCTTAGAGTCCTGTCCATGGCCCTCTGAAATGTCGCGGGGGCATTTTGCAACCCAAAAGGCATTTTTTTTATATTGAAAGGAACCTTCCAGGGTCACAAATGCAGTCTTCTCTTTGGCGCTACCAGTCAGGGGTATTTGCCAATAACTTTTTGTCAAGTCCAAAGTGGTCAGATAGCGAGCCTTGCCAAGCCGGTCTATAAGTTCGTCCACTCTGGGCATTGGGTACGTGTCAAACTTTGTCACGGCATTAAGCTTCCTGAAGTCATTACAGAACCTCCAAGTGCCATCCGGTTTTGGGACTAACACGATGGGGCTAGACCAGTCACTATTGGATTCCTCAATGACATCTAGCTCCAACATTCTTTTAACTTCCTCGCTGATGTCCTTTCTCCTCGCTTCAGGAATTTGGTATGGTTTGAGCTTGACACAGACCCCAGGTTCAGTAACAATATCATGCTGAACTGCTGAAGTCGTGCCAGGTAACTCTGAAAATTTCTCTCTATTTCTTATCAGGAATTCTCTAGTTTCCTGCTTTTGGGAATATGACAGGGTGTCTGGAATCGTGACCTTGGGGATCAGAAGGGACTCAGCACCCTTAGGCATTACAGGGAGGGACCTCGCAGTTAACGCCAGTCTATCCTTCCAGGGCTTTAACAGGTTTATATGGTAAATCTGTTCGTGCTTCCTTTTCCCTGGTTGTTATACCTTGTAATTAACCTCCCCAACTCTTTCAATTACTTCAAAGGTACCCTGCCACTTAGCCAGGAACTTGCTCTCAACAGTGGGAACTAACACCAGGACCCTGTCACCCTGTCACCAGGTGAGAAAACACGGAGTTGGGCCCCCCTGTTGTATATCCTCTGTTGGGCTGCTTGGGCCTGCAGCAAGTGTTCTTTTACCATCGGCATGATTGCTGCAATCCTGTCCTGCATTTGAGTGATATGCTCAATGACACTTTTATAGGGTGTCTGCTCCCCCTCCCAAGTTTCTTTGGCTATGTCTAAGAGTCCCCGAGGGTGTCTCCCATAAAGCAACTCAAATGGAGAGTACCCCGTGGAGGACTGGGGAACCTCCCTAATGGCAAACATCAAGTATGGTATCAAGAAGTCCCAGTTTTTCCCATCCTCGTCAACAACCTTTTTTTAACATGCTCTTTAATGTCTTATTGAAGCGTTCCACCAAGCCATCCATTTGAGGATGGTACACCGAGGTTCGCAATTGCGACACCTTAAATAACTTGCACAGCTCTCTAGTTATTCATGACATAAATGGGGTGCCCTGGTCTGTAAGGACTTCTTTAGGGATTCCAACATGACTGAACACCATAAACAGCTCTTTGGCAATGTTTTTAGCAGACGCGGTGCGTAAGAGAATGGCCTCGGGGTAATGGGTAGCATAATCCATGATTACAAGGATATGCTGATGACCTCTGGCAGACTTGGGGAGTGGACCCACAAGGTCCATGGCAATCCTCTCAAAGGGCACTTCAATAATGGGCAAGGGTACTAAAGGACTTCGGAAGTGTTGTAGTGGGGCTGACATCTGACACACAGGACTGACAATAATTCTCAATATCCTTCTGTATCCCGGGCCAATAAAACCTGTGCAACACCCTTTCAGTAGTTTTCTCAACCCCTAAATGACCTCCTAGCAAGTGCCCATGGGCAAGTTCCAAGACCACCCATCTGTATGGCTTAGGGACCACCAACTGTTCAACCACTTCATCATTTTTTTTTACATACACGATACAGTAAATCCTCATTGCTGCTAAAATAAGGAAAACAGAGCCTGTCCCCTGATTCGACAGGTACATCATTAATCACCATTACATTTTCCCAGGCCCTGGCAAGGGTTGGGTCTTTTCTCTGCTCGGTACCAAAATTTTCCTTGTGTACATTAAGGTCAGCAAACTCCAACGTAGGCTCAGATTCAGCAGATGGCTGTCCAGCTCCACTGGTTGTGGGGACCTCCTCAGGCTCTTCCAGCTCCCCTGCCATAACTGAGAAAGGAAAACCCGGGGAGCCCTGAGAAGAGTCCCCTGAACCCACATTGTCAGTAGCGGCCAGGAGTTCTGGCTCTGTCACTGAGTCAGCTACTGCGACCGGGTCGGGACGATCCCAAAGTTCCCAAAACTTAGGGAAGTCACTACCAACCATGGCCTTGTGCACCAAGTGGGGCACAAGTCCGACCGGATGGGTCACCATACCTAAGCCAGTTTTAAACTGAACAGTGGCTATAGGATACTTGCGGGTATCCCCATGTACACAGATCACAGCAACTTCTTTAGCATGCAAATTCACAGTTTCAACCATCTCAGCTGTAACCAAAGTCACTAGACTTCCAGAGTCCAGCAAGGCCGTAATAGGCTTATTATTAACAGTCATTTGGCACATGTGTTTTCCCATACTTGGTGCTGCAGCGCATGAAACAGCAGCAAACAGACTGCCTTCTAATAGATAGATCACACTGCATTGGTTCATCTGTCAATGGACAAATTGCTGCAACATGTCCCAGTTCTTGGCAACGAAAACACCTGATGTTTCCCCAGTTTGGTTTGCTGACAAGCAGTAGCTTCCCTTCAGTCCTGGCACCAAAAATCCTCCCCCCTATTTCCTTGCCATGCTTACCCCCCACTTCCCCTGGAACAGTCTTACCGGTTGCCTAGGGAGACCGTGGCTTTGGGTGGAAAGTCCGTGCAGCTGTAGGGGTGGTGACCAGGCTCTCTGCAGCAAAGTACCTTTCAACGAGTTCCACGAGATTGTCCGCCGAGTTGGGGTCTCCTTGACTCACCCACTTCTGCAGGGGAACTGGTAGTGACCTCAGGAACCAGTCCATGACCACACGCTCCACTATTTGTGGCCCAGACAGGGACTCTGGCTGTAGCCATTTTCTCACCAAGTGAATTAGGTCAAACATCTGCGATCTTGGGGGCCTCTCATCTTGGAAGAACCAGCTGTGGACCCGCTGTGCTCGAACTGCCAAGGTGACACCAAGTCGCGCCAGGATTTCCCGCTTGACCTTTTCATAGTCTCCTGCTTCTGCTGACTCCAAATCATAGTAGGCCTTCTGCGATTCTCCAGACAGCAAGGGGACGACCAGTCCTGCCCACTGGGTTTTGGGCTAACCTTCCCTCTCAGCGGTCCGTTTAAACGTTAGGAGAAAGGCCTCTGGATCATCATCTGCAGTCATCTTAGAAAGAAAGCGACCCACATGGATGGCTGAGGGCTTGTCTCCAACAACATTAACTTTAGCAGGTGACCACTGTGCTAACGTCTCCACAACCGCAGCCAGGGTTTTCCTATCCTCTTTTGCATCAGTGGCTAGCTGTTCAAACAGCCTCTGCGATAGCTCCTGTACAGCACCAATCTGTTGGCACAGCGCCTTGGTTTGCTCCTGTGCGATAGCGTTTGTTTGCTGCTGTGTAGCGTTTGCTTGATGCAGTGCAGCGTTTGCTTGTTGCTGTGCAGCATTGGATTGTTGCTGTGCAGCGTTGGATATCACTAATTGTTTTAGGATTTCCTCCATGTTTAGTCACTCTAGGTACTGGCCTTTTAAGTAGTAACTTACTACAGCTGGTCGCAGTCTCCACCATATGTAACCTGGGGGACAGGTAGCAGGTACAAAGCTCCCTGGGATGAGCAGTCTTTCAGGCACAGATGCCAAATCCAGTGAAATAGTGACAAACAGTGTGGTGTTTATTTGTGATTTATACAAGTCTATATACAGGTGCTGTACAGTGTTCCAAAAAAACAAATAGGAACAAAAATAGCCAAAACAAAACCTAGCCGTGTCTCGGCACTAACTAAACAATATTTACAGATCCTAACTACCAGGCTGAGCAAGCCTACAGCTTCCACATACCTTTTTGCTCTCCTACACAGAAGTTGTCTGAGTATCCCAGGACAAGAGAAAGGGCTGTCTGCTCAGGTGAGCTTAAATTAGCCTGGGGGCGAGGACCAAGACCTGAACTGGACCATGGATCAGAGATCCCTGAACCTGTATGAGAGGAGCCTGGGATGTATAAACCCCGAACAGGACTTTTCCTGGCTCTCTCTGGGACGCTCTGCTACTATATATATATAAAATCCTTCTAGCCGTCCTTTTTAGCCGTCCATTCACTATTCTTACTATTCCCAATATTGAGTATTGGAAGTATAAAATATCCCTAACAGCGTTAAATAGAACATACCCATAGTATCGTGATTTGATGTCCCAAATGCAGGTGCTGTTTATCCGCCTCCGTGCCCCTCCCAGGCCACTGGGATTGCCACCAATGTGACTCCTCGCAAGACATGTATGAGCAGTTGGCCTCCTCCCCTCTGTGGATGCACCGCCGACTGGGGATTCTTGGATCAAGCAAGTGGGTTTCCCTTTAGAGGCCCTTGAGACATCGCTTAACACAATGTGATTGGTAATTATATATAAAAATATCCATTATTGTTCTTTTTACTTTATGATTATAATTATGAATTTCAAAACATGTAAACATTTCTACAGCTCACAAAATTCTCTGAAGAAGACCCAGTGGGGTAAAAACGCGTCAGGATCTATATACCATCTCTACTCTAAATGTTTGAGCACTGTGTATCATTGTGTACTGCTATATTAGTGATGTTGTTGTTTTTATCTTTTGCACCACAGCTCTTGTTTTGACTGATTTTGTCCAAAATAATTTTTAAGACTTTGTCATAATAAAATCGTATTAAGTCAATTTTATGTAGTATTTTCTCCACCTTTTTTGCTGCCTAGAAAACCCAATACAGGGGACAACCCTTTCTCTTTGACATTACCCGGAGTGTGCAGCTATTTTTCTTTTCTCCTATGAGTGTCTTCCCTTTCTAATAGATACTTTAGGTAAGATTCTGAGTTCTGCTATTTGATTTCTGAGTATGCTGCTTCTTCATAAAGGTCAGTGCAATATTATTTGGATTAATTGGTTTGTGCCACATCCCTGGTGATACTGATGTTTGCACTGGCTTTTGTGTTTACCATGTTCCCTTTGGGCTTTCTACATATACATATATATATATATTATTTGTATTTCAGACAGATAGCATCTTTAAGACCTATTTTCTGCTTCTACCTCATACCAGCAAGATGCAGTGTCACTAATAATCTCCCCCTAGCTTGAACACATCCAATGCAGATTTTTAAAGTATACTAACATATATCAAAATTTCATATATATATATATATATATATATATATATATATATATATATATATATATATAATTTTTTTTCACCCATTCCTGCCAGGAGACGTGTATATGTATTGAAATAAATATGTGATATTCTGTATAGTTATTGATTTTGTCTTTATTTATGTAAACACTAGATACTTTGAGTCAGATATGGAAAATGAAGCCCTGAAGAAGTGGTTTGCACTGCGAAACATGTTGGCAGTTTTCGTATGACACGTGCTACATTATGTCTGATACATGGAAATATTTTTATCCCTGTGGGCTTATTTGTTGCCCTTCTGTTTAGATATTATATATTATATGTACAAATAATAAAAAACTTTTTTATATTTTCATAAATACCAATATGCATTTTTGTGATATATTCTAATGTACCCATGGGAATAACCGTCAAAAGGCCCACCCCCTACAAATTTTCTTATCCTCTTCCACTATATACTTGGCTGATGCTCCCTATGGTTTGAGCCATCTGGCTCAATAGGCCTTCATTTTTTATCCTAATTAATCTTTATTTAACTTCATATGACCCCCTCTATAACAGGGCTACACTTGATAAAGGAGGCACGGCCTCTGAAACGCACTATATGCCCCTTCACTTCCCTATGTCTGCTGTCTTAGTCCTAGGAGCCCATAGACGCTGCTGTCTTCACATCCCTTTGGTGGGTCCGGAATCTTGTGCATGGCAGCCGCTTGTCGGTTCACTGGCTGTGCTGCACTCAGCGTTCCTCTGTTCCAAGCTCAAGAACTTTGTTGACTTGAATGTAAGTGTTTATTTATGTTGTACAATAAATGGATACATGCTTTTATTAACATGTGTGCTGTGGCCACTTTCATGTTTTCTGCAAAGTTACATTTACATAAATATAGTGAAAATAGCACAACAAATTTGCTTGCTGAGAATATAATATTCTGCAAAAATCTAGAATCTAAAAAAATGGCATCTGAAGCAAACTTGTGTCACAACTGACTGTACTTCACAAATGTCCACATCCTGTAAATTTTACCCTGAGTGTCAAACTAATGCAGACAAATTACATTTGAGGTTCCTTTTGAGAGAGTTGCAATGGATCTGGTTGGGCCACCGCCGAAGCCCACTAGGGGGCACCAAGACATATTGATAGACCTTGGCTGTGCCACCCTCTATCCAGAAGCAATCCCCCCTCGGAAACACATCCTATAAGGTTATAGTGAAAGAGATGTTCTATGTTTTCCTGTACAGGTATTCCTAGGAATTTTTTTGCAGTCTATGAAACTCCTTTTGTTAAAAGTCACCAAAGAGCGGTGTTGGTTATTCAAAATGACTCACCTCCACTTTACTAACCCCAAATTGATGGCTTGGTAGAATGGCTCCATAGAACCCTGAAAGGTGTACTAAAAGAAGTGGATGGTAGGGATAGGAAAAAAAACGGGACTTCCTGTTGCCATACTTAAAGAGGAACTGCAGTCTGCTCACATAATTGGCCATTCTGAAGCTTCCCTCCAACCACTTTGCATATTATTTTATATATACTATGATTCTGTACTTGCCAAATATGCTGCAGGAATCTCCCTCCACTGAGTCTGGCTGCAATCATTTTAACTGTGGGCAGCTGAAGCTGCTGCCTGATAACTTCCTGGATTTACACTGACACAGAGGCACACCTCCAGCTGTGCAGCATTCATTGGCCCTCTTATGACTCATCCCCCCTCCCTTCCTGGAGGGAGAGAGAAAGCTGTGCATGATGTCATAAGCCTAGACGAGACAAGAAATGGGAAGTGGGCTGTATGAGGTATTTAGTGGCAGAAAAAAAATGTTTTACTATCCAAAGTTAAAAGAACAAGGGCAGAGGATTTAATAGATGGAAAGATGAAAAAATGACTGAAGTTCCGCCTTGAAGTTCAGGGAAGTTCCGCAACCCTCTATAGGATTTTACCCATTTGATCTTTTGTAGACATCCCCAGAGACTCCTGGCTTTAGCCCAGGAGACATGTGAGCAAGAGGCCGCACTTTTAAAAAATGTAATCAAGCACATCGTTCAGATGCAGGATAAGATAGCAGTGGTTATGCCCATAGTTTTGGATCATATTCAGCTTGCTAAAGAGGCACATACCAGAGTGTATAATCCCTCTACTAAATTCAGAACATTTAACCCAGAAGACAAATTCTGAGCTTTGCTGCCTGCTGTAGAGAATGCATTTCTGGCAAAGTGTCAGGGACCTTATGAGAAAAGAAATAGGGTTTATGATGTCAACTACCAGGTATACCAGCTTCAAGTTCAGAGGCTTTGTAGCATTTTGGGAGGGATAAAGCCTCCAGTCCTAGGTAAATATTTAAGGTAAATATTTAAGCTTTTAGCCAAACCTCACTAGCTATTCAGTTGTGCACAGGCCTTTATAGATGTGAGCTGACTAAGCTAAAGGCTCTCTATCTCTCTGCTATGTGAGAGTCTGCTTGTGGGTAGGAGCAGCGCAGTGCATCAGCAGAAAAATACAAAGCGCAAAGAAACAAATATATTGTACCTGGAGTTCGGCAACACAGAACAGGCCAGGTGGGAAGGCAACCCAGCTGGGAGCAACAGGGAACAGTGGTGTGTCAGTAGAATTAAGCCTCGGGTGTGCTGACAGTGTCTGTCTCGAGGAGAAGAACGTGGCCTGGTTGGTCAGTACCCAAGTGGGGAGGCTTCCAGAAAGGATGGCGTGTCCCTGCACTTTCCCTACTCCTCAATAATCTTTCCCTGATACTAAGAATTTTCCCTGCCAGATGCGTGACCTGTCCCTACTCTAGACACACGCAAAATGTGTGCCAGGTTCTTAAATGGACCCAATATGGCCACCAAAGTCAAATGGGGAGCCAGCATCTAATCGTATGTTGCCTCTCTGTGACCAGGGAAAACAGAGGAACTAGGTTCCTCTTGACTTCTTTCTCCACCTGCATTGCTGCTGCAGATCAGCACCACCTTGTCAGGTCACCTGAGACCAGGTGACAGATGCACTCTGAAAGAGTCGGAAGTGCAACGCTAGGTAGTGGACCCTAGGACTGACTGCTGCAGATTGAACCCTGGGAGGTTCAGGAAGCAGGTTTACTGAATCACTAACACAGATCCCACTGGGAGCTAGAGCATAGATTCCCCAGGGTGCGGAGTCTAAGAGCCAGCAGGTGTTCACCAGAGCCTCTAGTGGTGAGGATGGACTGAGCTGTTGTCTGGCTCCAGGTCACGGCCCCCAGGGTCTCACAGCTCACGCTCACGATAGACTACAGGAGAAGAGGAAGGAGGCAGCAGGCTGGAACAACAAGGAAAGTAAGGGACAAGCCAAATGTAAAGGTGACTAGCAGACAAGGATAAACATAACACGCCAAAGGTCAGGGTCACAAGCAGACAGGGAAAGTCAAGAACAGGCCAAAGTCGGTAACTGGAATCAGACGTAGGAAGCACAGCAAGTACACATGAAAGCTAACACACAATGGTTGATCAGCACTGCTGGCTTGCAGTGCACAGGTTAATATAGGGTTCCCTGATAGGGCCTGGAGTGGGGCCATGCTTAGAGGAGAGGTTATAAAACCAGCCAGGTGAGAGTGGCTGGCCTCTTAGTCTGAACACATGAGGAGAAGGTAAGCTGACAGAGAAAGATTACTGCATAACCATGACACACCTACAGTGGAGAAAATAGACTGCATCTACCCACATGCTGCTGGGTGAAAGGATGACTGCTGACAGAAAGCTAAAAAGGTACATGGGGTGTTGGGGAACCCATTAGGGGTGCCCTGTGAGTCAGGAACTGGCTATTTAGTTAGTAGCTTGAAGGAGCAGATATTTTGTTTATTTTATGCAATGGACTCGCTGTACAAGTTATGAACTATATTTGTAAATTGCCTTGCTGAATGAAATCACAGAACAAACATGCTTGGATTGTTCCTGAGTGCCTCTATCTCCTGCATGGTTAGGACTATCAGTTGAGCTTGTCTCCCTTACACTATATATAAAATGTTTTTCCCAATGCCTGTATGAAGTTACCAGCATCCTAGAAGATATAAGTATTTATAAGAGTGTGGCCCACCCAAGTACTGGTTGAAACAGGTTCATTTTGCTTCTAAGGGCCCCTTCACACTGAGGCGGTTTGCAGGCTCTATTGCGCTAATAATAGCGCCTGTAAACCGACCTGAAAGTGCCGTTGCTTTGTCTCCAGTGTGAAAGCCCCGAGGGCTTTCACACTGGAGCGGCGCGCTGGCAGGATGGTAAAAAAAGTCCTGCTAGCAGCATCTTTGGAGCGGTGAAGGAGCGGAGTGTATACCGCTCCTGCCCATTGAAATCAATGGGACAGCGCGGTTATACCGCCGGCAAAGCGCCTCTGCAGAGGCGCCTTGCGGTGGCATTTAACCCTTTCTCGGCCGCTAGTGGGGGGTAAAACCGCCGACGCCGCCCCCGCCCCCGCCCCAGTGGGAAAGGGCCCTAAAAGAAATATTTCACACACTTAAAAATGTAAAAAAGCGCTATTCCAACATATACCTTTATTTTCTTGTAATACCTTCAAGTGTATACGTACCATATACCATGAGCATAAAATTTGCAAAACGTTCCTCTCCGATGAGAACAAATTGCACAGTATAATTTCCACTGTCCTCCATCCTGAGATCCTTGATATGTAATGTTGTTCCATTATGAAGCAATTTCTCCCGTCCATTAAACTGATTTATGTAGAACTTTGTCTGATGATTATCGATCTGTGCAACTTTGTGTGACTTTTCTTTGCTCCTAAAATTCCAGTTAATCTCTTGTACCAGAGATGGGAGGCTCAGGCTACTGGATAGATCTACAGACTGGTTTATGAGTCCAATCACTTGGTAAAAATGACCCTGGTTGGCTGTAGGAAACAAAACAAAGTAAATTAGAGGCAGATTCCTTTAGTTAGTAAGGCATGTATCTATACAGATATTTATCGTTTGCTTTAGTAGCAGATAGGACACATGGGAGGACCTCAGCTGAACTGAATGTATTCTGATTTAAGAGGAGGCCTTTAATTGGGGATATGATCACCTCGTATAAATACATACGTGGCCCATATAGTAAACTTCTTACAAAGTTGTTAACCTTAAGGTCATTGCAAATGGCAAGACGCTCTTTGCGTCTGGGGAAAAAAAAGGAATAACTTCCACATACAGAAAGCCTTCCCTACAGTAAGAGCTGTGAAAACACATAACAGACTCCCACAGGTGTTGGATCTTGCCAACGTCGACACACATTTTTTAAAATAAAGCTACACATTATAACTATTATAATTGATAAGTAATATCACTGTAGATTGTTGGCTCAACCAAAATATGATTGTATTTTCTATATCTTTACTGCACAACTAAAGTTGTTGAATCATAGGTTCTTTTATATAATGAATCTTCACGTTCTTTCCTGAAGAAGCCACATGGCAAAACATGTAGAAAACATGAACGTGACCACAGAAAATCACTGTCATTAATAGGATGCCTTGCACACATCTTTGGCAATTATTGTACTGTATGTACTGTTTTTATTGATGTTGTTCATTTAATAACATGTGTATATATATTTTCTTTTACATATTGTTGTCTCAAATGCTTTGCACCTTTAAAGTCCCATATCTCCCAAATGTTTTTTCTTGTCCAAACGGGATGTTGGTGCCATATCTCATGTAAACTCTGACCACATAATCTACCAAAATTTGATTGCCTTATAGGGTCGAGAAATTATTTTTTTTCCCTGTTGGAGCAATTTGGACCATAATTTATAAGAGCCCTTTCACACTGGGGCGGTTTGCAGGCGTTATTGTGCTAAAAATAGCACCTGCAAACCGACCTAAAACTGCTGCTACTGTTTGTTCAGTGTGAAAGCCCGGGGGCTTTCACACTGAAGAGGTGCGCTGGCAGGAGAAGAAAAAAACTCCTGCAAGCCGCATCTTTGGAGCGGTGAAGGAGCAGTGTATTCACCGCTCCTTCACCACTCCTGCCCATTGAAATCAATGGGGCAGCGCGGCTATACCGCGGCTATAGCCGCGATATGCGAGCAGTTTTAATCCTTTTTCGGCCGCCAGTGGGGGTTAAAACTGCACCGCTAGCGGCCGAATACCGCCGCAAAAACGACGGTAAAGCAGGGCTAAAAATAGCGCTGTTTTGCCGCCGACGCCCCCACCGCCCCAGTGTGAAAGCAGCCTAAGAGTTTTTTTGCCTTTCTCTGTGGATGTGGGTTTAGAATTCTGCAGATGTAGACTTTCAAATAACTAGTTTATTTATTTTTTTGCTGAACTTGATAGATGTGTATTTTTCAACACAATATACTATATTTGTAATTATATTTGTCTAACCACCAATAGTTTTATAGTGCTCTTCTGCTTTAAAAGGCATGTATAGCCACAACTTTGTTTTTCATTTTGGCTAGCATGAAAGGCTTACCAGTAAAGTTTTTACTGGAAGAAAAGATATGTCTTAGAAAAGTTTTATGGTTACAGTATAGGCAAACACCTATTAAAGAGGAACTGCAGTCTGCTCACATAATTTGTAATAAAAACATATTTGCCATTCTGAAGCTTCCCTCCAACCAGTTTGCATATTATTTTATACATAATGTGATTCTGTACTTGCCAAATATGCTGCAGAAATCTCCCTCCACTGAGTCTGGCTGCAGCCATTTTAACTGTGGGCAGCTGAAGCTGCTGCCTGTTCACTTCCTGGATTTACACAGAGGCACACCTCCAGCTCTGCAGCTCTCATTGAGCCTCTTATAACTCATCTCCTCCCTTCCTGGCAAACTCTCACGAGAGTGAGAGAGCTGTGCATGATGTCATAAGCCTAGACAAGAAACAGGAAGTGGGCTGTATAAGGTATTTACTGGCAGAAAAAAAAATGTTTTACTATCCAAACTTAAAACAACAAGGGCAGAAGATTTAATAGATGGAAAGTTGAAAAAAATGACTGAAGTTCCGCTTTAAAGTATAACTAAAGGCAAAACTTTTTTTTTTTTTTTTTTTTATTAGAACACCTGTGAGGTTTTTATTGATGTCTGTGCCCCTATTAGGGATATTCACTCTCTCTATTTTTCTTGTTTTCTTGTTTACCATTATCACCCAAACTGAACAACTGGGTTGCCCCAAAATAGTAACAGAGGGGAAATCTTTCAATGGGGACACTAGTTCTGGTGACCCTGCTGACAACAAAGGATTCCATCACTTCATGTTTTGGCTATGGGGCAGGAAGTAAGGGGAAATCTTCCCAATGGGACACAGATGGCAAAAATAAACATGGCAGGGGTTATAACCCTCCTGTGAAAAAAAAAAAAAAGTTTTGCCTATAGTTCTGCTTTAAGATAAAGTTTAAAAATGTTAGTTATCAAATACCTTATAAATTTTAGCAGGTCTCAACTGACCACACTCCTATAATAACATGCACATTTATTCTATATACCATATCTCACAGAAGTGAGTAGACCCCTCACATTTTAGTAAATAGTTTATTATATCTTTTTATGTGACAACACTAAAGAAATTACACTTTGCTACAATGTAATGTAGTGAGTGTACAGCTTGTATAACAGTGTAAATTTGCTGTCCGCTCAAAATACTTCAACACACAGCCATTAATGTCTAAACCGCTCGCAACAAAAATGAGTACACCCCTAAGTGAAAATGTCCAAATTGGGCCCAATTAGCCATTTTTTCTCCCCAATGTCATATGACTCGTTAGTGTTACAAGGTCTCAGGTGTGAATCGGGAGCAGGTGTGTTAAATTTGGTGTTATCGCTCTCACTCTCATACTGGTCACTGGAAGTTCAACATGGCACCTCATGGCAAAGAACTCTCTGAGGATCTAAAAAAAGAAATGTTGCTCTACATAAAAATGGCCTAGGCTAAAAGAAGATTGCCAAGACCCTGAAACTGAGCTGCAGCACGGTGGCCAAGACCATACAGCGGTTTAACAGGACAGGTTCTACTCAGAACAGGCCTAGCCATAGTCGACCAAAGAAGTTGAGTGCACGTGCTCAGCGTCATATCCAGAGGTTGTCTTTGGGAAATAGACGTATGAGTGCTGCCAGCACTGCTGCAAAGGTTGAAGGGGTGGGGGGTCAGCCTGTCAGTGCTCAGACCATATGCCGCACACTGCATCAAATTGGTCTGCATGGCTGTCTCCCTGAATGAAGCCTCCTCTAAAGATGATGCACAAGAAAGCCTGCAAACAGTTTTCTGAAGACAAGCAGACTAAGGACATGGATTACTGAACCATGTCCTGTGGTCTAATGAGACCAAAATAAACTTATTTGGTTCAGATGGTGTCAAGCGTGTGTGGCGGCAACCAGGTGAGGAGTACCAAGACAAGTGTGTCTTGCCTACAGTCAGGCATAGTGGTGAGAGTGTCATGGTTTGGGGCTGCATGGGTGCTGCCGGCACTGGGGAGCTACAGTTCATTGAGAGAACCATGAATGCCAACATGTACTGTGATATACTGAAGCCGAGCATGATCCTCCAAGAAGACCACTGCCTTGCTAAAATGGCTGAGGTTAAAGGTGATGGACTGGCCAAGCATGTCTCCAGACCTAAACCGTATTGAGCATCTGTGGGGCATCCTCAAATGGAAGGTGGAGGAGTGCAAGGTCTCTAACATCCACCAGCTCTGTGATGTCGTACAATTTGTACATATTCATTTAGGGGTGTACTCACTTTTGTTACCAGTGATTTAGACATTAATAGCTGTGTGCTGATTTATTTTGAAGGAACAGCAAATTTACACTGTTATACAAGCTGTACACCAGGGGTGCCCAACCAATGTGGCCCGCCACGTCTTGCTCTGAGATGGCGGGTCGGCAAGCCCTGATCGCGGGTTCCAGACCCGCCATCTCCGAGCATCAGTGCAAAGAACGGAGCCGCCGCTAGAGGAAGCAGAGCCGATGCTTCCTGTATAGCGCCGTCTCCTTCACAGGCAAAGTGATACCAAATGTACCTGTGACAGGAAGCATCGGCTCTGCTCTCTACTGCAGCTGCATGCTTCTGTCACACTAATGTCACCTGCAATCTGGGACAGCAGCCAGCAGTGCCAGCCAGCAGTACCAGTATCAATACCAGCCACCAGTACCAGTCACCAGTACCAGCCACCAGTTACTCTCCAGCAGTACCAGCCAGCAGTATCAGTACCCACCAGCAGTACCCGCCAGCAGTATCAGTACCCTCCAGCAGTATCAGTACCCACCAGCAGTACCCTCCAGCAGTATCAGTACCCACCAGCAGTACCAGCCAGCAGTACCAGTACCCACCAGCATTACCAGCCAGCAATACCAGTACCCACCAGCAGTACCAGTACCCGCCAGCAGTACCAGTACCCATCAGCAGTACCAGTTCCCACCAGTAATACCAGTACCAGCCAGCAGTAACCGCCAGCACTACCAGTACCCGCCAGTACTACCAGTACCCACCAGCAGTACCAGTACCATCCAACAGTACCAGTACCCACCAGCAGTACCAGCCAGCAGTAACCACCAGCAGTACCAGTACCCACCAGCAGTACCAGCCATCAGTACCAGTACCTGCCAGCAGTACCAACCAGCAGTACCTGCCAGCAGGCAGTACCCAACAGCAGTACCAGCCAGCAGTACCAGCACCTGTCAGCAGTACCCAATAGCAGTACCAGCCCTGGAGGACAGCCAGCAGCAGCCACCAGCCACAACCACCTGAGGGACAGCAGCAACCAGCTGCAGGAATCCTGAGGAAGATGTGAAGATCGAGGTCACTTGAGGTGCAGGTAAACCGCTGTGCATCAGTGTGAAAGCAGCCTTAGGCCCCTTTCGCATGATCGGTCCAATCGGGTCTGCCTGTCTGTTTTTCAGGCGGACTCAATCGGACCCTCCATTCACCTTTATAGAGCGGCAGATGTAAACGGACTCGTGTATGTTTACACCCGCCTATCTGCAATCCGATCTGCTTAAAAAAACAAAAGGGGATCTGTCCCCTTCTGTCATGGCGGATTGGAGGGCCCTTAGGGTAGTGCGGGCTGCGTCTGTGTCTGCTCTACATATGTAGAGTGGACACAGACCTGCCATCCGCCCGCTACGCTCATTGTGGCCCGCGACCTGTTACCAAGTCACTAAAGTAGCCCTCGCTCCTCAAAAGGTTGGGTACCCCTGCTGTACACTCACTACTTTACTTGTAGCAAAGTGTCAATTCTTCAGTGTTGTCACATGAATAGATATAATAAAATATTTACAAAAATGTGAGGGGTGTACTCACTTTTGTGAGATACTGTACTTGTTCAATAATGTTTTGATTTAAGCAATACTTATGCACCCAATTCACTTCAAAGTAGCAAGAAGGAGGGGTTTTAAGGTTAGTTTATGAAAGAGGTATTTGTTTCATAAAAGGATTGTATATTAAATTCTGTATAGGGAATTTTCTTATGATCTCATTATCTAGCAACACAATCCATCAACAAAGTACACATGGTACACATGCATGGCTGTCATCCCAGAATGAAGCCTCCTCTAAAGATGATGCACAAGAAAGCCTGCAAACAGTTTTCTGAAGACAAGCAGACTAAGGACATGGATTACTGGAACCACGTCCTGTGGTCTAATGAGACCAAAATAAACTTATTTGGTTCAGATGGTGTCAAGCGTGTGTGGCGGCAACCAGGTGAGGAGTATAAAGACAAGTGTGTCTTGTCTACAGTCAGGCATGGTGGTGAGAGTGTCATGGTCTGGGGCTGCATGGGTGCTGCCGGCACTGGGGAGCTACAGTTCATTGAGAGAACCATGAATGCCAACAAAGTACACTGATAAGGCATTGATTGGCACCACTGGTGGGCATTGATAGTAGGCACTCTTAGGCATTGATAGGTGGCACTGTTATACACTGGTGGGCACTGATTGGGGCACTGATATGCACTGTGGGCGCTGGCAGGTGGCACTGGCAGGCGGAACTGGTGGGCACAGATGAGATGGATGTGCCTTTTCCTCTTCAGGACCGATGTCCCTTACACAGAAGCCGTTGAGGAGAAAAAAAAAAAAATATTACCGATCTACTGTTTACATCACGTGATGAGCTGTCATTGGCTGACAGCTGATCACGTGGTAACGGGCCGGGATTGGCACCTTACTCCGATCTGTGATCATCCGAGCCTCATTAACTCGGGGATCACAGAGCGTGCAAAGGGGAGGACATCTATTGATGACCTCCCGGCAATGTAGGTCCGCGCTGATGGGAAGAGGTTAAGCATGGTAAATGTTCTCTACCTCATATACTGGTCTTTCAATGTGTTGGCAATCTGTGGGTGACTAAACACTAAGCGTGTTTAGTCATCCAAGGATTTTTAGTGACTTGTGCACTTGACAAGCTGGGGAAAAGGTAATGAAACTTAACAGTATATAGTTCATTGGGCCTTGTCCCACTAGCCTTCAATATCTGGGAGAGGTACGCTCAACTAGAGGGATGTTCTGAAAACTGTTTATATCCCAGGCCCAAGGTGTCCTGGAGTCTGGAGATATTTAAAAAGGATGATCTCAAAATGTTTAAAAAGCAAATTACAGTGAGGGAAACAAGTATTTAATCCCTTGCTGATTTTATACGTTTGCCTACTGACAAAGAAACGATCAGTCTATAAAATGATAATGGTAGGTTTATTTTAAAGGGGTTGGAAACCCTCAAGGTTTTTCACCTTAATGCATTCTATGCATTAAGGTGAAAAGTCTTCTGTAGTGCAGCTGCCCCCCAGAGCCCCCCTTTTACTTACCTGAGCCCGATCTTTCCATCGTCGGGGACGAGCACAGCAGCTCCAGCCGCTGTCTCGGGTCCTCATTGGGTACGGCGCAGGCGCACTGAGTGTGCCGTTAGTGAAGGCGATCATGCCGTCACTGACGGCTCCCGCGCGAATGCGCCGGAGTGACGTCATCGCTGCTCCTGCCAGTCACAGCGCCGGAGCAGAGATACCCGGAGGTCACTCCGGGTATCATGGCAGCGACGGAGGACGTGAAGGAGGGTCGCTTCGGGGGCTTCGATCTCAGGTAAGCAATTCATAATGAGCTAGTATGCTATGCATACTAGCTCATTATGCCTTTGTCCTGCACAGTGTTTTTTTTTGACAAGGTTTACTTCCTCTTTAACAGTGAGAGACAGAATAACAACAAAAAGTCCATAAAAACGCATTTCAAAAACGTTATAAATTGATTTACATTTTAATGAGTGAAATGAGTATTTGACCCCTTCGCAAAACCACTTACTGTAGTACTTGGTAGCAAAACCCTTGTTGGCAATCACAGAGGTCAGACGTTTCTTGTAGTTGACCACCAGGTTTGCATACATCTCAGAAGGGATTTTGTCCCACTCCTCTTTGCAGATCCTCTCCAAGTCATTAAGGTTTCGAGGCTGACATTTGGTATCTCGAATCCTCAGCTCCCGCCACATATTTTCTATAGGATTAAGGTCTGGAGACTGACTAGGCCACACCAGGACCTTAACCACTTCAGCCCCGGAAGATTTTACCCCCTTCCTGACCACAGGAGTTTTTGCGATTCGGCACTGCTACGCTTTAACTGACAATTGCGCGGTCGTGCGACGTTACACCCAAACAAAATTGACGTTCTTTTTTCCCACAAATAGAACTTGCTTTTGGTGGTATTTGACCACCTCTGCGGGTTTTATTTTTTGCACTATAAACAAAAAAAGAGCGACAATTTTGAAAAAAACGCAGTATTTTTTACTTTTTGCTATAATAAATATCCCTCAAAAATATATAAAAAAACAATTTTTTTTCTCAGTTTAGGCCGATATATATTCTTCTACATATTTTTGGTAAAAAAAAAAAATCGCAATAAGCATATATTGATTGTTTTGCGCAAAAGTTATAGTGTCTACAAAATAGGGGATAGTTTTATGTCATTTTTTTTTTTTACTAGTAATGGCGGCGATCTGCGATTTTTATCGAGACTGCGACATTCTGGCGGACACATCGGACAATTTCGACACATTTTTGGGACCATTGGCATTTATACAGCGATCAGTGCTATAAAAATGCATTGATTACTGTAAAAATGTCACTGGCAGGGAAGGGGTTAACACTAGGGGGCGATCAAGGGGTTAATTGTGTTCCCTAGTGTGTGTTCTAACTGAAGGGGGGAGGGGACTGTGTAGGGGAGATGACAGATCGCTGTTCATACTCTGTATGAACAGGCGATCATGTCTGTTCTCCCCTCAGAGAACCGTAAACTGTGTGTTTACATACACAGATCCCGGTTCTCCGTGTGTCAGCTGCGATCGCGGGATTCCAGTGGTGATCGTAACCGCCGGGCACTCGCATCGGCTCGGGGGCGAGCAGGGGGGCGTGCGCTCCCCTAGTGGCTACAGGGCGAAGCGTCATAACATAGCGTTGTTTCGTCCAGCCGTACTATTCTGCCACAGTACAACTGCGGCGTCTGGTCGGCAAGTGGATAATGTGCTTCTTCTTGAGCCACTCCTTTGTTGCCTTGACCATGTGTTTTGGGTCATTGACATGCTCGAATACCCATTCACTACGCATTTTCAATGCACTGGCTAAGGGAAGGAGGTTCTCACTCAAGATTTGACGATACATGGTCCCGTCCATCGTCCCTTTGATGCAGTGAAGTTGTCCTGTCCCCTTAGCAGAAAAACACCCCCCAAAGCATTAAGAAAAGCCCGGAGCAAAAATGAGAGAAAAGAAATGAGTGGAGGGCTGACATAACTGGGGAAACAAGGTACAGGATGGTAGAAGGATTAGGACTGGGAGAGAAGTTTAGTGGGGGGGGGAGTAAGAAAAGGTGCTGTCCCCTCCCCCAGGTCACCACAGCGTGAGGGAAAGTTCAGGGAGACAGAGCCATGTCTGAGGTGGAGAGAATTTTGGCCCAGCTGCGAGCGGAGGCAGTAACACGGGGCCCGGGTTGGCTGCAGGAGACCCTGGGGCCAATACTGGCTAGTCAGTCCGTGGAGGTAGGTACAAGGGGAGGGTGTCCGCGTAAGCTCGGAGGTCTCAGCCTCCGAAGTGCTTCTCACCCGACCCCTCCCTTAGAGCCCAGCGTCAGCCAGGGAGTCCCCCTCGGGCCCCCCCGCGAAGTGTTCAGCCTTGCACGTGGAGGGGGGGTCCCGGGAGCAATCCCATTCATAGATGGAGCTCAGCGGGCGGCCGTCCTGGCTGTTCCGGGGCGGCCCTTAGGCCTGCTCGGCGCCTGGAGCGGGAGAACGAGGGCCTCGCCCCTGGCGACTTAGCAGCGGGGGTGTCGCCTCGGCCGGCGACCCCCAGGAGACGGTGGCTGCGCAGGGGAGTGTGACGCCATGGCTGATGGCTGCCTGCAGAACTGAAGTGAGCCCCCCCGGTCCAGGGAAGGCGTCAAGGAAATCCGTGGGCGGGGCCGGATGGCTGCCAGATCCTCAGCATCCAGAGACGTTGATCCTGGAGGGCCATCATCAGAAGAGGACGAGCCGGCTGCTGTTCAGAGGTCTGAGGGTGAGCTGACGGAGTCAGAGGATGATCGAGGGCCCCTGAGGCATTTGGCAGCGACGGAGACAGGACGGTCGGCTGGTGGGACTCTTCCTAGGCAGCCCGGTAAGTCTAATTTTCCTTTGCCTTCTATGGGACTGTCTGGTGGGACGGTGGAGGTGGTCCGTGGGGGGCGCATCAGGAGCGGGGGTGCTCACAGGGTGTTTCTACCAGGGCAGACGTAACGGACGGTGTTGCGGTTGGGGGGATTCAAGCTTGCTGGGAGTCTCAGTGACTGCAGAGCACCTGGACGGTCCCTGCTAGCTGTGCAAAGTACTGTGCTAACGGGTCCAGGAGCTTGGCTAAAACTGCAGAGCCCCAGAGGTTGTATTGACTGAGCTTAGATGCAAAGTCACACGCTCTGAGGTAAGCGTCTATCACCTAGGGGGGAGCAC
Source organism: Aquarana catesbeiana (assembly GCA_037953035.1). Classification (NCBI taxonomy): domain Eukaryota; kingdom Metazoa; phylum Chordata; class Amphibia; order Anura; family Ranidae; genus Aquarana; species Aquarana catesbeiana. Next base: position 1,025,481 of record JBBHAA010001420.1, on the reverse strand, counting down.
CTGAGTGATATCACCACTGCTTGCTTTGGATTGCCTACACAGCAGTTTTCAAATCGCATGGACTTTAAAAGCACTTTTGAATTGATTTAATTGGATGTCACATATACACACAGGAGCACTTTCTATTTATTTATTTCTTTAGTGGATTAGGTCCACTACATGATCTTATGGACATTAATTTTGATATAATTATTTATCACATGGATGCACATTACAGCACTTTATAGTACTTTTTAAGAATTTTTATTTATTTGTTGCACTACTGTCACTTTTCTACAGTCAGCACGGACTGCATTTATTATTCTGTGTATTTCACATGCATATCTGCACCTAGGTTATTGCATACACTTAATGTGTAGAGTCTATTTCATATTTGGAAGTGCAGCGTATATATATTTATTTTTGTATTTATTTTTGTCCTGTTATTTTACGTTCGGCCATGCAACATCCCGGCGTAGTTTCTGAGAAACTGCGCAAGGAAGTGGCATTAGGTCGCATGGGGGGCCCTTTCCCTTCCCCTCCTTTAGTGGATTTAGTTGTTTTCCCTTTGTGGGTAGTGCCAAAGAAGGAGCCCAATATATTTAGGCTGATACACCACCTTTCTTTCCCAAAAGGGGGGTCGGTCAATGATACCATTGACCCAGAGGAATTAGGGTGAGTTACACTTCCTTCGACGCAGCAGTGTATTGGGTTCATCGCTATGGGTGGGGAGCATTGATGGCTAAAGCCAACGTGAAGTCGGCTTTTAGGCTGTTGCCAGTTAACCCAGACAGCTTCCGGTTGCTGGGTTGTCAGTGGAACGGGGAGTTCTATGTCGATCAGTGTCTTCCGATGGGTTGCTCTGTCTCCTGTGCATTGTTGGAGCAATTTAGCTAATTCGTGGAATGGGTGGTTAGGGATGTGTCAGGGGTGTCATCCACTATTTGGACGACTTCCTGTGCGTGGGCCCGGCGTCGTCCAAGATCTGCGGGGTGCTCCTGTCTATGTTGGAGCACGTCGCAGAACGTTTTGGCATCCCCTTGGCACCAGAAAAGACGGAGGGACCAGGCACGGTCATTACATTCCTGGGCATTGTCCTGGACTCTGGTGCCATGGAGTGCCTCTTACCGGAGGACACACTTGCAGCGCTCAAGGCCGAGATTAAGGGTATGCTGGGCTTGCGCAAGGTGCAGCTGCTGGGGGCGTTGCAGTCACTCTTGGGCTAAACTTTGCGCATCGCATAATGCCGATGGGGAGAGTGTTCTGCCGGTGGCTGTCGGCGAGTACAGCTGGGATCAGATCGCCAAAGCACTTTGTGCATTTAGTTAGGGCACACAGGGAGGATTTGCTAGTGTGGCACTCATTCCTGGAATCGTTTAACGGGAGGGCGCTGTGGATGTCCGGCCCGGTTAGCAATTTTTATTTGGGGTTGTACACAGATGTGGCTGGCTCGACAGGTTTTGGGGCGTTCTTTCAGGGCAGATGGAGCGCAGGCCCGTGGCCTCAGTCTTGGATTGACGGGGGCTTCACTAAAAATCTGGTGCTGCTGGAGTTGTTTCCGGTGGTATTGGCGGTGGAGTTGTGGAGCGCTTTGTTCAGGGATCTGAAGGTTTGGTTCCACAGGGATAACCTGGGGGTGGCGCAAGTGATCAATAGATTCTCTGCGTCGTCGCCCCCAGTAGTTGGGCTATTGCAACCTTATGCCACATACACACGGTCGGACTTTTCGACCGGACTGGTCTGACGGACGCTGACGGACCAAATCCGGCGGACAATCTGATCGTATGTGGGCTCCGGACCTTCAGCTGACTTTTCCAGTCGCAAATCTGACGGACTTTAGATTTGGAACATGCTTAAAATGTTTACGTCGTAACTCCACCGGACCCAGAAATCCGCTCGTCTGTATGCTAGTCCAACAGACAAAAACCGACGCTAGGGCAGCTATTGGCTACTGGCTATCAACTTCCTTATTTTAATCCGGTGTACGTCATCACGTACGAATCCGTCGGACTTTGGTGTGATCATGTGTAGACAAGTCTGGTCGTTAGAAAGTCCGCCAAAAGTCCGTCGAAAGTCTGTCGAAAGTCTGTCGGACAGGCTGTCGGACTTTTGTAGCCGAAAAGTCTGACCGTGTGTATGCGGCATAAGTGTTGCGATGCCTGCAATTGAATGTGTTTGTCTATGCGCTACATCTTCCAGGAGTGTCTCTCTTTCAGTGGGACAGATTCCGGGTGTTGGCACCAGTGGCGGAGCAACACGGGGTGCCCTGTCCCGACTGGCTGTGGAAGATTCCATTGGAGTCGTCTCCGGATGGATACGGAAGTTGGTGAGTGAGGCTACGTGGGCTGCTTATAGGAAGGTATGGCAAGAATGGCAGGCATTAGTTCAAGTGACTGAAGTGGATCCGGTGGGCGATGAGGTGAGGTTGTTGGTGTTATACTTTATTTCCTTTATTTCCAGGAATATGGAAAAGGAGGTGTCTGGGTCCGCGTTGGGGAAAAAACTGTCGGGCTTTTGTTCAAATGGCAAGGTTGCCCGGATTTTACAAAATATTTTTGGGTGCGGCAGGCGGTCAAAGGTTACTGGCAGGCCAGTCAGCAGAGGGACTCTAGGTGCCCGGTCTCCTTTTATATCCTGGAAAAGATTTTGGGGCAGGGTTTGTGTTTATCAGCATATGAGGTTTCCCTATTTAGTGTGGCGTTTTCGTTGCCATTTTTTGGGGCCTTTCGGATTGGAGAGCTGGTCAGTTCTTCTAAAAAAGTCCAAGGAGGGATGTGGGTTCACAAGGTAATGTGCAAGGATGAGGGGGTGTCGTTGGTGTTACGAGGATCCAAGAAGGATCAGGTGGGTAGGGGTAAGCTGGTGCAGGTCTTTGCCCTGCCTGGCTCGCAGCTGTGTCTGGTGGGGGCCGTGTAAGGGGTTTTTGGAAGTGCGTCCCAGGGCTGCGGGGTCCTTCTTAACCACCTCAATACTGGGCACTTTCGCCCCCTTCCTTCCCAGACCAATTTTCAGCTTTCAGCACTCTCACACATTTTAAATGACAATTGTGCGGTCATGCAATGCTGTCCCCAAATGAAATTTTTATCATTTTGTTCACACAAATAGAGCTTTCTTTTGTTGGTATTTATTCATGACTCCGTTTTTTATTTTTTGCGATATAAGCGAAAAAAGAGCGGAAATTTGGAAAACAAACAATATTTTCTTCTTTCTATTTTAATAGAAATCCAATAAAATCGAATTTTTTCATAAATTTAAGCCAAAATGTATTCTGCTACATGTTTTTGTTAAAAAAAAATCCCGTTAAGTGTATAATTGGGACATGTGATTTTACTGGGACATATGTGGGGGACAGGTGTTTTTACTATGTGGGGACATGTGTTTTGGAGACATATGTTTTGGGGACGTGTTTTGGGGACATTGTGTGTTTACTTTGTATTTTTTTTACATGTGTGGGGACACTAGACTGGTGATCAGTGAGTAAAAAGCTGTAAAAAACAGCTCATACTCACTGATCACCAGCCAGCTGTGGCGATCCGCTCTCCTCTCCTCACTGACAACTTCCGTGTGAGGAGAGGAGAGCAGATTGCCTAGCAACCGGCTCTGTGTTTACATCACATGACAGCTGTGATTCGACACGGCCGTCATGTGATCAGGAGGGCCAATCGCAGAGCCCTCCTACCGATCAGAGATGCGCCATGTCCGGGTGACACGAACGCATCGGGATCGCGCCGCTGCGCGGGCATGATCCCGCTCCTTCTGAGGGACGTTCCTGAACGTCCACTCAGAAGGAGAGATAGCCCACCCGGCCGTTTATGTGCAGTGGCTGGGTGGGAAGTGGTTCCTGCAAAGACCAATGCTAGTTGTCTGATAGGTTTTCTAGTAACAGATGTTTATGTTGATATTATTTTGAAAAATATATTTGTTTAATAAATAAGCCTGCTACGGCCTATGTTTTACTCCAATTTCAGTGTGGTCTCGTTAATATAGGATTATGGGTAAGAAGTTGGAGCAAACAGGGGGTTTAAGCAGTAAGTACATCTGTTATACATTAGTCATGTTTCCACCTCCATGTTTGATGGTGGGGATACATTTAGAAAAAATATATTCATAAGTGGTGGAGTGCTGTTTTACAATAATTTCACTAAAAGAGGCACCATCCCCTCATATAAACCATACTCAGAAACCATAGCAAAATGGGACTTTACATATGCCTGAAATGGTCAACCAAACTTTTACTTAAAAAAGACAAATTATTACAAAAGATTTTATTATTACACAACAGGTAAAACATATCCCATAGGATCAATAATTTAAAAGCTGCTTTCCATAATTGGCATGTCCAGAGGTCACAAAAACACCAATCAACTTTGTCAAGTATTCTCAACTTAGAGGTAGGTTAATGTGCACTGGTCGACGTGTTTCACGGGGTTACCCGCTTCCTCAGGTCCTCTTGGTCTTGAGTGTATTCAAGTACATATAAAATGAAACTCCACTATTAAAAGAAGTATAAATTCCAAAATAAGGAGGGTATCATGCCAATTCAAGCGCGCCAGCCCATGGGGATCGGGATGTCCAAAACTAAAGCAAGACAAATTTAATAGTTGTTACTAGTATTGAGCATAAGGTTAGACTAAATAATTAGGGGAAGGATATCACATTCCAAACCAGCAATATTTCTTCCCCTTCCCCTATAATTGTATGTTTGAAATTGTATCCTTCTCTTCATCAGCACAATCTCAAGTGTCTGTAAGGGCCAGTTCACACCAGACCATGGTGTGGATAAGGTGCAATCCGTGTGTGTTTCCCACACTGTGTTTAGAACGCACTGGTGTGTGATCTGCTGTGGGTGTCAATATATTCTTATGGACACCCCAATTGCAGATCACAAACGCAGTGCGTTTGCCTACACTAGATAGCATGATACTGCAGTACCCTGCGATTTGGTGTAGTGCATTTTTAAAAGTAGGACATGCACTACTTTTTGTGCGATCCAGTGTAACTTGCAGTTTATTCGATGGGCTGAAAATCACACAGCACTGAAAAGAACAGGAATCAGGTATGAACCGGCCCTAATTCCATTTTCTTTTTAATTCTAGAAAAAAACAACAAGCTGAAAAGTTGGATAGAACAATAAAACAGCTGTAATTTCCATATTTCTTTTGCCAAATGTGTCTCATTGAAGAGATTTCCCTTCACTTTTTATCCTATAGACTCAAGTGGAAGTAAAAGGATATTTTTCCAATGTGGGAGACATCCCTTTTAGCCAGTTGTCACAGTAACAATTTTCTGTATTGGAAGGTGGCTAGAGGCAACTCAAAATTTTGGATTTACCCTCACTTTAACTACCAGTGATATTGGTGATCAATTCAATTGAAAAGTCTGTGTCACCACTTCCTCTTCCCTTTTGTGGGTTGCATTGATGTGTGTGCTATATGTTTTTATGTGTGTCGCTGTGAGGAAAAACAAGGACATGCTGCAGATTTCCACATGGCTCTGCACTGCACCTGAGAACAGCATTTTAGAGAAGCCCGGAGTTGGACGCAAGCTCAAGGGAGGGCTGACATGACAGGGGAGCCGAGAAACTGGCAAGGATAGGGGTTAAAAGAATGGGAGTGGACAAATTAGAGGAAAGGGGGGTGGTAGGTTAGTGTTCCCGGAGTGGGTAAGAGGAGCTAAGGTCCTTTGCTCAGTCTCTTGCCACCTCTCCCTTCAGCATGGCAAGCATGGAGGGATTTCTTCTACAACTGCGGGCCGCAGCTGCTTCTCACGGCCCTGAATGGCTCCACAGGCAGATCGCGGTGATTGAAGAGGAAGACACACCGGTGACAGGTACATCTGGGGCACAGCACGCTCGGAGGTCTCGGCCTCCAGAGCGCTTTTCACCCCCCTCCTCCCCCCGAGCTCAGTGCCATTTAGGGAGCCCACGCATGGTGGACCCTTCATGCGCACCGGCTCTGCCGTCCACTCCGGTGGCCAGTGCGAGCACCGGAAGAGAAATCCCCGTCGCCGGCGGAGCTCATCTGGTGGTGGCCGAGGTGCGGTATCTCCGCCGGTCCCGCCAGCTCGCCACGGGAGACGGAAGCACACGGCCAGCTCTCCTGATGTGGCCCCTTCTAGGGAGTCGGCCCAGCGTGGGAGAGGCCGCCATGCGGGGACCGGTTAGTCGGTGCGAGAGACCGGTGTCCCCCTATCCAATGTCCAAGATGGTCGGTCCCTTAGGTCTGGGGGCAGAGCCAGTTGGGTACCCCCCTCATCCACCTTGGCGGCAGTCCACGTCAGGAGAAGCGCTGGAAGCACGGGAGTGAGGCGCAGCAGGGGGGCCGGGACCAGCATTTCCAGACCCGTGACTGTGGCCTCAACGGTGGCGATCCCGGCTGCAGCGGGCCAGCAAGATGCGACTTTTCCCCGGTCAGAGGGATTGTTGTCTAGCTCTGATGACGAAAGGCCGGTTCGGGCAGCAGCGGTGGAGACCGGACGCGCGGCTGTGGGACCCCGTCCTGTGCAGCCTGGTTAGTCAAATCTTAACACTTTATCTCCCTTGCAGGTTGTTTTGGGTGGTTTGTTAGGTTTGGGGGTGGGGGGCGGCGAGGGGCAGAGTGCATCCCCCACCGGTATGGCCAAACGCTCCCCCTCCTCAGGCAGCAACCCAAGGGGATGCAGCGTCAGGCATGGGGTCCAATTTACAAACTCTCCTGGTGGGTTTGCACTCGCTGGTTCAACGTTTTGATGGGGTTTCAGTTGCCTCTTCTCCTGTGCAGGGTTGGGTGCCCAGTCTTGCAGGGACAGCTCTTCTGCTTGTGGGAGTTTTAGTGCCGGGGACAGGCGAGGGTTCGTCCACTGTGGTGGGAGAAGGGGGGGTGCAGGAAGGCTCAGGGGTCATTGACAAGCCCGTGACGGGTAAGGAATCAGGTAAAGCAGTTGACACTGTACGTTTGGCGGTCGCGGCCAAATGTGAAGTGTATGTTTGCTTTGAAGTTCCTTTAGGGGCTCATCTGAAGCCGGTGGTGCTGGAAAAAATCTGGAAAGGTGAATACGTGGAGAATTTTTCCTTACTGCCGCTTGAGAAATTTAATTTGGACAGGGTTAAGCCGGATGAGTCCAAAAAAGAAGAGGAAGAAAAACGTAGGTATCACCTTATTCCCCGATCCTTTGCCAATTGGCTCCAGGCATTTGCTATTTTAGCAAGTGTGATTGGTGAAAAACAACCCGAGTGCTGCTCTGCGCTCTTTTGCTACCTGGACGCAATTGGCGAAGCTCAATGGATTCATGGGGAACAGGCTTGGCTCTGATACGACAAGCAATTTCGTCAGAGGAAGGCGGTTCGTCCCTCACTAATGGGACCATAAAGACATCAGCTTGTGGATGAAGCTGATGTCTGCGGCTCGGTCCACTCCTACTTTATTTCCAGGCAGGGTTGGAGGTGCGGATGCCCTGGGACAGCCGGCCCCAAAAGTTAAAGGGGTGTGTTGGCAATTTAATGAAGGGACCTGAAGGTATGGAAGCGGCTGTCGTTTCAAGCATGAATGCTCAGGCTGTGGGGGCGGACACATGTTATCCCGATGTTTCAAAAGAGGGAAGGGTAGGCCCGGGGATTCTTCAGGAAAGAGGGAGGACTCCGGTGATGGTGGAAAAGATGCGTCCCTTTCCAAATACATATCCAGATCGGGCGGCTGCCCTGTTGTTGGAGTCGGGTTTTTCCGAAGGTTTTCGTATTCCATGTGCGCTATAAAATTTTCCTCCTGTAGCCAGGAATTTGTGGTCGGCTTTTGAACACCCTGGGGTAGTATCCGAGAAGCTAGCTAAAGAGGTGGCGTTGGGTAGGATGAGCGGCCCTTTCCCATCCCTCCCTAGGGCGGACCTGGTGATTTCTCCCTTGGGGGTGGTACCCAAGAAGGAACCGAAAAAATTTAGATTCATTCACCACTTGTCTTTTCCAAAAGGGGGTCTGTTAATGACGCCATTGATCCTGACGCATGCTCGGTGTCATATACATCGTTCGACACGGCGGTTTATTGGGTTCGGCGATATGGCCGGGGGGCCCTCATGGCGAAGACTGATGTTGAGACGGCTTTTCGGTTACTTCCGATTCACCCTGACAGTTTTTACCTTTTGGGATGCCAATGGAAGGAGGAATATTATGTTGATCGGTGCTTGCCAATGGGCTGTTGTATCTCATGCTCACTGTTTGAGACGTTCAGTTCATTTGTGGAATGGGTAGTACGAGACGCATCTGGAATTAAATCCATCATACACTATCTTGATGATTTTTTGTGTGTAGGCCCTCCTTCGTTCAAGGTGTGCGGGAATTTGCTGGCTACACTTCAGCATATCTCAGAGCGCTTTGGAATACCATTGGCTCCGGAAAAAACGGTGGGTCCAGTTACTGAACTCAGTTTCCAAGGTATAATGATTGATTCTCGGGCCATGGAATGCCGTTTACCGGAGGACAAACTACGGGTCCTCCAGGCAGAGATTCAATGTATGGTGGGTAAGCACAAGATTCAGCTGCGCCAGTTGCAATCGCTGTTGGGAAAGCTGAATTTTGCTTGCAGGATTTTGCCCATGGGGCGTGTGTTTTGTTGCCGCTTGTACATCACGCTGAGGTGGGAACACAGGGAGGACCTGCGCATTTGCCATGCCTTCCTGGATTCCTATAACGGCAGGGCGTTTTAGATGGAGGGCCCAGTTAGTAATTTTGACCTGGAATTCTATATTGACGCGGCTGGGTCGTCTGGCTTCGGGGCTTTCCTGAAGGGGCGGTGGTGTGAGGAGCGATGGCCGGAGGAATGGCGTAGGGCGGGTCTCCTCAATAATTTGGTAGTGCTGGAGCTATTTCCAGTTATCGTGGCGGTAGAAATTTGGGGGGAAGTAAATCAAAAAATAAGGTTGCACTGCGATAACATGGGGGTAGTTCAGGTCATCAACCAAGTGACGGCCTCTTCAATGCCAGTAGTGTGTTTGTTACGGCACCTGGTGTTGCGTTGTTTGCAGTTTAACGTTTTTCTGTATGCTGTGCATATTCCTGGCACATCTAACACTGTCGCTGATGCTTTGTCTCAGTTTCAGTGGGACAGATTCCGAGCGGTGGCACCTGCAGCGGAGCAGCACGGGAGTCCTTGTCCTCAGGAGTTGTGGCAAATAGCGTTGGAATCATCACGGATTGGATCCGGATTCGGTGTGCGCTAGTACATGGGCAGCGTAAGCTAAGGTTTGGCGGGAATGGTGTGTGTTGTTAGGAGGGGTGGACAGTGGAGCTGGAGTGGGGAGAGTGACAGCCTTATTGTACTTCATTGGTTTGAATTATGCAAAAGGGGTGTCTGCCTCCGCTATGGATCGCAAGATGGCAGGGTTGGCGTTCTGGTTTAAAATGACGGGGAAGGTGATGCCACGAGAGAGTTTATGGTTAGGCAAGCCTTGAAGGGGTATAGGAGAGGGGCCAAAAGTAGAGACAGTAGGCGCCCGGTCACTTTGTCAATACTGGAGCAGCTGCTGGTGGAGGTAAGTAACGTGTGTAATTCAGATTTCGAAGCTGTGTTGTTCAAAGTTGCATTTGTTTTGGCTTTTTATGGGGCATTCCGTTTAGGTAAGTTGGTTAGTCCTTCCAGGCGTGCGCAAGGGGGACTTCAGTTTGGGGATGTTCTCTGTGGTTCTGCACCTGTAGCTCTTTTTCTTCGCAGGTCCAAAACAGATCGGGCAGGCAAGGGTAAGTATGTGCATGTGTATGCTATCCCTGGTGGGGCGTCCTGTCCGGTTGCAGCTATACGGAAGTTTTTGGGTAGCCGCCCGTCGAGCGAGGGTTCCTTTTTGGTTCATCGGGATGGATCTTCGTTATCTCGGTATCAGTTCATTTCAGTTTTTTGTCAATGTTTAGTATCGTCAGGTAATGATCCTTCCATTTACGCTTCTTACTCCTTCCGCATTGGGGCTGCCACAGAGGCAGTCAGGTGGGGTTTGGACAGTTTCTTCATTAAGCGTATAGGGTGGTGGGACTCGGATCGGTTTAAACTTTATATACGCCCTCATTTGGTTTAGATGAACTAAGTTAGACATGTGATGCTGTGCTTAAGTTGGGGTTTGTTGTTTATTTGGTTCTACATGCTGCAAATTTTTCTTTCAGATGCCGGTGTTGGTCTCGTATGGATTATGGGACATTCGTTTGTCTTTTGGGGGGCACGAAGGGCAGATGTACGCCCTAATGGCCGCCAGTTAGGAGTACCAAGAGAGGTCGCTATGGTGCGGTGGATCGGAGTTCCTGGCATGCTGTGGAGCAGTGTGCTACCGGAAATCCACAAGTACACCCGTTTGGATCACGCCCCGGATGTGTTAGTCTTACATGTCGGGGGTAATGATTTGGGGGTGAGATCCATGCAACACCTGATCAGGGATATAAAGTTTGATGTTCTTAGGATCCGTACTGATTTTCCCCGTACTATAGTGGTGTGGTCAGATATTGTGTGCCGTACGTACTGGCGGTTTGCCAGGTCTATAGAGAAGCTCAATAAAACCCGGATCAAAGTTAATAAGGAGGTAGGTCGATTCATTGTACAATAAAAAACAGGTGGTGCAGCGCTCCAATGAAAGCAACAATGAAAGTCCATAAAGAATTCAATCAATCCGAACAATCATATGTGATGTGACTTCATGCTGACATCTCAGTGACTTTCTGTGATCCGTCCACCAATGTAAAGGATGGCCTCTCACCTTATAGCAGGGACCCTTTGATTATAGAGGGTCAGAAGTGCTTTCCCTTACGGGTCATATGAGGTTGATGCACGGCAGATCCAGATCAGTCAAACAGCAGGACAAAGGCAAGCATATGGCAGCATATGACACTCTCCCAGCGTTTACAGTTTATATGGAACAGAAAGAGTACAACATAGTGCTCTCCATAAAGTACAAATTTATTGACTAAAATAACTATAGCACTTACAGACAAGGCACTCATCCAGTGCCAGATATTGCAGCATGTAGCGTATATGGGAAAAAGAGATGCGTGATGGCCGCGGGTGACGTCACGACGCTTCCTTCTTCTGAACGCGTTGTGTCCCAATGGGCGGGGACTGACCTTAATAAAGATTCAGTTCTATCCAAATGTAATGGACCAAGTCACCACCAAGTTTTCGGTTATCTAAAATTCTGGAAACGCTTCCCAGTGTGAAATTACAGCTATGTAGTTTACAGGCCTGCTTTGTACCACCGTGTAAAATAACGGTCCACAACAGAAGGAAAATCTCGAGGTCCTTCAGCCATGTAAAGGCAAAAGACAATTCAGCAGCAGTTCTTATTCCCAAGTAGTGCACTCCTCCGTCCACACCACAAACAAATCTCCTTTCTTTGCACATTTTAGTCCTTTACCAAAGCTTTGTCCTTTACCAAAGCTACCAAAGAATAAAGTGATTGAAGTGGGGAACCATATCGGTATGGTATCCTTGGTTGATGCCAACTGCCATCTGGAGATGGGTATCAGCGGGTAGGTTTGAGTGGTGTCGTTTGAGTCGGAGCGGCTGATGGCCGGGTGTGGACACGCTGATACGGTGAAATGTGGTCGGTGTCTCCAAGGATCCCTGACACTGGTTTAAAATGTATCTGAAGGAATATCGTGTGTTTTTTACCTAATAAAAAGTTATGGTTAAAATGTTTAATAAAATGGCCAAGTGAGGCCAATTTCCTCCAAAATGGGTGTGATCTGGTTATTTTATTAGTTAAGTATGGTATTGGGTATTTAGAAGGTTTTGCATAGGCCATACCATAGTCAAGTGTGAACAGGGCTCAGTGGTTATCTGTGTGCACTTGCAGGGGCCAGCATTTTTCTGCTGCAAAAAAAAATAATAATTTTCTGCACATAACAAGCCCTTAGTTAAATACTGATGTTAACTTTTTTTCAAAATTTATATTTAGAATTTTTTAGGTGTTAAAACAAATCAGAGTAATGCCGTGTACACACGGGTGGACTTTTCGACCGGACTGGTCCGTCGGGACGAATCCGTCGGACAATCCGACCATGTATGGGCTTCATCGGACCTGCAGCAGACTTTTTCGGTCGAAAATCAGACAGACTTTAGATTTGGAACATGTTTCAAATCTTTCCGACGGACTTGAGTCCGGTCGAAAATTCCACTCGTCTGTATGCTAGTCCGACGGACGAAAACCGACGCTAGGGCAGCTATTGGCTACTGGCTATCAACTTCCTTGTTTTAGTCTGGTCGTACGTCATCACGTACGAATCCATCAGACTTTGGTGTGATCGTGTGTGTAGGCAAGTCCGTTCCTTTGAAAGTCCGTCGGAAGTCTGTGAAAAGTCCGTTGAAAGTCCGTCGGAAAGACCGTCCGACCTTTGATGCCAAAAAGTCCACCCGTGTGTACACTGCATAAGATTTACAACATAAATTTGCTTGAGTATAAAATCTTCAGCAATTTTGGTGATTTAGGGATGTGATTTCCATTGACATCTGTGCAGAAACCCGCACAGATGTCTCTGAAATCGCCCTCGAAGTCAGGACTGACATGCGGGAATGAAATCATTCCCGCAGTCAGTGTGAATCAGGGATTCGTTTATTTGGACCAAGCTGGTCAAAATTAACTATTTCCTTCACTAATGCCTCGTACACACGATCGCACTTTCCACTAACAAAACCGTGGAATTTTGTTCGAAGGGCGTTGGCTCAAAATTGTCTTGCATACACACGGTCACACAAATGTTGGCCAACAATTAAGATTGTAGTGAAGTACTACGTGGTTTTTCAGCTCTTTAGCTCCAACTTTTTGGGCTTAAAAAACAAGAAAAAATACTGCGCTACCACTAAATCGATAAACCCCCCAAAAAGCAGCAGTTAAACAGTGAGATGTGCACCAAAATGACAAAAGAAAAAGAAATAACCGCGCTAAAATATATATGAATAAGATATGTGAAATATTCTTATATCGATGTCCCAAAAACCTCTGTTAGAAAGTTCATGTATGTATGTGAAACATTGCGATAATCAGAAAAATATATATAAGTCCATACATAAAACTGTGAATCAAAAGGTGATGTCCATATGTGGTAGATGGAAATCTTTATATATGATAATTGACCACAATCAGTCACAGAGAGAAGCCCATGAATGGACACAACCAGACTTGGTGGTAAAGATGAAAGAGACACCACAATCAGTGATCCACCACCGCACAAATATTGCGCTTACCACAAGGCAAGCAAAAATCAGCCTATGTTCCGTCCTGGTATGGGAAAATCCAGCTGGTGTGACTTGACTGCATACAGCGTGGCTAAGAGGATGTAGCAAGGACCCCAAACTCTCGTCTTACAGGCATGTGAATAAAAAGAAACTGACCATAGTGTAATACTGGCAGGACAGTTTAATAAAAAAAGGTAGAAAACTTACATAAGTAGATTAAAAACAGCAAATAGCCGGCCGGCATAGCGAGCACCCGTCCACACTAGGATGGCGATGACGTCAGAGCATCAACCTCCCGACGTACGTTTCACCACAAATGGCTCCCCAGACGATTACCATCCATGTGTGCAGGGTGTTCACTACAAACGGGCCCCTGAGGGGGGTGGGCACTGAGACCCACGCTGCACACATGGATGGTCCGCTTGTTCACAGAAGAGGATGATCGGTGCAGCGGGAGGGATAGCTGTGAGCTTTTCAGCTGACAGCCGCAGGAGGGAGAGGAGGAGAATTGGCTGACAGCTGAAAATCCATGCAGGGAGATCGGTGCTCACAGCTATCCCGCCCCTATTATCCCCTGGTTGTTTCCTGTGTTCTCCTCCGGCCCCCTCTCCATGTGCTCATTCGGCCCCCTGTCCTCCTCCTCCGCCCCCCCGCAGCCGGCTTCCGTCCTCTCCTCTCCCCTCGGCTGCTGGGGGGATATGTTACCGGCCTCTTCCTTTTCTGAACTGGTTACAGAGAGCCATCGCTTCCAATCACTCCTGTGTCCTGTGATAACTGAACAGAGTAATCTGTGTTTCCTATGCTTCAGTTTATGAATGTGGCCTCTGCCTCCTGTCCATTCATCTTCAGTACTGAGGCTCTCTGTCTCAAAGGGGAGATGTCAGTGGTCTGTTTAGACCCCTGATATCTCACCAAAGTCCACCAACAGGGCTGATAAAAAAATACAATAAATAATAAAAAATGTAATTGTAAAAAAAAGTAAATTGTAATATAAAAAATATAAAATAAAAAACTACTGACACCACTCCTCCCTGCCCTACTGATACTGTCCACTACCCCAACCCTCTCCCGCCAAAAAGCATTGTGAAAAAAATTAAAGACAAATTAAATTGTAAAAAAATAAATACATAAAAATAAACTACTGACACCATCCACTGACCTACTGACCCATACCCCACCCCTACACTTTCCCAGAAGCACTTTGAAAAAAATATAAAATAATAAAAACAAAAAACTACTGACACTATCCACTGCCCTACTGACACTGTCCACTACCCACCACCATACAGTCCATACTCCTCTTATGCACATACTACCCACCGCCTTACACTCCACACTCCATTCCTGCACATACTACCCACTGCCTTACACTCCACATTCCTCTCCTGCACATACTACCCACCGCCTTACACTCCACACCCCTCTCCTGAACATACTACATACCACCTTACACTCCACACTCCTCTCCTGCACATACTACCCACCGCCTTACACTCCACACCCCTCTCCTGTGCATACTACCCACCGCCTTACACTCCACACTCCTCGCCTGCACATACTACCCACTGCCTTACACTCCACACTCCTCTCCTGCACATACTACCCACCGCCTTACACTCCACACTCCTGCACATACTACCCACCGCCTTACACTCCACACCTCTCTCCTGCACATACTACCCACCGCCTTACACTCCACACTCCTCTCTTACACATACTACCCACCACCTTACACTCCACACTCCTCTCCTGCACATATTACCAACCGCCTTACACTCCATACTCCTCTCCTGCACATACTACCCACCGCCTTACACTCCACACCCCTCTCCTGCACATACTACCCACCGCCATACACTCCGCACTCCTCTCCTGCACATACTACCCACCGCCTTACACTCCACACCCCTCTCCTGCACATACTACCCACCGCCTTACACTCCACACTCCTCTCCTGCACATACTACCCACCACCTTACACTCCACACTCCTCTCCTGCACATACTACCCACCGCCTTACACTCCACACCACTCTCCTGCACATACTACCAACCTCCATACACTCCGCACTCCTCTCCTGCACATACTATCCACCGCCTTACACTCCTGACTGTACATTTCTTATTTAACATTACTGCATTCTGCACTATTCAAGTCATCTCAGACTCTAGTAAACCACACCCCTTAGTAAGCCACACCCAATATTTAGCACACTTTAAACCACACCCACATTTCACCGCCATTTTTTTTAAATCAGTGCTTAGGGCCCACTTTTTATCTTGCATAGGGGCCCACTCATTTCATGATACGCCCCTGCTCAGCCCGACTCGATTTTGTTCTGGGATCGGGATGGGAAGGCCTCTTACTGCTGCCAGAACACAGTGCTGTACACTGCATATAGCTGAGGATATATGCCTTTATACAGCTCTCACAGCTGCTGCATGTGTTAGTGAAGTAAATAGTTCATTTGGACTAGCTGGAGATAAGCTTTAGGTTATTAAGACGTAAGCTTTCAGGATACCTTAGATCCCTTCTTCAGGCTTCATTCTAAAAATGGTTCTGAAACCTACATATTTACAGTATTGTATCTACAGAGATACAAGTGTTTGGGGTTAAGTTTCCCTCTTTGGAATAAAAACATCCACAATCCAGTAGCATTCATTGCAAGTATAAGTTTACTTAAGAATAATAATATATACAGAGATACACAGCGCTGAGGTCCACTCCTCATGGGAGAAAAAACGAGACATTAAAACTATCCAGGTTATAGTGAGAAGGGAATAATGTAATAAAATATCCCTGTAACCAAATAATTGTAAAGCCTTTGTATTGTATAATTTTAGCTGAATATTATAGAGACAGTCATTCCAAACATGCATACAATGCAATATGAGTACACAACAGAACAAAGCCCAATTATTCACCGTATTTGGTTACCAATCCCTTTGCCAATATTGTTCCCCTTTGATACTCATTTTCTTTTTATTATAGTGCAACAAACCAATGCCCTTGGGGAATTTCTGAAATATGAATACTCTCATAGAAAGTACTAAATTAACAACAAGCCTCCACAGGGATACTTGGAAAGTACCAATTTAACCGTGAGATCACGGCATGTAGCTCAATGCCTGAAGCTGCAAAAACAACATGAGCTACATTTGAAGTAGAATAGGACATATTTGACCCCATCAATTTCAATGAAAGTGTGCAAAAAATTTACAAAAGCGTTTACTGCATGTGCTTCTCAGGCAATCCCATAATGGAGCAAAAAAACGCATGATCCTGCCCCAAAAAAAACATCTGTACAGCACTTCACCATAAAACAAAACCCACAAAAAAGCCTCAAAATTGCTTACAGTGTGAATGGGAGCATACTGTTATGCTGTATGTTACCCTGTGAATGTACACCAGTCAGTTATCATTAAAGTGACCTCTGATGTCTGCACCATTTATAAAGCAGATGCACCATATCAAAGTCTTTTTGAGCAGCATTTCTTTGCGTAAAGCATTTATTATAGCAGAGATCAGATTGGGAGAAGAATAATCCGTACAAACAGCCAGTCAGTTGTGCCTACAGGTAACATGCTGGTAGGAGGAGAGGGCAGAGTCCCAGAGAGATGAGCTTATCAGTGTGCTGCTTCTCATTTTACTGTCCAGTCATAGACTGGGGGAGGAACAAGACCTGTCAGTGTTACGTAACTGCAGCAACATAAAATGCCTTGGCAGACAGGACTGTGGTGTGGGGTAGTAACGTGTAAATCTCAGAACTGGATAGACAGAAATACAAATGTGGCAGGTAAAACAGGTCTCCTTATGTTTATTTAATCTGTTTATTTAGTTTTTTTAGCTGGAGTCCAGCTTTAATAGCCTACCTTCAGCTGCTTATATTTACCTTGAATTTTTGCAGAAGTGAAAGTTTCCCTCGTTGAGGCGCATAGGTTAAAGTTTAACTATACTTGAAAAGCATTTATATGACAAAAACGAATGTTATCTGTTGATATGTGACACTGTTTTTGATAAACGACCGCATCAATATCTAGTTGGATAGATGCAGGGCTTTTTTTCTGAAACAATAGGTGCTGGAACTCAACCACGACCCCCCAAAACCCTCCACCCACACACACCCTCCAAATCACATCAAATAGTGGGTGTGTTCCTTCAAATTTCACGAACATTAGGAGCGTCTTAAAGGGGCATTAAATACCAAGATTGCATTACATACAGAGTGCAGAGTTCAGGGGGGTTACACACAGAGTGCAGAGCTGTCACCGGAAACCGGACTTCTGTGTTTACAAGTGATTGTGGTGAGCAGCCCCCCCAAGGGTCTGAGCCAGAGGTGGTGGAACTGGGTTCCACCAAGTTCCCACTGAAAAAAAGTCCTGGATAGATGTAGTAGCAAATCTCAATACATTTTCAAGGTGCTCATCAGATATTTTGGGTCCAATTTTGCCCTTCGTGTTCTTCATCCTTGAAAATAGTGACTCACAAATATAGGGGCTGTCGCTAAAGTGTGATAGTAAAGAGTGGGGGATTTTTCTTTGGGAACATAAAATGTATAAAAGTCCAGTGAAGAGACAATGAAATTACCACACCAAAAAAAAAATCAACATTTTAAAGTAAGTTTATGACTTGGTGTTGGGCCGCATTCATAGCCATCTTGGGCCACAGGTTGGACACTCCTGTTTTAGATACTAGTAGATTTTAACCAATTACCGGTATATTATTGAACTAAAAAAATATATAAACTACCTTAATTACACCCCCCCCCCCAACCAAAATTGTGTTGCAGCTTTTATAATTTATGGATACACTTGATTCACCGTGCGCATGGTGTGGAATCTGATTGAGACCCTGTTATTTGTGAGGTAGCTCCAACCAATGGGATCCCTGGTATATGCTCATAACCACTATTTTGTAGTATGTATTGATTAACTGTCCCTTACATACTTACTATAGCTCAGTGAGATGTTACCACTAGTATCAGCACCATAGTTTAATACCATAGTAGGTTACATAGTAGGTGAGGTTGAAAAAAGACACCTACCTTTTTACTCATAGAGTTTCTAGTGACCCTTTCTTACCTGTTCCCATACTCACCCTGGGGCATCCTCACAATGCCTTCTTATGGTCGGCTTCCATCCTATGTGTATTTGACGCCTGGGGTGAGTGTTCTTAGGAATGACCACAGCCAATTAAAAATATCTCAAAAAATGTTATGTGTATAAATGTATATACCTTGTTAACACAGACTACATGACTTGACATGTCCCCTATTTTGTTGTTGTAGGATTAATTCCTTTCCCATTTAAACTCCTGAAGAAGCAGGTTTACCGCAAAACATGTTGAGTGTTGGCTAACTGTACACACCAACTACATACATTGCCATATTCATTTATTTCGGGTATAACATGTAATGTACAGTTTAGTCATTGTAATGGGTTATTTTTAAACCTTGGTTTTAAACCTTTTTGTATATGTTCCATAAAATATGTAATAAAGGATTTTATGTGGCT
Organism: Aquarana catesbeiana; assembly: GCA_037953035.1. NCBI lineage: Eukaryota > Metazoa > Chordata > Amphibia > Anura > Ranidae > Aquarana > Aquarana catesbeiana. The sequence continues at coordinate 1,006,814 of JBBHAA010001420.1, read as the reverse complement.
GTTATGCTTCTGACGGTACAAAGAAAAATCCTTCTGCCCCCTCTCCCTGAACATGCCTGTTGGTTCATATGTCCTAATAATTTATTTAGAATGAGGGTGCCTGGGTCAGTGTGATACTAAAAGCAAGTAACACTTTATTCAGATACACTTACATAAAAGTATCTTGCAAGCTGCACACAGGGTGGATGTGGATCACCAATCAAGAAGTCAGCCGTCACAAGGAATGAGAAGACTGCTGTGGGGATAAGCTCAGACCTGCCGTATGGAGGTGTATAACCAGCAGCGTCTCCAGCTCTCACACCTGCTCTCACAGAGCTAGCAAAAGACCAAATAAGGGCAGGGGCGGGCCGCAATGTGTTTCCGAGGCGTCTCCTTCTCTTCTGAAGGAGGAGGCATCTCAGAAACACGTTGCGGCCCGTCCCATCCTACAATGGTATGGAGACAGGTGGGGGCCATCTTCCCCTCACTCGTCTCCATACCACACGGATGGCTCCAGTAAGCGGCGGAGGGCAGCGGAGAGCAGCGGGAGGGGGGCCCTCTCCCGCCGTCGATAAAAGTGATCTTGCGGCAAATCCGCCGAAGAGACCACTATTATCGGAAACTAGACCGCCCGCTGAAGAAGAGGATACCGGGGTTATGGAAGTTAGCTGCTGCCATGACAAAGATATCCCTCTTCAAACAACCGACGTATATTGGCGTGCGGCGGTCCGGAAGTGGTTAAGAATGCTAGAATGTGGAATGTTTTGATGTTTTGGTAAAATGTATTTTTCTCTGTCACTTTCACTTGTTACTCTCCATCTCCCAACAATCTTTACCCAAACTCACACAGGTGTCTTTACAAAGCACAAACAATACCATTGCTGATGCAAATTTAAAATGAGTCACAATTTTTTGTATTTTTTATAATTTCCAAATAATAATAATTTGAGCCCAAAAAATGTGATATGTGTACCAACATCAGAAATCAAATTGTAATTCCCCAAAATTTGAGGGTAATATCACTATTCCACACTCACCCACAAAGAACCACCAAATATCACATAATAAATCAATAGGAATAACTCTCAAGTAATGTAATTCCATCACCTGTATGTCCAAAGAAATGTAGTATTTATGTGTATTTATGTGTAGAAGGTTTACACATGTGGCAGCTCTGTGGCATAGAGGTTAGAACTTCTGCTTAGCATCTCTGAGTGTCTGGGTTCAAATCCCAAACATAACACTTCATGTAGATAAGTTGTCTCATCTCCCAGGTCCTAAAACTATGTCTAAATGTAGTATTTATGTGTAGGAGGGTTCCACCATCATTGTAAACCTTGCCAGATGCACTATCTAGCCAAAAGTATTGGGACGCCTGCTTTTACATGCATATGAACTTTAATGGCAGCCCAGTCTTAGTCCGTAGGGTTAAAATTTGATTTGGCCCACCCTTTGCAGCTAGAACAGCTTCTGGAAAGGCTAGAAAGGCTGTCTACAAGGTTTAGTGTGTCTATGGGAATGTTTTACCATTCTTCCAGAAGTGCATTTGTGAGGCCAGGCTCGCAGTCGCAGCCCTAATTCAGCCAAAAGGTGTTATATTAGGTTGAGGTCAGGACTCTGTGCAGGCCAGTCAAGTTCCTCCACCCCAAACTCACTCATCCATGTCTTTATGGACCTTGCTTTGTGCACTGGTGTGCAGTCATGTTGGAACTGGAAGGGGCCATCCCCAAACTGTTCCTACAAATTTGTGAGCATGAAATTGTCCAAAATGTCTTGATATGCTGATGCCTTAAGAGTTCCCTTCACTGGAACTAAGAGACCAAGCCCAACCCCTGAAAAACAACCCCACATCATAATCCCCCCTCCACCAAATGATTTGGACCAGTGCACAAAGCAAGGTCCATAAAGACATGGATGAGTGAGTTTGGGGTGGAGGAACTTGACTGGCCTGGACAGAGTCCTGACCTCAACACAACAGAACACCTTGGGGAAGATTTAGAGCGGAGACTGTAAGTCAGGCCTTCTCGTCCAATATCAGTGAGTGACCTCACAAATGCACTTGGAAGAATGATCAAACATTCCCATAGACACACTCCTGAACCTTGTGGACAGCCTGTCCAGAAGAGTTGAAGCTGTTATAGCTGCAAACGGTGGGCCAAATTAATTTTGAACCCTACAGACTAAGACTGGGATGCAATTACAGTTCATGTCTGTTTAAAGGCAGGCGTCCCAATACTTAGGCCAATATATTGTATATTGCTTGTGGCACTGAGCATGGCCATGGCCTTAGGGCTGGTTCACACCAGAGATGCAGACAACATGTGTGAGGCTGCCTGCCGGAAATCCATGGTGCACGGCAGGAGGGGAGGAGCCGGGGGAGAGGAGTACATGATGCCACTCACTGACCCTGGAAACTGGGGCAGTGCTCAAGCGGTCAGTGACAGTCCGCCCCTGGGCGGGGAAAACTAGTTGCAGCCCCGGACACAAGACGGGGACACCGACTGTGGGACATTCCCTACAACTCCCACACACACATTAGGTAAATTAGGCAGCCGCGAGGCCCCTGGGAGCGCGAGGCCCTAGGCGGCCGCCTAATTTGCCTAATTAGAGAGCCACCTCTGCTCCTGTCGAAATAGTTTCTAATGTATTGGGACTTAATATTGGAAGCTCATTGCAGCCAGGGACTGATGTTATTGTTTGTTAGCACTAATCATGCCCAGGGACTTTGACATTTAAAATTGTAGGGTTTACACCACACAGGTACATATGCTTAGAAAACCGTTGCTTTGTTTATGTGCATGTAAATTTACTTCAATCTTTGGCCTGTAGTTGGAGATTTGATGCACATAGCCAAGGGCTAACACAGTTGCAAATAGTATTATGTGTTCCTGCTCATCAGGTGCAATCACTTTAGACATACATGAAGAGACAGATTGAAAGATACTGGTGGGCGTGTACTTCTATTGGGCATGTGTCAGTGTGCTAACAATACAACTTACCTTATATAAAGGGCTGCAGTAGGGGGGTTTCGTTTGTGCTGAGAAGGCCAGCTTTTTTGGTGTGATTTGTGTGTGAGAAGGTATGATATTGTGCATATTGACAAACGCCCAACTAGGGCTGTTTGTTTGCTGAAATTCTTGTGCATTTTTTCAATCAAAAGTGGGTTTATGTGGCCAAGCTGTTAATGTTGTGTGTGTATTGTTCCTGTCTGACCATGCAAACATGTTTTGGAAGCATGTGCTGACATTCTACTCTTTGATCTCATTGCTTAATCATGTACACAGAAATGCAGCTTCCAGCAGAACATGGTCACCAATGTAATGTATATGTGGATTGTGGGGTGGTGGTAGGTGTTATATTTTGAACATGTGCCTTTTTTAATATTATTTTGGAATGCTTTGTAAGAATAATGACTGTTAAGTATGTTTCTATAATCTTGCAGATAAAAATGTGATATGTTGCCCATTATACACTGAAAGTAAAGCTGTGTCCACTCTAAGGTTTCGACAAATTGTAGATTGTAAACTCCTATGAGCAGGGCCCTTAAAATCCAATTGCTAACTGTTTCGCTAAATGTAGCACCATATATCCTGTAGAATTATTTTTTTTTCTAAGCTAATAAATGAATGTACATAATTTTGTTTCTGCTGGCAAAATAAAAGTACATTATTGAGCTTGTTCGTTGTGGGTTTTTTTTCTCTTTTCCTTCTTCTTTTTAATTCGTTTTGGGGGTGGTGGTTTCTATATGTATTTGTGCACCAAAAAAACTAATCTCTTCAGCACACCTGCAAGTAAATGATAAAGGTGGAATCTTTATATATATATATATAACAGCTGTGGAGAATTGCAGGTAATGGATTCAGCTGGTGGATAGGCAGTGTTGTATGTGTCAGCCCTGGTTCACATTGGTGCGATTTGACATGTCAAATCGGTGGCAATGGCACTGTTCTAATTGGTGTGATTTCGGGGTGAGATTTTTATTGACATCAGTGCAATCAGAAACCTGCACAGATGTCTCTGAAATTCCCCCCCCGCAGTCAGGACTGACAGTTCAGTTCAGCTGAACTCGCACGATTTCCTCCCGCTGTCAGTGTGAAACAGCACTCAAACTGGGCCTTTGTCTTTGTAATTCACCTGCTGCTATTCCAGGGACACCATTTCTTATTGAACTCCCTTAAGTTTACCTTCAAATATCATTATATGTAGAAATTCAGATTTGCATATCTGCAAATAAACAAAAATAAAAAATTCTAATCGTGGTTGCAATCAAATATTCACAGCTGCAATCAAAAGAGCGTGGTTTCACCTTCTGACCCGGAAATGAGTCATTGTAATCACCTGGAAGTTCCTGTGCTGGTCAGGATCTACATCTAGGTGCACATATTGAGGTCCCTCTTTAGCAAAGAGGAGGTGCTGCTCATTTGCCGGGTAAGTGTAGGATATGTACTTGTGCTTACTCAATGTGGGGGTGGATGTGGTAGTTAGATTTGCTGTGGGTGGGGTTCATTGATTTGTTTGGCATCACCACACATTTGCTTCTGGCCCATGTGCACACATCACTTCCTGCATTTATTCTGCTGATGTAAATCAGTAAGGACTATGCAAATATAAATGAGAGCTCCTTTCTATTAAAATATATATGACTTGTTTCACAGTTGGCCGACTTTTCCAGCAAATTTGGACCTCCGAGTTGCATGACAAGTTGTACCCCATGATTCTCAATGATAACCATTCATATCTGTGCTACTTCAATTTGCAATAACTTCAAAGAAGTCCCTGTACTACTTTGCTTGACTTTCATGTGACTTGAGATGCATAGGGCGCAATATTACACAGGCATTCCCAGAAGTTGGGGCCAAGATGCAGCAGCAAAGTGGCAGCAAAATAGTGTGACTTTCAGGTCGCAGCAGTGTGAATGAGATTCATGGATAATACCTTTGAATTAGGCACTATTCTCACTTGTGCATCCTGTAAGTGGGTCAAATTCATCCCTGTACTAATTTGGTTTGACTTTGATACGACTTGAGGTCCATATACCACAAGATTACACAGGCATTGGTTGTACAAGTGCAAATGGGGCCTAATTCAAAGGTGTTATCAATGCATCTCTTTAGGGTCCTTTCACACTTGGCCGACTTTTCATATAACTTGAGGTCCATAAGGCCCCTTTCACACTTGTGTGACCTGAAAGTCCCGTGATTTTATAGCACTGTTTGCCACAAATTTGATGTGATTTGAAGCAATGCCAGTGTAATCTTGACCCCATGTTGATGGGGACAAGGGCCTCATCCTCACAACCCTTGCCCGGTGGTTGTGGGGGTCTGCGGGCGGGGGGTTTTAACAAGGGGGCCTCCAGATCCCCGCCCACCCTATGTGAATGGGTATCGGGTACATTGTACCCCTACCCATTTATCAAAAAAGCTGTGAAATGTGACAAAATACAATAGCAATTCCTTTATTAAAAATGACTTCTTCTTTCCCCCGCTTCTTCCTCCATCTTCCTCCGGTCTTCCTTCAGTTTTCTCCCTCTTCCTCCAGCTTCTTCTTCCCCCTCTTCTTCCTCTGCTTCTTCCTCCGGTCTTCTCCATCTTCATCCGGCTTCTTCTTCCCCCGGTCCATCCTCTGGTCTTTCTCCTCCGCCGCTGTGGCCAGCTGATCTGTCCGCTTCTATAGTGCACATATCATATATAACTATGGGGCGTGGCCGTCAGATGAAGTCAGCAGGAGACCCTGCCCCTTGTGACATCACTGACCCATCATACCCCGGTTGGTGAAATCACAAGAGGCGGGGTCTGGGAGTGACGTCATCTGCCCCATCGCAGCATTGGAGGAGGTTTGTTTTTGAATGTTCAGTGGGAGCGGCGGCGAGAGCGGTGGAGGAGAAAGACCGGAGGACGGACCGGGGAAGAAGAAGCCAGACGAAGATGGAGAAGACCGGAGGAAGAAGTGGAGGGAGATGGAGGAAGAAGCGGAGGAAAGAAGAAGCTGGAGGAAGAAGGAGAAGACTGAAGGAGGACCGGAGGAAGATTTGGGAAGAAGCGGGGGAAAGAAGAAGACATTTTTAATAAAGGAATTGTCAGAAACCAGCTATTGTCTTTTGTCACATTTCACTGCTTTTTTTGGTGAATGTGTAGGGGGGGGGCGGGATCTGGGGGCCCCCTTGTTAAAGGGGGCTTCCAGATTCCAATAAGCCCTCCGCCTGCAGACCCCCACAACCACCGGGCAAGGGTTGTGGGGATGATGCCCTTGTCCCCATCACCATCGGGACAAGGTTCTTTGGGGGGGACCCCAAAGCACCCTCCCCATGTTGAGGGCATGTGGCCTGGTACGATTCGGGGGGGGGCACTCTCTAGTCCCCCCTCTTTTCCTGTGGCCTGCCAGGTTGCGTGCTCGGATAAGGGTCTGGTATGGATTTTGGGGGGCCCCACTCCATTTTATTTTTTCATTTTGGCGCAGGTTTCCCCTTAATATAAATACTAGACTCGAAAGACCAGGTATGGACTGGTAGGGGGGAACTTAGCCTGTTTTTTTTTTTTTTTATTTTTACTCTATATTGCCGGGAACCGACAATTCATTACAGCTGCGAGCAATTTTAAATGACAATTTTTCCTTTAGAAATGTCATTTTGCTGCGGTACAGTAATAAACACGGGAAAGATGTGCTACTTTACAGGCGTACTATAAACACCCCCAGGCATGGTATTTAAAGGAATTTTTAATTTTTATTGTTTCACTTTAAGCATCATTAAAATTACTGCTTGTGAAAAAACAGCCGTTTTAAAAACATTTTTTCCAATTTATACATGTCCCCTGGAGCAGGACCCAGGTCCCCATACACTTTTTATGGCAAAGAACTTGTATATAAGCCTTCAGTGAAAACTTTAGATTTTGCAGGTTCGAGCCCCATTGACTTCCACTATTCCCGCATATGTGAACTGACAGGCATGTTTGGCGGCAATAGCGCTGCTTTCCATTTGCATTAGAGCCCAGTTTCTGAGAGTTGAAGTCTTAATTGGCCTTAATTGGGCGCTATTTTTTGGGACTGCAGGATCATTTATCAGAGTTATAGTAAATGACCCCCAGTAGGGCTTATTTTTGGGGTAAGTCTTATGTCATGTGCTGTCTTCTCTCCCCCTGCCTGTCAGGAATCCTCTGTGGAACTGAGTAAAAGTGCTTGTAAAATACTAGAATCCACTCTATTACAGTATATTATATCATGTAAACTGTGTATGTTTCTGTAATATAATTGTGTTTAAATACCTTCTTATAAAGCCGTTCTGCACTTCTGTGACCCGCCTGAGCTCTCTTCCCAGCTACGAGTACTGTAGAGGGGGAGTGGGGGGGGCAAGATCCCCCACTGACAGCTGGGAGGAAAAGGAGAGCAGCTGAGCACCGAGCGGTGCTATAAGAAGGTATTTAACATAATTATATTTCAGAAACATACACAGTTTACATGATATAATACAGTAATATGCTAGCATTTTACAAGCACTTTAAACTAGGGCTTTTTTCGGGGTAGGGCTTATATTGCAGCCCTGCCCGAAAATCATGCTAGGTCTTATTTTCAGGGTAGGCCTTACTTTCGGGGAAACACGGTATCAAAATAAATACCGTTTAATTTAAGCCTGCTCTTTCTCCACAAAGAAAGGGCAAAGAAAAGCGTTCACATAGTTGCCCTACCCTTCTCTTTATTGTTGTCTTCCATTAGATTACATGGAAGAAAGAGAAATGCCTCCAACTATGGATAGAAAGGGGTGGTTATCTCTCCCATTCCTCCCACAATTCAGTATTGGGTACATAAACATCCAATCCAGTGGTGGCTGCTGAAGTTTTAGGATGGGGGGCGCCAGACTCCACAGTTCCTTTTTGACCCCTCCCACTTCCCATAAGCTCCACCCCTTATATAATCCACCCAACCCGTCCCCTGTATTCCACCCATAGTGTCAGGAGTATACAGATCAGCATCACAGGACAGACTATACAGCCCTAGCATCACAGGACAGAAGTATACAGCCCTAGCATCACAGGACAGAGTATACAGCCCTAGCATCACAGGACAGAGTATACAGCCCTAGCATCACAGGACAAAGTATACAGCCTTAGCATCACAGCCTCACAGGACAGAAGTATACAGCCCTAGCATCACAGGACAGAGTATACAGCCCTAGCATCACAGGACAGAGTATACAGCCCTAGCATCACAGGACAGAGTATACAGCCTTAGCATCACAGGACAGAGTATACAGCCTTAGCATCACAGGACAGAGTATACAGCTCAGCCTCACAGATCAGGGTATATAGCACAGTCTCACAGATCAGGGTATATAGCTCAGCCTCACAGATCAGGGTATATAGCTCAGCCTCACAAATCAGGGTATATCGCTCAGCCTCACAGATAAGGTATATAGCTCAGCCTCACAGATCAGGGTATATAGCTTAGCCTCACAGATCAGGGTATATAGCTCAGCATTACAGATCAGGGTATATAGCTCAGCCTCACAAATCAGGGTGTGCAGGTATACATCATCACAGATCAGGGTTGTAACGAGCCCCTGCTCGCTCGGTTCCACTCTCCCGACACTCCTCTGCTGCTATAATATCAGATTGCAGATCGCAACATCTGATGGTTCGGTCATCCGATGCTCCGGGACTAGAACTACAGCTATGTGCCGTTCTAATCCAGTTGTGTAGCTCAGAACAAACACCAGGCAGGCTGCATGTAAGTTCAACCAGGAATCTCTTTTATTGAAAAATACAGGCTCTTTTATACAGTAAAAGAGGAGGTGCATACCTCCGGCTCATATTACTCTGAACATACGCCTGTGACCAGAAACCTAATTAACATGGGCTAATTACCTAATCCCTTTAGACAGCCTAGATGACTCAGACATGACCTTTAGGCCAGACTGGCCGTCTTGTAGCTCAGAAAACCCAATCAACATTATCACAAATCAACACAGACTTTTCTTCACACAATAGCAGAGTTAATTAACACAAACAACAATGAGGATCTAATGACTCTTAGATCCCATACTAGACTTATTTACAATACACATTCTAGCAGGCAACAGACAGACAGGTGGCTGGAATTGACATCAGCATCTCCTAACAGTATTTGTCCCAGCATTATGAATCAGCCATTATTCCTAATATGGCAAATCCAGGGTGCCCAGAGTCTGTGTGTCCTGGGGGACCAGGACCCGAATCCACAGTAATACCACCTCAAGGGTCCCCAGGCATACAGCTCACAAAGAGCACCGTTCCCCCAAATGCCAGGGCCCACGATCGATCGGCAAGAGGCTAGCATTCAGTCCCCTCCAAAAGTCTCTCTCCCGGCTAGGTTTGTCACAAGGGTATATAGCTCAGCCTCACAGATCAGAGTATACAGCTCAGCATCACAGATCAGGGTATATAGCTCAGCCTCACAGATCAGGGTATATAGCTCAGCCTCACAGATCAGGGTATGTAGCTCAGCATTACAGATCAGGGTATATAGCCTCACAAATCAGGGTGTGCAGGTATACATCATCTGTCCTGTATACAGCTATGTATACAGTAACAGGACATGCTGGTAGGTTAATTGGATCCTGTCTAAATTGGCCCTAGTATATGTATGAATGTGTGTTAGGGACCTTAGGTTGTAAGCTCCTTGAGGGTAGGGACTAATGTGACTGTACAATGTATATGTAAAGCGCTGCGTAAATTGAGGGCGCTATATAAGTACCTGAAATAAAATAAATAAAATAATAATATATATGTTCAGTCAGTGATGATGGAGGATGGTCTCTATATACAGGAAGGAAAAAGGTGGGTGTATATAGCTGTATACATTACAGGACAGAAGTACTCACAATTTGTGACTATTATGTAGTGCAACGTAGTCAATACATGGCATGGCAGAAATCCCCAAAACCATGTATTGCAAAGCAGCCAGCGAGACATGATGACACTGTCTGACACCCTGATGCTCCAGTCATTGTATAATACACCCATCATCGTCACCCCCATATTATACACCCATCATCATCATCCCTATATTATACACCCATCATCACTATCCTTATCCCCATATTATACACCCATCATCATCATCATACTCCATATCATTTTATAATACACCCATCATCGTCATCCCCATATTATACACCCATCATCACTATCCTTATCCCCATATTATACATCCATCATCATCATCATGCTTCTCATCATTGTATAATACACCAATCATCATCATCCCCATATTATACACCCATCATCACTATCCTTATCCCCATATTATACACCCTTCATCATCATCATCATCATACTCCTCGTCATTGTATAATACACCCATCATCTTCATTCCCATATTATACACCCATCATCACTATCCGTATCCCCATATTATACACCCATCATCATCATCATCATCATCATACTCCTCGTCGTCATCAAACCCATATTATACACCTGTCATCATCAAACCCATATTATATACCCGTCAGCACTATGCTTATCTCCGTATAATACACCCTTCATCGTCATCTTCATCCGTGTATAATACAGCCATCATCGTCATCCTCATCCTTGTATAATACAGCCGTCATGCTCATCCTTGTATAATACAGCTGTCATCCTCATCCTCATCATTGTATAATACAGCTGTCATTGTCATCCTTGTACAATACACCCATCCTCATCCTTGAATAATACAGCCGTCATCCTCATCTTTGTACAATACACCCATCCTCATCCTTGTATAATACACCCGTCATCGCTATCCTTATCCTTGTATAATACACCCATCCTCATCATCCTCATCATTGTATAATACACCCATCCTCATCATTCTATAATACACCCGTCATCATCATCATCATCATCATCCTTGTAATACACCTGGGTTCAACAAACAGTTGAATTCAAATATAGTGGATGCTTCTAATCTAGAAGCATGGAGCACCAGCCCTGGTTTTATGAGATGATTCTTCTCCTTTAGCCTGGGTTCACACTGATGTGATGCGGGAACCAGTGCGATTCCAGCGTCGGTTCCCGCATCGCATCTCTCCCGCAGGCAGTTCACACTGCCCTCTGCGAACCACTGCGGGTGTCATTACAATGTTTAATGACACCCCCAGATTGGTTCACAGATCGCAGTGTGAACTGTGAACTCGCACAGAAATCGCATCACATAGGTGAGAACCCCCATGCGATCCGATTTCAGTGTGGGGAGAAAACAAGTCCCTGCACTTTTTTCTGCGAATCTAATGTGAGTTCAGCCATACAAGTGTACAGACATCGCATGTGATTCGCACCTCAGTGTGGGTGAAAATCACATGCCATGTTTAGATCGCAGTAGTCTGAACCTGGGCTCATACCCGACCTCCAATAGGTAATAAGAGAAACCAACAAAACAAATGCAGGGAAGTAAAGGGTTAACCTCCTCACCTGATAACAGAACATTCACTGCACACTCAGGCTCAGCCTTATTTACTGCTGGGACAGTATAACTGTAACTGCAGACAAGTTCAACAAACAGTGAGATAACTGAAGAGAGCAGTGCTCCCACAGGAAAACCTGTCACAGGGGTAGATCCTCTCTCTATTGCAATAAATAAGGCTGAGCCTAGTGTGCAGTGAGCTATCACCTGGGTGAGTAAAAGATTTACTTCCCTGCATTTGCTTGTTACTGAGAGGACCAGCTGCTCCAACTCCAAGTTCATCCCTCAGTCCCTGCATCTATACAGAGCTGCTTCTCCTTCATCCATGCCTAGTTACTGCCCTGCATAGGGGCTTACCTCTGCCGTTATGGAGCCGCGCTGGCAGTCTCAGTCCGTCATTGGTGTCCACACTGCAGTGAACTGGGAAACCGGAAGTGACGCGTGTGTTCTGAAAAAAGCACCGCCCGCTGTCCTCCGATCCCCGCCAATTAAAATGCAAGAAGGGAGGACAGAAACAAATCAGTGTAGAGTGGGAGTGTGTGCGGGCGCATCGTTTGCACCCTGCACACGCCCTAAACGCGGGTGTAATGAAACGTCCCACAGTCCGCTTGAGTGCTTTCGTCATATACCGCTTCCTCCCAGTCTGAATATAGATATCAGATATTCCAACCACTCACAAGCACAAAACAAGACGATACTGGTTTAGTTGCTGAACATGGACTGTTTATTAGAACCAAAATACAAGTCTTATATACAGTAGAAGAGGAGGTCCCCCCTCCTGCTCATATTACTATAACAATACACCTGTAACCAGAAACCTAATTAACATGAGCTAATTAACTAATCCCTTAAAGCAGCCGATGTGACTCCGTGCCCTCCTGAGCATTGTTATGATTAAACAGGATTTCACTACAGGTCAGACTTGTTGTCACACAGTAGATTATACATTATCATAAGTATAAACACAGGCCACCTTCACACAATAACAGGAGCTCCAGCAGGAGTCGGCCTGTCTTCTACATTTTACAGAGGCCAATGTGATCAACTAACATGTTGAGTTCAGAATCAAGCAAACCAAGAATAGTCTTTACATATATCCTGGGAGATATTGTGGATAAATATTACTGTCCCATTTTAAGTAATCCAAGATATATTTTCTCAGTCACCCTGTGCCAGGATAGTACAGGGTGACATAAACATAAGAGGTGCATGGGGAGCTGAAACAAGGGTTTCCCAACCTTTCCAAGGGATTCTGGGTTCCACAGGACCTCCCCTCACATCGGGCAAATCAGCTTCCCAGCATGCAATCAGCTGACTGCAAGCTGGGAAGCTTCCCATAGACCGCCGTGTGTCCGGAGCCCGGACACTCTTAAAGGGCACCTTTTTTTAATTTTTATTTATTTTATTTTATTTTTTTACAGCTTGGGTGGGCGTGCCCGTGTGCCCCCTATGGACGGACCGCCACTGATTCAATCACAATTGCAGTGAGCTAAGGTTTGGATGTCCAAATATTTATAGGTCATTTTCTTGCTACCCAGGTAGCAATTCTTGAGTTTTGTAATGTTCCAGGTATTTTATCCCTTTGCTCCTGTGTCTAGATCCCGTACTTACCCAATGTATGCGCAGCAGTCTAAACCTGATGAGCGAGGGTGTTTTCCAAACCCACATGTGCAAGCCTGCCAAGAAGATGTCACCTATATGGGGCAATCATCTGTGCCAGGGCCATTGTATATGTGCAGCTGCAGGATGGGGAATGCCCTGACCACAGATGATTAACCCATACAGATGACAACTTCCTAGTGGGCTCCCACATGGGGTATCCTATTCCAAACATGCCCAAGCTCATCACTGGGCATACAGTTGTAGGCAGGGCCTACTCATCCTGCACACAGTGCAGGATGAGTAGGCCCTGGAGGTCACTCCTCAATGCCAGGGACGAGGTGAAGACTGCAGTCATGTGAAAAGTCTAGCATTAATGTAGTTCCCCGGACTTAAAGATGAGCCATCACTGTGTGCAGTAGTAAAACATACAGAGCTTCTCTGTGAAGTGTTCTGTCCTTTGTCACAACACACTGTAACTTGATGTATGTTGCATTAGAAGGGAAGCCGCTGAGGCCTCACCCACTGCACCAGTCCATCACTCCTAGTAACAGAATGGGATCCCGCCGTGCACATAGCACAGACCTCATGCGTTCACTTAACTCCTTCCTTACCTACCTTGTGACCAGACCATATTTCTCCAGTTCTCCATGTTCAGTTCCGGTTGCTACTGGAAACCATCTGCTATGGTGGGAGCCAGAACATCCACCCCCTCGCTACCAAAGAACCTGTCACCTTTACCAGGTACCACTCCTAATGACTTGTTGCTTTGTGTCTTAAACCAGTGTTTGGTTAACCATAGCAACTACACTGCTTCTTTGCCAAGTAGTCTTGATGTAGCAGCTGAGCTCCACACCTCACATGTGCTTTACAGACCCTGGTTATTTTGATATGCCAGAACCAACATGCACCCTTTTGAATTATCAAACCAGACTCAGACCATCAGACCAGGCTCAGAACAGTTGATGCAACTTTACTTAAAAGTCTTTTAACATTACAGTTCAATGTTAACAGAGGCCATTTTCCAGCCCGGACTAGAACTGCATGGCTGCCCAGGCATACCACTGTAAGTTAGTAGTCCATCTTGGCGGTTCCCATGCTTGGATGTCTCTGATGGACTGCAAGGCATAGCAGTCCTCCTTCACAGCATATGCAGCATTGAGTGGGCGAGAGTAAAGAAGAACGACCTCAAACCCAGCATTCTCCCATATTTATATTACTGGTGAGCAGTCTGGATCCAAAAAGCCCTGGAACTAAGCACACACTTAACACTTTCCCCCTCAGCCTGGGCCAGCCATGAACTAGCTAAAACACCTGTAGGCAACCTGCTTAAAAACTGAACGCATTTCAGCCAGTTTCTAATGAACTTGACAAAATCCAATTAGTGGGAGACCATGTCAGCACCAATCGACTCAACATCCTTTGACTTAAAAATCAAAAGGAGTCGGCCAGGAAATTGTCAGCCAAACAGAATCCAATCAGAGTACAATGGTCACATGAGGGATTCATCCATCCATGATGTTTAGCTTGGGTGGAAGAATCTGCTAGATTTCTTTAGTTCAGCCTGCAGGCTGTATGAAAGAAATATTTGTATGCATCGCCAGCTGAAGTGAAATTAACAATATTTCTGGTAGCAGAAGTTTCACTTTTGCAAAGATGCTTTAAATCTATGCGCAAATAATACATTTATGATGGGCATCCTTTTCTTATTGCAATGAGACTGATTATCTGATTGTTTGTATATACACTATATTGTCAAAAGTATTGGGACACCTGCCTTTACACGCACACGAAGTTTAATGGCATCCCAGTCTTAGTCCGTAGGGTTCAATAATGGGTTGGCCCATCCTTTGCAGCTATAATACTTTCAACTCTTCTGGGAAGGCTGTCCACAAGGTTCAGGAGTGTGTCTATGGGAATGTTTGACCATTCTTCCAGAAGCGCATTTGTGAGGTCAGGCACTGATGTTGGATGAGAAGGAGTTCTATCGGGTTGGACTCCGTGCAGGTCGGTCAAGTTTCTCCACCCTAAACTCGCTCATCCATGTCTTTATGGCCCTTGCTTTGTGCACTGGTGTGCAGTCATGTTGGAACAGGAAGGGGTCATCCCCAAACTGTTACCACAAAGTTGGGAACATGAAATTGTCCAAAATGTCTGGGTATGCTGACGCCTTAAGAGTTCCCTTCACTTCAACTAAGGGGCCAAGCCCAACCCCTTAAAAACAACCCCACACTATAAGCCCCCCTCCACCAAATGATTTGGACCAGTGCAAAAAGCAAGGTCCATAAAGACATGAATGAGCAAGTTTGGGGTGAAGGAACTTGATTGGCCTGCACAGAGTCCTGACCTCAACCCGATAGAACACCTTCGGGATGAATTAAGGCGAAGACTGCGAGCCAGGCCTTCTTGTCCAACATCAGTACCTGACATCACAAATGCGCTTCTGGAAGAATGGTCAAACGTTCCCATAGACACACTCCTAAACCTTGTGGACAGCCTTCCCAGAAGAGTTGAAGCTGTTATAGCTGCAAAGGGTGGACCAATTCAATATTGAACCCTCCTACGGACTAAGACTGGGATGCCATTAAAGTTCATGTGTGTGTGTATATAAAGGCAGGCATCCCAATACTTTTGACAATATAGTGTATATACCTGTATATACAGTGCCTTGAAAAAGTATTCATACCCCTTGAAACTTTCTACATTTTGTAACAATACAACCAAAAACATCAATGTATTTTATTGGGATTTTATGTGACAGACCAACACAAATTGGCACATAACTGAAGTGGAAGGAAAATGATAAATGGTTTTCAAAATTTTTTACAAATAAATATCTGAAAAAGTGTGGCATGCATTTGTATTCAGCCCCCTTTACTCTGATACCCCTAACTAAAATCTAGTAGAACAAGTTGCCTTCAGAAGTCACCTAATTAGCAAATAGAGTCCACCTGTGTGTAGTGTAATCTCAGTATAAATGCAGCTGTTATGTGAAGCCCTCAGGGGTTTGTTAGAGAACCTTAGTGAACAAACAGCATCATGAAGGCCAAGGAACACACCAGACAGGTCAGAGATAAAGTTGTGGAGAAGTTTAAAGTAGGGTTGGGTTATAAAAAAATATCCCAAGCTTTGAATATCTCACAGAGCACTGTTCAATCCATCATCCAAAAATGGAAAAAGTATGGCACAACTGCAAACCTATCAAGACATGGCCGTCCACCTAAACTGATAGACTGGGCAAGGATAGCATTCATCAAAAAAGCAGCCAAAAAGCCCATGGTAACTCTGGAGGAGCTGCAGAGATCCACAGCTCAGGTGGGAGAATCTGTCCACAGGACAACTATTAGTCGTGCACTCCACAAATCTGGACTTTATGGAAAAGTGGCAAGAACAAAGCCATTGTTGAAAGAAAGCCATAAGAAGTCCCGTTTGCAGTTTGCAAGAAGCCATGTGGGGGACACAGCAAACATGTGGAAGAAGGTGCTCTGGTCAGATAAGACCAACATTTTAATTTTTGCCCTAAAAGCAAAACGCTATGTGTGGCGGAAAACTAACACTGCACATCACCCTGAAAACACCATCCTCCCCGTGAAACATGGTGGTGGCAGCATCATGTTGTGGGGGATGCTTTTCTTCAGCGGGGACAGGGAAGCTGGTCAGAGTTGATGGGAAGATGGATGGAGCCAAATACAGGGCAATCTTAGAAGAAAAAACCTGTTAGAGTCTGCAAAAGACTTGAGACTGGGGTGAAGGTTCACCTTCCAGTAGGACAACGACCCCAAACATACAGCCAGAGCTACAATGGAATAGTTTAGATCAAAGCATATTTATGTGTTAGAATGGCCCAGTCAAAGTCCAGACCTTAATCCAATTGAGAATCTGTGGCAAGACTTGAAAATTGCTGTTCACAGATGCTCTCCATCCAATCTGACAGAGCTTGAGCTATTTTGCAAGGAAGGGCAAAAATGTCTCTCTCTAGATGCGCAAAGCTGGTAGAGACATCCCCAAAAAGACTTGCAGCTGTAATTGCAGCGAAAGGGGGTTCTACAAAGTATTGACTCAGGGGGCTGAATACAAATGCACGCCACACTTTTTTCAGATATTTATTTGGAAAAGGTTTCGAAAACCATTTATCATTTTCCTTCCACTTCACAATTATGTGCCACTGTGTGTTGATCCATCACATTAAATCCCAATAAAATACATTTAAGTTTCTGGTTGTAACATGACAGAAGGTGGAAAATGTCAAGGGGTATGAATACTTTTTTAAGGCACATATTATATATATAAAATGGGGAACTAGTTGTATGTTCTCTTTACTGTGGAACAGGCTTCCTGTCTTCTTTGAAAGCGGAACTTTGGATATACATCCTATTGAGGTGTAGCTAAATTTAACAAAAAAAAAAAAAATAATAATTACACATATGCTTAACATTTCAATTCTCTATCATCCTATTTCTTAAAAATTCTGTGTACATTTGGTTTCTATAGATGCATTAGAATTGTTGCCTAGGTTGCCATGTGCATTCATTTCCTTTTTGCATGTGTCTACAATTCATGATGCTCTCTAATTATCTTCCTTTGTAGCCACCCATTCATATGCACCAAGAGTAGTGACTAAAAATGTGAATGTAAATTTAGTTTTTGGCTACTTCTGTAATCAAGGGAGCAGTAAATATTTTGTCTGGTCTGTTCAGAATTTCACAGGCTGGGAGTTTGATTGCTTCCCCCTGAATCTAGATGAAGTTTCTGGTGCTTAGGGAGGGAGAATGTCTGAAAATTGATCAGGGCCTAGCCAATCCCTGGGGGGGGGGTGTACCTAGATGGCTGGGAAGCTGATAAATAGTCTGGAGCCCTGGAGAGATTGTCTTTCCACAGCAAGAAGAGTCCCAAGCCTCAGGGGGCTATTGTCCCTGATGCAGCCTGTGGACTGTGTTGCTGCTTTGTGAGGTCTTAGCCGTGGCAGAGTTTAGACTCGGAAGTGTCCCGGAACTGACTGCAGGACCTCACCAAAGGGATCTGGTTGAGAAAAGGAATGTCTCACTCACTGGGTTTGGAAGACAGAAGGTGACAGCTGTCCTGGTGACTTGTTAGTAATGACCCAAATTGATTCCTGATGACTGTGTGCTTTTGGAATATAAGTGCCAGAGGTTGCTTGGATTGAGACTGCTCTGATAGGGTCCTAGATACTGGCCATTCCCTGTCCTCAGCAGGGTCCTGGACTGTGGACTTGGAGAAGAGTGTCCTCCTGTACTGTACAGTGTTCCTGAGATTGCACTGGGTACCAATAGTTGTGCAGTGGAGCAGGGTAATACAATGCCAAAGAAACTCACCTTATGGTCCCCAGCTGTGAGGCTTTGGAATGTCTAATATTTCTCGTTGCTTAAGGAGAAGATTGTCCTCCTACAGCCCGTTGCTAACCATTTTGGAGTATCCCATACCCTAACCCCTTCCCGGTTACAAGATTTATCAGTGAATGCACTGTTGCTTGGTTGGCTGGTGGCCTCTGTACTCTTTGGGGGAGAACCAGTGAAAATCAGCAGCTTCTGCGGGGGGTAGCGTTACAAACACATCCCCAGTATTCCTTTAGAAAATGTTCCTCCCTGCCTGCAGACTTTAGCTGTGCTGATCAGTCACTCAATTACTGTTCCAAAAGCAAACCTGAAAGAAAATAATCAAGCAACTGATGGGCAAACTGCATAGCCCTCTCCCTGGAACCTGTACATCTAAATGATGCCTGGGGATGTGCTCTTTTACTCTGGGTCAGGTAGAACAGCAGCACAGTGAGGGGGAGAAGTGTCACTGCAAGGAATCATTGGAGATGTATGTTCACAATTAGAAGTTTACCCATCCACTGGCTGTTATGAAGAGCAATAGTTAAATCAGAGATGTTATATGCTTTACATATGTCTTGTAGCTCTGAGCCAGGGGTAGATCTCAGGGCCCCCGAAATGTGTTGGATGTTTGTTTGGTTGTAGACTTATATGTGGTCATTTATTGAACCAGTAAATCATTGTTGGACCTGTGGATTATTTGTTTGGATCTCTTTCTGGTGCAACTGTATATGGAATACTTAATTTGGATGACCCCTTTTAAGAGGCCGCTGAACCCAAGCCATTTAGCTACACTAAGGACTTTTTTTCCTTTGGTAAAGGATACATATGCAGTCCCCCATTTCCACCTTGTCTTTTCTTTCCTATTTCTTAGATGTACCCCTTCCCCAAACACTCAGGCTACCAATGCTTCTTTATTCTAGCCGACATGTGCTAGAGAAAATTACTTCCCTTAGGATTCCTCCCCACCACTTTCAGTGGTGACAGCTGGTCTTATGAAGCTGCTCCTTTTCTCAAGCTGTGTCTTCAACCATCTCATCAATGTCATCACATAAAACGCTTCTGTGACTGCTGGTCCAACATTGTAAGTAACGACTTCAAAGGCCTGTCCACATTTTGCACCAGAAGACTGGAGCATCAACTTCCACAGTACCAAAGCATAAGATCAGTAGCCCTCTCTAATACATTCCCCTAGGCAAAATAAGCACTATATATTGGAACAGGTGGAGGGAAGGGGCATGCAATATATATTGGATCAGAGTTCTGCCCTAAATACACTCGATATGCCGTTGATTGGCTGTTTGTTGTGTTCATTGCTAGTAAAGAAACTGGACTGTTAAACGCCTTTGTGTGCAAAGATTGATGTAAATGGTCCACTGATCTCTGGAAAGTGTAAAAGGTATCAGACTATTTAACAGAGTAGAATTCTGTGAACAGTACATTGGTATGACCCCAATTAGACAGGAAACTACATATAAGTGTTAAAGTGTTCAGCTTTTAAATAGCCTTCCAGGAAATAACATTTACCAATTAACCACAGGCTGCTGTCCTAATCATGGCTGCAAACACTTTAAATTTGATCTGTCTTCTTTAAAAAGTTTGCTATTGACCAAAAATTAAATGTAGGTACCCAGAGCGTCCAGAGAAACCCACCTAATATGCAAAACAGATGAAGCATATGTCGATACATTTGCCTTCAACATTGGCATCAACACAAACAAAAGAAAAAAATCCAAATTTCTAGAATTCAATTTGTAATCAGAAAACGTTTGTTTTTTTTTAAAGCGGTTGTATACCCGCTGAATTTTTTTTTTTTTTTTACCCCTGTAAAGCAAAAGGCATAATGAGCTAGTATGCAATGCATACTAGCTCATTATGAAATACTTACCTTAGAACGAGGCGTCGGTATCTTACCTGGTCCACGCCAAGGGAGCTGTCATGTTGCCTCGGCGTGTCTTCTGGGTATTGCGGTTCCAGCGCTGTGAAATGATGTCATCATTTCTTACACGGCAAGGTCCGGCAGTTGCCGGGCCTTCAGCCGAGAATCCCTTGTGTGCATGCTCAGCTGCAGTCAGCGGCTCATATCAAGGGGAATATCTCCTAAACCGTACAGGTTTAGGAGATATTTTTTTTACCTACAGGTAAGCCTTATTATAGGCTTACCTGTAGGTAAAAGTTAAAAAAAAGACTATACAACCACTTTAACCACTTGCCGACCGCTGCACGCCGATATATGTCAGCACAATGGCAGCGGTGGGCAAATGGGCGTACCTGTACGTTCCCTTTACCTGGCGGGGCTAGTGGGCACGCGTGTGCCCACCGCGTACAGAGCGACGGTGGCCGCGGGTCTTGCAAACTCAATGTCTGCTGGGGGCCCGCGATCGTGTCACAGATTGGAAGAACGGGGTTGGTAACCATCAGGATTATGTCATCCGCAAAGAGACTGATCTTGTGTTCAGTCCCTTAGAACGAAATGCCTGCGATGAGAGGTTCAGCTCAGATTCCAGCACAAATGGCTCAATGGGGAGCGCAAATATGATGGGGGATAAGGGACATCCTTGTCTGGTGCCATTAGTGGTGTCAAATGGCTTGGAGAGTACCCCGTCTGTTAACACCCTGGCAGATGGAGAGGAGTAAAGTGACATTATGACAGTCTGTATCCTGTAGCCTGTGATACCAAATTTTCCCAGTACTGCTTGCAAGAATCCCTAATGTACTCGATCAAACGCCTTCTCTGCGTCTAAGGATAGAAGCAGAGAAGGCGTTTTCTTGGTTTCTAAGTCCAGGGCCGTTTTTAAGGTAGGGCAAAAGGGACAACTGCCCTGGGCCCTGTCATTGTTGTGGGGCCCAAAGCAGCTGCCTCATACTTGCAAACTATCCTGGTTTAAATTCCCTCATCCCTTGAGGTTTTAGTCCTGTGCTGTGTCCCAATATCTCAGTGTGAAGTGCTGCTACTAATCATGGCCTATTGTTGTGTACAGATGACTCACCTGCAGACCCTGTGTCTACATGTAAATTACCAGCATTAATATGTAAATAGTGATGGCATTCATATGTACCATATATACTCGAGTATAAGTCGAGTTTTTCAGCACATTTTTTTGTGCTGAAAGTGCCCCCCTCGACTTATACTCAAGTCAAGCACTTTTCTGCAGCAAAAAATTTCATTTTCCGAACCGACTTTGGGGCCCCGTATCTCAGGGCCACTTAGTGCTAGGAACCCCGAATTTGGTGTGCGAACCCAGTGGAACTGGTACCATAACATAACCAAAGATGGAGTTCCTAGCACCAAGTGGCCCCTAGATACGGGGCCCCAAAGCCGGTTTGGAAAATGTCATTCTCTGCTACAGAAAAGTGCTTGACATTGTATCTCGGGGCCACTTGGTGCTAGAAACCCCAGCTTTGGATATTTTATGATTCCACTGTGTTTGCACACCAAATTTGGGGTTCTTAGCACTAAGTGGCCCCAAGATACGGGGCCCCAAATTCGGTCAACTGTGTCCATCTGCAGCAATGTCATTTTGGGACCCTTTGGGTTCAGAGATCCCAAATTTTGGCTGCAGCTAGGGGGCATCTAGGAACCCTTAACTATCGAGTTTGAAGTTTGGGGGACTTATGGCTGCAAATGGGCACAGTGAGGCATGCAAATGGGCACAGTGAGGCTGCAAATGGGCATTGTTGACCCTCTTTTCCACTTACAGTAGCTGTGCATTTCTCACCCTCGTCTTATACTTGGGTCAATAAGTTTTTCCCATTATTTTGTGGTAAATTAGGGCCTCGACTTATACTCGGAACGATTTATACTCGAGTATATACGGTAAATAGTGGCGGCCGGCGGCATTGATATGTATATCATACCCCCCTGAGGTCATATCCACAGTAATCTCTAGCAACCAATCAACAAGCAGAAATCATGTGCTGTAACCTCTACTAAATAATCAGTGAGCCGTAATGTGTGCTGTAACCTCTGGAAACCAATCGCAATAGCTGCCTGATCTGATCCAGTAAACTGATTTTGAGTCTAGCTGCTATTTATTGTATGTCTCAGAGCAGGTGGAGAGTGAAACTGCATGGGGGGGGCCCAAGAAAAGTTTTGCCCAGGGTCCAATCAATATTAAAGACGGCCCTGTCTAAGTCATAGATTAGGGAGATTAGTCTCCTTGTGGCGTCTGGGGCTTGTCGGTCTGGAACAAATCCCACCTGATCGGGATGTATTAGTGTGGGAAGGAAAGTAAGTAGTCTTCTCGCTATTATTTTTGCATATAACTTTACGTCTGTGTTTATAAGAGAGATAGGTCTGTAATTGTGTACTTCTTGGGGGTCCTTACCAGGTTTAGGGATTGTTGCAATGATGGATTGTAACATTTCTTTAGGGAGCGAGCCAGAGGATGCTACATAATTGAAGGAGGTTCGATAAATGTGGAGAGATACTGGAAGCAAATTGTTGATAGTATTTGTTTGTGTAACCGTCCCTGCCAGGAGATTTCTTAGCCGGAAGGGTTTTAATATCTAATTACATTTTTGATGGAGAGAAGGGTTTGGATAAGCATTGAATTTGGGAAGACGAGAGGGTAGGGAGATAGGTCTGTAATTTTGTACTTCTTGGGGGTCCTTGCCAGGTTTAGGGATTGTTGTAATGATGGATTGTAACATTTCTTTAGGGAGGGAGCCAGAGGATGCAGCATAATTGAAGGAGGTTGGATAAATGTGGAGAGATACTGGAAGCAAATTGTTGATAGTATTTGTATGTGTAACCGTCCCTGCCAGGAGATTTCTTAGCCGGAATGGTTTTACTATCCAATTCAATTTTTGATGGAAAGAAGGGTTTGGATAAGGATTGGATTTGGGAAGACGAGAGGGTAGGGAGGTTCACTGGTTTCAAAAAGGTCTGTATGGTTGAGGTGTTTGGCTGGGGAGTGGATTAGTCATTTTCAAGATTATATAAGAATTGATAAAAGTCGCTAAATGCATCAGCAATATCCGAGGGGTTAACCACGGGGGTTCTGGAGTTGGGATGGAGGACTGAAGTGATTTTGTTTTTTAAACATTGTTGTTTGTCCTATTTTGCTAAGAGAGAACCAGCTTTGTTCCCCGATGAGTAGTAGGTTGCTTAAATTGTAGTAAATTGTTACCTCAGAAGGGAACAGAGTTTGTTTCTGTCAGCTAATAAGGAATAAGCTAAGACAGGGGTGGGATGTTGTTTGTTTTGTTCCTCTTTCTTTTATTTGAGACTAGGACCTCCTCAATTTGCTCCCTCTTTTGGCTCTAAACAGATGCTTGTAACTTTATCAAGATACCTTTCATTAAGGCCTTGTAAGTGATAAAAATGTCCAGAGAAGTAATTGTTTCAAAAATGAGGGTATGGGCTTTTGCGATAATTTGGCAGTGGTCAGGGTTCGCTAGGAGAGTGGCATCTAATCTCCAAAGGCGAGCAAGGTTGGGTCTTTTAGTATCACCAAACGATATAGACACAGGGGCATGGTCAGACCATGTTATCGTACCAATCTGTGAAGCAGTAATCAGCTGGAGGGTCCATTTGTCCGTAGAGAGATGGGAAGGTGAGTAGTAAGAGAAGTTTTTTCCATGTTGGCATCTCCAGATGTTGTATAAGTCGTGTGTGTGTAGAAGATGGTTGATGGTTTGATGTAGGGTTGTCCCGATACCGATACTAGTATACTAGTATACACCGATACCGAGCATTTGCCCAAGTACTTGTACTCGGGCAAATGCTCCCGATGCTTCCCCCGATACCTAAAAGTCAGCTGTGATCGGCGCGTGGGGGAGATACAAGATTCTCCCCCAGCGGCTTTCAGCTGCTTTAGTGACACAGCGGTGATCGCTCACCGCTGACTGTCACTGCATTATCCTCCATGCCCCCTCCGTTCCTCTGTGCATCTCCGCTGTCCCCCTCCGTTCTTCTCTCTTTTTCTGTCCCCCTCCGCTGTCCCCTCCGTTCCTCTTTCCTCCTCTGTGCCTCTCCGCTGTCCCCTCCGTTCCCCCCTCCTTCTCTCTCCCCCTCCTCCTTCCTTTGTGAATAGACAGAGTCAGCTGACTCTGTCCATTCACATAACTGAAACATTGTAATCTCTTGTGATTACTATGTGTCAGTTTATGAATGGAGAGGAGCCGCTGTCTTCTCTCCATTCATTCTCAGTGCAGCTGAGGCTGCAGAGAAAGGGACTGGGGAATCTCTATCCTCTGTCTCTTTCTCTGTCTCAAGGGGGAGATATCAGAGGTCTGTTAAGACCCCTGATATCTCACCAAAGCCCCCCAACAGGGCTGATTAAAAAAAAAACAAAAACAAAAAAAACACATATTGCAATAAAGAATAAAAAAAAATTATTGTAAAAAATAAAAATTGTAAATTAAAAAAAAAAAACAAAACACACACACACACACACATACACCGTTCACCACCCCCCCCCCCCCAAAAAAAAAAAAAAAAAAAAAAAAAAAAGCACTGTTAAAAAAAAAATTAAAAAAAACACTGTCACGTGACATTAAAAAAAAGTATCGGTATTCGGTATCGGCGAGTACTTGAAAAAAGTATCGGTACTTGTACTCAGTCCTGAAAAAGTGGTATCGGGACAACCCTAGTTTGATGGGTAGCTCTTTTACCCGTGGAGGAATCAGGGGCGGCGTTGCCAATTGTGTTGAAGTCCCCTCCAATGTTGAGTCTGTCACTTTTCATAAATAAAATTTTTGCGAAGAGGTGCTTGCATAATTTGATCTGTTTAGAGTTTGGGGCATAGACGTTAACGATTGTGTGTCAAATTTGGTTAATGTAGCAGATTAGGATGTGGTAGCGGCCTGTGGGATCTGCAAATTCAGATTGTAGTTGGAAGTGGGTTGAGTCCCGGATAGCTGTGAGAACCCCGTTTTTCTTGCAGGTGTTAGAGGCTGTGAATATATGAGGGAAGTGTTTCAGGTTGATAGTAGGTGATTTAGACATGGCAAAATGAGTTTCTTGGATCAGGAGAATATCTGTATTTAATTTAAATTTAATCGGCATGGCGTTGTAAGAATTTAAGATGACCCAGTCGGATTATTATTATGACCCAGTCGGATTATTATTCTCATTAGGATTTATTAATTTTAATTTATTTTTTTTTTTATTTAATTTTTTTTTTAAATTAGATTTTTAAATTTATTAAGATGACCCAGTCGAATTATTATTCTCGGATTTGGTGGATGTTCTACTTGTTTTTAGTGGTACCACAATCTAGGCCGTAGAGGGGTCAGGGTTAGTGGGGCTGAAAGCAATGTGGTCCTAGAAGGTCTGGTAAGCTCGTAAGAAGTTGCTCTAGTAGAGTGAGTGTTCCAGAAGTAGGGTTCAATGAACTGGACAAGTAATGACTGGTTTGATGCACAAAGGGAGGTTTTAAAAAAGATTTGCGTAGAAAGCAAGGGTGATGGGTAGCAAACACTGCTACTAACAACAATAGGGAGAAGAGTGACCATATCAACTAGTGATTGGTATAGGAAAAAAACATTAAAACTGAAAATTATCCACACTGGGAGGCCGAAGTCTTCCCAGCTACTGGTAGTGATAAAGCGACGAGGCGTCAGGGGTGATATGTAGATGGGCGTTTCCTTAGGTCCATTCTGTCTCCATGCAGTGAGGCTGGTGAGGTGGGGGAGAATGATCTTCCGCAGGTATAATCCCCCATTCTTTGAGTAGGGCTAGGCCTGCCTCCAGACTTCTGATTGTGTGGGATTTTCCTTGTCTTTTGAGTGTTTGGTGGGGAAACCCCACAGGTATTTAATGTTGTTGCTGCGGGGAGCCTTTAGTGATGGTGGCCAGATTCTTCCTGTTAAGGAGTGTTGCTTTGGATAAGTCTGCATAAAGTTTGATCCCAGTATAGGGTGCGGGGAGCATGGAAGCATTTTTAGCAGCATACATACGTTTTTCTGTGGCGTGGTAAAAATGAATGCCTTTAGGGACTGAAGCGGGTAGGAAGTCAGGTTTGGGTATTCTGTGGGCTCTATCTATGGCCATTTCCAGATCCGTGAGTGATGGGATAAGTTGTCTCATAAGTTGTTGGATATAAGGGACCAGTGTATCTGGTGTAACTGATTCCAGTATACCGCAGAATTTGACATTATTCCATCTAGAGCGATCCTCAAGGTCTGCTATTTTTAGTCTCATTTGGTGTAATTCTGTGTCATGGTCAGTGTAGTAGTCCACTAGATCATTGTGGGCAGTAAACACCTCGCCCATTTTTGGTTTCAACATGTGTAAGTTTCTGTTCATGCTCCTGCACTGTATGAGAGAGAGAGAAGCTAAGACTGCAGATAGATCAGTGTGCAGAGTGTGTCTCAATGATAGCAGCATATTTTTCATGGCCAGTTCTGACACTGGCTTATCAGTGGCAGGGAATGAATCAGTGGCAGATTGGAGCTGCAGAGCAGGCATGAGGGAGGAGAGGGACGCAGGTGCAGCGGTGTCCTGAGCAGGGCTTTCCATCCAGGGCCTAGATTTCATGGGGCTGCGGGATGTGGGAGATAAGGGAGGAGAGGACTCACCAGGGTCACCCTAATAGAGAGGGAATGCCAGCCTGTGGTCCTGTGTTCGGTCTCCCTGCGTGAGGTGTGGTGGAGAAGGTGAATTCCATGCTGCGTGCCGCGGGCCAGGTAGAAGTCCGCCGGCTTTTGCGGCCATCTAACTGGGAGTGAGCCACAGCTTTGGGGCTAGATGCCGCCATGGAAGTCAGTGTGTTGCCGCTGTAGTAGCTGGGGGATTGTGGAGCCTCAGAAGAGAGCAGCCATCTACACTGCTGGCCGGACACGTCCCAATATATTATTTTTTGTTGGTGTTTGTTATTGCGCTGCGCACCAAATACAATACAATACAATACAGAATATGACTAAAAGGCACAATTGACTGAGTTCAGTCATTCCCAGTGAAGGGTGCTGTTGATGATACAGCAAAGAAAGACATGTTAAACAATTGCGGGCTTCCAACCATGTGACAATAGTTTGGGGAAGGACCTTTTTCAGTTCTTTTATGACTGTGGCCTGTAAAGGTCCTGACCTGCACCTTACTGAACACCTTTTAGATAAGCTGGAACACCAGGAACGTCAACTAGGTAAGTATATCTTTTTTGCATGGCATCCTTTTTTTTTGTTTAATTTTTATTTTGTGACAGGATTGTTTTAAATTGTAGCTTTTTTAGACATTACTTAATAGCTATTAAAGTGCATTCAAAGACTCAAAAGAACCTTTGTACTTCACCATCTGTCTCCAGTGCTAGAGATTGAGATAAAGGTGGGGGCTCTAATCAGTTGATCACTGTTTCTGCCTGGATGATGACAGTGCTCACTTGACTTTCCTGCAACAGCTACATTTATAGCTCACAGTTTAACATAACCTGGATAACAAGTTCTTTGAAAGTCCAACTCCACGATATTAGCAACCCCCCTATAACTAATTGCTGATATTTAAAAATAAAAAAACCCCTATCAAAATGCCCATTTTACTTATCTGAGGCCATGGTCACATGACAATCCTCACTCTTGTTTACTTCCTGGGGACCTTTGGGTGTTTACTTCACTGCCTGCTTGATGTGGACACCTCCAATTGGTGGAGATGACACTTCCAGTGACCAGGTCCTCTCTCATAGGCTCCAGAGGCAGGAGAACTTTGATCCATTACACTGCAGGATGGCTTAGGAAAAGGCGTTTCCAATCAAGAGGAGTAAGGTAATTGATGCACAATGCACCACTTGCACTTCATTTTGTTTCTGGTGTTGGGCTTTAGGTACTAGATACTAGCAAACCATGAGAGCTGCGAAGGACTCAATTCTTCCTTTGATTTTAGACCTGCATTAAAGTGGAGTTTCACCCAAAAGTGGAACTTCCACTTTAAGCACTCCTCGCCCCCTGACATGCCACATTTAGCATGTCATTTTTTTGGGGGGAGGTGTACCTTCTTTTTAGTGGGACTTCCTGTCCCACTTCCTCCTTCCTCTTTTTGGCCACCTAGGCGACTCCTTCTCTCACCCTAGGCGGTCCTTCCCTGCCAGCGATCTTCTGGAACACAACACAGGTCCCAGAAGGCCAATAGCAGAGCGCAGCGTGACTCGCGCATGCGCAGTGTGCGCCTGGCCATGACGCCGCAAGCTGTCACGGACAGGTGCCCACAGTTGTTATGACGGCACTGCGGAGAGGAGGGGGAGAGGTATTGGAGATTTATAAGTACTGAAGTTTGGCGCCATTCCACAAAAAATCATATTAACGTTAGTGTTTGTTTTTTTTTCATGAAACTGATTTTTTCCAAAAATTATGCTGCGCAAATACAGTGTGACAAAAAAAGTTGCAATGACCACTATTTTATTCCCTAGGGTGTCTGCTAAAACAATATATATAATGTTTGGGGGTTCTGAGTAATTTTCTAGCAAAAAAAATTATGATTTTTACATGTAGGAGAGAAGTTTCAGAATTTGCCTGGGTGGCAAGGGGTTAATTACCACAAGTAAGTAATATACAAATAATTATCATATATTGTTTTTAAGGTGATTTGCTATATTTTCAAAAACTGTACTCAAGGTGGTGGCTTAACAGACAAATTACTGAAGTTTGAAGTTATAACTTCCAAACTGTTTTTTCACAGTAAATAGATAAACAATAAATGATTATGTTATAACATATGGCATAAAAAATTCTAAATATATGATTTAGCTTGAATATAACAGTACCCTTTCAACAGAATCAGTTTCTCCCTCTTAACTGTGTGAGAAAAACATGAGATTCTGGGTAAATCTTATACACATAAACCCATGTTTTTTCCTTGTATTTAAGGCTGGGGCTGGGCTGGAAGGGAGCATTTGTCTTTTAGACACATGCCCCTTCTATGACCACTGCAGCATTTTTATTGGACAGCTGGGACCAATGGTACTTTACCATTGGTCCAAGACTCCAAGCTGTCCATAAAGCTCAGTGCCTCTGACAAGAAGTGAGAGGCACTGTGAGCTCATCCTCTCCGTCTGCAGCAGAGTGTGTCAGCTTGTATTTAAAGTGGCCGATCTGTATTTAGCTTCTGTCAGGCTGGGCAAGGAGCCATGTATCTCTGGAACCATAGCTTTTAGGATCCCCACATTTTTACTAGTGGTGTGGTAGGACTTAGGCTACATACCCCTTGTGACCCCAGGTCGCCAAGCTACAACCCTCAAAGCTTGTTTTTTTTTTTTTATATTCATGGTAGGTGCCTCCTATGACTGCACATCCCTGTCCTCCACTACCCTTCATTTGACTACTTTTCATTCAATACTTGCCTGGTTCCAGTCCCAAGGTGCCACCCAGCTCCACATTTTTTTCTTACTAATCCCCAGCACAGCCTCCAGAGTAGTGCACCATGCCAACCCCCTCTGCTAGGATGCAGGAGCCAGTTGATGCCAACTGTGATCCTGTAGTCCCACCCCACAATCTCTCTGTACTGTGAAGGAACTAGACTTGGGTCATTCCTAGACCTGCATAAAGTATTTTTAGTAGAGTGTAGTCTCCAGCAGCTGCTTATCTATTAGCTTGAAGATGGGAGCAGGAGAAGGCTTTCTGTCATAGGCTTCATGCCTGTGTGTTTGTGGGCGCTAGTCCTGGTGACCATCGTCATCACTGAAGATGAGGGAAAATCCAAGGATTTGAGTTATCACTAGAACAGGAATAAAGGGAAAGTCCTCCAATTAGGACACTTGTTGTGGTGATAACCATCTAAGAAAAAAATGTCTTGCACTTTGGAGAGATTTCCTTTCATGCCTACGTTTATAGGACTGGAAGCTAAGTGAAATCTCACCAGATCACTTTTAAAGCAGAAGAGAAACCATGGGCAAAGAGCTAATAATTTTTCTGGGTCTACCTTAACTGCCTGCCGACCGCCGGCCGTCAATTGACAGCCAGGCGGCGCAGCTCTCGTTGCGGGAGGGCGTCATATGACGTCCTCGCTTTCCTAGGCCACCAGGGGACCCGCGATTACCGGTATCACAGCAGGACCGTGGATCTGTGTGTGTAAACACACAGATCCACGGTCCTGTCAGAGGAGAGGAGACCGATG
Source organism: Aquarana catesbeiana (assembly GCA_037953035.1). Taxonomy (NCBI): domain Eukaryota; kingdom Metazoa; phylum Chordata; class Amphibia; order Anura; family Ranidae; genus Aquarana; species Aquarana catesbeiana. The sequence continues at coordinate 976,439 of JBBHAA010001420.1, read as the reverse complement.
GTATGTTCCCAGTACAGCGGAACACCGATCGGTCTCCTCCCCTAGTGAGTCCCCGCCCCCTACAGTTAGAATCACTCCCCTAGCAACACAGTTAACCCCTCGATCACCACCCAGTGTTAACCCCTTCCCTGCCTGTCACATTTATACAGTACTCAATGCATTTTTATAGCACGGATCGCTGTATAAATGACAATGGTCCCAAATATGTGTCAAAAGTGTCCGATGTGACCGCCATAATGTCGCAGTCACGATAAAAATCACAGATCGCCGCCATTACTAGTAAAAAAATTTAAAAAAATAAAAATGTTATAAAACTATCCCCTATTTTGTAGACGCTATAACTTTTGCGCAAACCAATCTATATACGCTTATTTTTTTTTACCAAAAATATGTACAAGAATACATATCGGCCTAAACTGAGAAAAAATTTGTTTTAAAGAAAAAAAAATTGGATATTTATTATCGCAAAAGGTAAAAATTATTGTGTTTTTTTTAAAACTTGTCACTCTTCTTTTGTTTATAGCGCAAAAAATAAAAACCGCAGAGGTGATCAAATACCACTAAAAGAAAGCTCTATTTGTGAGGAAAAAATTATAATTTAATTTGGGTACAGTGTTGTATGACCGCGCAATTGTCATTCAAAGTGAGACAGCGCTGAAAGCTGAAAAATGGCTTGGGCAGGAAGGGGGCGAAAATGCCCAGTATTGAGGTGGTTAAAGAACTTCAGTACAATAGTAAGAACCTATTTAGCAACCAGCAGCTGTTGATACAATTAAAACTTTGGTCAGTTGTATTTAATGTGCAGTGGTCAGTAACTTACAACATGGGGAGGGTGATTAACTAAAGGGGGAGAGTTTGTTTATTTTAAAAGTGAATTTTAGTTAATGAGTTAAAAAGTGAAAATGTATTTCAAAAGAATATCCAATCATGTGTAAGGGCAATTTAAAAACAGGTATTTTTGCCAAACTGGATGCTGAGTGAAGCTGATGCTGAGTGAATTTTCCTCTTGCAAAGTAAATATTCTCTTTTCAAAGTATATTTTCACATTCAGCACAGACAAAAATTCACTTTGTGACCAGCCTATAACATAGCTCCCAACTGTCCCTGATTTGGAGGGACTGTCCCTGATTTGGAACAAAGTCACTCTGTCCCTCATTCCTCCTCATTTGTTCCTCATTTTGGTCTGATCTATATAGCCATATAAATGCACTTTTTATGTTTCAAAAAGTGTTTCCCAGTGCTAAACCTTTCATTCAATTTCTAAATGTCTGCATTGGTAAATTTCAGAAGCAAGTACAAAGGAATAGTAGTGGTTAAAAAAAAAAATCACTTGTGGGTTTAAAGCGGAGTTCCACCCATTTAAAGGTCAGCAGCTACAAAAAGTGTAGCTGCTGACTTTTAATAATCAGACACTTACCTGTCCCAGGTTCCAGCGATGGGGGCGTATGAAGCCCTGTTCCTCTCTGCAGCACCGGTATTCTAACTATGGGTCGCCCGGCTGTGCACTGCGAATGCGCGAGCCGCGCTGTGAATGGTCGGGCAATCTTCTGTGACCTGTGACATGTCCCAGAGGAATGCAGGGAGGGAGGGGGAGAGGTGATCTTCCTTCCAGCGCCACAGCGTCAGAGGAGGAAGTGGGAGCTGGGTGCCTCTAAAAATAGGGTACCCGCTCTCCCCCTCCAAAAAAATGACATGCCAAATGTGGCATGTGAGGGGGTCACCTGCACTTAAAGCGGAGGTTCCATTTTTGGGTGGAACTCTGCTTTAACTAATCATTTTTTTGTATAATTCTCCTTTAAGGGGGCGTGGCAGGGTGTGTGTCCTATGCCTACATACGTTTGCGAATATGGGTCTCTCATTCCTATCGCAAAAAGTTGGGAGGTATGCTAAAATCATCCCAAAGTATAGTGTGCAGCAGCCAGCAGAATGTGTCATAATGCCCCTTATATTGCTGTTCAGTATTCTCACGTGCCAGTGATCAGTAGAAGAAAAACATGTCAACTGTTGGTGGTAAAGAGGAGGAAAAATGTCAGGCATCAGCAGTCAGCAGGGAGAAAATATACCCTGTTGTCATTGGAAATAAAAAAGCATGTGTGTTTACTCTGGGGGGGGGAGAAAATTGGTGCTTAACAAGGGGCATTAGTACTTAGTAGAGAAAAAATGGGGAATAGGAATTTGGTGTTTAGGGGGTGGAGGTTATTGGTGCTCAGTGGAGAGCATTGATACTCAATGGGGGAAAGGGGAAGACATTGTCACTCAGTAAGAGGGAAGGGGGAGCATTGGTGCTCAGTGCAGAGGGCATTGGTGCTTACTGTGGGAAAGGAGCATTGGTGATCAGTGGGGAGGAAGGAAGAACATTGGTGCTCACTAGGCAAAGAGTGGGCATTGGTGCTTAGTTTGGGGACTTTGGTCATCAGTGGGTTACCTCCACTCTGTGTCCCAGACTACTGCCTTACTCCGCCTGTCTGCCAGAACTATGCTGGGCATGGAGACTGGGTATGGAGGTTGGGCATGGAGCTCTATTTTGGGAAGGAGATTTATCTGCCTGAAAGAGCAGCTATAAAGCTGAAGTTGTGTGCTGAAACAATCATTCCAGTACCTGGCAGTTGAACACAGCCCTCAGGGCATGGAGTTCAAATTCAGGATCTGTTGGAAGCTACAGTATGCACTCACTCTTACTTTCAAAGCATTTCCTTTCAAAACCACACATAAATATATAAACATATACAAACCATGACTGGTGTATAGCTGATTTTCATGTGCTCCCCTTAACCAAAACCCATTCCACTACTTGCCTTACCTTATATATATATATATAAAACACTTATATTATACCCCAACTTTTTTAAACTCATGCTCTGTCTGAGGTTCGTGAAGGAAGGTATATCTACCGCATCGGCTGCACCACCACCACCACAGTATCCTTGGCCCCTAGCCATGATCCCACTAGCACAGGGACGAACCATTGCCACCTTCATACCTCTGCAGCCCGATGACCGGTAGCCCAATATTTCCAGCTAGGGAGGGTACCATACCGACATAGGTCCAACCCTCCCTACACCATATCCTGTTTACCTTCCACCATTCCAACCTACACGAACCAGAGACCCATGCCCAATGACCCAAATACACACATCTTACATTTCAAGCAACCAAACAACAGAAAGGGTGGGTGGAAAAAACCTTACCTATACCTCTCACTGCCTCTGCTGCCCCACGAATGACTAACCCCTCCCCTCTGCAGGGTCAAAATTAACTTTACACTCCTCCCCCTGACCAATCCAAAAACTCCCCTTCCCCTTTCTCCTGAACACTTCCCATGTCAACATCCTGTGCACCCACTATGTGAAGGAATGTGATGTAGATAATAATAATAATAATAATCTGAAAATGTCTATTTTCTTATGTGCATACATATTTTTCTCCTTACTCATTATATAAGTATACAGGTTTACTCTTTTCCTATATTTTCTCAAGATGGCGGGTACCCCCTACATCCCACACATCAGAAGAACGCAGAACAGAAGATAAAACCAAGGACAGCCAAACCTCGTTATGAAGATTCTCCATTTTCTTTTCTATCTTAACCAATGAGATGTACCTATTAGACTAACATAGCAATGACGTATTTTTGTGTATAAAACATTAGCACCGCCTTGAATAAATTAGAAGTGTAAAAAGTAACGGTGCTGAGCGTGTCTCAGAGTGTTTACTTTTATATGCATGCATAGCCACACTTTCCAATTAGAGACAGCAGCAGATAACCTTGGGCTCGATTGGAGCTCTTAATCATATCCTTAACAGCTGGTGCCGAAACCCGGGACCTCAGGCTACAGTCGAAGCCAGATCGCGATAATGATTCGAGCGTTAACTGATAAGATAAAAGAGGGGGTTTGCGCAGCCCTAACAGTACGGTAAGTCTTTTTTATATTCTTACCACTGTACGACTTTCTTATCTTTTGGTTGACGGCTGGATTCTGTTGGTATGCTGAGACTGTCTTAGAGGCAGGAATCATTACCTCGCCTGAGGCTGTTTTAACGAACCTGCCAATGGGTTTCTGCTGACTGTATTTTTTGTTCACTGTCTGCCATTCTTTGGGCTACGAAACTTAGCAGTCTAAAAGTGCTACATGTGTGTTCTCATCTCCAGACGAGCTGTCGGCCTCTGGAGTGAGATGGATCCTTGTAGCAGACGGTTATAGACGGGTTACTCAAGGTTTCTCAGACCTTTGAGGGTTATCTCAGCTGTTGGAGCCCCCCGCAGTCTGAAAGTGTTACAGAAGTTTCACTCCCAGACGAGCTGTCGGCCTCTGGAGGGAGAGGTGTAACAGACGTCTATAAATGGGTTCATTTTTTTCAGGGTGGTCTGCCCTTAGGATTTATCTTAGCCTGCTGAAGCTTTGCGGTTCAGAGAGTGGCAGGTGTAATGTCCTGTCCTGAGTGTATTTGTGGTTTACTTTTTGCTATACATGAGAGGGGTTGGGGACTGGTGAAAGTCAGAGAAGGAGGCTACCCGAAGCATCTGTTGGGTCACAAGCCGTTGCTCCCTACTACCCCTGACGTGCTTGTACTGAGATTAAACGTACATTACCCGGTGACAGGGGGGTTTGGGCAGACCCTCGAAGAGATAGAACAGAGAGCCACAGAGGAGGGTTATCAAACCATCAGTTGTCCTCATTCCCCCTTCAAACCGTCAGCCGAGACTGCGGCAGACGAACAAAACAGAGTTAGAGACCTTGGTTACGTGTTAGGAGGCCCAGAGAGAGGAGGGGAGATGGGTCAGAACAACACTAAACCGGAGAAAGGAATCCTAGCTTGTGATATTGTGAAGAGGAGGGAGGGCAGTGAAGCAGTTAAACGGTTGTCCAAATTAGTGAAAGGTTGTGGTTTCAAAGATTACGTTGCTAGGCTACAAGCAGAGGAATGACGTGTGCTGATAATAGAACAAAGGGGGTTTTGTGTGATAACGGCTTGTTGGCTGTGGCAGAAGCTTGGTACAGGACTGCAAAGGCATTGCACAACGAGGGTCGGATAGAAGAGGAAATCAATAAAGATGCCAATTGTATTATGTATGTGTATCACAGAATTGATAATGTGCCTAAACCTCCCCCCAATCAAAAAACCTGGACCAAGAGAAGGGAGGGACAACCCTGCCCTCCGCCTGACATCCACTCCCTTCTCTCCACCCCAGCCCAAGCACAGCCCACTGTGACAACTCCGCCCGGCAGCCATCTTGGTGCACCCATGCTTTCATTCTCTACCCAGCCCAGTGCACTTCCTGCCAGCGGCCATCTTGGTACACCCAGTAAGCTTAAACACAGCCTGTACCCAGCCCTCCCTGTTTTAAACCAGGATGGTTCATACCACACACCTGTCTTCCCCAATACGGAAGCATCACATTCCCAGGCCGGATATGTTAATGATGAAGAAGCATCTGAGTGGGAAGCCCAATAGCAGGCAGCAAGGCCACCCGCTGATTTAACCCCCAATCCGGCTCTGGACTCACAGTTCCAAGAGGATCTCAAACACATGCTGGCAACTGTAAAGAACAGTGCCCCTTGCCAGCCCCCGCCCCAACAACAGTCTCGGTTACCAGAAGGGGCACCAGTGATATATGTCGCTTTTACTCCATCACAAGCAGAGGCCTTAGTGACAAGTCTGCCTGACCCAGAGAAGCAGCCAATTCCCTTCAGCCTATGCCAAATCAAAGCAGGACATGTCTTTTGGCCAGTCATGCAGACGGCCTTCAATGATGCCTGCCTGACAAGTCCACTTCCTACACCTCAGGCGTGGAGTTCTGTGCACAACTCCACGACTGGGCAAAGGAGAAATTGAGGGATCAGACCACCACAATCCAAGATATTACCCAAGATAAAGGGGAGTCTGAAGAAGTATCATGCTAGACTCGTACAGGCCTTTGATGATCTGAGTTTCTCCCACTATGAAAAGAGACACACACGTTTCCTGCGTGGGAGTGGATGGGGTACCCCGCTCCAGTCCATTTGTTGAGCCACCCCAAGGGGGACATTTCCTGATTTGCTTGCCAGATTTGTGGTGTCCTCTACATGTCCTGTGAATCTACTAGGAGCTGATGTGTTGTCCGGACTACAGGCCTCAATCAGGACACGCCTGAAGGGGGGATGAAGTTACATACTCCCCTATTTTTAGAAGACTTATCTGCTTTGTGTTCTCTGCCTCTCCTGATGACACTTCATGAAGCAAAAACTTCAAGTTCAATACCGCAGGAAGTACTTGACAGAATTCCTGCGTGCCTATGGTCCACAGGACCGGAAGACAACGGTCACTTAAAGGTGCCACCAGTTTCAGTCAAGCTAAAAGAGGGCACATCATTGCCCCGGAAACCACAAGAACCCCTAAAAGAGAACCAGGTACCTGCTGTGGATGCCTTTGACTGCAAAGTACCTCACAGAGGTGGACCTTACAAACGCTTTCTTCAGTGTCCACCCTCACCCCTCCTGCTGGTATCTTTTTGCATTCATCCACGGAAAGAAACATACCTAAACAGTTGTGCCACAAGGGGCACAGAACTTTCCAAGCCAGTTTGCAAAAGCTATGGTTATCATCCTTGACACATGACAAGAGGAACACCCGGAGGTGTTTCTCTTCCAACATGTTGATGACCTTCTCTTTTGTGCAGCTGACTTACCCCCTGTTGAAGTCACCTCAGAAAGCCTGTTGTGCTATCTTGCCAACCAGGGGTGCAGAACCTCACAGCCCAAATTGCAGTGGTGCTCAACATCTGTCATTTTCCTTGGACACTGTTTGTCCCATGGGACAAGACACCCCACTGAAGACAGGGTGCAAGTAATCTCTGACATCCCACTGCCACAAGGCCAGAAATCCCTACATGCCTTCCTTGGACTAATTTCCTAGTGCGGAGCATGGATTCCAGAAGCCTTCCTAGTGATTCTCTGCAATCAGACCCCTTCCAGATGTCTCCTGAAGAAATATCTAAGTTTGAGGCCCTTAAGTGCGCCACCTCCGGTACTAGGGCTCCCAGACTACGACAAAACGCTCAAGTTCTTTGTATCCAAACGTCTGGGACATGCTGCAGGTGTACTCACCCAATCACACAGCATCAGCCTACGCCCCATAGGATATTATTCCTGTCGGCTGGATGCGGTAGCAAGAGGAGGCCTATTGTGTCTGCGAGCTGGCTTTGCTGCACAAACCTTGCTTGACAAAACTTTGAACTTGGTCCTCGGACACTGCCTCGTTCTGCTTGCTCCCCATGATGTTGTTGCCATATTCAACCAAGATCCAGCCGAAACACTTGGCCACTACCAGATACTTAAGACTCCTGTGTTCCCTCCTACTGGACAGCATTACTCTAGTAAGTTGTCAAACACTGAACCCTACCACCCTTCTTCCACTTCTCGAGGGGGGGAAAGGAGGAGGAGGAGTAGAGTCTTGACTTGTCACCCCATGACTGCATCAAACTAATACGGTTGGAAACCACGCATCTTCCCCCTGTGAGTGAAATACCCCTGCAGGATTCAGAATTCAGACCTAACAATTTATGTTTGCTGAAGAACGTGGCAAATACCGCACAGGACACGCGGTCACCACTGAAAACACTGTTCTACAAGCTGAAGCCTTACCACCGGTGATGTCTGCACAGGAGGTAGAGCTGTAAGCACTTACTACAGCATGTAAATGGGCAGAGGGAAAAAGAGCCAACATTCATATGGCCTCAAGATATGCTTTCAGCATTGCCCATGATTATGGTGTTATCTAGGACAGAGGATTCCTGACGGCTGCAGGAACACCTGTGAAAACTTGATTGATGCCTTGCTTCTCCCAACCCAAGTGACTATTATGAGTAAAAGCACACGACAAACTGAACTCAAAGGAAGCTCGAGGCAATCATCTAGCCAATTCAGCTGCCAAACAGACAGCTGGTGGTCCACGGGAAGTGGACAGCAGGGTGGTAGAAGAAGACCACCCCGTGCTTACCTTACAGACTTTCCCAGTGGACAGAGTTTATCTAAAAGAACTACAGGAAACAGTAAGTCTGGATGAGAAGGAAAGCTGGAAACGGAGAGGAGCAACTCTCAGAAATGAACTATTCGAGTGCAACAAGAAGCCTTGTCTACCCAGGAGTATGTACCCAGCCGTGGTGCAATGGGCACATGGAGCTGCCCACTTGACAAAGACTTTTATGAACTCTCTTATCAACAAGTGTTGCACCAAGAGTTACTCCACTGACCGACAACTTCTGCAGATAATGCATTATCTGCACCAAATGTAACCCAGGACGCACAGAAAAAACACAGAAGAAGCACCTGGCAAAAGCCCTATACCCCATTCCAGAGGATGCAAATTGATCATTCTCAAGTGCCAAGAAGTGGCAGATTTGAAAACACCCTAGTGGAAGTGGTCATGACTGCCAGGACCACAGCAAAGAAACTACTGAGTGAGATAGTATGTAGATTTGGGGTCCCAGAGGTGATATTGAGAGATCAGGGACCAGCCTTAACAGCAACCCTTACAAAAGAGATTTGGGCAGCACTGGGGGTTCAGTTGGCACTACACACCCCATACCACCCTCAAAGTAGCGGGAAGGTAGAAAGGATGAATGAGACATAAAAAAAAAAAACAGGATGTTAAAGATGGCCCAAGAGACTAACATGAGTTGGCCAGACAGTTAGCCCATTGCCCTGTTCAGTGTCAGACACCCCCCCGGGGGAAACATGCCCTATCCCATTATGAAATTTTGCTTGGTTCAGCTCCCAGACTTGGTTGTTACTTTCCACAACAGTTATAGGGCGTACACACGGTCGGACTTTGTTCGGACATTCCGACAACAAAATCCTAGGATTTTTTCCGACGGATGTTGGCTCAAACTTATTTTGTCTACACACAGTCGCACAAAGTTGTTGGAAAATCCGATCGTTCTAAACGCGGTGACGTAAAACACGTACGTCGGGACTATAAACGGGGCAGTGGCCAATAGCTTTCATCTCTTTATTTATTCTGAGCATGCGTGGCACTTTGTCCGTCGGATTTGTGTACACACGATTGGAATTTCCGACAACGGATTTTGTTGTCGGAAAATTTTATCTCCTGCTCTCCAACTTTGTGTATCGGAAAATCCGATGGAAAATGTCCGATGGAGCCCACACACGGTCGGAATTTCCGACAACACGCTCTGATCGGACATTTTCCATCGGAAAATCCGACCGTGTGTACGGGGCATTACAGTTGCAGTCTGATGTGTTGACTAATTATGTAACCACATTATCACGAGAATTAACCTGAATGCATCTCCAGGTGTTTTCTCCATTCCAGATCCTGAATTAGATACAGGAACACACCAACTACTGTCTGGAGATCCTTGAGCCAAGATATGATGGTCCATTCCAAGTTTTGCTGACCACAGCCACCTCAGTCAAGTTGGCCAGGAAGAACACCTAAATGCACGCTTACCACTGCAGGAGAGCGTGTTTTCGGAAGCTGCATATCCTTTTTCTGTTTGATCTGGGGGGGGGGGGGGGGGGGGGCAGGAGGTGGCCATCACAAAAATGATAACATAATTACGTTTTGGTATAACTCTTCAGGTACACATCTGACCACCTTTACTTTAGATTACTGTGACATAGTACCTTGTCCGTTTGACCCTTCATGGTGATGCCATTGGTACAGTGATATCCCTGATGGTAAGGATATATATATGTATGCAGCACAGACAGTTACTGGAAACGGGAAAAGTGGGACTTTAAATGAGGTGTGCAAAGAAGGCCAAGGGATCAGTCACCATATAACAAACCATTTATTGATAAACAATAGCCTAGTGGCACAGTATTATTCCAAAATGTGCATCATACAGTCAGGTGTTGTACATATACATCCTTATATATACACATGGTAAATAGAAATGACAAAACCCAAGTGGTGCAGGGCAAGAGATGATTAAAAAGTTGTAACATCCATAAAATGCACACAATTACAGCATTGATATAAGGAAACCTATAGGTGTATGGCCGTGGTAAAAACATATTGATGTGGTGCATGTAGTAAGCCCGACGCGTTTCGTGTATCAAACACTCTTCAGGGGCAATTAAGCACCAACATCTGAAGACAAAAAATAAAAAAAGAGAAAAAAGTCCAATAAGTAAAATTGATAGTGCATAAGGAAAAAGAGGTATGCATATAGGGGAGGCAGAGAGCCATACTTCCCCAATGTATACTCAGCCGAGAAGTGCAAACTCCATGGGTTCCACAGTCACAGGCCACCGACTGAGTCAGGTCCGGGAGCTGAGGGAGGAGCACTCAGACAGGGGGAGAGAGAGAGAGCGCCAAGCGCACACAGAGGTTCCCCATGGAGTAGTGTGTCCACACTGGTATGTAGGGGGGGAGTAGGTCTGCAGTGATGATAAAAATAATGTGTATAAGGTATGCTCCTAGGTTAACCAGAGCCCCCAATCACAAAGTAAATGTGATAAGACATATGAGCATGTAATAACCCCCTTACCTATAGGTAGTGGATGCTGGTCACCTGTGTCCTGCCCAGTGATGGACGTGCTGCCTGAAGGTGGACTAGCAAAGAAATGGGGGCCCCTTATGTGCACCTAGCCACTCCCTCCCCCCCAAAGCCGGGAAACTCCCCCCAGCGTCACTCAGTGCAGACACCAAGCGAACCGAAGCCTCCTCCAGCGCAGCGGCACTGGCCGCCCACAGCTGCTGGGGACGCCGCCATCCACGTGTCCACACAGGAAGTAAACACAACGCCGACAGCGGGACGGACGTCACGCGTACGGCGTGGAGGAGTGACGCCGATGCAGGGAGGGGAACCCGCCCCGATCCCACGTCACCCACAGGGATGACGAGGAGAGGAGGGGAAGGGGGAGGGAACCCACCATGCGTCGCAGCTCCCGGACACCGAGACAGGAGGGTAACCAGGGAGACGTGGACTCCCTGTCGGAGGCGCGCTACAAGACTGCATCAAATGGGGAAAAAAATAAAAAAGGCAGTTACTGGGGACAGAGTTGTGGTTCCAGTGGGGGCCAGTGGGTTGGAACACAGGGCCAGACTGGGCAACCACAGAGTGCATTAGACAAAAAAAAGATGAAAATAGAAAGCCCCCATATCCTAACCGAAGATACACCTGTGATACATACACTGACCCAGCACACAGTCAGAGGAGGAAGCGAGTAGCTCTCTCCGGAAGCTTTGACCCTCATGTATACATAGATGACATAGGGGTTACAAGGGGGGACCCTGATGAGTTTAAAGCCAGGGACCAGGTAAAAGCTGGTTTTGAGTCTTTGATCCCCATAACAACTGTCAACAAGAATGTAGATTGGATTAACTACACATACTATAGCCAACAGAGATTTGTAAATTACACTAAAGATGCCCTCCAGGGAATTGCCGACCAGTTAGCCCCCACTTCCTACATGACATTCCAGGACCGGATGGCCTTAGACATGGTGCTAGCTGGGAAAGGAGGTGTTTTGTAAAATCATAGGAAATAAAACGGGAACCTGCTGCACCTACATTCCTGATAATACTGGCCCAAATAGTAAGGTTACTTTAGCTATAAAGAAATTAGAAGATCTGTCATTGGAGTTGAAGAAGAACTCAGGTATCACAGACCTATGGGATCAATACTTTAGCTGGATGAGTGGGTGGCAGAAGGTTAACATTATTTTTCAAAGCATTTCCTTTCAAAACCACACATAAATATATAAACATATACAAAACATGACTGGTGTATAGCTGATTTTCATGTGCTCCCCTTAACCAAAACCCATTCCACTACTTGCCTTACCTGGCGGCGCCATTTTCACACCTTCTGGATTTAATGGCCATTCGGCCCCTTTATTAACAAATAACAATTTTTATAAAAATAAACTCAATTTAAATACATATAACCATATATATAAATATATATATAAAACAGAACTATATATATATATATATATATATATATATATATATATATATATATATATATATATATATATATATACACACACACCGTATTTATCGGCGTATAACACACACTTTTTTCCCCTTAAAATCAGGGGAAAGTCGCAGGTGCGTGTTATACGCCGATCCCCTGCGATCCCGAGCTGTCACAACTTCAAAATCGCCGACCGCGATTTGAAAATGGCGCCGAAATACACAGAGCCGGTCCTCGGCTCTTTCCGGCGGCTCTCGTTCACTTTCGGCTCCACTCGTAGTCGGCTAGGTTTGGATAGCTCCGCTCGGGACTACGAGTGGAGCCGAAAGTGAACGAGAGCCGCCGGAAAGAGCCGAGGACCGGCTCTGTGTATTTCGGCGCCGGCGGCGCCATTTTCAAATCGCGGTCGGCGATTTTGAAGCCCAGGATGGCAGGGACAGGGGATCGAAGGCTGCACTGGGGCAAGGCTGCACTGGGGAAGGCTGCACTGGGGAAGGCTGCACTGGGGAAGGCTGCACTGACAAGGCTGCACTGGGGAAGGCTGCACTGGGGAAGGCTGCACTGACATGGCTGCACTGACATGGCTGCACTGACGAGGCTGCACTGACATGGCTGCACTGACATGGCTGCACTGACAAGGCTGCACTGATAAGGCTGCACTGGGGAAGGCTGCACTGACAAGGCTGCACTGACATGGCTGCACTGGGGCAAGGCTGCACTGAGAAGGCTGCAATGATGGGCATTTAAATGTAAGTTTTTTTCCCTTCGACTTCCCTCCTAAAAGTTTTCTTTTCCTTAAAATTCCCTCCTAAATTGGGGTGCGTGTTATAGGCCGGTGCGTGTTATACGCCGATAAATACGGTATATATATATATATATATATATATATATATATATATATATATATTTATATATATATTTAAAACACTTATATTATGCCCCAACTTTTTTAAACTCATGCTCTGTCTGAGGTTCGTGAAGGAAGGTATATCTACCACTACAGTATCCTTGGCCCCTAGCCGTGATCCCACTAGCACAGGGACGAACCATTGCCACCTTCATACCTCTGCAGCCCGATGACCGGTAGCCCAATATTTCCAGCTAGGGAGGGTACCATACCGACATAGGTCCAACCCTCCCTACACCATATCCTGTTTACCTTCCACCATTCCAACCTACATGAACCAGAGACCCATGCCCAATGACCCAAATACACACATCTTACATTTCAAGCAACCAAACAACAGAAAGGGTGGGTGGAAAAAAACCTTACCTATACCTCTCACTGCCTCTGCTGCCCCACGAATGACTAACCCCTCCCCTCTGCAGGGTCAAAATTAACTTTACACTCCTCCCCCTGACCAGTCCAAAAACTCCCCTTCCCCTTTCTCCTGAACACTTCCCATGTCAACATCCTGTGCACCCACTATGTGAAGGAATGTGATGTAGATAATAATAATAATAATCTGAAAATGTCTATTTTCTTATGTGCATACATAGTTTTCTCCTTACTCATTATATAAGTATACAGGTTTGCTCTGTTCCTATATTTTCTCAAGATGGCGGGTACCCCCTACATCCCACACATCAGAAGAACGCGGAACTGAAGATAAAACCAAAGACAGCCAAACCTCGTTATGAAGATTCTCCATCTTCTTTTCTATCTTAACCAATGAGATGTACCTATTAGACTAACATAGCAATGACGTATTTTTGTGTATAAAACATTAGCACCGCCTTGAATAAATTAGAAGTGTAAAAAGTAACGGTGCTGAGCGTGTCTCAGAGTGTTTACTTTTATATGCATGCATAGCCACACTTTCCAATTAGAGACAGCAGCAGATAACCTTGGGCTCGATTGGAGCTCTTAATCATATTCTTAACAACTACAGCTGTCCCCAGTCATGTTCGATCTCCACCTAAAGTTCCCTTTTCATTCCGGGCTTGTTCTTGACTGGTGTATAGCTGATTTTCGTGTGCTCCCCTTAACCAAAACCCATTCCACTACTTGCCTTACCTTACTTATTAAAATGATCACCACACACCTTCTGGATTAAATGGCCATCCGACCCCTTGTAGCACTGGTAGATTTGCGATCTAACGTATGTTAGGTAAATTTAGTAATTTGTTCGTTAGGAAGGTTAGGTTTGCCTCTGTTCCAGCTTGGCTGACGTTGCGTGTGTTTCCATACTGACCGGTGGGTGTCGCTGTTACCACTGGTTAGTGTTGGAAAGGCAACGTGTCGAAGCGCATGGATGCTCTTCTGTCCCGGAGACAACTCGGTGGAGGTGGTCCTCCGAGTTGCATTCTGGGCGAGGGTATATATGGGACAGACGCCATTTTTGGGGTTTCGTTTTACAGCCACCTGCTGGCCCTCCTGGCCGACAGGTATGCGTTAGAGAGCTACCCCATTGTCCTCCGTTCCGGAGGCCCACGTTGCTGCGGCACAGGGGTGGGCCCAGAAGCTTGTCTGGGGCCTACCAGACAGCTTCCTGAGCTGTCTATCCCGAGTGAAGAAGCTGGACAACCGGGGAGATCCCAGGGGAGGACCCGTCATGGAAGGATCATGCAGCGTGCTGGTCTGGAGAGGGGCCTGGTGACTCGGTTGGAGGACGTATCCTGAAATAACTATACAGCATAGTGTAGCCGGGTTGGCTTAAAGTTTCAGGCACTGTGACTGACGTTCATTGCAGAAAACCAATACATCCTGTGGCAGAAGATCGTACGGGTTTACCCCCTAACAAGTCTGTGGCAGAGACTTTTGTTCGTGCTGCGTACTGGCTGCTAGGCAAGTGAGAGAGGCCTATCCAGGCGAGCAAGGAGTGTGTCCCACGAGGGGAGCGCATTCTATAATAATTTCCAAATCCTATCAGGACATTTGTCAAGAATCCTACAAGAAAATATTTGAGTTTCTTCTGCAGTTTCCTTTCCGCCTCTTTCCCGCTACTTCCTTTGTCAAATTGTTAAATAAAGCATTGAAAACGTACTCAAGTGTTGATGCGTGTATCGTCCAGAGGTAAACTCAACGGAACCCTAGACCCGGTGCCGGTGAAACAGAGGGAAGGAGAGTGAAGGTAACAAGCCCGCTTAAACCAGCAGCTCCACCGAGAGTTATTGCTACATTAACAAATAACAATTTTTTCAGCTGCACCACCACCACCACCACAGTATCCTTGGCCCCTAGCCATGATCCCACTAGCACAGGGACGAACCATTGCCACCATAGGCGTGCACACGGGGTGTGCCGGGTGTGCCTGGGCACACCCTAATCACCCCCTGCCAACCAGAACTCTTTTCTGCTCTGCTCTGCTCTGCCAATGCACACTCACTGGCAGTGACAGAGTTATGAGTGAGACTATTTTGGTAATTATACTCCACTCCAAGACTGATCCATGAGAAGAATTACAGCAGCGGAGTAAGCGGGCAGCCGGCTTCATTTTCCGATGCTGCCTCTATAGTTTCGGCAGGAGATCACTTACTGTAGGCGGCGGAGTGATACAGCTGCACTCCGCCTGCCACCCTGTGCCTCTTCTGCTTTCACCAGAGCTGAGGTCAGCGGCACCTAGTGGGGAGCCTGGCTAAATTTCGGAGGGTGGATTTCACATGTGCCCCTCCTGGCAACCTCCCTCCAGCAGAGTTTACCAACCATCCATATCTGGAGAAGCTAGAGCTGCTGTCTGCACCTGTGTTAATGCATCTGTGACTGTGACACAATGCCGACTGCTGAGAATCAAAATCCCACTTCCTCCCCTCCATGAACAGAAGAGAGGGCTTGATCCGGTCCGCCTCCTCCCACCCCCATCCCCTGTGTCTACCCCGCTCACACTGCAATCCTAGTGTGCAGCCTTTACCTGAGAAAGGGGATGTGTGGGGGGAGGAGATTTGAGGTGTAGCAGCTCTAAGATCCGTGGTGGCTGCAAGATACATCTCCGGTGAGTGAGCACCCCCATCTCCCTCCCCCTCTCCCTCATCTGTCCCCTTTCATCCCCCTTCCAGGAGCTGCCCAGTCGAATTCTTCTCCAGCTAGCACTTAGGAAAAACTTGGCTTCTGGTGTAAGGGGGACTCTGCCAGGGCTTTTGGTGTAAGGGGGGACTCTGCCAGGGCTTATGGTGTAAGGGGGGGACTCTGTCAGGGCTTCTGGTGTAAGGGGGGACTCCGTCAGGGCTTCTGGTGTAAGGGGGCACAGGAAGACAGGGAGCTCTATGTGCTGTGTGTGTGTGTGTGTGTGTGTGTGTGTGTGTGTGTGTGTGTGTGTGTATGTGTATATATATATATATATATATATATATATATATATATATATATATATATATATATATATATATATATATGCACATTTTTTTTATTATTTTTATATTATTATTTTTTTAATTATTTATATTTATTTATTATATTATAATTTATGATTTTGTGTTGCAAACTTCATCATACCCGGGATATCTACTAGACTCTTGGTGGACAGATCTAAGTGTGTTATTGCTAAGAATTACAGACCTACAATATAAAACGCCAAATTTCTATGCAAAATAATTGTACCGCTTTGAGACGCAAAAATCTGAAATAAACATACCGCCAGGGAGGACTGATGTCCTGTTCCAACTCGAAATGGCGGACCACCAATCCACCGTTGTGAACCACAAATTTGGCCACAGCCTTGTTAACCTTTATCCTGGTCTTGTTGATTCGCTCAACAGACCGGGCACCCCTCCAAGTTGCCCTGCCAATCATATCTGACCAAACCACCACTGTCTCTGGAAATGCTTACCTTAAACGTAAGAAATACCATTTGACATCCCGAATAAGATCCCTCGAGGCCCTGATACTCAAATCATTACCCCCTGCGTGCAACAGCAGCACATCCGGGGGCCTATCCAGCCTCGCGTACCGCTGCACTTCAGGAAGGACGCGGGCCCACAGCATGCCCGGAATCCCAATCCACCGCACCGAAGCTTCCTGCCTTGGGAAACCCAACTGCCTTCCTGCCCGTCTGACCAAGGCCCTTCTTGCTCCTCAATAGACGTATGAGTGCCCCATGATCCATATCAGGCACACCGGGCCTGAAAGACAGAAAGACACAAAGGGAAACATAGACACACACACCAATCTTCATTCATATCACCCCATTATTAACATACCAAACCACATAAAGACATACAAACAACACCAGACAGGACCCGTCTACCCGGGCTCCACCCCCAGACCCTTCCCCACAACCCTTCAAAGTAAATGAGGGTGAACATAGAGTCGGAATCGTTGAGATTCCCAGCGACCAATCTGTTGCAAGATCTGGTCACTGACACCCCACCTTGCTGCCTCCGTAGCTGCCCCAATCCTAAATGAATGAGATGAGTAGTCGCAAGGGGAGAAACCCCTCGCCATGAAACACTTCCTGAACACAGAACACAGACACGAATTGATATCGCGACAACTGCGAATCATTGTCATGTACCAGAAGAGAAACCCCACCGGAAGGCTGTATTCCTAGCCACTCCCGGATAACCCTTACCGGGCATAACTCCAGCCCAGTCTCTCCTCCCTGCTGGCATGCATGGCAAGCTAGGTTGAAGGTCCACATTCTATTTTAAATGGCTAAGGTAAAGATTGTATCCTATAATGTTAGGGGTCTTAACGTTGCTGCTAAACGACACCAAGTTTATCGGGAGCTGAAACAAGCCACATGTTCCATTGCTTTTCTTCAGGAAACGCATTTAACTCATACGACACCCATTAAACTAACATCACCTAACTTTCCACAGTGGTATTATAGCCTATCAGACACCAATAAGGCCAAGGGGGTAGCTATTGGTTTTTGCAGAAACATGTCCTTCAGGTTATCCGATATGCTTGCGGATGATCATGGTCGCTTTCTTTTTCTTAGGGGATTTATTGTAAACACTCAATGCACTCTTGCAAATATCTATTGCCCGAACCATAATCAACCAGCCTTCCTCTCCCAAACACTGACTAAATTGTCACACTTTGCTAAGGGACTTACTATCCTAGCGGGGGATATAAACATGCCATTAGACCCCACTATTGATACGTCACAAAATCATTCTAATATCTCCTTTAAACGACTGAAATTTGTGAAAAAACGGCTTCTTGATCTTCAATTAATGGATGTCTGGCGCCTTCTTCATCCTAAGGAGAAGGATTTCTCACATTACTCCTCAACACATCAATCATACTCCAGAATAGACAATATATTCATAGATCACTTTCATCTCCCCCTCTTACACTCTACTCACATCTATTTCAGACCATGCACCTGTGTCGATGACATTGACCATGCCTTCCCTACCCCGACGCTCCACCAATTGGAAGCTGAATGACTCCCTTCTCTCGGATGAAGTGGAGGTTTCCATGTTGGCTTCTCATCTATCGCAGTACTTTAAGGAAAACAAACCTTCGGATACCTCCCCCTCTATTGTGTGGGAGGCTCACAAGGCTACTATTAGAGGCCGACTCATTGAGCTTGGCGCTCGGAAGAAAAGGGAGCATGGTCAACAAATTGACCAGGTCTTACAACAGATAGCGGCTCTTGACAAGCAACATAAACTTTCTTTACATATTGAACACCTTCAATCCCTCACACTTTAACGAGAGGAATTAAAGTCCCTCCTTAATTTAGAAACCAAGCGAAAGTTCCAACGTCTGTCACAGAAATTTTACGAATGGGGGAACAAACCTAGTAGATTGTTAGCCAGATCATTAAAAACTAAACAATCGCAATCATTTATTCCCAAAATCAAACTTACGTCAGGTGCATTAGCTCATGCAACTCCAGACATTTCTAAAGCCTTCAGAGAGTATTATGCGGATCTGTATAACGTCAAAAACGACCTATCCTCTCTTCCTCAAAAGGAGAGACGGAATCGCATGCTTTCCTACTTGAAAGAAGCTAACCTTCCTAAATTGCCCATATCTGTCCTTAAAGACTTAAAGGAAGACTTCTCAGTTGAGGAATTTCAAGTAGCATTAAAGTCATCACCTTCTGGTAAAGCCCCCGGACCGGACGGGTTCACTATTCTTTATTACAAAACATTCAGTGACATTCTGCTTCCTCGCCTCTCCGCATATGCAAACTCTATCTCTCACTCCTCAGGTTTACGCCCGGAATCACTCTCAACTCATATTACTGTTATTCCCAAATCAGATAAGGACCCTACCCTTTGTAACAGTTACAGACCAATATCATTAATAAATGTTGACATTAAATTATTCGCCAAAGTAATGGCAAACCGTTTACTTCCCCTTATACCTAAATGGATCTCGGCAGACCAATCAGGTTTCATACCCACTAGAGAAGCAAAAGATAATTCCCTTCGAGCAATCTCCTTGATTCAATATGTTCAGCGATGCTCCCAGCCCACCCTACTCCTTTCCACTGATGCAGAAAAATCTTTTGATAGGGTGGACTGGGAGTACCTAAAGCTGACCCTACGCCACTTTGGTCTGGGACCCAAAATGTTCCATCGTATCTCATCCCTCTATTCTGATCCCTCAGCACAAATTAGAATTAATGGGACGCTAAGTGACCCCTTTGTTCTACGTAATGGAACCAGGCAAGGATGTCCCCTCTCCCCTCTACTTTTTGCTATTACCTTAGAACCCTTCTTAGCTACAATTAGGAACAATGCTAATATCAAAGGCATACAAATAGGTAACAGATCCCATAAATACGCAGCTTATGCAGATGATGTTCTATTTTTCATTCAACAACCACGTATTTCGATTCCCAACCTGATGTGTGCATTCTCCACGTTTCATTCAATCTCTAACTTCAAAATAAACCTAAATCTGAAATTTTAAACATTAACATCCCTAAGTCCAAGGCTCTCTCTCTCAAACCCCTCTTTCCCTTTAAATGGGAACCAAAATGTATGAAATACTTAGGTATTTATCTTACCTCTAATCTCCAATCCCTTTTTCGATACAATTATATTCCCATGTTAAACAAGATCAGAACTGACTTACGAAATTGGTCTAACCTGTCCCACACCTGGTTAGGGAAAGTAAATATAATTAAAATGAACGTTTTACCTCGCATCCTCTTTCTCTTTCAAATGCTACCATTGAGTGTCCCTGTGGGTTTTTTTTACTATTTTACAATCCATGATCTCTCGCTTCATCTGGAAGGACAGACATCCTAGAATATCCAGAGAGCTATTGTTTCGTTCCAAATGTTCAGGTGGTCTGGCACTTCCCAATTTCAAAGCATATTACCAAGCGGCTGTTTTGGCCAGACTTGCTGATTGGAAATATGCTCTTAATTCGAAGTTATGGGTACAAATTGAGTATTCCTTAAGTGGCATGAATCTCTCAATGGCTCCCTGGATACCCCGCTCCCACAGGAGCCTTACTCGTACTACCTCGGCTCTCACCATATCCTCTTTAGATGTATGGGATGCCTTACACAAAAAATGTTCTTGGACTTATGACTCCCCCCTTTTACCTCTCCTCAATCATACATACTTTTTGCCAGGTCTTCTGGATCCAGGCTTTAAATCATGGAGGCCTGAAGAGCCTCTCTTGCTCCATCATATTCTAAATGGCAATGTACTAAAACCATTATCTGCGATCCTCGCCCCTAAACCTGTCACGTTTCTAGATAAGTGGAGATACCACCAAATACAACACTTCTTAAGCTCTCTTCCTACTCCTCTTAGGGGCATCAGTGATTTAAACGATATAGAAGTTATATTTTATCCAAAAGACCCTCCTCTACATAGCATTTCGTTATTTTATAAAGCCCTTATCACTCTTCAAAACCCCGGCTTCCCACCTTACCTGACTAAATGGGAAGAAGACTTTGATCTTTTCCTAACTGACAACCAAAAGGATAGGATCCTTCAATTAGCCCACACCTCGTCACTAGCCTCAAAAATGTCAGAGGTTAACTATAAATTGCTCACTAGATGGCATTACACCCCAGTTAGATTGCACCAAATGTTCCCCGCCAGTTCCCCATTGTGCTGGAGGAACTGTGGGAACAAAGCTACTCATGCACACATATGGTGGTTTTGTCCTCTTATCCGCCAATATTGGGATGTCGTTCATGATCTGATTGGTCAGATTGCTGATGTTCACATACCAAATGACCCGTGGGCTATCCTTTTTCATGTTACAACAACTCCCATAAGGTCGTACAAACGCTCAATCATTCCTCATCTATTGAATACTGCCAAGGCCTTAATTCCCACTTTATGGGGTCAACCGGTAATTCCCTCTATAAAAAATTGGCTACAAATGATTGACAATGTACACCTCATGGAGAGTATCACCCACAATATCAGAGGGACCTCTCAGAAACACTCTCTAATTTGGGATCCTTGGAAAAAATTTCAAACCACTTCTACATATAAAAATCTTATTACACAAACCCCTTAAACCTATCATTCACACTTAGCCACCTAGCACTGCATTTAATTTCACTAATGCACCTCTCTTTTCAATACATGGCCCTGCATGCCGGCAACCCTCCTCCTTCCTTCCCCTCCCTCTTAACCCCTTTTCTTCCAATTCTTCCTCTTATATTCTTTCCCATTTTTTCTTCCGTCTATTCTTTTTTTTTTTTTTTTTTTATCTTTTCTACACTTTTCTCCCACTACTCTTTTTTAGTGCTTATTTTTTCATAAACGAATGCAATATGTTTATATTCAACTACGTTCGGTTCATAGTGCTCACATAGTTTATATCCTTTGCCCAATCAGCTAGTGCGCTGACTTTATGGATCTCCCTGGAGGCAATTATTCTAATCGGTGTGATATGTGAGTACTGTTTCCTGTATTATTGTAAAAATGGAAATGCTCTCTATTTTGAGTTTTACTTGTATCCTTGTTATATTTTTCTTTAATAAAAAATTTATTAAACAAAAAAAAAAACTCCAGCCCAGTCACCGCACCAAACACCACCTGAGCCCCTTTACCCAACTGATCAGTTTTTGATCTAGGGATGACCAAGCTAATCAAATCGTCCGCTACTGATACATCGGACAGTGCCAGATCCCCAACCATCGACTTCGAGGGGCTCACCAATTCACCCACCCTCAAGGCCCCAAAAAAGGCCAACACGAAAGCTGTCCTAAACAGCTGTGCTTCAAATGAAGAGAAACAAACCTGGGGAAGATTACTCCCCAAGTTAGTTAACATCCCCAATGACACTGGCCTCCTGGAATCTGGCTTACTTCGCCCCCGTCTGTAACCCCTCAAAGCCTTCCGCACTATAAACGCCTTTGTGACATCCTCCACCCCATTCAGCTGGAACATGAATGCAAGGCCCGACATCTTCCTATTAACCGCGGCAACTGACACCCCTTCTTCGCAATTCTTACCCAGCAAATACAAAAGTACCTGAAGCCTTTCCTCTTTGTTGGAACAACTGCCGACATCACTCACCAACTCCAGTCATTCCTGCCATACCCGCTCATACCCTCGCCATGTAGCGTCCGCTACCGAGCGCCGCACCAAAGCCATCATGGTATCAAGACGAGTTCCCACATGTGCCTGGGGCACGGGACTCCCAGCCGCTCTGCTCCCAGCGCCAATTGACGGAACCTCTCCCACTGTAAAGATAGCGTATCAGCCACCTCATTCTCCACCCCAGGGATGTGTACAGCAGACACAAAAATATTCCATTGTAAACATATTAACACCAGATGTCGCAGCAGGCGCACCACTGGCAAAGAAGAAGCCGACAAGGAATTGATGGCCTGTACCACACCTAAGTTATCGCAATGAAAACGAACCCTCTGGTTGGTGAATTCTGTGCCCCACAGTTTCACCGCAAGCACTATTGGAAACAACTCCAACAGCATGAGGTTACGCACTAGCGCCAACCCCGCCAACTCCACTGGCCACCGGTCCTCGCACCATTTCCCATTGAAATAAGCAGCATAGCCTACCGACCCCGCCGCATCCGTGAACAACTCCAGCTCAGCCGCCTGAACCGCCGGCCCCAACCAAAAGGACCTACCATTATACTGCTCTAAGAAGGAATCCCAAACCTGCAGATCCGCCTGATGCTCCTGACTTAACCGAATGAAATGATGTGGCGCCTTGACTCCTGCAGTCGCGGCTGCCAGGCGCCTACAAAAGACCCTCCCCATTGGCATAATTTTACACGCAAAGTTCAGTTTTCCCAGTAAGGACTGCAGCTCCTTCAGCTGAACCTTATACCGTCTAGCCACCACAGCGACAATCGATCGAAGATCCTCCAGCTTATCACTAGGTAACCTGCACTCCATCAGTGTAGTATCAATTATGATACCCAAAAACTTCAGGACTGTGGTTGGGCCCTCTGTTTTTCCTTTAGCCAGGGAAACCCCAAAAACCTGAAAGACATGTTGCACCGTGGCCAACAAATTGGAACAAGCCCGCTCTCTCGGCGGACCTATCACCAAGAAATCGTCCAGATGACAGATGTGCAAGACTGAACTAAGGCCGGACAAGTCCTTGATGACCCATTCCAGGAAGGTACTGAACAACTCAAAGTACAAGCAAGAGATAGCGCAACCCATAGGAAGGCACCTGTCCATGAAAAACTGACCCTCACAGCAACAACCCAACAAACGCACAGAAAGAAAAAAAAATATCACCGCTCTGAAAGAGGTCTGTGAGGAACAAACATTTTCTCCATGCTGGAAGTAACAGGTGCAGGCAATGCTGGTAATTGAGAGGTAAACGAGAAATCCTGGACAGCCGCACTCAAAAGTAATCTTCGATCTTTATTTAAATATGGTCATAAAAATACATGCCACAGCATCACAAAGCAGGAATCTGACGCGTTTCACACCGTAGTCAGTGCTTAATCATAGCTGACAAAAAACACACACTATCCGGCAATAGGCGAAAAGCCGTCTCAATGTCGGTCTTGGCCATGAGTGCCCCTCTCCCGAATTTATGTACCCACCGCACTGCTTCGTCAAACGAAGCGTAAGACACCATACAGCGCGCCGGATCAATCACATAGTTTACTGAACCCCCTTTTGGATGGATCAAGGTCGTATGATGTCAGGAGCGCTTTGACCATCCATTTAACCATCCAGCTTTTAGCCTACTAGCTGATCTTCTGTACAAGAAAAGGCCCTGGCTGGGTTTAAGCCATCTGCCCGACTTTGCTTGCCAGCTGGTAAGCAGGTTTTTCTTAAGGTGGCGGCACGTTTGGTTTGATTTTGGTTCACCCTGGTGTTTGATTCATTAAGATTGAACTGTTTACCAATTTATCTACAAGCAATTGTATGGACTTTCCAGTAATTAGCGCAGCTTCCTTTCTCCCTTTCTATACCCTTTTGGATGAGACAAATGGTGAATCAGGCGGAATTGATTCGGCTCCCTCTTGGGCACCACGCCCAATGGGGAAAGCACCAAGTCCTCCGCTGGTGGCCCCTCAAACGGGCCAGCCATCCCCCTCTACTCAACCTCCTTACGCAACTTACCTCCCACCACCTCCGGATGTTCACACGCTGATCTAAGATTAGGAGAAACAGGGGGGACCCTATCCAACGTGCTTGGAATAGTGAAACCATCCCTAAAACCCATCCATTTTTTCCACCCTCACTGGAGTCCTCCCTTTATCCAGCGTCGGCTGGTTTCTTACCTTTCCGGAAGCACTTAGACCACGGGTGGGCACCTCCGCATCCCGAACACTCATGTCAGAAGCAGCAGGCTCCCCCGAACTTGCAGGTTCCCTCATTGAACTGCCAACAGGCACCCCCGGCCCCGCTATGAAAGGGCCCTGGCTTGCGGCATGAGCTTCATCCACAGCCCAATATCTTTTTTGATCCCACCGCAACGACGGCCGAAAAGCCTTCCGCTGCCAGAACTGCTCGTCGTACTTAAGCCAGGCCACCCCCCCATAAACCCTTTGTGCCTCACTGATGGAATCCAGGTAACAGAACAGCCCCGAACAATTGTCCGGAGCCTTCTGTCCAATGACGCTCGCTAAAATGTGAAACGCCTGTGACCAATTTGCAAACGTTCTAGGGATCAGCCGATAACGTTGTTTCTCCTCTTCCCTTTTGCTCTCGTCCGGCTTGATCTTGTCCAGATTAAACTTTTCCAGCGGAAGGAGCGAGAAGATCTCTACGTACTCCCCTTTCCAGATCCTCTCCCTAACCTCCATTTTTAGATGGGAACCAAGGGGGCCCTCGTAGCAAACGTAAACCTCACACCGTGCTGCATCCGCCAGCCGCACTCCGTCCACCACCGACACCCCTGGCGTCCCTGTACTCGTACTCACCTGCGAAGACACTGCCACCGTCGCAGGAACCCCATCCTTTGACGACTCCACTGTTAATGGCGATGGCCCTGTCACCACCGCAGTAGCCGGCGGAACCGCCACCACCGTCTGCGGAGGTGTGGGCACCACCACTTCCGGTGATGGCGAAACCGCTATCCTCGACAATGGTGGCTGAGGTGACCTCACCACTGGGAGGACACCAGGCAGCGCCGCAGCGCCCCCTGGACCACCCCCCTCTGTTCATGCTTCAACCGGGGAGAGAAGAGCCCCAGGCGTGGCTGTTCCAGGACCCCTAAACGCTAAGAGCGCAGCCAGCAAATGCTGTACAAACATGTCACCGGCGCCCATGCCCTGGAAGCCCCCTTGCGGCACTCCCATAGTCCCCACAGGCCCAGCCCCTGCAGCCAAAACAGGCGCCGGGGCTGGACCACCCCCACCAACATCCCAGCGGGGAAGCTAACCGGACCCCCCACCAATAACCTAGAAGGGGAACTAACAAGGGGAGGGTGGGACACAGACATAACAGGCACATTGACAGGAACAGACAGAGACTTACGAGGCTGCCCAGGGGAAACCGACCGACCAGCCTCTGATCCGGATCCCTGCAGATGTCCCGCATGAACTAGCATCGCGCCAGGCCCATCCGATCATCTGACAGTTCACCTTCCGATCGTTGGTCCCCCTGTCCACCAAGGGACTCTGAGGATGTAGAGGGTCCCGGTCGCACGTCCGTGATGTCATCGGCCCGCGACTTCTGTGCACTGTGGCCGACTCCTGCACTTCTCCCTCGTTGAGCGTGTTGCCAGCTGGCAGGCGCCAGTCCGCTACTGCCACCGACCCCATGGGAAACTCCGCTTCCCCCAACCGCTCGGGGGGGGATAAGCCCGCGCCAGTAACCGCAAGTCGTCCATGCTGAGCGCCGCCAGACACAGGGGAATGCCCTACCCTGCACGCTGCTCTGTTCTGATTCCTTGTAGAAGGAGGCCTGGAGGGAGATGCTGACGGTGCCCTCCTGGCCGGGTCCCACCCACGATGGGGTTTCCTCCCAGCCCCAGCAGCAGCAGCCATGGCTGGGCGATTGGCCCTGGGGGGTCTGAATTCGGGCTCCTGGATTGGCGGCTCACCCGAGGGGTCTCATCCGGCCTAAAACGCACAGGAGGCCGAGACCTTCTCACGCGCGATGTTAAGGGGGCTGGCGGAGCTGAGCCCTGCCCCGACCCCTGTAGCAACACCGTGAGCTGAGAATTCAGCCACTGCGTGCCGTGCACCTCTGCAGCTGTCCTAAGCTGTTCTATAAGGCCGTCAAAGGTCTCCATGCTGACTGTAAAAAACCTTACCTATACCTCTCACTGCCTCTGCTGCCCCACGAATGACTAACCGCTCCCCTCTGCAGAGTCAAAATTAACTTTACACTCCTCCCCCTGACCAATCCAAAAACTCCCCTTCCTCTTTCTCCTGAACACTTCCCATGTCAACATCCTGTGCACCCACTACAGCTGTCCCCAGTCATGTTCGTCCTCCACCTAAGGTTCCCATTTCATTCCAGGCTTGTTCTTTCAAAACATACAATACAATCGACATTACACAAACGTGGATCTATCTCTTAATGTACTCTCCCATGTTAAAGATATCTCACCTTCTCCCGCTATCTAGTCCGGTCAATTTCCGACAAGATTTGTGTGACCGTGTGCATGCAAGATAAGTTTGAGCCAACATCCATCGGAACAAAACTATGAATTTTGTTGTCGGAAAATCCTATCATGTGTACAGGGCATTAGTGACAAGTCCCATCTCTTTCTATTAATTTCTAAAGAGGAGAAATTCTCGGCTTTTTGCTACCTATTGGAGATTCCTCCTTAAAAGTGCACGTTTTCATGAAAAAAATAAAAAATAAAAAAATAAAACACCTGTAACAATTCCCTCACCCATCATCTATATTGTTTAACTCTCTCAGTGACTTCTTTCTTACATAAATAAACTGAGTGTTTCCAAAACTTTTTTATTAAGTTATAAGGAGTTCGCGATTTTTATTGCTATCGAAAACTTCTCCGATAAGATGTGCCTAATTACTGTGTACCAATAACAAAAAAAAAAAAAAAAGGGTTGGAAGGAAAGGAAGAGGGAGGGAGGGGGTCATATGCGGGGAACAACGGAATATCTAGTTGCTTCCCATATAGTTCACATAAACTTGGGTTTGTCTAAATTCCAACCAGCTCTTCCAAGTACTAACAAATTTGTTTCCATGTTATTTTGCATATGTATTACTTTTTCCATTAACCTAATTTTATCTACCTCCCTAAACCAATCCTTTATCGTTGGGATTATATTTGACTTCCATTGTTTCGGGATTAATGACTTTGCTGCATTCAGCAGGAATGGGATAATTGCTACTCTATATTATTTCCTCGGCATCCCCGTTACATGGAACAGGCATTGCCAAGGATCAAGACCAATTTCATTCCCACTGATCTTCTTTATCCAATCCAGTACTTCCCTCCAGTAAGGTTGAATTAGGGGACACTGCCACCATATATGTGTATGCGATCCGTTCGCCCCACATCCCCTCCAACATAAAGGAGACAGGTCCGAGTTGATTTTATGCAATTTTATTGGAACATAATACCACTTAATTAATAATTTGTAATTCATTTCCTTCATCCTTGTGTCCATTGAAGATGAGTGAACATAATCAAAAACTTTACTTCTCATTGTTTCTTCAGCATTTATTTTAAAGATTAATGAGTGATCCTCTCATGGAGGTGACATGGGGTGAAAACTATCTTCCAACTGCAGTCCTGCATCATCACCCTGTCAGACATGCTGCGGATAGTGACTCCAAAGGGCTGTGCAGACACACAGACTTAGGCCAGGCATAGATGGTTCAAATCTCAGCCAGGTCAGCAGGAACCAGCCGAGATGCAAACCATCTATGGGTAGACTGCAGTATTTAGTTGCGATTATCGCTAGAGGCTGCTATAGTCGCTAGCAATAATCACTGTCTTCTCCTAGCGGGGACAGCTTCCCCCGCCATAACATTTGCATGCTAGTTATTTATCATACATTAACATTTTAGTCATTTCTCTTTTCTCAACCGTACATTGTTTGTTGGTTCAGATAAGAAACATTTTTCTGTTTTTGCCTTCATTATCTCAGGAACATTCTGCAACCACAACTAGGGAGAAGCTGAAGCCAGTGACTGTGACGGTGGAAGGTCTGAAACTTTTATTTTTGTATAGTTAACTTTATCCAAGGCTTTAAAAAGAATCTACAGTATGCCAATATTTGTATTCAATATACTGTTAGGCACCTATCACACTTGACAGACTCTGCCTGCAATCTGCTTGCTCAGCAGGGGATCTGTCTGCTGATCCTTGCTTATGCAGAGGGGACACGGACACAGCCTGCTCTCCTCTATGGGTGGTCAGGTGTAAACAGACCACCTGTCCAATTACACACAACAGCCATCCGATCCAATCCGCTGGATGGAAGGGGAACAAATCCCTATCTGTTTGGTTTTTTTTTTGGTTTTTTTTAAATCTTTTTATTACAGTTTTTTTTAACACAAACACATATACATCAAACAAGTACGTGCTTAACAAAACACCATCCATTTGTTTTTAGTGGATCGGAACAGATTGGATGTAGGTTGGTGTAAATGGATACATGTTCATTTACAAGCACCACTCCATAGAGGAGAGCGGTCCACCTAAAAAATGGACAGGCGAACCTGATTGGAACATTCTAGTGAAAGGGGCCTCATATGCACAGTGAACATACTACATGCACTACATAATATATACTACTTTTCAAATTATGGTAGGCATTGATAACATAAATAAAAAATGGACAACTTGCTTGCAAATGGTCTGGACAGGCAACATTGATGTCATATGCCTTCCTCCTAATATATTTGGTTTTTGATGGTTATTTTTGAGAAGGCTATCTCAGCCTGAGAACCAGGGCAAGGACAGGGCCTCATTTTGCTGCATCAGCAGTTATTCATTCTGCTAAGATAAGAGCGTTTGGAGTGTACCACAAAGTCTTTCATTTCAATAATACCCTTCATAATGAGTTGATGGTTGAAATGTTGGCAACAGAAAGAAAGAACTTTAATTGAAAATAAATAGGAAGGGTAGCGAGGAGCAGCACTTACTGATGGATGTATTTCAACTGTAAATTTGAGACAACATTCATGTTCTCTTTGGTGTAATGTGTTAAAAATATCTTGCATCTTCGGTGCGGTTTGCAGCAAAACATACTTTCCACAAGCATGAATAGTGCGGCATGTAAAAAGTATCTGCGCCATGTGAAAAATGCACTGATGTGATTGCAGCCTAACCCATGGGGCAGTGCAACCACTGCATATAAGAGGAGAAGGGAGAGAATAAACCATGGGCAGTATTGCAATATGTTCAACTATGCTACACTGTATGTAAATATGAAGCAAAGGCACATATAGACTGACTCTTGTCTGACTGAAGAGATAACCACTGCAGGATCCTGTAGAACGAGACCATATATTACAGGGGTGTCCAAAATGTTTTCAAAGAGGACCAGATTTGATGAAGTGAACATGCGTGAGGGCCGACCATTTTGCCTGACATTCTTCACTGCGGTCGTGCCCTGTTAGCTTGTTGTATGTGCTGGTAGTGTCTCGACATTAAATTCCTTATAAACAGACACAGTCTCTTGGCATATCAGACAAACACAGTGATTCCGTATTTCAGTGAAGAAATATTCCACTTTTCACCTGTCCTGGAAGCGGCGGCCTTCACTGTCAACTTTCCTTCTCTTATTTACAGTAGCCATTTTCGAAATTGACCAGAAGGGGAAGAGATCATGTGAGCTCAGTGCCAGAGGTTTACGTCTAATGCCTCGTACACACGATCGGACTTTCCGACAACAAAACCGTGGAATTTTGTACAAAGGGTTTTGGCTCAAACTTGTCTTGGCATACACACGGTCACACAAATGTTGGCCAACAATTACGAACGTAGTGACGTACTAGACGTACTACGTGGTTTTTCAGCTCTTTAGCACCACCCTTTGGGCTCTTTCTGCTAATTCCGTGTTAGTAGAAGTTTGGTGAGTGTTGATTCGTGCTTTTCTTTTCGCCTTTTTCAATTAGCGCTTTTCAGTTTGTTTCTGAATGGCAGTTCGTCAACCAGACACGTTGCGGAATCGGAGGAGATAACGTGTTATTTATTATTGGCCTTGGAGTTATTGCTTTGAAATTATTATTTTTTTGGTTGAAAAATGATTTAATTTGGTATATTTTCTATATTTTTGGATGCATAGAATGCACTTTTTGGTTAAGTTCTATTGGCAGATAGCATTTCTTTTTTTATTTGTTTTCTTTTTTTAATGCACAATAAAAAAATTGTGGAGAATAATATTTGGCTATGTGTTTTACTTCAAATGACAGTTTGGGAGTAGGCAGTTACATCTAAAAAAATACAATGTAAAATTGACAAGGGACACCAACATAGTTGTATCTTTGATCTTAAAAACTACAGGATAATGGTGTTGTGGTAACTTGCCCAAATAAAATAAAAAAAAAAACATAATAATATTATTCTTGATATCACTAGAAAAAAAAAAGCCTTTGAAAAATTTGTTTGCAATAACTCCATCAGTATCACCAGCAAAGCAGCTTCATTATTATGCCATTAAAGAAGAAGAGAATTGTGCTCTGCATTTGGAGATTTCATAATTTGCCATGTCACGAATGTTAATTCTCCATTACAAATGCTAGTTTACAAGACCGACCGCTTCTGCTTCCGAGCATGGGTGTTTGTATGTTGGACTTTTGTCCGACGGACTTGTGTACACACGATCGGAAAGTCCGACAACACACATTTGTTGGCAGAAAATTTGAGAACATGTTAGCCAACATATGTTGGCGAAAAGTCCGACAACAATTGACCGATGGAGTATACACACGGTCGGACTTACCGCCAAAAACCTCACATCCAACATTTCCCGTCGGAAAGTCCGATCGTGTGTACCGGGCTTAAGTGTGTTCGTCCGATACACTAATACACTGCCCAACAAGAATCCTCTTATCTTTGTGGCTGTGTGTGGTGAAGACACAGAGCAGGGAGAAGGAACGCACCAAATCCCACAACGTCTGAGAGTTTGTGAAAACTCCAACTGAGGATGTCCAGTCCCGTGGCGCCAGAGAGACCGTGAGGACACCGACTGAGGACATGCAGTTCCAGTGGGGTCCGAGACATCGCGAGAACGCCGACTGAGGACGTGCAGTTCCCGCAGCGTCCAAGAGATCGCGAAAATGCAGACAAGATGTGTAGTTCCCGCGGCGTCCGAGAGATCGGGAGAACGCTCACTGAGGACGTTGAAAGACCCAGAGATCCCAGGGGTCGTGGGGGGCCACAAGAGATAGATTTTCCAAAAAACCTGGGGGGCCATATTAAACTGGAAAAACACGGGCCGCAATTGACCCACAGGCCGGAATTTGGACATGCCTGATTTATTATAACACACCAGGACAGTTTGTTTGTTCCAAATGTCAACTTACTTCCTCTCTACTGGTGCCAAAGGATTCAGGTGTGACATCAAAACACAAACTTTAGACTATACTTGCCACTCAATGGATTGACATGGTGTTCAAATTTCACCATGGAGCCCACTTCTGCTTCTTTCACCTAATGCCGCGTACACACGGGCGGACTTTTTTACCGGACTGGTCCGACGGACTATGCGACGGACTTTCGGCGGACTTCCAACAGACTTTCCCAACGAACAGACTTGCCTACACACGATCACACCAAAGTCCGACGGATTCGTACATGATGACGTACGACCGGACTAAAATAGGGAAGTTGACAACCAATAGCTTCCCTAGCGTCGGTTTTTGTCCATCGGACTAGCATACAGACGAGCGGATTTCTGGGTCCGACTGAGTTACGACGTAAAGATTTGAAGCATGTTCCAAATCTAAAGTCCTTCAGACTTTTGACAGAAAAAGTCCACTGAAGGTCCGATGAAGCCCACACACGGTCGGATTGTCCGCCGGATTCGGTCCGTCGGACCAGTCCGGTCGAAAAGTCTGCCCGTGTGTACGCGGCATAAGGGTGAGAATTTCTCCCTGCACAATGTTGTACACCTCCCTATCCTTACTCTTTGGAGAACTCCATTAAAACCTTTCAGCTCTACATCACTTAATCACTCCCATCCTAGCCACTATGACCATCACAGGGCAAGCACTTGGACTACTCATTCATTTACACAGATATAGAAATATACAAAAAATTAGTAAGTAAGAAAGACAGCTACTCTCTGCATATACTATAGGGGACTATTTACTTGTAGCTGCACATATTTGTAGCCCATTGTACAGTGACTCAATTGGGATACCTCTCATGGTTTGGGATGTTGAACAGTATGATGTTTTAGTACAACAGGACTTTGTCTAGGGATCCCTAGACAAAGACCTGTTGTGATGAAGCACTATGTCTGGAGGGGTTTTGGAATCAGGATTGGGATCTGGAACAGTATGATGTTTCATCACAACAGGACAAACCCTTACATTGTAAGATATGACTGAGGCATATACTGGTATTGACAGCTTGACTGGAGTACCGCCAAGGATACGGAGAGAAGAGACAAAAAGAACAAAAACAGAGGCTGCAGGAGAGATCCTTACAGTCAGGGCCATGACCAGGGGTGGACAGAAGGGGTAGCTGCCCCTGGTGCAGAGAAGGAAGGGATAAAGACTAGATGCAGGGTGGTACACTCATTCTATGGCATGTATTTAACATTGGGGGAGGGTGTGCAATTCTGGATTCTTGCCCTGGGAGCTGGACGAACCTGTCCCAGGAACTGCATATAGTGTAGTATTTCAAGGATAATTCAATACAATGTATGATGAGAAGGTAGAATATGACAATGTATTCACATCTGTGAGGTTGCTGAGCTCTCATATGGGGGACCAGACAACCTAGGGTGAGAGCTTGCAGGGAATAAACTGTCTATGCGCAGAGAGCGGTCCCCCTCAATGCTCGGTGGGGTGATCTGGACGATCCTACTCATTCTGGTCTTTGGATTCCAGGGGAATTCATACTGTCATTCTGACA
This sequence comes from Aquarana catesbeiana, assembly GCA_037953035.1. Lineage (NCBI taxonomy): Eukaryota > Metazoa > Chordata > Amphibia > Anura > Ranidae > Aquarana > Aquarana catesbeiana. The sequence continues at coordinate 943,174 of JBBHAA010001420.1, read as the reverse complement.
GCTTTAAAGAGAAGCCCTCTGGAGCCAAACCAAGGTGCGGTGTCTTGGAGAGGTACACGGTGGGTGTAGAGATGCATGATACAACTGTGATACATTAGTTGCAGCGGCACAGAGGTTGAACCAAATTAAGCGGGCCATATTGGTGCAGATCATTGCATCATAAAATGTGAGTGCATGTACCAGTTTGTAATTTTAAATAAAAGTACCTTGTTCACCACTCCTTTGTACCCAGACAACGGTATTGTAAGTCACAGGCCATGCACATGAATAAAGCTGTCAGAATGTGTGTACCTACACACTTATGCCCTGTACACACGGTCGGATTTTCCAACGGAAAATGTGTGATAGGACCTTGTTGTTGGAAATTCCGACCGTGTGTGGGCTCCATCATACATTTTCCATCGGAATTTCTGACACACAAAGTTTGAGAGCTTGCTATAAAATTTTCCGACAACAAAATCCACGGTCGGAAATTCCGATCGTGTGTACACAAATCCGACGGACAAAGTGCCACGCATGCACAAAATAAATTAAGAGACGAAAGCTATTGGCTACTGCCCCGTTTATAGTCCCGACGTACGTGCTTTACGTCACCGCGTTCAGAACGATCGGATTTTCCGTTAACTTTGTGTGACCGTGTGTATGCAAAACAAGTTTGAGCCAACATCCGTCGGAAAAAATCCATGGACTTTGTTGTCGGAATGTCCGACCGCGTGTACGGGGCATTACAATTTAAACAAGCTCCCATCCCTCAGGTATGGTTCGCAGGGCTTAATAAAGTAGCAGAGAAGGAGAAACAAATTTATATAACTCAGAATATACTTCCTAACCCTATGACAGCATGGTCCTGCTGGAGATACCATAAAAAGACAGCCAAGTTTAAGAATATGTCAATTCCTGCCTAAAATAGAACTTTGAGTACCCTTTTTTTTCACAAGAAACTTTGAGTACCCTTACACCCACAAAGCCATACCTCACGGATGGGAGTAAGCCCCAAGCCCAACCACTGGTCTAAACTTACCCCACATACCCCCATATCCTACCCTTACCTGCTCCCTACTTCTTTTTACAATGACGCCCTATTCTTATATTCTACTCATGCCATTTCTTTCATGTCATACTCTATTCTTTCCCTTCTCTCTTCCCATATCCACAACAGTTCCTTTACCAATCCAATGCCCCTAGGCTAGGAAGAGGAAAACAATTATTGATACACTTACTGCCAGAAGAGGCAGGGATAGCAAAGTGTGACTTTAAATGTGCCATGGAGAAATCACACATAAATTAATAAAATACCAATTTTTTATTACATCAGGGCTTGACAAACCCCAGGCACCAGGTCATCATGGCGACGTGAAGTTTTGTTCTGGCGCCTGGGGCACCGCCCAAATTCTCCCCACACCCCGCGTTCGCCCGCCTCCACCCTCCTATCTATGTCCACTCTCCTCCCCTTCAAGTTGTTGGCTCCCCCCCCAAAAAAGATTGAGGCCCCATACCCCCACATATACTCACATCCAAATGTAAACACAAGCAGTGGGGCACCTATGCCTGAATGTACATTACGATACACATGTTACATATCGCCAGAATGAAATGCACGCCGGAATGAATGCAATAATTCTAGCACCAGACCTCCTTCATAACACTAAACTTATGACCTATAGGGTGCTTTTAAAGTGTTGATTATGGAAAATATAGGGTACTGACTTGTTTAAGGTTTGACATATTTGGTATCTATTTACTTGGTGAAACCTCGGCTTTTATATTTGACCAAAAAATTGTGTCATTTATTGCGTTTTTGTGCCCCCTAAAATTAACTTTTTAATGTGTTTTTTGTGGTAATATCGTGTGACATAAAAAATTGGAACTACCACTATTTTATTTTCTAGGGTGTCTGCTTTCAGAAAATATATAATGTTTGGGGGTTTTATATAATCTTCAGGTCTCAAATGATTTTTTAAATGTGCACAAAAACAGCTCTGGCTGTAAAATGGTTAAAGGATAAGTTCACCTTCAGGAACATGTTACATGTTCCACCCATATCAATCAAATCCTGAACATGGCGCTTGAATTTTTAGCGTTCGCAAACCTGGGAAAAAGTCACCACCATTTTAACTGTGCACACGCCAACCCAACTTGATCTTATCTTACTGTTATGCAGGGCTTTTTTTTTTTTCAGAGAATAGTTGCAGGAACTCAACCATGCCCTTCCCCCCCACAGGGGAGAGCACGCTGAATAAAATGCTGGGTGTGGCCAAATTGCACTAACAGTGAGAGGGTCTTTAAGGGGCACCAGGAATGCGTCACGCACAGGGTACAGGGTTCAGTCACTACATACAGATTTCAGGGTTCAAGGGGGGCAAGGTTCAGGAGTGTACTACATAGAGATTGCAGGGTTCAGAAGTGTGCTACATACAGAGTGCAGTGTTCAGGGGTGTGCTACAGTGTGCAGGGTTCAGGAGTGCACACAGTGGCGGCCTGTCAATAGGGGACACAGAGGGGCCACCCCCCCTCCTCCCAAAGCTATTTATCGTTAAAAAAAAAATTGTCCCTTTAAGTGTGCATGTGACACCAGACACACAGGTGCTATGGGAGACATGATGTGGTTGCAATACCGTGAATGCAGCTAAGAAGCTCTATTGGCTTCCTTTAGAGTGTCCTCGGGGCGCAGAGCGATGTGCCCCGAACACTCCAACTTTAGCATTATGTATCTTGTGGTTGTTACTGATTGGCAGGTCCGGAGGACAGAAGGTGGTGCTTTTTTTTCAGACCCGTGATTAGGGATGAGCTTTATGTTCGGGTCGAACATGAGTTCGACTCGAACATTGGCTGTTCGCAAGTTTGCTGAACAGCGAACAATTTGGGGTGTTTGTGGCAAATTCAGAAGCCGCGGAACACCCTTTAAAAGTCTATGGGAGAAATCAAAAGTGCTAATTTTAAAGGCTTATATGCAAGTTATTGTCATAAAAAGTGTTTGGGGACCTGGGTCCTGCCCCAGGGGACATGTATCAATGCAAAAAGAAGTTTTAAAAACGGCCGTTTTTTTCAGGAGCAGTGATTTTAATAATGCTTAAAGTGAAACAATACAAGTGTAATTTTCCTTTAAATTTCGTACCTGGGGGGTGTCTATAGTATGCCTGTAAAGGGGCGCATGTTTCCCGTGTTTAGAACAGTCTGACAGCAAAATGACATTTTAAAGGAAAAAAAGTCATTTATAAACTACTCGCGGCTATTAATGAATTGTCGGTCCGACAATACACATAAAAGTTCATTGATAAAAACGGCATGGGAATTCCCCACAGGGGAACCCCGAACCAAAAAAAAAAAAAAGAAAAATGCGTGGGGGTCCCCCTAAATTCCATACCAGGCCCTTCAGGTCTGGTATGGATATTAAGGGGAACCCCTTAATATCCATGTGTAAAGACTCGGGTACTCAGTACAGGGATGATGGGAACCCCTTATAATGGACACAGCAGCCAGCAGGTGTACAGACCCAGAAACTCAGCACAGGGATGGTGGGAACCCTTCACAATGGGCACAGCAGCCAGCAGGTGTACAGACCTGGGAACTCAGCACAGGGATGGTGGGAACTACTCATAGTGGGCACAGTGAGGCCTCATTGAAGGGCACAGTGAGGCTGCATGTGATGGGCACAGTGAGGCTACAATTGATGGGCACAGCGAGGCTGCAATTGATGTGCTCAGTGAGGCTGCAATTGATGTGCTCAGTGAGGCTGCATATGGAGGACACAGGAAGGCTGCATTTGATGGGGGCAGTGAGGCTGCATATGATGGGCACAGTGAGGCTGAAATTGATGGGCACAGGGAGGCTGTATTTGATGGGTGCAGTGAGGCTGCATTTGATGGGCACAGTGAGGCTGCATTTAATGGCCACAGTAAGGCTGCATTTGAAGCTCACAGCCAGGCTGCAATTGATGTGCTCAGTGAGGCTGCATATAATGGGCACAGTGAGGCTGAAATTGATGGGCGCAGTGAGGCTGCATTTGATGGGCGCAGTGAGGCTGCATATGATGGGCACAGTTTTATCTAGCAGTAATGATACCTAATCACTAGGGATGTGCCGAACACCCCCCTGTTCGGTTCGCACCAGAACATGCGAACAGGAAAAAAGTTCGTTCGAACACGCGAACACCGTTAAAGTCTATGGGACACGAACATGAATAATCAAAAGTGCTCATTTTAAAGGCTAATATGCAAGTTATTGTCATAAAAAGTGTTTGGGGACCTGGGTCCTGCCCCAGGGGACATGGATCAATGCAAAAAAAAGTTTTAAAAAACGGCTGTTTTTTCAGGAGCAGTGATTTTAATAATGCTTAAAGTCAAACAATAAAAGTGTAATATCCCTTTAAATTTCGTACCTGGGGGGTGTCTATAGTATGCCTGTAAAGGGGCGCATGTTTCCTGTGTTTAGAACAGTCTGACAGCAAAATGACATTTTGAAGGAAAAAACTCATTTAAAACTACCCGCGGCTATTGCATTGCCGACAATACACATAGAAGTTCATTGATAAAAACGGCATGGGAATTCCCCAAAGGGGAACCCCGAACCAAAATTAAAAAAAAAAAATGACGTGGGAGTCCCCCTAAATTCCATACCAGGCCCTTCAGGTCTGGTATGGATTTTAAGGGGAACCCCGCGCCAAAAAAAAAAAAAAAAAAACGGCGTGGGGTCTCCCCAAAAATCCATACCAGACCCTTATCCGAGCACGCAACCTGGCAGGCTGCAGGAAAAGAGGGGGGGACGAGAGTGCGGCCCCCCCCCCTCCTGAACCGTACCAGGCCACATGCCCTCAACATTGGGAGGGTGCTTTGGGGTAGCCCCCAAAACACCTTGTCCCCATGTTGATGAGGACAAGGGCCTCATCCCCACAACCCTGGCCGGTGGTTGTGGGGGTCTGCGGGCGGGGGGCTTATCGGAATCTGGAAGCCCCCTTTAACAAGGGGACCCCCAGATCCCGGCCCCCCCCCTGTGTGAAATGGTAAGGGGGTACAAAAGTACCCCTACCATTTCACTAAAAAACTGTCAAAAATGTTAAAAATGACAAGAGACAGTTTTTGACAATTCCTTTATTTAAATACTTCTTCTTTCTTCTATCTTCCTTCATCTTCTGGTTCTTCTGGTTCTTCTGGCTCTTCTGGTTCTTCCTCCGGCGTTCTCGTCCAGCATCTCCTCCGCGGCGTCTTCTATCTTCTTCTCCTCGGGCCGCTCCGCATCCATGGCATGGGGGGAGGCTCCCGCTCTTCTCTTCTTCTTCATCTTCTTCTCTTCTTCATTTTCTTCTCCGGCCGCTCCACATCCATGCTGGCATGAAGGGAGGCTCCCGCTGTGTGACGGCGCTCCTCGTCTGACAGTTCTTAAATAACGGGGGGCGGGGCCACCCGGTGACCCCGCCCCCCTCTGACGCACGGGACATGACGGGACTTCCCTGTGGCATTCCCCGTGACGTCACAGGGAAGTCCCGTCAAGTCACTGTGCGTCAGAGGGGGGCGGGGTCACCGGGTGGCCCCGCCCCCCGTTATTTAAGAACTGTCAGACGAGGAGCGCCGTCACACAGCGGGAGCCTCCCTCCATGCTAGCATGTGTGAGGAGCGGCCCGGAGAAGAAAATGAAGAAGAGAAGAAAAGACGAAGAGAAGAAGATGAAGAAGAAGAGAAGAGCGGGAGCCTCCCCCCATGCCATGGATGCGGAGCGGCCCGAGGAGAAGAAGATAGAAGACGCCGCGGAGGAGATGCTGGACGAGAACGCCGGAGGAAGAACCAGAAGAGCCAGAAGAGCCAGAAGAACCAGAAGATGAAGGAAGATAGAAGAAAGAAGAAGTATTTAAATAAAGGAATTGTCAAAAACTGTCTCTTGTCATTTTTAACATTTTTGACAGTTTTTTAGGGGGGGGGCCGGGATCTGGGGGTCCCCTTGTTAAAGGGGGCTTCCAGATTCCGATAAGCCCCCCGCCCGCAGACCCCCACAACCACCAGCCAGGGTTGTGGGGATGAGGCCCTTGTCCTCATCAACATGGGGACAAGGTGTTTTGGGGGGCTACCCCAAAGCACCCTCCCAATGTTGAGGGCATGTGGCCTGGTACGGTTCAGGAGGGGGGGGGGGCGCACTCTCGTCCCCCCCTCTTTTCCTGCGGCCTGCCAGGTTGCGTGCTCGGATAAGGGTCTGGTATGGATTTTTGGGGGGACCCCACGCCGTTTTTTTTTTTTTTTTTTGGCGCGGGGTTCCCCTTAAAATCCATACCAGACCTGAAGGGTCTGGTATGGAATTTAGGGGGAACCCCACGTCATTTTTTTTTTTTTATTTTGGCCGGGGTTCCCCTTAATATCCATACCAGACCTGAAGGGCCTGGTATGGAATTTAGGGGGACTCCCACGTCATTTTTTTTTTTTAATTTTGGTTCGGGGTTCCCCTTTGGGGAATTCCCATGCCGTTTTTATCAATGAACTTCTATGTGTATTGTCGGCAATGCAATAGCCGCGGGTAGTTTTAAATGAGTTTTTTCCTTCAAAATGTCATTTTGCTGTCAGACTGTTCTAAACACAGGAAACATGCGCCCCTTTACAGGCATACTATAGACACCCCCCAGGTACGAAATTTAAAGGGATATTACACTTTTATTGTTTGACTTTAAGCATTATTAAAATCACTGCTCCTGAAAAAACGGCCGTTTTTAAAACTTTTTTTTGCATTGATCCATGTCCCCTGTGGCAGGACCTGGGTCCCCAAACACTTTTTATGACAATAACTTGCATATTAGCCTTTAAAATTAGCACTTTTGATTTCTCCCATAGACTTTTAAAGGGTGTTCCGCGGCATTCGAATTTGCCGCGAACACCCCAAATTGTTCGCTGTTCGGCGAACTGGCGAACAGCCGATGTTCGAGTCGAACATGAGTTCGACTCGAACTCGAAGCTCATCCCTACTAATCACCTGATAAATAGCCATTTACAACCCTGTATTACTAACAGTTTAATTTTTCAGTTTGTTTGTGCCCCCCAAAAAATTTTGAGCACTAGCCACCACTGAGAGCACAGTGCAGGGCTCAGGAGTGTACTGTCAGGAGTGTCTAGCGATCCTGCTCCTCATTTCAGCATCCTGGTTTTGGCTATGGCATTCTCCTTGTCTGTCTACCTTCAAGGTGATTGATGGCCAGACACTGGGTGGAGACCAAACCTGATATAAGCCAGCTAAGCGTGCAGACTCATGCTTGTGACAGTGTGTGTATACCTGTTTAAGCTGCCTGTTTGTCTGCTCTACTCTGCTAGATTGGATTACCTTGTTGACCACCTCGGATCGGATATAGACTACTCTCTGAACTCTGCCTGGCTTTTGACTTTGGACATTGACACTGACTTTTCTGCTTCTTGCCTGTCTGCCAACCACAAGTACCTGTTTACTTTGCTCAGTTCGTGCATGCCCTGGTGTGGTGGTCAGGCACTATAGCATTGTGTATAAGTACTGGGGCCAACCGAGTACCAGTAGGCCTGCTTGCCTTATGGGAAAGGGGGCTGCTATAGTGTCTGACCCCCTGCGTTAGGGGTAAGCTTGACATGTACTTTATACAGAGAGTAGGGTTCAGGAGTGTGCTACACACACAGTTCAGGCTTGTGCTATGGACAGAGTGCAGTGTTCAGGCATGTACTATGCACAGGGTGCAGGGTTCAGCAGTGAATTACACGCAGGGTGCAGGATCCAGAATTGAGCTACATACAGAGTGCAGGGTTCAGGAGTGTGCTACATGCAGAGTGCAGGGTTCAGGAGTGTGCTACATGCAGAGTGCAGGATTCAGGAGTATGCTACATGCAGGGTTCAGGAGGGAGCTAAATATAAACTGCAGGATTCACAATTGTGCTACATGCACAGTGTAGGGTTCAAGAGTGCGCTATGCACAGGTTTCAGGGTCAGGAGTGGGCTACAGACTGAGTGCTGGGTTCAAAAGTGTGTTACATTCAGAGTGCAGGGTTTAGGAGTGTGCTACATACAGAGTGTAGGGTTCAGGAGTGCACTACATACAGAGCGCAGGGTTCAGGAGTGCGCTATGTACAGTACAGTGTGCAGGATTCAGAAGTGTGCTATATACAGACTGCAGAATTCAGGAGTGCATATTTCACAGGCCAGTTTACAGCCAAAACTGGTTTACCCCAAATTTCTGCCCAACCCCACCCCGTTTCTCAGTAAAAAAAAAACTCACAAATTCCCCCAAACCCCCCCCCCCCTTTCAGTACAGAGTTTCTCTCCCACACCCAAATCCTATCTACCCCACCTAGAGAGTACGAGGGAGAAGGGCCTCTGCAGAAGAGCAGCTACAAATAACAGTAGAAGAGTGCAGGCTGTGGGTGTCGGCTTCAGAAAGAGCTTCCACCATTGACTAGCATTACTATTTATATCCCCCTCCTCTGCTTTCATAGGGATGTGAAGGGCAGGGAGGGTCCTGCGCAAGCTACCAGGGGAGAAGTGCTGTCACTTGTAAACACAAAAACTGTGAGCGAAGAGCAAGGGGCCAGTGCCAGAGGTGGTGGAACTCTGTTCCACCATGTTCTGACTGAAAAAAAGCCCTGCTGTTATGCTAACAATTTACAAAAAAAAAGAAAATATTTTTCCTCCATTGCAATGTAGTTTCAAAATAGAAATAAAGAGCATAGCCAGTCTTTGTTACATACAATCACACTTTTATGATACCATTTTAATCAGCAGACTTTGTTGGTTATATTTTGGAGTAATTATCTGGGAAAGTGCAAATTATGTACATGTTACGTTGGGAAAAGTACAAGAAAATGCATTTTTAAAATACATTTCTATTGGAATTAAAAATATCTGTAACAGAATCTGTTACCAAATTAAAGCCGTATCTGTCTGGGGAAAAAATGGCATACAATATATTGGGGTAGACTACAAACACTATGGTAGCATTCACATCTAGCGTTTGCTAGACTTCATTTTATTTTGCCCATTGTTCATGAGACACGCAAAGGGCAGCCCATTCATTTCAATAGGACGCCCTATGAGCTACAAACAGCAAAATAGCTCATGTAGCTTTTTGTCGCGTTCATGTTTGCTAGTTTTTTTACCGTGCATTAAGGTTTGTTGCATTGCAAAACGCGTATATCTGCTTTCTGTAATTGGGGTGCCGCAAGTGCGATGCATGGTTTTGCCGTGTTTCATAAACGCACGCAAAAACACGCGACTTTGTACACTTTTATATAATGCAAAGGAGTGAATGCAGCCTTAAAGATATAAGGTGTGGAACTGAGACATCTCAGGAACAAAAAACACATTTGTTCCTGGAATACATTTGAAAAAAGCATGTAAAGATAAGCATGCACTAAACCAGCGTTTCTCAGTAAATAGTATGTATTTCTTTATACATATATAATATATATATTTTTAGTACCTCATCTACAGTATCAGTCTCCTTATCTTTGTTACATGAGTACATTTATTACTTTTCATTATTTTATAACTATTTACAGTAACTGTGTATCAGTGCTTCTCAAACATTTTAAAACAAATACAAAATAGTCCTATCTGTCTCATGTGTGTTGTATTATTTGTTACATTTCTATATATGTGATCAATAAATCCAAAATTGGCAACTGAATCTTTAAGAAACAAAACTGTAAAACAAAGAACTACACATACATGTAATCTATTACAGTTTTCCCCCTCTGTTCTCTGGGTATTTCTGAGAGCACTGATACCTAGATATTAATGTATATACTCTATATGTAATTTATATGTACTTACCATAAGTCATGCAAAAATAGAGTAAACCAAAAAACAGCTCTACTCCCGAGATCATTGCTGTGAAATACTGTATATATATAATACAGACAAAAGAGCTAACCAAGCACATGTCTGACTTCACTCCTCCCCACTTGCCCCTCAGCCAATTCTGACATTTCTCTCCTACATGTAAAATTCATCATTTTTTTGCTAGAAATTTACATAGAACCCCCAAACATTATATATGTTTTTTTAGCAAAGACCATAGAGAATACAATAGCGTCCGTTGCAACTTTTTATCTTGCACGGTATTTGCGCAGCAATTTTTCAAACACTTTTTTTTGGAAAAAAAAAACTGTTTCATGCTTTAAAAAAAAAAACATTAAAGTTAGCTCAAATTTTTTGCATAATTTGAAAGATGAAGTTATGCCAAGTAAATAGATACCTAACATGTTACGCTTCGAAATTACACACGCTCGTGGAATGGCGCCAAACTTCGGTACTTAATAATTCCCATAGGCGATGCTTTCAATTTTTTTACTGGTTACATGTTTTGAGTTACAGAGGATGTCTAGGGCTAGAATTATTGCTCTCGCTCTAACGTTAGCAACGATACCTCACATGTGTGGTATGAACACTGATTTCATATGTGGGCAGGACTTACGTATGCGTTTGCTTCTGCATGCGGGCACACGGGGACAGGGGCGCTTTACATTTTTTTTATTGTTACTATTACTTTTCTTTTTTTAGTTTGACACTTTAAAAAAAAAAATGATAATTTTTATTCCTATTACAAGGAATGTAAACATCCCTTGTAATAGGAATATGGCATGATCGGTCCTCTTTACAGTGAGATATGGGTTCAATAAGACCCCACATCTCACCTCTAGGCTGGGAAGCCTGAAAGAAAAAGAATAAAATAAAAATCTGGGTTTCCCAGCTGAGGCGGCACCATTTGTTTGAATGCAGAGGCTGGGCGTGACATCATAACCTCGCGCCTGGGCTCCGAACGATCATAGAGACTCGGGCGACCATCTGGTCCTCCGGAAATCTCTATGGTAAACATCTGGGACCGGCGGATCCGTTATGATCGCTCTTATGGTGTACGGAATCGCCGGCTGAAAAAGACGATATCTGAATGATGCCTGTAGCTGCAGGTATCATTCAGATATACCCGCACAAAGTGGGGGACGTCATATGATGTACCTTGGGTGGGACGTCTTTAAGGGCTAAGTGCTAAAGGACCTCCTTTACAATAATATATTCCAATTGCGGGGCAGCTTGGTCTACTTGAAAATGGGGGGGGGGGGGGGGGATCTAAGAAAATTAGTATAAAATACTTAATGTCATATATTAATCACATTTGTTTATCCCATAGTTATTGTGATAGTTACACTTTATTGCATTTAGCCCTGGTTCAAATTGAGGCTATTTGGCATGCGATTTGACATGTCAAATCGCATGCCCAATCGGCGGCTATTGCCCACAATGGATCGGTCCAAAGCGGTGCGATGCTGACTTTGCGGCGCCGCACCGATTACCAATAGTAGTTTTTGTGCTACTTTTGGCGATTTTCAGGTGTGATTTCAATATACATCTGTGCAGGAAGCCACACAGATGTCTCTAAAATCGTTGGACTGACATGCGGGAATGAAATCGTGCGAGTTCAGCTGAACTTGCACGATTTCGAACCCGCAGCAGTGTGAACCTGGACTAAAAGCATTTTTTTTTAACATATGAGCATTTGGACAACATTAACCACATGTCTACCAGGGCAGTTTTTTGCACACATGTTAAATTCTGCATTTTTGCTATTACAGTAAAACCTTGGATTGCGGGCATAATTAGTTTTGGAAACATGCTTGTAATCCAAAGCACTTGTATATCAAAGCAAATTTCCCCATAAGAAATAATGGAAACTCAAATGATTTGTTCCACAATAATTTATTCATAAGTTCTTCAGTTTATAGTACATATAAAAAGATTATAGCAATGTGATAGGTTGTGTAACATAAAATGTCCATCCACAAATGGAAGCCTCCACAAGGGGATTAGAAGCAAAATCCAGCAGGAGTTACAGAGTATAAAATAGAAGAGGGGCGCCTCTAAGTGTAGCAATATGGTTACATTTAATGAAGGTAAAACATTTAGCAACTCACATGATTGATGATCAAACTGTTGGGGTACAGTTGGTTGGATGACAGGATGCAGTTTGGGGTGATGGTGGCAGTATTGGGAGAGGCTGAGATCATATCTCCCCTATAATGATAGGGGGTAGGGTAATAGGATGCCAGAGGTGGGGTACAGGAGGGATAAGGATGATAATGACAGGTGGGGTACAGGTGGATGATGATGACAGGGGGTAGGGTGGTAGGATGCCAGAGGGGGATAGAGAGGGAGGATGGGGATGTTGATGACAATAGGTGTGGTGGTAGGATGTCAGCAGTGGGGTACAGGGGGGATGATGATGATGTGGGGTGGTAGGCAGCTGACAGTGGGATATAGGGTGGATGAAGATAAAGGACGATGATAACAGTGTAGGGTGGTGGATGCTAGAGGTGGGGTACATGGGGCTGATGATGACAGGAGGCAGGGTAGTAGGATGTCAGAGGTGGGGTAGGGGATGACAGGGGATGAGGTGGTAGGCATCTGGCAGTGGGGTACAGCAGAGATGATGGTAGGGTGGTGGGATGCCAGGAACAGGGGGATTAGGATGAGGATGAAGATGATGACTGGGGTAAGTTGGTAGGAAGCTGACAGTGGGAAGTATTACAGGAGGTAGGGTGGTAGGATGTCAGGAACAGGGGGATGATGAGGAGGATAATGATGATGGCATGGGGTCAATAGGTGGCATCATATGCCGGTTGGCATCCATATCATCACTCAGGGCTGTGTGTGTGAGGTCACAGGCGGAAGGCAGCGGTAATTCTCGGGGGGCCCTCAGTCAGGAGGTGACATATGATGTGTCAGTGTCGGGCACGGAGAGGACCGCCATGCTGTACCTTTGAGGCTGTTGCAGACTGGCTCCTGGATGATCGCCGGGCACCAGCTCTGGCAGGTCCTCCATTACAGATAGTCCATCCTGCAGAGGAGATCAGGGAGCTGCTCAGCTGCTGTGGGTATTATCCAAGCTCTGCACATAGCGGCAGCAAACAAACCTTGACCCCTCATTGGCACTACCCCCCACTGGACGGGAAGGCGGCAATCCATGGCGTTGCCTTATCCTTAGCTGTCAATCTTGGTGAGCCGGTGTTTGGTGGAGACCACGAATCCCCTGGGTTGATGCTGTTACTTGGCTCCGGGCGGACTCCTCTCGCTGTTGCTGCAGTAGAGGTGCGCTGAGGTGGACAATGACGAGGTGGTGGTTTTGGTGCTGGATCTGGGATAGGGCTCCTGCATGCCCCTCCACCTGCTGCTCCTCGCTGTTGTATATGCTTGAAGGGCACCAGAGGTCTGTGATGGGTTATAGATAAACCTAAGCAAACAACTAGCTTTAGATAAAATACTCCCTCCAGGCAGTACACTGCTGATTTCCATCCGCAACAAGTTTACCAATATCAACATTGTTAACTGGCTCGAAGACTCCTAATGGAAACCATTTCTGAAGCAAAGGTTCATATCAGGTCTCTCAGACTCTTGTTGTTGGCCATGCAACTAGGTCCTGGCCTCCCACCTTCACTATGCTGGGGCTCACAGCATTTAGACGCTTACCTGCCACTCTTCCCTTTACACTAATATAAAAGTAGACCTCGCTTTTGACTTGGAAGACTACTCTGTGTCCCCTGGTCAGCACAACAACACCATAGGGCCTCCTCCTTTGTATCTAGGTCCTCAAAAAGACTTATGTTATATATGGGGTTTAAACTTATACTAGGTTTAGTTGAGGGGTTCAGAATTGTTTATAAATGTCCGAAACTCAGCATCTGTCTTTACTCACATGGAAAGCATTTTTACAGATCCTATTGTTTCCCTACCACCTGCTCCATATAAACAATAGGAAATGGTTAAAGAGGAAAAAACAGTTTGGGCCACATGCTGTAGCGCAGCTGCAGCTGATTTCCAGCATGTCACATAATAATCCTCGTAATTTTTCAAAGGGGGGAGGGGGTTTAAAGCTAAACTACAGCTGTATATTTAGAAAGCATAATTTAATTAAATTTCATCTTGTATACAACTAGCGTAAGTATATGAATCTCTCCTGATATCAGTCTCCTGTCACCCCATCTGAATTGGAGGGACAACACCTGGAGCCAGTCAGGCTCTGCTGCATATACAGTACATCAGAAGGAGAGAAAGCAGGCAGAGTTGATGACTTCACAGTGTTGCACCATCCCTTCATTATCCAATCAGCACTCTGCAGACAGGGAGAAGACACCACTCTACTCCACCACTAAGTAAAACTAAAACCTCCTATCCTTTACAGCCAAAGTTGGCAACATCTTAGCCTCTGTTTAGATCTTCAGTTGCCATGCTGCACATGGGATCATACACTTACTGGCCACTTAATTAGGCACACCTTGCTAGTACCGGGTTGGACCCTCTTTTGCTTTCAGAACTGCCTTAATTCTTCGCGGTATAGATTCAACAAGGTGTTGGAAACATTCCTCAAAGATTTTGGTCCATAGTGACATGATGGCATCACACAGTTGCTTTAGATTTGTCGGCTACACGTTCATGATGAAAATTTCCCGTTCCACCACATCCCAAAGGTGCTCTATTGGAATGAGATCTGGTGACTGTGGAGGCCATTGGAGTACAGTGACCTCATTGTCATGTTCAAGTAATCAGTGGTGAGATGATTGGAGCTTTGTAACATGGAGCATTATCCTGCTGGAAGGAGCCATCAGAAGATGGGCACACTGTAGTTGTAAAGGGATGGACATGGTCAGCAACAATTCTCAGGTAGGCCGTGGTGATTAAACGATGATCAATTGGTACTAAGGAGACCAAAGTGTGCCAAGAAAATATCCCCCACACCATTACACCACCAACACCAGACTGAACCATTGATACAAGGCAGGATGGATCCATGCTTTCATGTTGTTTACCCTTCTATGTGAATGTCGCAGCTGAAATCGAGACTCATCAGACCAGGCAACATTTTCCAATCTTCTATTGTGCAATTTTGAGCCTGTGCAAATTGTAACCTCTGTTTCCTGTTCTTAGCTGACAGGCGTGGCACCCGGTATGGTATTCTGCTGCTGTAGCCCATCTGCTTCAATGTTTGATGTGTTGTGCATTCAGAGATGGTGTTCTGCATACTTTGGCTGTAATAAGTGATTATTTGAGTTACTGTTGCCTTTCTGTCATCTCAAACCAGTCTGTCCATTCTCCTCTGACATCAACAAGGCATTATCATCCACAAAACTGCCTCTCACTGAATATTTTCTCTTTTTCGGACCATCCTCTGTAAACCCTAGAGATGGTTGTGTGTGAAAATTCCAGTAGATCAGCAGTTTTTGAAATACTTACACCAGCCTATCTGGCACCAACAACCATGCCACATTCACAGTCACTTAAATCCCCTTCTTCCCCATTCTGATGCTTGGTTTGAACTTCAGCAAGTCGTCCTCACCAAGTCTAGATGCCTAAATGCATTGAGTTGCTGCCATGTGATTGGCTGATTAGCAATTTATGTTACCAAGAAAATGAACAGGTGTGCCTAATAAAGTGGCCGGTAAGTGTATATGACATCAGCCATTTGAGGGCTTTAATGTTGCGAGCTGGCAACTGTGACAGTTATCATAAAAAGCATGCCTTGAATGTAACTCCTATTGGAAAACTGTTAAATTGGTTGGTTTAGTTTATTTACTGTAGCAGGGAAAGTGGTATCAGTCTCCTGGCTATACTGTCTGGTAGAGGTGTATAAATCACAAACGTGGCTGGACAGAATAACAAATCCTTAGTACTTGCATTTCTTCCATAACGTGAGAAAGAATAAGAAAATGTTAAAATTTATTTAAATCTAAAACCGTTTTATTAGCTTTGAAAAGAGTAGGTAAGGTTTAGAACCCCAGTCAGGTTCTTATGACTGTCTGTGTCCCCGTTGGGGAGATTTACCCCTTTATTTGCCCTGGCGACCATTATCACTAGGAAAAAAACTGAGAAAAATACAAAGTTTTGAGTTGCCACTCAATCAGGAATAGAAAGAAAATCTTCCAATGAAATCATTTGGTTGCAGTTATCTGAAAGGAGATTTCCCTTACTTCTTGTTTTGGCTACAGGGTAGAAAGTGAAGGGAATTTTCTCCAAAGGAACAATGATGGAAGAAAACTGACAGTGGTTTTCAATATGCTCTATCTAAAAAAAACAAAAAAAACACTTTTGTTAATAGTGTCTATTTATAAAAGAAACAATAAATAAAAATATCACATGCATTCATGCAGCTGTAACAAAATTAGATATATTGTCTATTATGATTATTTCCCATGATGGGCAGCGCCATCTACTGGCCATAACACGGTATTTTCCCTATTGAGGTATGTCAGGAAAATGTTGACTTTATGGCCACTAGATGGAGCTGATAATCATAGGAAATAATCATAATTAGACAAAATATGGAGAACAATTGTTAGGGCTGAGCAAATCCTTGTGACATTAGTCCAGTGTTTTTTTAATAAATAATGGTCCCCTAAGTGTGTGTGAATGATATAAGTGTATTAATGGTATTAGTGCACTGGAATACCTATGTAGCATTATATCTCTCAGGGGGATGTAAGATAACTCCAAAGTGACTTAGCAGGCTTACATCCACAAATGGCCAAGTCTTTCTGCTTTCCTGTAGCTCCTGGGCACATCCATTCTTCAGACACGGTTCTTGGCATATGGTGGTGTAAAAAAATTGGGCGCCAATCACTTCGTTACTTCTGAAGAATTATTGCTGATGACTTCTGGGAAGCAAAAGAGGACAAACAAGGATACTCAGCAAAAAATATGGCAGCATTTCTTACCCACACGGTGCAATAATGTAACCAAATCACCAAACCTCAAATGTGATGTAGCGGCATTTGCCTTTTCGGTGGTTCAGATGGTAACCTTTGTGTCTGTAACAGCCTCCACAATTCAGATCTATGACTATGTAAGAAGAACAGTCATAGCCTCTTGATCTGCTTAGTGATTGTGGGCCCTATGACCCTATAAGAGTTGTCACAATTCATGCTACACTGTTTATTTCCTCAGCAAACGAGGAATCCTACTTGCTAGTCCAACTGCAGCTTCTACCCAACTCTTTTCAGCACAGAAGGTCCTTAGCTCAAGAAGCTTCCTCCAGGTAAATATCTTCATTTACAATTCCCTCTGAACAGACAACCCAGCAGAGAAAAGTCTTTAATACAGAACCTACCTCCTTGCTCCATCTGTGGCAGAGCCCATAGGAAGGAAGGACACTCAGGAAGTTGATGCAAACATTTATCACCTTCCCTTAGCTCACACCCCTGGAGCATTCCTCTGTGATTGGCTGGCAAAAGTATGAAGGAAGAAGCACCCAGTATCCTAAAGAATTTAGATTTGGAAGTAGGTTAAAAGGTATTTATTGGTAATATTGACAAATACATAAAAGCCAATGTGTTCTGGTGGAAAGGACTCCCCCTTATTCGGGGCTATTGGACAAATATGAGAGAAATACACAATAAAACACACACACACACACATATATATATATATATATATATATATATATATATATATATATATATATACATACACACACATATATATATATATATATATATATATATATATATATATTATCTCACAAAAGTGAATACACCCCTCACATGATGTAAATATTTTATTATATCTTTTCATGTGACAACACTGAAGAAATGACACTTTGCTACAATGTAAAGTAGTGAGTGTACAGCTTGTATAACAGTGTAAATTTGCTGTCCCCTCAAAATAACTCAACATACAGCCATTAATGTCTAAACCGCTGGCAACAAAAGTGAGTACACCCCTAAGTGAAAATGTCCAAATTGGGTCCAAAGTGTCAATATTTTGTGTGGCCACCATTATTTTCCAGCACTGCCTTAACCCTCTTGGGTGTGGCATTCACCAGAGCTTCACAGGTTGCCACTGGTGTCCTCTTCCACTCCTCCATGAGGACATCATGGAGGTGGTGGATGTTAAAGACCTTGCGCTCCTCCACCTTCCGTCTGAGGATGCTCCACAGATGCTCAATAGGGTTTAGGTCTGGAGACATGCTTGGCCAGTCCATCACCTTTCCCCTCAGCTTCTTTAGCAAGTCAGTGGTCATCTTGGAGGTGTGTTTGGGGTCGTTATCATATTGGAATACTGCCCTGCAGCCCAGTCTCTGAAGGGAGGGGATCATGCTCTGCTTCAGTATGTCACAGTACATGTTGGCTTTCATAGTTCCCTCAATGATCTGTAGCTCCCCAGTGACGGCAGCACCAGACCATGACACTCCCTCCACCATGCTTGACTGTAGGCAAGACACACTTGTCTTTATACTCCTCACCTGGTTGCCGCCACACACGCTTGACAACCATCTGAACCAAATAAGTTTATCTTGGTCTCATCAGACCACAGGACATTCCAGTAATCCATGTCCTTAGTCTGTTTGTCCTCAGCAAACTGTTTGCCGGCTTTCTTGTGCATCATCTTTAGAAGAGGCTTCCTTCTGGGATGACAGCCATGCAGACCAATTTGATGCAGTTTGCAGCGTATGGTCTGAGCACTGACAGGCTGACCCCCCCACCCCTTCAACCTCTGCAGCAATGCTGGCAGCACTCATATGTCTATTTGCCAAAGACAGCCTCTGGATATGACGCTGAGCACGTGCACTCAACTTCTTTTGGTCGACCATGGCGAGGCCTGTTCTGAGTGGAACCTGTCCTGTTAAACTTCTGTATGGTCTTGGCCACCATGCTGCAGCTCAGTTTCAGGGTCTTGGCAATCTTCTTATAGCCTAGGCCATTTTTATGTAGAGCAACAATTCTTTTTTTCAGATCATTAATAGCTGTGTGTTGAGTTATTTTGAGGGGGCAGCAAATTTACACTGTTATACAAGCTGTACACTCACTACTTTACATTGTAGCAAAGTGTCATTTCTTCAGTGTTGTCACATGAAAAGATATCATAAAATATTTACAAAAATGTGAGGGGTGTATTCACTTTTGTGAGATACTATATATATATATATATATATATATATATATATATATATATTGTAATAGTGAGAGTCCCTGTCGCTATAAAAATGGGGTTAAAGTGGAAATAGGGTATGCACATTTGCTTGAGGCAAGGCTTCAGAGCATAAATGTGGACTGGAGAAAACTGCTTTTGCAGCTTTCTCCAGGTTTTGAGATCCACCAGCAGATTGACTGGTCAGGTGTGTGTTGGGCTATTTGTAGACACCTGACCATAGTTCTGGGCTCCACCCTCCCGAGGAGTCCAGGCAAGCAAGGGAGAAGTGTGCATGTCTGCACAGGTCTGTCAGAGTAGACAGAGGGTTCAAGCCTATGGGCTGGAAAAGGAAGCTGGAAAAGAGTGCTGAGGTACTGGGTGTACAGGAAATCTGTTATAGAGCCGAGAGGGCTGAAGCATGTGTACAGGAAATCTGTTATAGAGCCGAGAGGGCTGAAGCATGTGTACAGGAAATCTGTTATAGAGCCGAGAGGGCTGAAGCATAAGTTTGAGCAGCAGTGCTGCTAAAGAGAGCCAGGTGGCTTGGTATTTCTGATTGAACTTACATTGTTGCTGTGGAAAGCTGAAACCCCTGTGTGGGCAACACTTCTGTTATCGGACATTTTCTTTCTTTAATAAAAGTGGGCCGACAAGCCCTTAAAACTGCGTATCTGGCGTGGACTCGGCTCACTGGTAAGCTCTACCTTTAAGCTAAATGAACCCCCGATGTTACAAGTGGTTGTTGGATGCGGGCAGAAGACGGTGGAATCCGGGTTCTTGCTCCACAGTGAGTTCAAGTCAGGAACTATTGGCTGTGTGTGGAAGTGCAGCCAGGCAAAAGGCATTGCGTGTTGCAGGTGGTGTACCTGTGAATGAAAAGTCAAACTTATTTTTTTTTTTTTCCTGCTATGAACTGTGTTTGTGTGCATGAGACAGCACAATCTGTATGTGCACTGTGCAGGTGAGGAAATCTTGCATGAAGTGAAAAGCAACTTGCTTTAAAGTAACAGTGCTTCATTTTTTTTTTTGCTGGAAAGCGCAAAAGTGTGGTGGAAGTGAGCTCAGCGTGGCCTGAGAAGATGTCGCCACCTAGGAGGGCCAGTCCAGAAGGCCTAGTGATGTGCGATGCAGTAAATGAATGGTTCAAGCGGAATCGCAAAGAGTGGGCCGCAGTGCAAGGGGCTGAGATTGTGGCCTCTGACTATGTGCAACCCATGCTACCTACAGAGGAGGTTGGGGAATTCCTGAAAAAATTTGAAAAAGTTGCTGTAAGGAGAAAATGGCCTAGGGATCGGTGGCCAAAATTGCTGCAACCCTTGTTACGGATAGAGTTCCGGTCGGTTTACCATTTAATGGATTAGGAACAGGATGACTACTGCAAGTTTAAAGAGGAAATTCTTCTTAGAGGAGTGTTCCAGCGTATCATGGGCCACCAGCAATGCTCCAGGATGGGAGAGGTGTCACCGGAAGACCAAGGTTTTGGAAATGCAGAGAAACGCAAAGTTTCGTGTCATGGCCGCTTAGGGAAAGTGGTCAGCCCAGAAAGGAGGGTGCAACAGTCTACATCCTGCATGAGGTATAGCCAACCAGTTTTGGAGTGCAAGTCTGCTGTTACCCCTAGCAACAGGAATCTTGTGTTGCCTACAGGGGGCATCAGTGGGTCTAGAAAGGCTGCAGTGTTGCTCTGTGACCACATGGGGGTGTCAGCCTGTGGAGACACCACAGATGAAAGACATCGCACTCAAGTGAAGGCTATGACACCAGCTGCAGGAACTGGTAAGACTGTTTCAGTTTATGATGCTGAACCCGGTGAAGTGGGAGTATGTCCAGTGGGGAGATCCGCAGTACAAATGGACATAGACTTGCTGCAGTGTGCTACCCAGAGCAGTGGGGAGGCACAGCGTAAAGCCCAAGTAGCTGCAGGGCTAAAGACTGGAAAGGACATGGGGACTCTGCAAGTGCCTGCTATAATCCAGCAGATGGCTGGAAAAATTGAGCTAGGGGTGACCAAAACAGTGTTGGTGCCATGTTCCCTAGTTACAGGTGCTGCAGGGTTGCCCAGGGAAACTTCCAAGGAGCTCGCAGTGACGGAGCAGAGAGTTTCCCAGGTCAGCTATGGAGCTGCCCAAATAGGTAAGAGTGCCCCTTTACAGAGAGCAGGCGCTGTGAAGAGTCACTCAGAGGTTATTGTGGCTCATAGACAACCCATAAAAACGGCAGTTGTGTCTACATGCAATGAAAAGGCTAATGATTGTTTTGACAAAAGTGTTACTATGGGTAAAAGTGATGTGGATTGTAATGACATTGAAACATGTATTTCTTGTAATGTCATATCTGAGAGTGAGGTTGGTAATGTGTTCACTACCAATGATGAGAGTAGATCTCACGTGACAGGCGGAGGCATAGGATTGTCCATGGAGGTCTCAGGGGGTCTCCATGTGATGAAGCCAGAGTCTGTCCAGGATGGTTCTGGTCCTACTCTGGTGGAACAAGGTTGGACTGAGTCACACAGTGAGTGTGTGTGGGCACAACCTGACAACCCTAAGTGTAGCCCAGTTGGCAAGGGGTTAATTCAGCCTGTAAAAGCTGAGAGTTCAAAGCTAGATGTGTTTGTAGCGCCACCAGAGCAAGGTGGTCAAAATAAGGCATTGCACATTGCCTTGGTTGAGGATGCAATTTCTCAAGTTGATGTGAGTAAAAAAATATTGTCACAATGTGAGGTAGATAGAAGTGACAAGTGTGCTGTTTTGGCTAGTGAATCCCAGGGTCCTGTGGGGCCTTCTAGAGCAGTTGATGCAGCGCTGTGGAGCACTGGTGATGGAACCACAAGGGACTGGGATGATTGGTGCAAGGAAACACTTGCAGCGCTAGACCAAGTGACAAAGACTTACGAAACAATGATGTGTAACAAAGGTGTGGACAGGATACCTGCTATGCCCATTGGAGGGGTCACAGAATGGCCGATGCTCATGGGTACACTAGCCCCTGTAAAGACTGAGGCCCTCCAGTCTGAAGGAACGGTTCTGGGCGCAGGCATGGCAGATGGGTTGTCCACAACCCAGCAACTAAGTAATAGCAAGTGTCAAGGTGACAATGTGACTATTGTTGACCTGCAGAGGCTCATTGTTGAGTTGGAGGGGAAGAGGAGACATGTGGCTGACAGAGCTCCAGGGGAGCAACAGGCAGTGATGGTGAGTACCTCCAAAGAGGTGGAGGTCTCTTCCAAGGTCTCAACCTCTCAGACTACAGTGGATGAGCCCCTCCATGTCTCGGAGGAGGGAAAGGTCCCTAAAGAGGTCACAAATTTAGACTTGGAATGTATTGAAATGACAGAAACTTTACTTGAAATGCTGGAGTTGGCAAAAACACGCTCACTGTACACTTGGGTGTCTCCATCGTGGTCGGACCAGGTGGTGCTGCGTAGTACCAATGGGTGGAGCCAGGTGATACAGGCGGTGCTGAAAAACCTTGCCCAAGAGTGGAATTGGTGGAACCAATGTTTATTAACCATTTGGCACAGGATCTCTCGATTCCCGGTGAGAGTACTTCCAGTTGTTGATTGGTATGGAGGTCGCTCAGGGGAACTGTTGGAGATATCAGAGGTCTCTCCGCCTGGTGCAGTGACTGAGAACATCTTTGCTGGTGCAGTCCGAGGTGCGGCTGAGCAGTGGTCAGTAGAGGGCGCAGACACTGTCTCACCTGCTAGACCTCATGAAAAGGAAGGGCCCAGAATGGACGCGGCAGTAGTCGAGATGCTTTCTGTCACTGGCCAAGAGGTACAGGTTAAGGTACCCGGAGACACTGTAGGAGAAAGTGCTGAAGGTTGCTGTAGCAATGTAATGTGTACACCAGTTGGCATTATCGCAGTAAGGAATGATTTGTGCTTGGGTCTGTGTTTGTTAGGACAGCCGCCCATGGAGCGTTGGACAGCAGGTGAGGTGGAGCTTGGTGATAGTTCCATGGAGCATAGTCACTCGCCTGTGTGTGGTCCCTCCTCAGGACAGGTCCTAACAAACTCTGAAAAAAGCACTGGTGGTATCGGAAGTTGGAATCTCAAAATTTGTGATCTGATGATTGGTGCTGTTAATAATGACGTGGTTGCCGTAGACAACCAGAGAAAGATATTAGAACCTATAGTGAAGGTTAAAGCTGATGTCAGTGAGTTGAAAGAAAGGATCAGGGAAAGCAGAGTTTCCCCTAGAAAGATGAATAAGCCCAGGCACCCAAAAAGAAGAGGGAGAAGGCTGAGTATAGGGAAATGTAGGACCCTGTTAGGATCCAGGGTGGGACGTACCTGGAAGCGCACCCGAAAAAAAGGTTGGGCCTACGTGGCTGACAGCCAGCACAGAGGTGTCCCAACCATGACGGGTGCTGGTGTTCCTCCCTCCGGATCGAAACAAAGGGGGGGGGATATGTAATAGTGAGAGTCCCTGTCGCTATAAAAATGGGGTTAAAGTGGAAATGGGGTATGCACATTTGCTTGAGGCAAGGCTTCAGAGCATAAATGTGGACTGGAGAAAACTGCTTTTGCAGCTTTCTCCAGGTTTTGAGATCCACCAGCAGATTGACTGGTCAGGTGTGTGTTGGGCTATTTGTAGACACCTGACCATAGTTCTGGGCTCCACCCTCCCGAGGAGTCCAGGCAAGCAAGGGAGAAGTGTGCATGTCTGCACAGGTCTGTCAGAGTAGACAGAGGGTTCAAGCCTATGGGCTGGAAAAGGAAGCTGGAAAAGAGTGCTGAGGTACTGGGTGTACAGGAAATCTGTTATAGAGCCGAGAGGGCTGAAGCATGTGTACAGGAAATCTGTTATAGAGCCGAGAGGGCTGAAGCATAAGTTTGAGCAGCAGTGCTGCTAAAGAGAGCCAGGTGGCTTGGTATTTCTGATTGAACTTACATTGTTGCTGTGGAAAGCTGAAACCCCTGTGTGGGCAACACTTCTGTTATCGGACATTTTCTTTCTTTAATAAAAGTGGGCTGACAAGCCCTTAAAACTGCGTATCTGGCGTGGACTCGGCTCACTGGTAAGCTCTACCTTTAAGCTAAATGAACCCCCGATGTTACAATATATATATATATATATATATATATATATATATATAATATGAGAATGAGTCATAAAAGCAAAAATGCAACAAAGTGAAAATGAACATAATCATAATGGGTAATAGCAATTGATGAAACTCAAATTAAAACAGAAATGAAGATAGATAATAAAAAATATAGATAAAATCATCAACGTACATCAGATCCTAGGGTGTACACATATCTTTTTCTAGGTTTTATTTAAAGGACTTATTTTTTAGTGTTAACATCTAGAGGAATAATTGGGAACAGAGTGGATGCTGGTATTGGATATTTGCAACTATGTGTGGATGAAAGGCAATAATAGATATAGACTGACCTGTCGGTGATTGACTGGGGAGAATTAATATTCATAACTCTGTTATTGGTTCTTCTCACTCTGACTACTGGAACCTCCACATCAGTATCAAGTAGAAGCAATGAATGAGATTGAGAACACCAACAGAACACAGAAAATGTAAAAAAACCTTAGGCTTGATACAG
Organism: Aquarana catesbeiana; assembly: GCA_037953035.1. Classification (NCBI taxonomy): domain Eukaryota; kingdom Metazoa; phylum Chordata; class Amphibia; order Anura; family Ranidae; genus Aquarana; species Aquarana catesbeiana. The sequence goes on along the minus strand of JBBHAA010001420.1, from coordinate 918,723 downwards.
CTTAGCTGTATCCAGCAAATACAAAAAGAGTACATTAAAGAAGTAATAAACCCTCAGAGTATTTCAGTTTAACATACTGAGCAAAATAAACCATTTCTTAGAATTCTTACTACTTTCAATGCTGCCTGAAAGGAATGAAGGATGGAAGCACACACCAAAAGCTGCCCAGTTCCAAATATGACAGAGAGCCTTCAGCTCTGCCTCCTCCAGAGTCACTCCATCTAATGCATTTCACCCGCTCAAGTGCCTTATTCTCTATAATTAAGTCAATAAGTGGGTGAAACATGTTAGTGGGCGTGATCTGGGAAGAGGCAGAGCTGAATCCTTTTCAATTGATGATCGGGTAAGACGAGCCCTTGGGGAGCTGCACCTGCAGAGGGGAGTGAATCATTGGGTTAACCTTAGAGTGGAGCTTTTAGTGGTGCTTATGTATGGCTTTTAATGCTCTTTGCTCCAGCTTTCTTGGTGCTGCTTTCCTGAACTTCCTGAAAGAGCTAACCATGGACTGCAGTCTGGAGTCAGTCTGTTAGTCTACAGCAGTGATCTCCAAACTGCGGCCCAAGAAGAAGGGGAGTGCTATGCTATGTTAGGCTACACAGCTGCATTTCTATTGATGTAACAGTGTAGAGAGACACAACTCTAGTCCCTGCATGCAATGGTGACTCCATAGGATGCTGCAAGTGAAAGAAAACACCCTGAAACAGGAGACCTGGGGCAGATCATGGCACCAACTGGAATGAAGGCAAGTATTAGAAGTTAAAGAAGCTACCTCCTCAGTAAATGATTAAATCAGGTGCAGAAAGTGCCTAGAAAACTGAGGGTTTAATGTCACTTTAAGGCAAGGTCCCTACATTTACATAAAGCTGCATTTATACACATGCATAAATTATTATTATAATTATTAGTGGGACTTTTGAGAATATATATCTGCAGAACATTACATTTTTTTTGGTTCATATATTTTAACATTACATAATATCTCAGTGAGGCTAGCACCTATTGTAACTACAGGGGATGTAGTCCAAGAACAGTAATGAGCAAGCGTTCTCACTTCTAGTCAAGGCTTAAAAGGCAGTCCATGTTTGGTTACAAGATGCGTGTTATATTACAGAAAAGTAAGACGCTAACCACTTGCTAGCCAGGATTTGTCATAAATGAAGAATTGGAGGTAAGAACTGACAGGAAGCTTAAAGCAGATTTAAACTCTAAAAAAAAAAAAAAAAAAAAAAAAAAAAACTTACTAGCAGAGTACTTTGTCTTTCCTGCAATATAATAAACCTACCTGCAATTTTGTAGTGCTGTGCAAAATGTAGGCTGAGCTGGACACCTGCAGCTCAGTTTACACTTTTGGCATGGTGCCAATGTAGCATGATGGGTAAGAGTTACATCATCCTGCACTGGCCAATCAAGACCGCAACACATAAGAATATGGGTAGAAGATGCTGATACTGGTGAGGGACTTTCCAGGCATCAGACCCTTTGAGCAGAGGTAAGTAAAAGTTAAACCCATGATATCAGACACAGTAGCATCACAGAGACGACAGAATATATCCTAAGAGATTACTGCTCAGGTACTATCTCAGTCTTCTGAGTTTCTTTTTAATAAGATATGACACTAAATCTGACCCATGACTCTGAATCATACACACTCATGGTCTACTAGTCAGGGGGCTAACACTTTCTTCACAACTACGTTGTAAGTGGCTCATATCCTGTGGTTCCATGTCAGGTCCTTTGGAGGCCATGCCAGGAATCCAGTCTAAATACACACGGACATGGGTTTTCCCAGCATATGGTCCAGACAGAAGACCCACTGCCACCACTAGACTGCCCAGCCCACCTTTGCCCAACCACCACCAGTCCCCCAACTGAGCAAGTCTTCACACTTACCTGTTGTTCCCCATGTATAGGCCACCATGCACCATATAAAAAGACCCAGGAGCCTTCTCCTAGAACTTCTCTTTTACTGGTATGACAGGCAACATAACTGTTCATTTCAATAAGGTGGCAAATTGTGCATTCCCACATTAAGCAAATCAGCCCATTCTGTTCTGCTCCATATGTATTGTAAGTCCCATTCAGTTCTTTGTCCACTCTCAAGATGTCATGTTACAAGGAGCTCAGGTTTCCTGGTGGACCCACTATGGAGAAAGGTACAAATGCCATTCTGCTAGATAGGGAAAGCCCATCAAAAGGTGACTCTTCATTATTAGTCAGGTGCAGGACCAGGAACCCCCACAAGGGCCCAACCACTCTTTCTTAATGCCTTCTACTCCCTCTCTTATAACCAACTCTACTCCCATGAGCTCCACCCATACCCCTCCCCCTTCCCTGCTATATCTATGCCTAAGAAGGTAATGGAGACCCCTAGAGGGGAAAACTAAAAATGCACCTCTAACCCAGAATAGCCAACAAAGGGGTCCTATACGCATGTCTGACTCAGACTTTCTCATCTCTGACAAAATTAATATAAGGAGAAGCCACATACATGAAAACAGTGGATATATTATACCCAGCAGCTGGAAACATGAAAACACCATAAAGATTTTTTCTGGGTTTCCAAAATAATATGCCATCTAATGATAATATAGGTATTTGTATTAGTAAGCTCTGACAACTAACCTCAGCTTAGCGCAACCCAAAACTAAAAAAAAAAAAAAAAAAGCTGCATTTAACAAGTTAAATAAAAAAAGTACAGTACAGCAGATACTGTAAGTAGGCTGAATTGAAAGAAATTAAGGTATGCATTTAAAAGAATCCCTCTGCCTTATATACTTTCCGAAACCTAAAAAAAAAAAAAAACACAAAAAAAACAAACCCCATAAGCTCCGCCTTTTAAATAGTCAACTCCTGTTTGTAACACACCACATACAACAGACCCACATTAAACTTCAATATTGTCATTGAATGCATCCTCTAACCCAAAAAGCTGTTTTGAAGTCAAAAAAAGATTTCTAACATATCAAGGGTGACATCTAGTGGAGACTTTAAGAATTAAAGAGTGATTTCACCTCTATAGTTCCCCTCTCTCATTGTTTTCAGAAACTGTTTCCCCAACATGCAGCTCAGAAATCTTCACCATGTGGGCAGAATGACATGACATAATAACTGTTCTTTCTTCTTCTTACCTGCCCAATACTGCATGCATGGCTTTAACTCTATTCACTTCACTTGCACAGAAAAAATATCCTTTTGAGCCCCGTCTTTGTAAGTAGCGGAGGGCAGAATTAAAAAAAATAAATAAATCAACCCCCCTCTAATGCCCCGTACACACGGTCGGACTTTGTTCGGACATTCCGACAACAAAATCCTAGGATTTTTTCCGACGGATGTTGGCTCAAACTTGTCTTGCATACACACGGTCACACAAAGTTGTCGGAAAATCCGATCGTTCTAAACGCGGTGACGTAAAACACGTATGTCGGGACTATAAACGGGGCAGTGGCCAATAGCTTTCATCCCTTTATTTATTCTGAGCATGCGTGGCACTTTGTCCGTCGGATTTGTGTACACACGATCGGAATTTCCGACAACGGATTTTGTTGTTGGAAAATTTTATAGCCTGCTCTCAAACTTTGTGTGTCGGAAAATCCGATGGAAAATGTGTGATGGAGCCTACACACGGTCGGAATTTCCGACAACAAGGTCCTATCACACATTTTCCATCGGAAAATCCGACCGTGTGTACGGGGCATTACAGTGTGTAAAGCATATATAAATATATAAATCATTCTGTCTGCGCTGGGAAGTAGATAATATAAAAAATGAAAAAAGTATGTGATAAATAATAAATATCAATAATTCAATAAGAAAACTATAAATGTCAATAATCAAAGAAAATCAAAAATATATACTAAGCAATAATATGTGCAATTTGTCTGTGATATATGACCAAAGTGCAACATGCAAAAAAAATATTAATATAAAATCCAAGTGCTGATTGCATAACAATAGAGTATCCACGTCTAAGTTCAAAAAAGTTCATAAGTAACAAACGTAAAGTGCATAAATATAGTGTCCATTAAAACTGGTATCTATCATGCTCATCCTTAACAGTGTGCAAAATAAAGCATGCTTCAGTGCTCTCCTGTGACCCCCAACCACGTATGCGCTCACCTCTGAGCGTGTGACACAGTAACTAAACAGTGTCTAAACACGCATTGGAGCCACTCCTGGGCTCATACAGGGTATGCTGATGCTGATCTCCAACTCGCTCAGATAACATCAATGATTTCACATATAAGAAAGAAGAAAAATGTACAGGTGCGTGAGTGCACCATCCTATCCAGAGTATAATATGCAGGGAATGCTCGTATGGCGTGCGGTGTGGTGTGTTAGTCTCCTCTGCTCCTCCTTGCTGACAGCTCTGTCCTGGCCCCTCCCCTACGCGTGTTCGGCACAGGGATCACGTGCCTTTATCTGGGGCAGTCAGCTTACTTGCATAATTGATCTATGAGTTCCTGTGCTCCATAGGGGGTAGTCGATGGTACTGATTCTTGTCAGGTAGCACAGAAAACATTTCATCCTGTACCTAGATAAAGCCAGGCGCCTCGGTCTTGGCTGAAACCAAAGAACATTATAATATCCCCATGCTGGCAGAAAATTGGCAGACTTTTCCGAGCTTCCCCCAATAATGGACACAGGGTACTTATGTCTGGAAGGAGGTGAGAAGGTGTTTAGGATTGCTGCCAGCATGGGCTGTGTGCTACTATCTGGATATTGGGACTGCTGGGGCTTGAGGTTCCGTATTAGATGTGCTTACTGCCTTGTGCACTATTTCTCCTTGCCGTGCCTCCAGTCTACCCTCACAACTGCTACCTTTGTGGTCCTGAAGCCACGACCAGGACACTCAGCCCTCTGAGGACCCACGATTAGCCTGTGAAGGACCTTTGCCCTCTGTCCTCTGGGCCTCCTCTCTCTGCCACTCTACCTGAATCCCCTGAGCTGCAAAGCTGCTGTCTGCTGGTGAGTCATTTGACCCCTGCTGTGCCAAACCCTGTTCTGCCCAGATCTCTGCCCTGTGTGTTGGACACTTAATCCTTAATTATTTCCTGCCAAGAGGGTCCCTGCCACTTGCTGTGCCTGCTGTTGCCCTGTGGACTGTTCCCTGTTGCTGTACCATATTCCCTCCCCATGGACTCTTAACCCTTGCTGTGCCCTTCAGTCTTATGGATGGTGTGTACTTGGTGTCCACCTCCTTTTACTCTTACATCCAATATCACCAGCGGGGAAGTCCCAGAATAAAAAACAATAGCGCGATAATCGTGCAATATGTTTATTTTAACATATCCTTATTAAAAACATATGCCAATGCACTTTATGTGCCATAAGGTGGCACCAGCTGTAATCGCCTGTAAAGTTACAATCCTCACCGCTTGCCTCTATGAGCCGGCGTGCATTCCACTTGAGTCGGACGTGACGTCAGCAGGACCCGAAAGCTCCGCCACTGCTAAGACCTAAATGCATTTCACCGGAAAGGCGTCATCAGGACTTGCTGATGGCATTAAAAAGTTAATATGACACTGGGAAAAATGCATCGCAAAGGAAATTTACTACGTAGAACAGTGATGTAATTTGTTTTTGAAATTCTTAATAAAAAGAGTTAAAAGAGTGGAGAAACTTTTTAGGAACCCTCGTATAGCTGGTTACATTAGTTCAAGCTGGACCAATTTAACCTTGTAAAATATCCAAACCTGGAATTCTTTAATGTACAGGTGACATAAACAAATAAAGAAAATAAATGGGAGAGAGTCATGTCCACCTGATGTACCACACAGCATATAAAGTGCAACGGGCAGGAGAAGATAACATAGGGTCCCTTCCATCTGAGGTCAGTAGGAAGAAAAAACACCTGGTGTCAAAGTGGGTGTGAGGTAATGGGGAGGCAGGATGTTGGAGAGTCTTCTGCCAGTGGTCCATGGGGGGAAATGCACTGGAGTCAATGGTCCCTTGGAAGAAAAAAAAAGCCCAACATTTTTGGGTGAAAAAAAATGGCCCAACTTCATGTTAAGTGAGAGGTAAAAATGGCCAGCATCAGCAGCTAGAAGAAGGGTGTTGGTGGTCAGTGAATAAAAAAAACATGATGTAACAGGCTGGGTTGGGGAGAATGATGTTGTTATTATCGGGTAAAAGTCCCCTTTAAAGTGGGAAAAAATAAAATCTAAGCCAGTCTGTAAAGAAGAAGCTTTATTCTTACCTTTCCATTGGCCAGTGGGTTAAATCTTCTCTCTCGTGAAGAGCTCCAGGCACAACTCCTCAGTAACACTCCAAAGTATGTCAGATAATTGTCTCTGCTGGGCCATTTAGTTCCACCAGCCAACCATGTATATCAATAGAGGCTGACTTAATTTTTATGACTGTAAAAAGTCTGTAAAAAATAAATATATTACACTCCCTAAAACACAGCAAAGGATCATAGTAACTTACATTACAAACAGTCTCCACCCTGTAAACCTACAAGCACTGTATGGCACCTGGTGTAATAAGCTGCCCCATAACAGGACATCCTGCTATTCCTCTTCAAAGAATACACCTTGTACATGAAAAGCCAATTCCCCCATAACCCTCCAGACATGCACACTCCAACAGAATGTCTTGTAATTTGTACAATACTGAATTAACTCCATTCACTTCACTGGAATAGCCTATCAACAGCCTTACAAACAATGGACATTCAGTTGAAGTGAATAAAACTCAGGCTGTGCATACACCAGGGATGACTTACAGGAGTGAGAAGATTTTAAAACCAGTTATAATTGATTCCATGTCATACAGGGCAGACTACAAAGCAATGAACAACAGGGTGCTTTATTTTCGGTACACTATATGCACAAAAGTTTGTGCATACCTAACCATCATGTCTACTACTGTATATGAACAAAATGTATAAGAATAACAACTCAAACAATTGAGTTCAGATGTTCACACTGAAGGATACAGTTAACGATACATCATTCAAAGAGGTTTAGGCAATTGTACTTTTCCAGTCTTGTGACACCAGTTTGGGGGAGGGCCCTGTTTTAGCATGACCATGCCCATGTGTATGAAGATAGCTTGATAAGAACATGGTTTGAAAAGTTTGGTGTGGAGGATCTCAGGTGGGCTACACAGAGCCCTGACCTCAACCATACTGAACTCCTTCTGGATAAACTGGAACATCGATTATGAGCCAGGTCTAATATCAGCATCCGACATTACAAATGCTATTTTTTTGTCTAAATGTGCCCACATTCCCACAGACACATTCCAAATTGTTGTGGAAAGCCTTCCTCGAAGAGTGGAGGATGTTATAGAAATAAAAGGGCTACCTACCGATAAATGCCCATTGTTTTATAGTGGGGTGTCTAATAATCACATAGAGATATAATGGTCAGGTATTCACAAATAGTTGGCCAAGAAATGTATGTAATATTGCGAAAATGATGTTGGAGTGAAGGGGGACATAAAGAGGGTTATAGCACGAAAAGTCCAGTTATTTTTTAACAACAGTCACCTAGAGTTAAACTTACTGCAGAAAATAATCATTGGTTGAAGAACCTTTGCAAAAATAGACAAAAACACAGGGGGGGGTTTCAAATGGTTAGTGGATACCCCTGTTGGCATCCCTGATGGGACCAAAGGGTTTGCTTCTTTTTAGGGTTACCACCTGTTTGTTACTGTACCAGACAATTCAGTTATCCAAACCAATGTCCAGTTTTTAGATTACTCCCATAACTGTCTGACTGTAGGGAGAATGTGCGATATTGTGACAACTTGGCAGTACTGAAATAAGCACACCATAAAGCACATTAGTAAAGCCCATTGCTGTGTTTTATATATTTGCCTTTTTTCTTAAAGCGGAACTATGTTCACCCCCACTCCAGTGATGCAGTGCCCAGCAGCTCCCTCACTGACTGCTGATGTTAATGGAAATTGTATGCACAGTCGTGCACAATGACATGCATGAAGAGGTGCACTTGCTAATAAAAATTCATGAGTAACAACTAGAGGTTCCCTAACTCGCGCGCATGCGTATATTAATTCTCGAGTGATAAGTAGACGTGCCCTGACTCGCTTGCGTGTCCCCACACGTGTGCATGGGCATTAGCATGAGCGTGCGTGAATACTTGGCGCTCGCTTGCCTTTTTAAAGTGGCTACATAGACCAGAAGATTGCTGAGTGGCCATCAGCTGTGACCTGGTCCTGTGTTTGTTATGTATATATATCAGACAGAAGGGATCTCCACTGTGAGACAGTGGAGAACAAGACAGCCAAATGAGTGACACAAAATGCAGTGTTGCCGTTTACATATTTCTAACTTTAATATTTAATTAAAATGATTGAAATAATCTACCCCAATAGGGAATAACTAATATAGAACAACCTGGATGCATTTAAAAATGGGCCCTACAAGGGACCCTATTAAGTAGCCACCAAGTACAATCAATGAACAAAAAACACAAACAATTTGTGACACTAAACACATAACAAAAACATACAATTGTCTAGACGCCAGATGGTCAATGTCAACCAGTCAATCCACGGCTAATGCAGTATATAGGTAAGGAAAAATAATTTTCCTAATAGTATAGTGGATTGTCCGTGTGTACAAAGGTCCCTGGGTGCTCGAGCCTAAGGACTGTAGATGGGGAGAGGAGGGGACATAGCGAGGCAAATTCTATAGGAGATCTGTCCACAATTGGCAATACCATGGAGATGTAGATAGTTATCTTCTAATGTAATCAAAGTCAATTAGATTCTGACTCCTATGTAAATATTCCTGAATAGCCAACTCGGTTCACGGTATCAATGAAACCTGGGGTCCATATTAACTTCTTAGTGGACCTTGTGGCAATGTATGGACATTGTATTGATCCTAAATAGGGATGCTGACACTCAACTTGGTTGAACAGTTATTATCCAGTCTACAAATTGGCCACTAGTACAAACATGCTTAAAAAAAGCCACTTAGTTCAAAATCACCGTCATTCGGTTAATTTGCCGTGTATGTGCTTGGGTGATTAGCAAAGTAATTAATTGTTCTTCAGGCAATGAGCAGACAGAGTGACTGTGCCAGCTGTTGACTTCACATCAAGTTGCATAGCAGGTGTGTAAATGAATATCTGTACATTACCCTGTGCTGTAGCAGGTCACTCTCCAAGGTCATTTAATTCAATTGATCAATCAATGTTCCATGCCTTCTGATCCGGATGGACCACCTTGTATTGCTGCCTACATTCACCCTAATCCTCTCCAAGTACTTCACTGTCCCTGGCTAACTATGGCTCGCATCTGGGACATAATAAATGCGGCATCACATGACGCTGATCACGTAAACGCGATTCGCTTGGAATTGCGTAGCTTTGTCTGGACGTTAGTGTGGTGCTCCGACTGTTCCTTATCACGGTGTCTCCACCTCAGGTTGTTACCACCCCTGATTGTAATTCTTAAAGGAACATACTAATATGTAACTATGTAACATTTTAGTGTTTGTCATTTTGTTCATACTGTGAACTCTTCATGTGCATATATGGACTTGGAAAAGAGGCCACAACCATATGTTGGGGAATATTCATAAAATAATAGTTGTAAAGTGAAATAGAACAGAAAAAACACTGTTGTAGATAGAGATTGTTTTTATCTTTCTTTTATAGCAGTGAGGCATACATTAGACTAAGACACACACATATCAAGAGGACAAGACAAACAGGAACATTTTCCACATCTAAAGGTCTTAAGAATCAAGACCATGATTATATTAATAGAATTATATTTACAAGAGTACATCCATAAGGGCTAAATTCCATCCGGATATTAATTTAACGCAGAATATCTATCACATCTGCCTATAAAGCCCGTCAGGCTACTCCACAGAATATCAATAGTCAACCAGAATGGAAAAATCAGTCACAAATTCATGGATAAATGAACAAAGCTCCCAACATACACTCATCCATAAAGATAGGTCCTAGATTTTAATTGAGATTTAAGTGTGGGGGGGGGGGGGGGTCATACACTGCTAGAGCTAAGGGGTCATCTATGCTATGATACCAAAAAAACTGTAAATTTAACTCGGTGTTTAACCACTTAAGGACCGCCTCACGCCGATTTACGTCGGCAAGGTGGCATGGACAGGCAGAATCACGCACATATACGTGATCTGCCTTCCGCGGGTGGGGTGCCCGAAGCGGTCCGCTTCTGACCGCTTCGGGCACCCCACCCGCGGCGATCAGAGATGAGGGGGAGACCATCCGTTCGTGGCCCCCCCCCCCCCACGATCGCCGCCGGCCAATCAGATCATTCCTTTGCTGCTGTATGCTAAACAGCAGCAAAGGAAATTATGTCATCTCTCCTCGGCTCGGTATTTTCCGTTCCGGCGCCGAGGAGAGAAGACTTCAATGTGAGTGCACAACACTACACACTCAGTAGAACATGCCAGGCACACAAAACACCCATTTACCCCCCGATCTCCCCCCCCCCCCGATCTCCCCCCCCCCCCCCCGATCACCCCCTAATCCCCCCTCCCCCCCCTGTTACACTGACACCAAGCAGTTTTATTATTTTAATTTTTTTTTTTTTTTTGATTACTGCACAGTGTCAGTTTGTGACAGTTACTGTGTTAGGGCAGTTAGGGTTAGCCCCCTTTAGGTCTAGGGTACCCCCCTAACCCCCCCTAATAAAGTTTTAACCCCTTGATCACCCCCTTTCGCCAGTGTCACTAAGCGGTCATTTTTATGATCGCTGTATTAGTGTCACTGGTGACGCTAGTTAGGGAGGTAAATATTTAGGTTCGCCGTCAGTGTTTTATAGCGACAGGGACCCCCATATACTACCTAATAAAGGTTTTAACCCCTTGATTGCCCCCTAGTTAACCCTTTCACCACTGATCACCGTATAACTGTTATGGGTGACGCTGGTTAGTTCGTTTATTTTTTATAGTGTCAGGGCACCCGCCGTTTATTACCGAATAAAGGTTTAGCCCCCTGATCGCCCAGCGGTGATATGCGTCGCCCCAGGCAGCGTGAGATTAGCGCCATTACCGTTAACACCCATGCACGCAGCATACGCCTCCCTTAGTGGTATAGTATCTGAACGGATCAATATCTGATCCGATCAGATCTATACTAGCGTCCCCAGCAGTTTAGGGTTCCCAAAAACGCAGTGTTAGCGGGATCAGCCCAGATACCTGCTAGCACCTGCGTTTTGCCCCTCCGCCCGGCCCAGCCCAGCCCACCCAAGTGCAGTATCGATCGATCACTGTCACTTACAAAACACTAAACGCATAACTTCAGCGTTCGCAGAGTCAGGCCTGATCCCTGCGATCGCTAACAGTTTTTTTGGTAGCATTTTGGTGAACTGGCAAGCACCAGCGGCCTAGTACACCCCGGTCGTAGTCAAACCAGCACTGCAGTAACACTTGGTGACGTGGCGAGTCCCATAAGTGTAGTTCAAGCTGGTAAGGTGGCAAGCACAAGTAGTGTCCCGCTGCCACCAAGAAGACAAACACAGGCCCGTCGTGCCCATAGTGCCCTTCCTGCTGCATTCGCCAATCCTAATTGGGAACCCACCATTTCTGCGGCGCCCGTACTTCCCCCATTCAACCAAATGCAGTCGGCTGCATGAGAGGCATTTTTATGTCCTCCCGAGTACCCCTACCCAACAAACCCCCCCAAAAAAGATGTTGTGTCTGCAGAAAGCGCAGATATAAGCGTGACACCCGCTATTATTGTCCCTCTTGTCCTGACAATCCTGGTCTTTGCATTGGTGAATGTTTTGAACGCTACCATTCACTAGTTGAGTATTAGCGTAGGGTACAGCATTGCACAGACTAGGCACACTTTCACAGGGTCTCCCAAGATGCCATCGCATTTTGAGAGACCCAAACCTGGAACCGGTTACAGTTATAAAAGTTAGTTACAAAAAAAAGTGTAATTTTTTTTTAGTGTTTATTGTTATTATGTTTTATCATGTTTGCTTTTCAGGTATGCAATTTTTTATACTTTACCGTTTACTGTGTTTTATTGTTAACCTTTTTTTGTCTTCAGGTACGTCATTCATGACTTTGAGTGGTTATACCAGAATGATGCCTGCAGGTTTAGGTATCATCTTGGTATCATTCTTTTCAGCCAGCGGTCGGCTTTCATGTAAAAGCAACTCTAGTGGCTAATTAGCCTCTAGACTGCTTTTACAAGCAGTGGGAGGGAATGCCCCCCCCCCCCACCGTCTTCCGTGTTTTTCTCTGGCTCTCCTGTCTCAACAGGGAACCTGAGCATGCAGCCGGTGATTCAGCCAGCTGACCATAGAGCTGATCAGAGACCAGAGTGGCTCCAAACATCTCTATGGCCTAAGAACCTGGAAGCTACGAGCATTTCATGACTTAGATTTCGCCGGATGTAAACAGCGCCATTGGGAAATTGGGAAAGCATTTTATCACACCGATCTTGGTGTGGTCATATGCTTTGAGGGCAGAGGAGAGATCTATGGTCTAACAGACCCCAATTTTTTCAAAATAGAGTACCTGTCACTACCTATTGCTATCATAGGGGATATTTACATTCCCTGAGATAACAATAAAAATGATTAAAAAAAAAAAAATGAAAGGAACAGTTTAAAAATAAGATAAAAAAGCAAAAAAAAAAAAAAGCAAAAAAAAAAAAAAAGCACCCCTTTCCCCCCCTGCTCTCGGGCAAAGGCGAACGCAAGCGTCGGTCTGGCGTCAAATGTAAACAGCAATTGTACCATGCATGTGAGGTGTCACCGCGAAGGTCAGATCGAGGGCAGTAATTTTAGCAGTAGACCTCCTCTGTAAATCTAAAGTGGTAACCTGTAAAGGCTTTTAAAGGCTTTTAAAAATGTATTTAGTTTGTCGTCACTGCACGTTTGTGCGCAATTTTAAAGCATGTCATGTTTGGTATCCATGTACTCGGCCTAAGATCATCTTTTTTTATTTCATCAAACATTTGGGCAATATAGTGTGTTTTAGTGCATTAAAATTTAAAAAAGTGTGTTTTTTCCCAAAAAAATGCGTTTGAAAAATCGCTGCGCAAATACTGTGTGAAAAAAATATATGAAACACCCACCATTTTAATCTGTAGGGCATTTGCTTTAAAAAAAATATATAATGTTTGGGAGTTCAAAGTAATTTGCTTGCAAAAAAAAATAATTTTTTCATGTAAACAAAAAGTGTCAGAAAGGGCTTTGTCTTCAAGTGGTTAGAAGAGTGGGTGATGTGTGACATAAGCTTCTAAATGTTGTGCATAAAATGCCAGGACAGTTCAAAACCCCCCCCCAAATGACCCCATTTTGGAAAGTAGACACCCCAAGCTATTTGCTGAGAGTCATGTCGAGTCCATGGAATATTTTATATTGTGACACAAGTTGCGGGAAAGAGACAAATTTTTTTTTTTTTCGCACAAAGTTGTCACTAAATTATATATTGCTCAAACATGCCATGGGAATATGTGAAATTACACCCCAAAATACATTCTGTTGCTTCTCCTGAGTACGGGGATACCACATGTGTGAGACTTTTTGGGAGCCTAGCCGCGTACGGGACCCCGAAAACCAAGCACCGCCTTCAGGCTTTCTAAGGGCGTAAATTTTTGATTTCACTCTTCACTGCCTATCACAGTTTCGGAGGCCATGGAATGCCCAGGTGGCACAACCCCCCCCAAATGACCCCATTTTGGAAAGTAGACACTCCAAGCTATTTGCTGAGAGGTATAGTGAGTATTTTACAGACCTCACTTTTTGTCACAAAGTTTTGAAACATAGCTTGGGGTGTCTACTTTCCAAAATGGGGTCATTTGGGGGGGGGGGTTTTGTGCCACCTGGGCATTCCATGGCCTCCTAAAGGCGGTGATTGGTTTTCGGGGCCCCGTACGCGGCTAGGCTCCCAAAAAGTCCCACACATGTGGTATCCCCATACTTAGGAGAAGCAGCTAAATGTATTTTGGGGTGCAATTCCACATATGCCCATGGCCTGTGTGAGCAATATATCATTTAGTGACAACTTTGTGGAAAAAAAAAAAAAAAATTGTCACTTTCCCACAACTTGTGTCAAAATAAAAAATATTCCATGGACTCAACATGCCTCTCAGCAAATAGCTTGGGGTGTCTACTTTCCAAAATGGGGTCATTTGGGGGGGGGGGGTTGTGCCATCTGGGCATTTTATGGCCTTCAAAACTGTGATAGGTAGTGAGGAGTGAAATCAAAAATTTACGCCCTTAGAAATCCTGAAGGCGGTGATTGGTTTTCGGGGCCCCGTACGCGGCTAGGCTCCTAAAAAGTCCCACACATGTGGTATCCCCATACTCAGGAGAAGCAGCTGAATGTATTTTGGGGTGCAATTCCACATATGCCCATGGCCTGTGTGAGCAATATATCATTTAGTGACAACTTTTTGTAAATATTTTTTTTTTTTGTCATTATTCAATCACTTGGGACAAAAAAAATAAATATTCAATGGGTTCAACATGCCTCTCAGCAATTTCCTTGGGGTGTCTACTTTCCAAAATGGGGTCATTTGGGGGGGGTTGTACTGCCCTGCCATTTTAGCACCTCAAGAAATGACATAGGCAGTCATAAAACTAAAAGCTGTGTAAATTCCAGAAAATGTACCCTACATGGTAGACGCTATAACTTTTGCGCAAACCAATAAATGTACGCTTATTGACATTTTTTTACCAAAGACATGTGGCCGAATATATTTTGGCCTAAATGTATGCCTAAAATTGAGTTTATTGGATTTTTTTTTATAACAAAAAGTAGAAAATATCATTTTTTTTCAAAATTTTCGGTCTTTTTCCGTTTATAGCGCAAAAAATAAAAACGGCAGAGGTGATCAAATACCATCAAAAGAAAGCTCTATTTTTGGGAAGAAAAGGACGCAAATTTCGTTTGGGTACAGCATTGCATGACCGCGCAATTAGCAGTTAAAGCGACGCAGTGCCTAATTGGAAAAAGACCTCTGGTCCTTAGGCAGCATAATGGTCCGGGGCTAAAGTGGTTAACCCAAGGGGAAGACTTCAACTTATAGATTCTGAATTTTTCCTTCTGTAATAGAACCTGATTAAAGTCACCCCTTCTTGGTGACAATTTGAGTACATAAATGCCTTTCACGGACATACCATCCAAATTTCCGCTGTGGCACTGGGCAAAATGGCAGGCTAGAGGTTTCTCGGGGTCCTTTGCTTTTATTTCCAGCATATGTTCCCTGATTCGTATCTTCAGGGGGCGTTTGGTCTTGCCAATGTAAATTTTCTTACACGGACAAGTCACCATGTAAATTAATCTTTCTGTTGAACAGTTGATAAAATTACGTATGTGGAAATCTCTCTCACCCAGAGCATCTGTAAACGTCTCTTTTCTGTCCTCGTGTGGGCACATCTAGCATTGTCCACACGGGAACATATTCACACTTCTAGGGTATTCAGATAGCCATGTTGTATCCACATCCTTTCGAAATTCAGATTGGATCAACATGTCTCCCAAATTTCTGGCCCTCCTCGCAACCATCTTAGGTGACGGGCACACTATGCTTGCTAACCCTGGAGTACTTGTCAGAATATCCCAGTGTCTCTGGAGAATACCCCAAACGATATTCCATTGAGATCCAAATTGGGTTATTATTCTTGGTATAATTTTCAAGAGGTAATCCTTGTCTTGTACAGCTACCTTTCTTTTGGCTTTCCTTAATTGACCATGTGTGTATCCACGTTCCCGAAACCGCCTGTGTAGTTCTTTACTCTCTCTCCTATAATCATCCATTTTGGTACAGTTACGTTTCACACAAAGAAACTGGCCTACTGGAATTCCATCTTTTAGCCACCTTGGATGATGGCTATCCGCCTGCAGAAGAGTATTTAAGCTGACGTTTCTTTCCTAAATGTACTAGTAGTGAGAGAATCTCCTTCAATGCATATGTCAAATGCATATGTCAAATGAATATTCTGATCATTTACAGGAATCAGGAATATTTACATAGAAGTCATAATCTTATTGACTTTGATTACATCAGAAGATAACTATCCACATCTCCACTGTATTGCCAATTGTGGACAGATCTCCTATAGAGATTGCCTCTCTATGCCCCCCCCCCCCCCTCCCCATCCACAGTCTTTAGGCTTGAGCACCCAGGGACCTCTGTACACACGAATAATCCACCATACTATTAAGAAAATTATTTTCCCTTACCTATATACAGTATTAGCCATGGATTGACCAGGTGTTCGTTGATTGTACTTGGATACGGTGGTTACTTAATAGGGTCCCTTGTAGGGCCCATATTTAAATGCATCCAGGTTGTTCTATATTAGTTGGGGTAGATTATTTCAATCATTTTAATTAAGTAATAAAGTTAGAAATTTGTAAACTGCAACACTTCATTTTGTGTCACTCATTTGGCTGTCTTGTTCCCCACTGTCTCATAGTGGGGATCCCTTCTTTCTGATATATGCCTAATTGAGGTCAGAGTGACACTACCATACATGGTAAACAGTGTAGACACTAGGTATTATATACATGCTTAAGAAGCTATTTCCCTCAACTGTTGTGTTTTGTTCCTGTGTATACCCCGCCTGTTTGACTGTGCTCCTTCCTGATACCTTATTGCTTGTGACCTGACTCTGCCTTTTGTCTACCATTCTGGTGCCTTCTCTGCTCACCTGGTACCAACCCTGGCTTATCCCTGACTCAGCTTTGGACCCGGATTCTGTACCTCTGCTGCTTGGCCGTACTGACTTCTGCCTGCCTGAACACCCGAGATCTTGCATCCACCTATTCTTCAACTTGGTTGCTGCCCCCACTGTTCTGCACCTTTTGCTGTGTACCTGCACCTGCCAGCCCACCAGTCTGCCTGCTGCCCTGCACCTGCTGGCGTGTATCTGCATCTGTCAGTTCACGAGTCTGCCTGCTGCTTGGTACCTTCTGTCCAAGATCTCCAACTAGGCACCCATGCCACTCCGTGACCTGTTATATCTTGTCACCACCAACAGGAGAGTGTAAGGAAAAGCCCTCCTGTTAGCTCGGCCCCATCCAGGTACGTGACAATTGACATCTCCCCGGGCTTCTACCAGGTCCCTTTAGATTTTCCTGGCCCGAGATGACTTCACTCCCACACATGCATGAGTTCATTCATCTTGGGAGAAATTGTACACTGATCTGTGTGTGCACAGCACAATGCATAAAGTTACTTCTCCACAGCCACCAGTCAGCATCACACTTGCCCCTGGCCTAATTAAAAGAAACTAAGGAGCACAATGGCCTCGTGAAATATGTAATATTTTTTGTAGATAAAAATGGGAATGATGCTCACAAATCTATCACAATGGTCATTAAACCACATCAATGGGAAGGATTAACCACCTCCGAAAACCACTAGCATCCAAGAGAATGACTGTCACAGCTGATGATAAAAAATGTCTGATGCATTTCTGGGACTCCACCTGCTTTAATCAGAACCTCCCCAACTCCCACTTACCATTGTTTACACTGTGGTCCTATGTGAGGCCATAGCCAATCCTCCAATTATGTGTGCTGTACTTTGTCTTTGTGTAAGTTTGGGCAATGAACTGGCTGCCATAACAACAGATACATAAACAAAAGTGATGTCCATTTGCGAGCCAAGGCCAATCAGCAGTTGCATTGGGTCTCCTATGAGACCTATACTTAGGAGAGGGTGACATGAGCCCATAGCAGGTGATGCAACCCAGGGACCTGCAGGGTGTGGGCACTGTGATCAGGGAAGGCTGTGTGGGCTGGTGGTTGTTGGGGGGGAGAGGCAATGCAATATGGTCTCATGATCAGCCAACAGGTGTCACCTGGAGTTGCCACCTCATTAATTTAAACATAAACGCATGTTAATTGCACAGGTTCTTTGGCTGATTAAGGTGGTAATCAAACCCACTTAGTGCCTTATCTGAAATAAATTAGCCGAAGAACCTGTGTAATTAATATGTGTTTGGGTTTACAGAGATGAGGTGGCAACCCTAGTGTCACGCCTTTGTCTTGCCAGGCAGCACACTAGGGGAAGTAGGGAGAAGATAAAAGTGTATGCTATCATGTACCACAATAACCATTATTGGTGGGGACTTTCCTTATCCCACTGACACCAGGCACTATTCCTGTCACTGACACCAACAATAGGGTACTTTTTTCCCACTATCACGAAAGATGGAGCACTCGAGAAAGTATGTAAAGTATGTCAAATACTGCTAGAATTGTATATGTACATCCAATTCAGGGACAAGTAGGCTACTCCAAAATCGTGGTGGTCATTCACAGCAACCCAATGGTCTCCTGCCTCAGAGAAAACGACTGCTGCTCCAAACAATGTCTCCATCCAGTTGCCCTACGCGTCGGGATTGTGATTATCCTCCCCAATGTGATATCTCAATGTTGATTTTTTTTTCTGTTATTTTGGATGAGAAACATTTCTGATAACACTACATACACATAGTGGGAGGAATCACGACCTTCAGGGGTGTTGATGGTTTGAAAAATGAGCTGGAAAAGGATTTGAGCTAGATTTCCTTGGTTTTAAGTGATATGTATCCCTACCATATTTTTCATGAATTTTGTAACAATAAAATAACATTTTTAACCTATGTTTATGTTCAGAAAATCATTCTGAGAGGAGGTTTCTACACCTTTTAAAGTCCCACTCATTTTTTTCTCTATTGTTTGTTTCTACGGAGATATCTGCTGACATCATAGAGCATGATTACTACTGTTTGTATATCACCCCTGGGACTTTTAGAAACCAGAGGATGTTTCTGCCGTGCTGCCCACATCCAGGGGTGCAAATAATGATCCTTTGATTTAAAAAAAAATGCTGAGGACAGCTGGATCTAGATATCTCCCCTGGTTTTTGGAATAAGTGGTCATTTTCTGCTACAGTCCTAATTGGTTAAACGTACAAATTAGCAACGACAGCAGGTGTATGTTAATTGGTGATTAATTATCTCTAGGCACTTGGCTCCAGGTAGTTCAGATGTACTGAAGGAACCATTTTCATATAAAACAACCCAGCAGGAAAAAATAAAGACTATATAGTGGTAGCAAGATCCTTTTAAAAAGGAACCCATTGCTGTCATTGTTTACTTGTTTTTGAAGGTGCATACTTCAAAGTCGTCATCTCCATCCTTCCTTTACTACCTGATGAGTACCTGACCCAAAACAAAATTAGACACAGAAGTGTAGGGGCATTTGATGCACACACATTTTCTTCATACCAGTGGATTACAAAACAGTAAAGCAAGGAGCAACATGACAACCCAAAGCACACACCTCCAAATACATAGAGTAACAGCAATAGCAGCTCCTCCTATATGTCTCTTTAGCTACATCACTGAGACCAGAGATGTGTATACTAAATTACCAGTTGAAGATGGAACTGAGTATAGAAAGGTAGTTTAACGCTCATCTTTAAAGTTTTACTAAATCCACAACAGGAAGATCAGTTTGTATATGCAGTAAAGCATGCTTGTTATACTCACCGTGGAACCTAAGAGGTTAAAGTGGATGTAAACCTGATTCATGAAATTTGTGCTAATCCTCCTAAGCACATATATCTACAGTGTTTTCTTATCTCTCTCCAAAGCACTTAGGCTAAGGCCCCTTTCACACGGGGCTGTCCGTTTTCATTACTCTGCATGCTCAGCGAGGATCACTCTGTTGATCCCCGCTGAGCCGGCGGATGACAAGTCCATCTCTGTACTCTGTAAAGAGTCCGCTCTCCCCTATTGGGGGGATAAGGTGATTACGGACCGCCTGTCCCTTTTCATCCGATCCCCCCTGCCAGACGGATGGAAAATAGGACTTCCATCCATCTGGATTTTGCGGAGCGGATCGGATCGGGGCGGATTGGATGTCAGCGGACATGTCACCGCTGACATCCGACGCTCCATAGAGCTGTATGAAGTGACTGACAGGCGGATCTGAACGGTCCACCTGTGTGAAGGGGCCTAAGGTGACCAGACTTTTAAAATGAAAGCCAGGGACATATTTTTTTTATTGGCATATGGTAACTATTTTATAAGCATTATTTCTTCAAATGACATATGCAGTGTATGTGCTATGTGTTTATGGAATGATTGTATGATATACAGTATACGTTATTTCTCACATTTCGTCCATAAAGATTAAAAAAAAAATACTTTAGAATTTTTTGAGATATGACTACCAAATGTTATGAAGATAAGACAGAGAAAAAAAAAAAGAGTGCAGTGTTCAGGAGTGCACTACATAAAGAATGCAGGGCTCAGCAGTGCCCATCAATGTAACCTCACCAGTGCCCATCTATACAGCCTCAGCAGTGCCCATCAATGCAGCCTCAGCAGTGCCCAGCAATGCAGCCTCAGCAGTGCCCAGCAATGCAGCCTCAGCAGTGCCCAGGAATGTAGCCTCACCAGTGCCCAGAAATGACACACTGAGGGGTGTGTCAGGCCAGTCTCTCTCACTGTATCAGCTTTAATTTGAATCGTTAGGTGCCCGCCGTCACACAAGTCCTGCCTCCCGGACCAGCTCCTAGCTATGAGAGACAACACATGTCCATTGGTCAAGTGTGCTGTCTGTCGAAGGAGAAAACCAGGAAGCATGACTTGTGTGATGGCAGTCGACACAGCGGGAGACGTCAGCCTCACACACCCCCAGTGTGTGGCACCCGGGGAGGACCACCCCCCTCTGCCTCAACACCTGCCCAGGATCGGCCTGCACCTGGCGCCGCCCCTGCAATCTGGGGACAGATCCGGGGACAGATGGGCTCCGGGGACAGCGTCCTCCATCCGGGGACTGTCCTTGGAAACCAGGGATGCCTGGTCACCCTAACTAAGGCTGCATTCACACTTGAGCGTAGCGTCTTTGAAAGCTTTTCTGGTTTTTTTTTGTGTTTTTATGTGCGATTTTGACACATTTTTATGTGCGATTTTTTGGTTTGTATGCAGCGTTTTTGGGCTTTGTCTTTTTTTTATACGCCAATAGAGAAAACTATTATCTGTTGCATCATTTATTGCTAGGTATTTCAGCTTTCTTAGCTTTTCCATTAGCTTTTATTTCTTCTTTTATTATTATTATTCATTTATTATAATGTTTTTTCGTTAGGGTAAGGGGTTCGAATTCAGTTAAGGTTAGGGTTAGGATTAGGAGTTGGTGGTTAAGGGTATTTATTATTATTTTATTTATTTTTTTATTTCATTTTATTTATTATTATACGAATAATAATAAATGACTAACTAAATGTAAAATAAATACACAAATAAAAATCATAAATAAAAAATAAATAAAGTCAATAAATTAATACAATAAACAATTAACCCTTAACTTTAACCCTTACCCCTTAAAGTAAAATAATAATAAATAACTAAACACCCTAACCCTAACACAAAATAAATTATTATTATTAATATCTATTTTTTGTTCGAGTTTGGGTGTTTATTGTTATAATATTATTATTATTATTATTATTATTATTATTATTATTATTAATAAATTTAAGATTAGAAGTTATTATTTATTAATGTATTATTACATATTATTAATTTATGTCATGTGGTACCCCACGCGTTCTGTTACTATTTAATTTCCTATTTTCCCCACCCATCCCAGTTTTTGCCAGGACATTCACTCTCAGGCTCCATTCACACTAGCGCGTTTTTTGATGCATTTTGCATTTTGCAGAAATGCACGGGAATTTTTTAACATGGGTTCCTATGGAACATGTTCACATCAATGCATTTATGTTTCTCTGCATTTTTGGAAAGGGTCAGGGACTTTTTTTCATGCAAAATGCAGCGTTTTGCATGTAATAGAATTGAATGGACAAGCATCAAAAACGCAAGTGCACCGTTTTTGCACCGTTTTTGGTGCGTTTTTGGTGCGTTTTTGCCTTTTTTTTTTTTTTTTATTTTTTTTTAAGACTGTAAAAAAACAAAAAAAAAAGCAAAACGCAAATCGCGGCAAAATCGCGGCAAAAACGCTGCTCAAAAACGTGGCAAGCATGAAAAAAAAACCTCCAAAAACGCTCAAAAGCAACATGCATAGGTGTGAATCGAGCCTCAGGCTTGAGAGTTCTAATTATTTCTTGCAAACTCCAAGACGTAGATTCCTAGGCAGGGGGAGGATGTAGCACCCTGGTGTTTAGGCAGGGTTGCGAATAAATTTAGTTCGTCAGGTATTTATCATCCTGGCTGATTGTTAGAAGATCCACTGATTCCTCTCTAACTCTGGATTGCTGTATCTTTTCTCTTGTGCGACCTGGATGGCTGTCTGGGTGGACGTGTGTTATGTTGCCCGGGTTGCTAGGCCGAAAGCCTGAGGCCTATCCCGGGGACCCCTGGCTGCTAGGCTGCCTGAAGCCTATAAAAACACAGGAAAGATGCAGCACTAAAACGTGTGCACCCCAGATGAGTGTCCAGGGATGATGATTACAGTGTAAAGTGCTATGAAAAGTGCTAAACACAACTATATGCAAGGAAAAAATTCTTAAATTGAAACAAAGGAAGTGCTGTGTGCAGTACTAAGTGCATATGAAAACAAAAGATAATCCTGAAAATACTAAATTATTCAAGATAATGCAAATACACAAATCATATACAAACATACAGTGGCGAAAATTGTGCATGGAGTAACACCTGAAAAAAAAAGAAAATTAGTTTAAAAAAAATCAGAGGACATAATTGACCAAATAAAGTCTCTGAATGGTAAAATTCAAACGATCATAGTCAGTCCCTTGAGCATAGTCGCAGGGTGCTGAAATACAGAGTAAGAGTACCCATCCCCCTTCCCTGGTGTTGGATGTACATTCCCGGGTGCCGTGTGTGAACATCACCCTGCATGCCTCAACTACGGTCTCATATGTTATGTACTTCAGCACCCAGCGACTATGCGTAAGTGACTGACTATGATAGTTTGAATTTTACCATCCAGAGACTTTTTATTTGGTCAATTATGTTCTCTGATTTTTCAAACTAAGTTTCTTTTTTTTCCAGGAGTTACTCCATGCTCAGTTTTGGCCACTATATGTTTGTATATGATATGTGTATTTGCATTATCTTGAAGGAGTATTTTCAGGATTACCTTTTGCTTATATATGCACTTAGTACTGCACACAGCACTTCCTTTGCTTCAATTTTAGGATTTTTTCTTTGCATATAGTTGTGTTCAGCACTTTTCATAGCACTTTACACTGTGATCATCATCCCTGGACACTCATCTGGGGTGTACACATGTTTTTAGAGCTGAATCTTTCCTGTTTTTTTATCTTATGCAATTAGTCTTATTGCTGATGCCAGCAGCTGTCTGTTATCAGTAGCGCAACTTTTTCCTTCACTTTTTTTCCCTGAAGCCTATCCAGGAAAGAGAGGAGCAGTGCAGGATTGGAGTCCAACCGAGAATAAAGGTTCAGCCGGACAGGGAACCAGTTGTGGTCGGAGGTAGAGGGAAAGCTGTCGCCACTAAGGGCCCATCTACCTTGTTACCGGAGACTACAGTGAGAAAGCTGGAGCCAGTACCAGAGCAGTCTTCTCACCAGCCAGGGACGGTGAAGAAGTGGGAAAGCTACAGTAGGTGCCAAGCCAGGGGCCCAGCAGGAGTGACACTTGAGGAGCTTTAGTAGTGCCAAGCCAGGGACCCAGCAGGATAGCAGGGATGATGCTTGAGGAGTATACAGCGTGTTAGCTATGGAAGAGCTCAGGAGATTCAATGGCGATTGGATCTGGAAGTCTAGTGAGAGACTGGGAGCTCAGTGAGTGAAGATCTACAGTGAGAGACTGTAGTGTGAGAGAAGAACCATTCTGTGTTGCCAATAGTTAAGTACAACTATCGTTAGTGACTGTTACAAGATTTGTTGCCATGGGATGACAGCGGTCCTACCTATACAGAAGTGGTATCCGGCTGGAGACCTTCCACTGTATAGCTATCTACCTATAATAGTCTCGGAGTCTGCCAATTATATTTGCATCTACTTAAGGGTGTCCTGGCCATAACCCTCTCTATCACAGTTCTGTTAAGAGACAATAAATCTCTTTTGCATTAAAAAAAAAGTGTCTGGCTCTCCCTAACTCTTGGGGTAATCATTGGGCCTCTGAGGGCCCAGGACTTTGCTACAAGCATATATCAGCCTTGTTCAACCTTTTCACAGAGGAACCCTTGAAATAGCTTTCCAGTCTCAGGGAACCCCTGCTGAAAATGACTATATCTATAACTCATGATAGATTAGTGTGATGGTCAGTGTGAAGAATGACTTTTACACGTGTGGTTATTGGAAAAATTGCCCTCTTATAGATAGATAAGTTCCTACTGACATCATTGACCCTTTAGCTATAAGGAACCCCTAACAACCTCTGGAGGAACCCTTTTGTTCCATAAAACCCTGGTTGAGAAACCCTGGTATATACAGATAAGAACATACTTTGTTGCATGGCAACTTTCACAGCACCTAGTAAAACAATGGTGTCTTATTAAAGTGATCCTTATCCTATCTGAAACTTTAAGAGTATCCATATTGCATGAGAACATTGAAAGCCAGGAGTCCTATATTGGTCCAAGAAGTGTCTTTGAGTGCCCTTTAACCAGTTACTGACCACTCCATAGCAGATTTACTGCTGGAGGGTGGCTGTATTGTGCAGAATCATGTATATTTATGTGCACTGCAGGGGGTGCTCACGCCAACGCTGATGTGATTATTCACAGTGGAAGCCGATTTGCGGGTGACGGGCACTGAGTGTCCACCGGTAGCCATCAATTACCGGGCAGAGACACAAAACAGGGCTATGTAAACAAGGCAGAGCTCCGTTCTGATGGGGGAAGGGATAGATTTTGCGTCCCTGCAAGGCAGGGAATAAAATCTGACTCTTCCCCTAGTAAAAACACCGAACATAGTACACAAAAACACTAGCTAGGCACACAGTTAAACCGACTAAAAGGCAGAAAAGGAATCCTACATTATTGGTTAGTGAACCATAAAGGTAAACTGACCCACTGATTTGCCCTTAGGGCGGTATATCTCCCAGAAAGCATGCAGCCTAGGACATGGGGGGGGGGGGGGGGGAGGGTTAAAAGGTAACCCTAAGAAACAAGTGAGATCAGCCACGGTATATGAATTAATAGAAGCTTTATTGGTGAAGTACAAAATTATTGACAGTGTTCCAATCCAGGCGGAACAACCCTACCCTGGTTGGATAATTTTCATGTAATTTGCAAAAAATTCATGAATCACTAATAAAATCACATTGTAATAAGACAATATTGTCACAAATTAAAAAGTGCTAATACATGAGCCCTACTATATGAAGACTAATACCAAAGACCAGGAGGAAAAATGGACTTGAAAAGAAAATGAGTATCTCAAGGGTGACACCAAAGGTAATTGTAGCAAAGGTGTCTCCAGCTTTCAATTAACTGCAGAGATCTGCTGTTTTCTGTAGTTGTAGTTGTCATTAAATATGCATTAGTTGAAGATGATTAACATCCTATTGGCTGATTCAGTCAAGTTTGAAGCTGGATCAAGGGAAACAATGTAAACACCCAAAGGTAAAGTTTCCGTTTGTGTTGTGTCAAATGTCCATAGTATAGGTGTTTATCAAAATGTATACGGTCTCATGTAGATGACAATTAGACTGATATCACTACAGCGGAGGAATCATCAGTAGTAGAATGTGTAGCACTTAGCTCATCTGTTGGCTCCAAAGTATGAATCGTATCCACCAATAAACAAAGTATTAAACCTGCTGCATACATCAAACCGGGAATGTAATTGAACAATATTGACCCATGTATGGGCATCTTACCCCGATTGTATTGCAGTTACAGGTCTCTGTATGTCCAGGATGGATTTTCAGATTCAATCTGCTGAGATGTCCTTTGGATCAGTTGATGATTTTGGACTGTAGTTTTGATTCGGTTAATGTCCGCAATTGTAGCCGTTGTATCATAAAAAGATAATGCCTAAAACTGCTGTTTTTTTATGGAGAGGATTCAATCATCCCAGGCATAGTGCAGGACACATGCAGAGATAGTGTCTGTGGAGTACGGCTTGGATAGTCCAAATAGGCTCCAGGTGGATATCAAGTAAATGTCAAATGAGCCATTTAATCAGTCCAAACCTCCAGCGTGAATGGTAGGCAATTCTGCCTTATCGCTCGGACTTGGGGGTCATCGAGATATGTGGGGGCATGTTAGCGCTACCCTCCGTCTGCGCGTTTCGTACACTGGAACGTGTACTTCATCTGGACATTGTACGTGAAAAATTAGAATCTTTTTATAGAGCCTTAATCACCTGTACATCACATGCAAGAAAAAAGAGGTTGCCATCTTGTGGTGACTTTTAAGAATTACAATGAATAAAACATTCAATAGGAACTGATTAGCTAGATCTAGCCATATAAATAAATAAATCTCTATGAACAGGTTTTAACCATCGTTACTTTTAACATTCAGTCAATCAAGGGTCTTATATTTAATTATTATTTTCCGCGGAGGAGAAAGAGAGAGAAATCTTTATGTCACCTGATTTTTTATCCTAAAACATTTTGTAGTGTATATGGTAATTAGGGATGAGCTGAACACCCCCCTGTTCGGTTCGCACCAGAACATGCGAACAGGAAAAAAGTTCGCTCGAACACGCGAACACCGTTAAAGTCTATGGGACACGAACATGAATAATCAAAAGTGCTAATTTTAAAGGCTTATATGCAAGTTATTGTCATAAAAAGTGTTTGGGGACCCGGGTCCTGCCCCAGGGGACATGGATCAATGCAAAAAAAGTTTTAAAAACGGCCGTTTTTTCAGGAGCAGTGATTTTAATAATGCTTAAAGTCAAACAATAAAAGTGTAATATCCCTTTAAATTTCGTACCTGGGGGGTGTCTATAGTATGCCTGTAAAGGGGCGCATGTTTCCCGTGTTTAGAACAGTCTGACAGCAAAATGACATTTCGAAGGAAAAAAGCCATTTAAAACTACCCGCGGCTATTGCATTGCCGACAATACACATAGAAGTTCATTGATAAAAACGGCATGGGAATTCCCCACAGGGAAACCCCGAACCAAAATTAAAAAAAAAAAAATGATGTGGGAGTCCCCCTAAATTCCATACCAGGCCCTTCAGGTCTGGTATGGATATTAAGGGGAACCCCGGCCAAAATTTTAAAAAAAAATGACGTGGGGTTCCCCCAAAAATCCATACCAGACCCTTATCCGAGCACGCAACCTGGCAGGCCGCAGGAAAAGAGGGGGGGACGAGAGTGCGGCCCCCCCCCTCCTGAACCGTACCAGGCCACATGCCCTCAACATTAGGAGGGTGCTTTGGGGTAGCCCCCCAAAACACCTTGTCCCCATGTTGATGAGGACAAGGGCCTCATCCCCACAACCCTGGCCGGTGGTTGTGGGGGTCTGCGGGCAGGGGGCTTATCGGAATCTGGAAGCCCCCTTTAACAAGGGGACCCTCAGATCCCGGCCCCCCCCCCTGTGTGAAATGGTATGGGGTTACTTACCCCTACCATTTCTCTAAAAAAGTGTCAAAATAGTTAAAAATGACAAGAGACAGTTTTTGACAATTCCTTTATTTAAATGCTTCTTTTATCTTCCTTCATCTTCTTCTTCTTCTGGTTCTTCCTCCGGCGTTCTCGTCCAGCATCTCCTCCGCGGCGTCTTCTATCTTCTTCTCCTCGGGCCGCTCCGCACCCATGGCATTGGGGGGAGGCTCCCGCTCTTCTCTTCATCTTCTTCTTCATCCTCTTCTCTTCTTCTCTTCTTACTTCTTCTCTTCTTCTCTTCTTAATTTTCTTCTCCGGGCCGCTCCGCATCCATGCATGGAGGGAGGCTCCCGCTGTGTGACGGCGTCTCCTCATCTGACAGTTCTTAAATAACGGGGGGCGGGGCCACCCGGTGACCCCGCCCCCTCTGACACACGGGAACCGCCCCCCGTTATTTAAGAACCATCAGATGAGGAGACGCCGTCACACAGCGGGAGCCTCCCTCCATGCATGGATGCGGAGCGGCCCGGAGAAGAAAATTAAGAAGAGAAGAAGAGAAGAAGGAAGAAGAGAAGAAGAGAAGAGGATGAAGAAGAAGATGAAGAGAAGAGCGGGAGCCTCCCCCCAATGCCATGGGTGCGGAGCGGCCCGAGGAGAAGAAGATAGAAGACGCCGCGGAGGAGATGCTGGACGAGAACGCCGGAAGAAGAACCAGAAGAAGAAGATGAAGGAAGATAGAAGAAGCATTTAAATAAAGGAATTGTCAAAAACTGTCTCTTGTCATTTTTAACTATTTTGACACTTTTTTAGTGAAATGGTAGGGGTAAGTACCCCCTTACCATTTCACACAGGGGGGGGCCAGGATCTGGGGGTCCCCTTGTTAAAGGGGGCTTCCAGATTCCGATAAGCCCCCCGCCCGCAGACCCCCACAACCACCGGCCAGGGTTGTGGGGATGAGGCCCTTGTCCTCATCAACATGGGGACAAGGTGTTTTGGGGGCTACCCCAAAGCACCCTCCCAATGTTGAGGGCATGTGGCCTGGTATGGTTCAGGAGGGGGGGGCGCACTCTCGTCCCCCCCTCTTTTCCTGCGGCCTGCCAGGTTGCGTGCTCGGATAAGGGTCTGGTATGGATTTTTGGGGGGACCCCACGCCGGTTTTTTTTGGCGTGGGATTCCCCTTAATATCCATACCAGACCTGAAGGGCCTGGTATGGAATTTAGGGGGACTCCCACATCATTTTTTTTTTTTTTTAATTTTGGTTCGGGGTTTCCCTATGGGGAATTCCCATGCCGTTTTTATCAATGAACTTCTATGTGTATTGTCGGCAATGCAATAGCCGCGGGTAGTTTTAAATGGCTTTTTTTCCTTCGAAATGTCATTTTGCTGTCAGACTGTTCTAAACACGGGAAACATGCGCCCCTTTACAGGCATACTATAGACACCCCCCAGGTAAATTTAAAGGGATATTACACTTTTATTGTTTGACTTTAAGCATTATTAAAATCACTGCTCCTGAAAAAACGGCCGTTTTTAAAACTTTTTTTTGCATTGATCCATGTCCCCTGGGGCAGGACCCAGGTCCCCAAACACTTTTTATGACAATAACTTGCATATAAGCCTTTAAAATTAGCACTTTTGATTTCTCCCATAGACTTTTAAAGGGTGTTCCGCGGCATTCGAATTTGCCGCGAACACCCCAAATTGTTCGCTGTTCGGCGAACTTGCGAACAGCCAATGTTCGACTCGAACATGAGTTCGACTCGAACTCGAAGCTCATCCCTATAATACATACTATGGCAGTATCAGGGTTCTAAAAAGATTTTCAGGCTCAACTCGTTATTCAAGCCTAGGGGCTGGAGTTTTGAGCCTGAATATCCAGTACTTTTCTTTTTTGAGGAGTACTGTATTATAGTCCCCTCTACGAGCAGAGAGATCAAGGGAAAAAAATCCTTTTACCTTGAGTCTCTTTGTATTGCCTTGATGGACCTGTAAAAAGTGTTGGGCTATGGGTGTCTCTTCTTGTAAACTGATACTTTTCAGATGTTCTGGAAAGCGTACCCGTAACTGTCGTTTAGTTTTTCCTACATATAATTTCTTACATGGACATTCTAGTAGGTATAAAACTCTAGTAGTCACAGTTGATAAAAGACTCGATCTTATATTCATGTTTGAATTCGGAGTCTCTGAAAGTTTTTGAGCGATCAACAATCTTATAGGTACTGCAATGACCACATGGGAACATACCACTAATTCTGGGCAGGTCTGTTAACCAATTATTGCTTACGGGGCGTATGTAGTCAGATTGGACAAGGGAATCATTCAGATTTTTAGCTCTCTTGGCCACCATAGAGGGCTTGTCGCCCACTATGGCTTTTAACTCTTTAGAGCGGGTCAGTATGTGCCACTGTTGGGAAAGAATAGATCTTACTTGTTGCCACTGTATGCCAAAGGGTGTAATGAAACATACTGGGCCATCTGTGTCCATCTTTGAGTGGATTTTAGGTACTAGTAGGTCCTCTCTCACTTTTTGTCCCGCAATTTTTTTAGCTCTCCTTAGGGTTCTATGTGAGTACCCACGTTCCCTAAATCTCTGGTACAGCAATTCAGATTCTCGTCTATAGTCCTCACCTGAGGAGCAGTTCCTTCAAATCCGGAGGAACTGCCCCACTGGGATGCCGCGTTTGAGTGACTCTGGATGGTAACTATCAGCCCGTAGGAGGGTATTTGCTGCACTATCCTTGCGGTAGCTCCTGGTGGCAAGCCTGCCACCCTCAACCCTAATGGAGAGGTCCAAGAATGAAATCTCTAAGGGTTTAACAACATAGGTCAACCGTATATTACGGGTGTTTAAATTCAATTCCTCCATAAATTGGACCAACTCAAGGTGGGTGCCAGACCAGACCACCAGCACATCTTCGATGTACCTGAGCCAGGTAAGTACATTGCCCAGGTACATCGGTGAAGCAAAAACAACTTCCTCTTCCCCGCCCTAAATGGAGGCAAGCATATGCAGGTGCCCATGGGGCCCTCATGGATGTGCCTCTTAGCTGCTGATAGTAATGGCCAGTGAATTGGAAAAAGTTATTCTTCAGGGCCGTCTCTAAGAGTTCGATAATAAATTAATTTTGTATTGCCATATGTGGAAACCATTTTTCAAGAAAGTGGTATACTGCAAGAATCCTCCAGTCATGGGGGATCGAGGTATATAGTGCTTCTACATCTATCTCTACAAGGTGAACACCGCTTTGGAAGACCAGATTGGAGATTTTATTAAGCACATCACTTGTATCTCGAACATACGATGGTAGGGAGGTATCCCTACCATCGTATCGGTCTTTAATGAGGAAATCAATCTATTTGCCAATTCTTTCAAGGGGTCCCCTGATTGCAGAAACAATCGGTCTTCCCAGCGGGTTCTCCCTGTTTTTGTGAATTTTAGGGATGATGTAGAATGTAGGTACATCGAAATCCTCCATTCTCAAGTATTCAAGCTCTTTCTTGCTTATGAGGTCTGCTTCATAGGCAAATCGTAATTTATCATTAATTAGTGCAACCAAGCGTTCAAAGGGGAATCATCCAGTTTTTGGTAGGTAGAACTATCAGCCAGTAAGCGGCGTACCTCTCTCATATCCATCAGTAGAGAGGATCACCACATTACCCTCTTTGTTGCTTGGCTTGATGACTATATTATCAGCACTAGTAAGTTCTTTAAGTGCCTTAAGCTCATCAATG
Source organism: Aquarana catesbeiana (assembly GCA_037953035.1). NCBI lineage: Eukaryota > Metazoa > Chordata > Amphibia > Anura > Ranidae > Aquarana > Aquarana catesbeiana. Next base: position 887,542 of record JBBHAA010001420.1, on the reverse strand, counting down.
GATACATTATCCTGATAATTACTTTGCCAGTCTAATTTTTCCAGGTCCTCCTGGACTAAATCCAGGAAGATACCAAGATGTTTGTTTTTCTTAAACTGGGGCATACTAGTGGACCTAATTTTCAAATTAGATTTCCTTTCTCCATTGTGAATTTTCAGATACTGTTTCGTCATCGCTGGCGGACGCAGTTACCTCCTCCAGCAGTGATACTAGTTGGTCAATGGCAGTGGTTTCAACAGTATTAATTTCAGGTGTCAGATCATGTGTTGTAGGTTTACCTGAATAGAGGGATTTATAGTAGACACGTCTCAGAAATAGATTTAGATCTTTAAATGTTTCTAAATGATCCATTCTAGCTGTGGGTAAAAAAAGATAACCCTTTACTGAGCAGATCAATGTGGCATGTCTCTAATATAAACTCAGAGAGGTTAATGACCTTAAGGTCCTCTTTAGTAATGTATTTTGACACTGAGTTATCTAGCGTCGTCGTTTCTGACTCCTGGTTGTAGTTCGTTGTATCTGCTGGCTGTTGCCTTTTTTTTTGGATTTGCCTTTGCCGTTGTTCCTTCTTCCTCCTATTGTTTCTGGTTTGTCTATTTTGAGAATACCCCTGGGTGGAGGAGGATTCTCCAATCCCAGGAGTTCGTCTTCTAAAAAAGTCACTGTATGTGATGTCTCATCTTCACTGCCCGATGATTGTGCGCCAGTATCTGTACCTGAATGTGAGGTATGTCTACGTCTACGAGAGTGACTTCTATTGCCCCTAGTTGTCAAGTCAAAAATATCATCTCTAGCTCAGTCATCAAGGTCACGCCTGAACTTGTTATGTTTCGTGGTTTTTAATTTTTTTTACGTTTTGTCTATTTTTTTTTTAGGATTCATTAAATTTATCAAATTCTATATTGTCCTTAAATGGTTCTAATTTAGCCCTACTTTCTTTAATCTGTTCCTGTAGACTTCCTAGTTGCTCCCTTTCTATCTCCACAATTAACTTCATGACTTCCAGACTATGGGAAATGCATTGTTTTTTCCATTTATCCAAGAATCTTTCATTATGGAGATGGGCCACCGGGACAACACTTTCTCTAAGACCTCGAGGAATTATACCTTTAGTTATATATGATTCTAATGAAAGAATATCCCACTTGCGGTTTAGTGATTTTATTATTAATTTTTTATGTTCTTTAAATAGGGGTCTGATTTCGTCTTGTGTCGGGGTCCCTGCTCCAGTTGATTCAAGGTCAAATGTAGCCTTTATTTCTTCATCAAGTTCCTCCCCTGGTATAAAGGCCATGCCCTTGCCAAAAACTGGATGTCACAGCAACAATAACATATATGACAAAGCATAAATATCAGTCCTATGAATTTTCTGCAAATACAATTATGAACAACTTCACCAAGAGATTGCTTCCATAATGGGATCCCTAGATTATAAGTGACCCATCAGGGGGTCAAATAATATTAAACAGACTATAAAAGGCAGAAAAGAAATCCTACATTATTGGTTAGTGAACCATAGAGGTAAACTGACCCACCGATTTGCCCTTAGGGCGGTATATTTCCCAGAAAGCATGCAGCCTAGGACATTAGGGGGGGGAGGGGGAGGGTTAAAAGGTAACACTAAGAAACAATCAAGGGAGATCAGCCACGGTATATGAATTAATTAATAGAATGTTAAAAGTAACGATGGTTAAAACCTGTTCATAGAGATGTATTTATTATTTATATAGTTACATCTAGCTAATCAGTTCCTGTTGAATGTTTTATTCATTGTAATTCTTAAAAGTCACCAAAAGATGGCAACCTCTTTTTTCTTGCCCGTGATGTACAGGTGATTGAGTTTCAGGCTCTATAAAAAGATTCTAATTTTTTACGTACAATGTCCAGATGAAGTACACGTTCTAGTGTACGAAACTCGTAGACGGAGGGTAGCGCTAACATGCCCCCACATATCTCGATGACCCGCAAGTCCGAGCGATAAGGCAGAATTGCCTACGGGCAATCGGGGTAAGACGCCCATACACGGGCCAATATTGTTCAATTAGATTCCCGTTTTGATGTATGCAGCAGGTTTAAGACTTTGTTTATTGGTGGATACGATTCATACTTTGGAGCCAACAGATGTGCCAAGTGCTACACATTCTGCTATTGATGATTCCTCCGCTGTAGTGATATCAGTCTAATTGTCATCTACATGAGACCGTATACATTTTGATAAACACCTATACTATGGACATTTGACACAACACAAACGGAAACTTTTACCTTTGGGTGTTTACGTTGTTTCCCTTGATCCAGCTTCAAACTTGACTGAATCAGCCAATAGGATGTTAATCATCTTCAACTAATGCATATTCAATGACATATACCGGTCAACTACAGAAAACAGCAGATCTCTGCAGTTAATTGAAAGCTGGAGACACCTTTGCTACAATTACCTTTGGTGTCACCCTTGGGAAACTCATTTTCTTTTTCAAGTCCATTTTTCCTCCTGGTCTTTGGTATTAGTCTTCATATAGTAGGTCTCATGTATTAGCGCTTTTTAATTTGTGACAATATTGTCTTATTACAATGTGATTTTGTTAGTGATTCATGAATTTTTTGCAAATTACATGAACATTATCCAACCAGGGTAGGGTTTTTCCGCCTGGATTGGAACACTGTCAATAATTTTGTACTTCACCAATAAAGCTTCTATTAATTAATTCATATACCGTGGCTGATCTGCCTTGATTGTTTCTTAGGGTTACCTTTTAACCCTCCTCCCCCCCTATGTCCTAGGCACACAGTTAACCCTGTGACCACACTAGATGTTTAACCCCTTCCCAGCCTGCGTCATTAATACAGTGACAGTGCATATTTTAGCACAGATCAATGTATTAGTGTCACAGGATCCCACAAAGTGTCAGATTGTGTCTGATTGTCCGCCGCAATCAGACACAATCTGTGTCTGTTTGGGTCTCGGACGTGTTTATATCCAACACTGAGAGGTACGGGGTGGGGGAGGGGAGGGAGGACCGGGCCCTGTGCAGATAAGGAGAAGGCAAATGTATCCGGTCCTCACCACAGGAAATAAGAATGACAATGAAAGAAAACAATGACTATGAACGAGGATATGGCTGTATGTCACATGGATATGTTTTTATTGAAGGCTCATAGGAAAAAGGTCCCTTGTTACCAATACACACTGATTTCCAATACAGATATTAGCACCCCCTCTAATTAAATACCCAAATGCCCATTTTATTGATCTAATGCCACAGTCACATGACTATCCTTCTCTCTCTATCTGTTTACTTCCTGAGGTCCTTCTTTGGGTGCCCACATCACTGCCTGTGTGGTGTCCACACCTCCTGTTGGTGGGGCGATACTTCCATTGGTTGGATCCTCTCTCTAGAGACAGGAGAACTCACGGGGGAGGTGAGGAGAGCGGTGCCCAAGAAGATAATGAGCGGGACAAATGTCTGGAGCACAGGGTGGGAAATGCGCTTGGCTCATAGAGGAAGCTGTGACTTTGATCCGTTACTCTGCAGGACGGCTTAGGAAGAGATGTTCAGAATCCAGGCTGAGGAGTAAAGTAACTGAGGCCCAATGTACTATTTACACTTCATTTCTGCCCCGAGTTGGGCATTAATTAACCACTTCAATACTGGACACTTTTACCCCCTTCCTGCCCAGGCCAATTTTCAGATTTCAGCGTTGTCACAATTTGAATGACAATTACGCGGTCATACAACATTGTACCCATATGACATTTTTATTATTTTTTCACACAAATAGAGCTTTCATTTGGTGGTATTTAATTTCATTTGTTGCTAAATAAACAAAAAACGACTGAAATTTTTGAAAAAAAAGTGTTTTTCTTTGTTTCTGTTTATAAAATTTTGCAAATAAATAATCTTCATAAATTTAGGTCAAAATGTATTCTGCTGCATTTCTTTGGTGAAAATAACCCAAATCAGTGTATATAATTTAGTCTGTAGGAAAGTTATAGAGTCTACAAACTACGGTATATATCAGAAAATTGATCAGTCCTCATGTACTGACGGCCTTTCTCATTTTGAGGCCGGAAAATGATCCCTTTTTGGAAAGTAGACAGTCCAAGGTATTTAGTAAGAGGCATGGTGAGTTTTTTTGAAGTTGTCCATTTTTTTGTCACAATTATTTAGAAAATGAAAAAAGTTAAAAAATTCACATTTTAAAAAAAAATACTGTCACAAGTGCAGTACAGCGTCATCATATAACTGGTGTGGTGGTGATCAGGGACACTGACTGATGACAGTATAAAAAATAATAATAATACATTTTTTTTATTATTGATTTTTTTTTTGCTAACATACTGTGACCAGAGCAATAGTGTTACCATAGTAACACTGCTACTCTGAGGAAGTGATCAGGATTTTTTTTTACAAATTATTAGTGCATATACCAATGAATTTAATTCATTTAAGCAACCATTTTTACTGAATGAAGCTAGTTCATTCAGTGTCTTTTGCTGTGATTGGTCAAAGCTAATCACATGGTACAGATGGGTTGTGATTTGCCTGTCTGTACCATATGTTCACTGTGACCAATCACAGTTAGCAACACAATTGTATACAATGGATAGCATGAAAGGAAGCCATCCATTGTTTACAATTGTCATGTGATCTGCTGTGATCACATGACACTGGCAGCGGGCCGGTGATCAATCATCGGACACAATCGGTGACAGAGCGGGCCGCTGCTTGGCGCATTCTCAGGAAGACGTCATATGATGTCCTCCCAGAACTACAGTGTTCTCGCCCCGCCGTCACTTTGCTAAAGGCGGAGCGGGAAGGTGTACAGTAGAAGGCCCTTGTAGATAAAAAACAATATTGTGGCTTTGGCCAAATATGAACATTGCCATTGCCATGATTGTAGTCTATTTACATACCCCCTGAAGCCTGACTGAACGATTCCAAGAAATGGCATCATCCTGAGAATCCAAACCCTTACTGTTCACCTCCATCATCACAGGAGTGAGCTCTTCATATCATTCAAACCTCTTCATATGCTCTTTGTCTTCCCTGATACGGTAACTCTGAGCTCAGCATTTGGGAGCTCGCTCCTGTGATCTCCTTTTTTCAGAGGTTGAATGTGAAGGACATAGGCCTTGTTTTAAGGATGTAAGTCAGACCCCATATCATTGTTCTAATAGGTCGATTGAGATACCTTAAAAATACACCACTAATAAACCCTTGAATTTTATTTTATTTAGCACTCCCTTGTCACCCCCATGATTTGCCAGGCTGTAATAAAAACCTTAAATGCTATTTAGCGCATCTTTATTATCCCCATATTTTGCCAAAGACCATTATGCAATACCACAAGCAATGTATACTTCATTTAACCACTTCAGCCCCGGACCATTATGCTGCCTAAGGACCAGAGGACTTTTTCCAATTTGGCACTGCGTCGCTTTAACTGCTAATTGCACGGTCATGCAATGCTGTACCCAAACGAAATTTGCGTCCTTTTCTGCCCACAAATAGAGCTTTCTTTTGATGGTATTTGATCACCTCTGCCGTTTTTATTTTTTGCGCTATAAACAGAAAAAGACCGAAAATTTTGAGAAAAAAATTATATTTTCTACTGTTTGTTATAAAAAAAATCCAATAAACTCAATTTTAGTCATACATTTAGGCCAAAATATATTTGGCCACATGTCTTTGGTAAAAAAAAGTCAATAAGCGTATATTTATTGGTTTGCGCAAAAGTTATAGCTATTTGCTGAGAGGCATGGTGAGTATTTTGCAGCTCTCATTTGTTTTTGAAAATGAAGAAAGACAAGAACAAAAGGAGTGAGATGGCAGAGTAGTGGCCGCAGTTGCTGCTACTGTGAGCCAATATCTCCACCCCCGTAAAAGGGAGAAGGGGGGACTATTGCGGTACTTGATAACAGTAAACATTGGTAAAAATAAGCCAGAAAAGAAATATAAAATATTTTTATTTTTATAAAAATGTACTTTTAAGAGAAAACATGTCTATAAAAAATACAATTCCACATACAATTGCGATTATACACAACAACACTCCATATAACCATAAAAAAGGAAATACCACATAGTCTAAGCCAGTGGATTCCACACAGTTTTAAATGGCAGGTGTGTGTCAACTTTTATTCTCGACCGGTTTCGCGGTTAGCACCGCTTCTTCAGGAGATCCAAATCTACAATATGACATAAAGTAGTTTTAATTTTAACATAGATATATGTGTAAATCAGATTATTGCAGCACAGTTGTTAACAGGTTATCAAAACACTTCATACAGAACATATAAAAATAAGGACAAGCTCACCCATTCAGGAGATTCCTGTGGGCATGCAGGACCCCATAAAATTCCCCCCGCGGCGGACACAGGGGATGGCAGACAGCCTCTGATGGATAAATATTTGATTAGTGGATCATACATATCACCATGTTGTGATATCAAGGGTATCACGGGTGAGCTTGTCCTTATTTTTATATGTTCTGTATGAAGTGTTTTGATAACCTGTTAACAACTGTGCTGCAATAAACTGATTTACACATATATCTATGTTAAAATTAAAACTACTTTTGTTCAAATCCAAATATCTTTACACATACTGTATACATAACTAATCAAGTGCATCAATCCTCTGCACACTGCAAGACATTTCTAGACGTTTCTTGCAAACTTTGCATGCAAACAGGGATTTTTGGTTCACATGCATTGCAATGGCCAACTGCGTCAAAGTAATCCCTCTCTGGCCAGTCCACACAACAAACCACACACACCACACACACACACACACATCACACACACCACACACACACACCATACACACACACACAACACACACACACCACACACACCACACACTCACACCACACCACACACCACACCACACAAACACCACACCACACACACCACACACACACCACACACACACCACACACACACACTGCACAACACACACACACACAACACACACACAACACACCACACACACCACACAAACACCACACACACACACACACCACACAACACACACCACACAGCCCCTCTGGCCGCCCTGTACACAAACAGTCTCTGTAGAACAGGGTAACAGGCTTGGCGGTTTCCATCAAACGTCTCTGTAGAATGGGGTACCAGGCTTGAATGCTCCTATGGAGCTAAGGAACGAAGGCATCTGCTGGAATGTCCTGGTGTGCCTAAAAAATATTTTTAAAAAAGCATATAAGTTATGGTTGTTACTGTGCATGCTGGCATGTGTTTTTAAGTTGCGCTGTAATGCATTTTTTTTGCAGGTGTTTCAGTGCATTTTATTATCCCTTTCTATTTTTTTTTTGTAATATATACTATTACTATACACTGAGGAAAAAATCCACCATGTCCTATTATTTTTAGCGCAAACCAATGGAGGGCATTAGTGTGATCTGAAACAATAGGATATTTTCCTTGTGCTTGCATTTAAACTGTTTTGGCAACACTGCTTGTGTGAGCAATCCCTTAGCCTAGGTTCACACTTATACGGTGTGATTTGATTGAGGTTTTAGTGCGATTTCAAAAATGTTCAGTGCGATTTCATCCAGGTTCAGGTGCAATTCCACTGCGATTTGGATACAACTGCGATTCTCTCTCTGGAAATCAGCTCAGAATGACACTATAGCCTGCTAGAAACTGCACTGAAATCACTTAATCTTTGAACACCTATGCGTTTTCTATGCAGTTTCCAGTAGACTATAAAACACATAAAAACACATATAAAAAACACATCGCAATGCACCAAACACACGTGGGACCATTTTTAAAAAAAATGCATTTCATGCGAAGTGCATATACTGTATGTGAATGGCCACCATTGAAAGTCATGTTATTTCACTTGTCATGCGATTCTATGTGTTCTGGAATGCATACAAAATTGCATCAGTGTGAACCAGGGCTTACTGGGTGATAAAGTATTGTGGAAAAATCAAATCTAGTTCTAGTTGAATGCTCTTACCTTCATATATGCAAAGTCACGTTTTGCCTGATTGTATTTCCACTGGGTGTCCTCCAAGATTCTGTAAGATAAAGAAGTAAAATATATAAATATAATGAACAGACAACTAAAACTGGCAATAGACTTTATAGGATGTTCAGAACAGGCAGCACCATCCATTTACAGCTGATGTGATTCTGAACCCCATAGAAAAGAAACCGAATAGTCGGCAGCTGCATTTGGGCCGTCCAAGTCATAATCGCCATTGGTTCTGTAGAAAAAGTCCTCTGGAATCTGGTTTTCTATCTGCAAAATGAGATACAATTAAAAAACTGGAGAAGAAGCTATTGTGGAAAGAAGTAAATTTAGGGGCCTATTTATACCAGAGGGCAGATGTCGCTATCTGCTCTCCATTATACACCATAGGGCTATGCACACCGTGGTCCACATTTTATAGCTAACTTACAATGTGGGGGTCACCAACGCAGTATCCTGGCTTAGGCCGACAAGGCCCAGGCCTAGGGCAGCACTTTGCAGGGGGGCAGCCGAAAAGAGCCCCCGCTGGCTTGCGCTACACTTTTAGTGTAGCACCAGTCTTATGGGGTGGACTGGGCTGAAAGGCAAATTAGTCTAGAGCCCCCATAAAGCGGCCTCACTGCTTCCGGTATGCGGGAGGCTGGCATTCCGCAACTGTGTGGGGGGGGGATGCCGCTTCTAATTTTGACTGTGCTCTCATGTCCTGGACCATAAACCTTCCTCACTATGCTATATGTTTTCTGCTGCACCATTGGCATGGTTATATCTTCTTAGTCCTCTCCATAAAATTATCAGACATTTGTGCTTAAAGTAGAACTGTAGACAACACTTTTTTTTTCATTTTGGATAGAGTAAGGGAGGGTTATAACCCCTGTCTGTTTATTTTTTACCATCCCTGTCCCATTGCAGAGATTTCCCTTCACTTCCTGCCCCATAGCCAAACAAAAAGTGAGAAGAAATCTATGCAAATAAGAGAATTCATTGCCCCTCCCCCAGGCCCCCAGAACTAGTGCCTCCACTCGAAAATTTCCGGGTCGGGTCTTAAACAGCAAGGGGTGTGGCCTTGACAGGAAGGGGTGGGTCATATTTAAATTAGGGGGTGCACGAGTTTAGTCAGGCCTAGGGCAGCACAAAACCTAAATACACTACTGGGGGTCACAGTGTGTTCTCTGTGCTAGTTCATTGAGCTGCTCTGTGATTGGAGGAGAGCTGGTCATGGGTGCTCAACCACTCAAATCACCAAGCTGTCCCCCAGTTTTTTTTTCTCACAACCCCATGGCTGCACTTTATAAATGCCCCTCTTAGTTATATACTGATAGACTTACCTTCATCTTTTTAAAGATGGCCTCTGCGTCCTGCCAACTCCACTTCATGTCAGAAAGGCACCTGTATAGGAAAGTGTTGGTGAGATTAGTGTAGCGCAGGGGTTTTTGCCACCTGAATTACTATGTAAATATGTGTTCTTTAAATCAGAGTTTGGCTCCCTCTAGTGTCCTTTCTCTTTTGGATGTAATGTTATTAAGACTTTTGCTTGGCTTCTGTGTGCCACACTCCAATGCATTGTGGGGGATGTAGTGAATGAGGAAGTGACTCATATGTTTAAACCAGTCAAGGAACTACCTACCCACAATGCCCACTTACCTACCCACAAGGCCAAGTTACAGAATTGCTTGCTGGGTAGGCAAATAAAAGGCACAGCGCAGCCATGCTTCACTCTCTCCTTCCTGGGACGCCATTAAAGACCTGGCTGCAGGGAGCTGTGGGTGTGTGACTGCGGCCTGTGAGACACGGAGCGGAATCGGGTAGCCTCTAAGGAATTCCGGAACACAGTGGGTTGGATCACCGTGTGGATGGATTGGAGGACTCAAGACAACCCAAAGGTTCCTGCATTACAGTCATCAGCCATCAGACGGAATGGTGCTACATGACGGCGCTAGCTTGGAGCTGGAGCAGTCATACCGCACCGCTCCGTGCGAGGACTGAAATATCAGAAGCGGAGCAGTACAGGCATCTGGGCCTGTGTGGTGAGCGGGCACTTGCCCAGATTGATATAATACTTTGTTGCTGTGCAAACTAGTTCCAGACGGCTGGTGAGACCTGTAGTCCCACAGAAGGGTTTCACCTATTTAGACTGTGAACAGTGAGGCCTCAGAGTTTGTCCTTCTTTTACTACAAAGTGAATGCGGTGTTGCATCCTTCAGTAAAGAAGAAGTTTCACAAGTGTTCTATATAACCAAGCACACAGTTATTTATACATCATGGTTACTGTAACTTACTATTTACTCGTTTCTTGGATTACAAATACTGCAGTCTAATAAGCTAGCTGAAGAAAGAAGATCAAAGACTTTATTACTCACTATGAAACGTTCTTACTTTTTATATATACTCTGAGAACTGCATTAAAACCTAGGGGGAGCCCTTGAGCATTTGACATAAATATATGTACTATATTGCACTACTGCACTGTATTTGATAGTGGACTGCAGATTTAATGTGTATGTATGCTTTGAGGAGGGAGTGGAATGTGTTCAATAGAAAGGATCTACCATATTGAGTACAGATTCCACTTTTAGCCTGTCGGTATATGCTTTCAAGTGACCATTGAGTTTGGGTTTTCACATACATCCTGATTGTTACTACTGTCATTTTCTTATATCAGAATTACTGCTGTGATTAATGTGTTTAACCAAGTTCTCCCAGTAAACTGTTTATGTGGTTAATTTACAACCTGTGTGAGACTCTATATATTACTACAGCCTATTTTACTATACCGTATATTGTGTTACAACTGTGTTGTTCTTTACCATTGGGTCTTGCATTAACACTACCACACAGTTGTGCCTAGGGGGTCGAGTCCATATTCTGGGGTTGATAGGCAGAGTGCAGGCCCAATTAATTATCAGCAGCTCCTTCGAGGGTCAGTGCTACATTAGTAATAGACAATAGAATGACAGGACATATTTATAAGGTTTATACACAAAACTCAACATTTAATTTCCAAGCAGCATGTGAATATAGTGGGAACAATTGTAAGCATCGAATCTCCCTCTGATTTCCTGGGTCACCTCCATTTTGTCAGAGATCCAGTGAATCGATTATCTCATTGGTAAGGGGCGATGATAATGTAAACAGCCTAGACTTCATACAGAAGAGCAGTAAAGGACTACACTCTTCTCTGAGCAGGACACAATTCCACCATGGACAAGTACAATAAAGGTTTTGTACCACCAGGAAAAACTAGGCCGATAGAAAAGGAAAAACTGTTTTTAAAGGGCTTTTGTGGACAGATTTTGGGCTTTTGCCTATGACATCAGTTTGATAATAGTTTAAGAGATTTCTGAAATCCTTCAGAACTCATTGACTGGTGTATATGACCTGCAGTTGGCCAACTTCTGACCTGCATTTGACCTGCTTCATATGTCTTTTGCATTCCTATAGACTTATTTGTGAATGCTATACCCACCTGAAGTGAACAAAAGTCCCTCAACATAAAATGCAAATTTGGAGATCACTAGAGTAATTCTGAGGCATAATAATAAAATTGAATAGCTTCCTCCATCCATCCTGCTACTCCTAGTGTATTCTGACAGCCGCTGGTGATGGCCTTTCAGAATACCCAAACATCAGCTGCATCCAGTCCTTGTTGGATCAAACATTTTCAATCAAAGAATGTCGGGTAAGAAGGTGGAGACGGGGCCACACATGGAGCAAATTTCAGCTGGCTCCTGATGAAAATCTCCTAGCGCATGGACAGCTTTGATCACATAAAAAACAATAGAATAGAAATAGAAACCCAGACTTACTTTTCCGCCCACCAAGGGCGCATGTTGGTCATGCTGGCAAATTCAAAGACCATCATGTAGAACTAGCCGATCCTTCCTAACCCCTCGAGCATTCATAACATTTTAAAGGATGCTGGGGCAGGTGGGAATAGGTTAAAGTGTCAGTAAAAACTAACTATAACTATTTTCCCCCTCCTTCTACCTATCCTGCATACCCTATATGAAAAAGATGTGTGTACCTTTTTTAAATCAGGTCTGGCGCAGTCATGTGCTCCAACAACTTTGGTTCCCCTGTGTAAGAGAGTGCTTGACACACACTCGTCCCTGTTCTGTCTCTCCTGCTCACGATCGCTCGTGGCCGGCGTTCATCGCGACCGTCGGCCACGAGCATCGGCACCCCCGCTTTGCAGCGGGCGCACGCCTGTTATCCCGACCCCGCGAGCCGCCGTATAGCTATGACGAAATGAAAAAAGAAAACTGTTGCGCAAATCCAATCAAAAAATGACTGTAAGTAAATATATAAAACACACATATAAATACATGTATCTTTCTGGTTGCAAAACACATATTCAACAATAGTTCAAGAAGAGACATAATAAAATCAACATATGACAGTCGGTATTAGAAGCATTTTTTCAAAAGCATTTTCTAGGAAGTATATTCTTTAAAAAAACCTCTTTTGAAAAAATAAATTAAAGGAATATATTACTGTTAAAGAGAAAAATTACAGGAAAGCACAAGAGGATAATTCTCATATCAGAGATTTAGCTATAATCAATGAAACAATTCGTATCCCACTCAATATTAAGGCCCCAGGGGCTGTAACACTGGAGGTCTTATATCCATTTCGTCTCACAACGAGAAATGTGTCTTTTAAGGTTATTACCCCTCCAATGTGGGACATATTTTTCTATAGCTATTACTTTAAAAGTGAACATAAACGAAAATGTTTAGACAAACTGTGGCCTATAAATCCTCTCCTGATATTGCCTATGTGTTCACCAATTCTTATATTAAGTGCCCTAGTGGTCCTGCCTACATACTGTAACCTGCATGGGCAGGCCAGTAGGTGCACAACCCCTTCAGTTCCACAAGTGATGAATTCTTGTATGCTGAATTTTTTCATTGTAACATTGGACTTAAAGGAAGATCTTCTAATGCCGCGTACACACGGTCGGACTTTTCGTCTACAAAAGTCTGACAGCCTGTCCGACAGACTGCCGGCGGACTTCCGGCGGACTTTCGGTGGACTTGCGGTAGACTTTCTAACGAACGGACTTGCCTACACACGAGCACACAAAAGTCAGACGGATTCGTACGTGATGACATACACTGGACTAAAATAAGGAAGTTGATAGCCAGTAGCCAATAGCTGCCCTAGCGTGGGTTTTTGTCCGTCGGACTAGCACACAGACGAGCGGATTTCAGGGTCCGTCGTAGTTACGACGTAAAGATTTGAAGCATGTTTCAAATCTAAAGTCTGTCGGATTTGAGGCTGAAAAAGTCCGCTGAAAGTCCGGGAAAGCCCACACACGATCGGATTGTCAGCCAGCTTTAGTCCGTCGGCGTCCGTCGGACTTTTGTAGACGAAAAGTAGGACTGTGTGTACGCGGCATTATAGTTTCTGAGGTTTTGCATACTTTGCAACGTTTACATTGGAAAAACCCTTTTAGGCCTCCAAACATGCTCACTTTAGGGGGTAAATCTACTGCACTGGTGCTAGTTTGTCCTTCAAGGTGTACCCTCTTCTGTATATCACATTAGGTTTGTCCAGAAACACCGGACCTAAAACCTGATCTCCTTTCATCGCTTTCCAGTGTTTCCTTATTTATCTATTCACCCACCAATGTTGGGAAGAAAAGGTAGTGATGAAAGCCCACTCAAAATTGGAGCCAACCTGTCTTCCTGTTGCTCTATTCTTAGGTATTAGCAGTTGTTCTCTATCCATGGTAGTGACGTTCTGAAGATCTTCTTCAATCGACTTGGGCTCATATCCCTTGTCAAGGATGCGATCCTTCAGAACATTAGCTTGGACTTTGAAGTCTTCTATCCGTGAGCAGTTTCTTCTTACTCTTCGAAATTGGCCTCTAGGAATAGCTTTAAGCCAATTGGGGTGGTGGCAACTACCTTGGGGTATATACCCATTTCTATTCGTCGATTAGAAAAAAGTTTTGGTTAGCAGTCGCCCTTGAATTTTAAACCCCACCAAATCCAAAAAATTCATGGAAGTCAAACTAAAATCATACGTAAATTTGATACTCCATTGGTTATTGTTGATCATACTCATAAATGAATGAAGAGATTCTGAATCTCCTTTCCATAAAAAGAAGGCATCATCTATGTATCAACGCCAAAAAAGAAGGTGGGGACACTTCCAAGAATAAAATGTGGTCTTCCTCCCATAGGGCCATGAAAAGATTGGCGAGGCTGGGGCAAATTTAGCCCCCATTGCCACACCAGTACACTGTAAAAAATATTTATTATTATAGTAAAAATAATTATGTTGCATAGCAAATTTCAACAACCTAAGAATAAATTCTAGCATGGGTTTACCAAGTGCCCGATCTTTCATCAAAAAATATCTGGCTGCAGTGAAGCCCAAATCATGGGGGATGTTGGTGTACAAAGAAGATACATCAGCAGTAACCAGCAGCACATCCTCATCCACTTCCAATGGTGTAAGTTCATTAATCATTTGTATAGAATCTTTTAAAAATGCTGGAGTTTTGGTCACTGGCGGCTGTAGAAAAAAATCAACGAACTTGTCTATTCTTCAAGTGAGGGAATCTATCCCACTCACTATAGGTCTTCCTGGTGGCATAAATGGTTCCTTATGTACTTTAGGCAAGTAGTAAATTATAGGCATTTTAGGTGCCAAGGGAATTAAAAATTCAGCTTACTTTTTGGTTATGATACCTTTCTGTAGTCATCTTTAACTGGCTCTTCTAGCTTCTTTTTGTATCCATAGGTAGGATCCTTCTTTAGAGTGGTGTAAATTTCTCTATCTGACAAAAGACGATTCATCTCTGTCAGATAATCTTGTTTCTTAACCACTTCAGCCCCAGAAGAATTTACCCCCTTCCTGACCAGTGCGTTTTTTTTTTTGCGATTCGGCACTGCGTTGCTTTAACTGACAATTGTGCGGTCGTGCGACATGGCTCGTGTCATTTATACAGCAATCAGTGCTATACAAATGCACTGATTCCTATGTAAATGACACTGGCAGTGAAAGGGTTAACCACTAGGGGGCTAGGGAGGGGTTAAGTATGTCCTGGGGAGTGTTACTAACTGTGGGGGGGGGCGTGGCTACGTGTGACACGTCACTGATCTCTGCTCCCGATCACAGGGAGCAGAGATCAGTGACACTGTCACTAGGCAGAACGGGGAGATGTTTGTTTACATTAACATCTCCCTGTTCGTCCTCTTCATGAGGCGATCGTGGGTATCCCCACGGCGATCGAGTCCGCGGGACCCGCGACCCGACTCACGGAGCTCCCGGCCGGCACGCACCGCTAACGGTGTGCACACAATGTCACAGCGGCAAATTCAAAGGGACGTACGGGTACGCCCATTTGCCCAGCTGTGCCATTCTGCCAACGTACATCGGCGTGCGCCGGTCGGGAACCGGTTAAGGAGTACAATTCCCCCACCCTTGTCAGCGGGGCGAATAATAAGCTCTTTATTTTTACATAATGATTCTACACCCTCTTGTATCTCTTTCTGGTTATCCTTTCTAAAATGTGCTTTCTTTAAGTCTTGCAATACTAAATCTTTGAAAACTTTATACTGGGGGCGGGTTTACCTGGGGGGTTAAACAAGGAAGCATTTTTAAACCTGTTCCCTTATTATTGACAATATTAGCATTTCCATTATTCTGATTATCTGTCCTTGTAATGGGATTAGATAAAAAAATGTTGTTTTATGGTAAGTTTTCTCATATATTTCTGAATATCAATGAACATTTGAAATGTATTCAGTCCTTGTTTAGGTGCATATTTTAACCCTTAACTCAGAGTGTATTTCTCTGACTCAGTGAGAGTCACCCCGCTGAGATTAAAAATACCGTCACTATTCATCTCTTTCTTTTTTGGGGGGTGCTTCCATTTCCCTCCCCTGTATCCTCTCTTAGTCTTCCTTTTTTGTATTGTCCCTTCCCTAAAAAAATTGTCCGTCTTATTTCTAAGAGGGGCTGCTCCAGGAGGACCCTCATGGGACCGTGAGTAATTGTCCTGGGACGGTCCATATCCTGTAGCAGAATAATTACCTCCATACTCTATATTATCGTAATAATCATCTTGCAAGGGACCATAACGGTTATCTACTGGGATATAATATCCCCAAGGGGCAGCTGGAGAGTGATGTGATCCCTTATATGATTAATTCCATCCCGGTCTCCTATATGAAGGATAATTATATCCTCCTGTACAGTCCATATGGGTGGATCTACCCATTGAATGTGGGTAGGAATTTACCTGACTATAAGGAGGTTTGTTACCCTTCTGACCTTGATGTTGTGATCTACCAATATTATTAGGATTACCCGACGAATACTGATGTGGGTTTCTGGGAGGATAGGAGTTGTAATGTTTATTCTTATTTTGAACCAAAGTGTTTTTTTTCTTTTGTTTTGTGGTGTACGTCCTCCTCCACCTCTCTGGGGTCCAAAGTCCCTATGATGAAAAGGACCATGTGGATGAGATTCCACTCTGGAATCCCCCGGGGAAGGGGGGGGGGGTGAACCACCATTATTAACATCCATGTTAACACCCTCCGTATTTTCACCTGTGGGGGTATAAATATCCTGATATAATTCCTGCCATTTAAAAACACTATTGGACTATTAGTCCTCTATGTCCCTGAGGTATTTTTGCCTTTTCTTAATCCGCTGTTCCTCTTCTTCCTCTATCATTATCTCTCTCAACTCTTTGATATAAACTTGATATAAACCCTCCTTATTGTAGGGGACAAGTTTATCTCTGATTTCACCAATTTCTTGCTGCAGTTTCGGTGCTTTACTTCTCTTCTTTGATACTAAAAAATCCAAGAAGGCAAGTCCCACATCATTAAAGTACTGAAACCACTCCTTAAGTTCCTTTATCCCCTTTATCTGGATAGACCTGCCAGCGCAGGCTCCTAGGAACCATTTTTTCTTTGAGGTATCTCTCCAGAAAAACAAAACTAATATCACATCTTACATCTCACTTCAGACTGTTGGATTGAAGAGTAGATGCCCCGTTTTCTGGAGAACTACATTAGGACTCCCCTCTGCTGACTTTGTTGTTTTTTTTAGATGTTATATGGACCTTTGTTTTGTTTGTTTTAAACATATTTCCTATCTTAGAATTGCATGTTTGACATACATATATTTTTTAAGATAAAACATTTTTGAATCATTTTTACACATGCAATGCTGAGGTTCATAGTTTTGCTTGCACATTTTGATATATTTACATATATATATATATATTATATATTTACTTACAGTTGTTTTTTGATTGGATTTGCGCACTTTTTTTCTTTTTTCATTTTGTCTCAGGTTTTCAGTATTTAAACTAATAGATTTGCAGCATTCAGTCACAATACGCGTGCACTTATAAACAATTCACTTGGGTATTGTGCAATTTTTTTTGTGGTTAGCGCAAATATTCCTCTGTCATTTGTATAGCTACGACGGCTTGCACAGGTGGGTAGGAGGAGGGGGAAGGAGCTATTTATAAAATAGTTATAGTTATTAGTTAACCTTATCTTCCTCTTCTATAACAAAGAATCTTGGAATTCTTCTAAGGGAAGCTCTAGTGTCTGCTAATCATTAAAGGCTGCTCTTTTGAATAGACGATGAAATGTCCATACTTTGAGCATGGCTGCAATCTGGTAACATGTTCTTATGCCTGCATCCAAATACGATATGGGTAAACAATGGGCAGAATTTAAGGCATACAAGGTTCTGTGCCTATAGGCTCCTGATGTATAAATTCAACCCTGATTGAATTAAGCAATTTGTAGAATACCCTGCAGGGGAAAATTTGATCAGACTGTTTCTAAATGAGATTTAAAGGAGGCAGTTGACTCATAGACTTGCACTGGGTAAAGGGGCAGAAAGGCACAACCATTTCAGAAATACAAAGAGAACTGTGATAGAATTCCATCTAATAATTAATGTTAGAATATCTAATATGGAATTTTTAATTCACATGTATTCTGTTTTTACAGGAATAGAACAAAAAAATGTAACTTTGGTTTGGATTGCAATTATAATATTATATTATTACCCTTATTTTTGCAGGGATCATCTTTTTTGTTAAGGTAAGTACATGGCACCTTGTCTACATCCAGGATGCACTTAACAGGCTTTGGCAGGTCTCCTTAACCATAATCTTAGAATAAATGCCTTCTCCCAGCATCTGTCCACATCTATCATATGCGCATGATCATGATCCTTCCAACAATAAGTCCAAAGCAAGTAGAGTGCAATAAAATGAATGAAAGGTGCATAGAGAAAAGAAACCAAAAAGAGACCCGGTTATGTGGCCTGTCAAAGTCACATGACCAGCACTCTTCCTATCTTTCAGCTTTCTCTTCTAAGCTAAGAGAATTCAGTGGGGCACTGCCAGCTCCATATTGCGGCTCCCTTTTTATGAATGGACTGTAAAATGTGGACTTGCACTAAGGCCCCTTTCACAGTGGGGTGGTGGGGGCGTCGGCGGTAAAACTTTACCGTCCTTTTAGCGGCGGTATTCGGCCGCTAGCGGTGCGGTTTTAACCCCCGCTGGCGGCCGAAAAAGGGTTAAAACCGTTTGCATAGCGCCCCTACATTTCAATGGGCAGGAGCGGTGAATACACCGCTCCTTCACCGCTCCAAAGATGCTGTTTGCAGGAGTTTTTTTTCCCTCCTGCCAGCGCACCGCTTCAGTGTGAGAAACAGTAGCCGCAGTTTTAGGTTGGTTTGCAGGCGCTATTTTTAGTGTAATAACGCCTGCAAACCGCCCCGGTGTGAAAGGGGCCTAAGGAACATAACAAAGAGTGAATAACTATATCTGCTTTCCAAAGAAAAATGAGATACTTATTATTTTTTTTTATAGGTTCAGCTATACCTGGGAGTTTTACTAAAGGTTTCTGAGGTTCAAAGATGGAAATAGGTGTATATGGTGGACTTCTCGGAGACTGATCTAGCCTTTGGAATTCTACTGACTTTGTTTAACGCAGTACTCCATAGAGACCCCTTGATAGTCTTTCTCCATACCAACATTGCTTCTCAAAAATGCCAAAAAATAGTTTTTGTATTTTTGTGGTCACTAACAATCCATTGTTGAGGCTAATGCCGCGTACACACGATCGGACTTTCTGGCATACTTGGTCCGGCACACTTTCTGACGGACTTTGTCCGCCAGGTGCGCCGAACTTTAAAACGGACGGACTTGCCCACACACGACCGGACTTTCCGGCGGGCTAAGTCCGCCCGTCTTTCTGACGGACTTTCGCCGGAGTTACGGCGGACTTTCAGAATGAACGGACTTGCCCACACACGGACAAGTCCGTTCATTTTGAACGTGACTCAGGTGCGATGGGACTAGAAAAGGAAGTCAATCTTGCCGCTTTTATCGGCGAGATTGACACCTTGCGAGCCTTGTCGCGGTGCATACCAGGCCCTTAGGTCTGGTATGGATTTTAAAGGAAAGCCCCTACGCCGAAAAACCGGCGTGGGGTCCCCCCCTAAAATCCATACCAGACCACGATCCGAGCACGCAGCCTGATCGGTCAGGAAAGGGGGTGGGGAGGAGCGAGCGCCCCCCCCCCCCTCCTGAACCGTACCAGGCCGCATGCCCTCAACATGGGGGGTGGGTGCTTTGGGGGAGGGGGGTGCCCTGCGGTTCCCCCCCACCCCAAAGCACCTTGTCCCCATGTTGATGAGGACAAGGGCCTCTTCCCGACAACCCTGGCCGTTGGTTGTCGGGGTCTGCGGGCGGGGGGCTTATCGGAATCCGGGAGCCCCCTATAAGAGGGCCCCCAGATCACGGCCCCCACACCCTATGTGAATGAGTATGGGGTACATGGTACCCCTACCCATTCACCTAGGGAAAAAGTGTCAATAATAAAACACACTACACAGGTTTTTAAAATAATTTATTAAACAGCTCCGGGGGGGGATCTTCCTTCGGCTTCGGGGGTCTTCTTCTGGCTTCGGGGGTCCCTCCGGTTCATCTTCTCCCGGCGTCCGGTTGGTTCTACTCCGCTCTCTCCGGCCTCTTCTCCCGGTGTTCCAGTTCTTCGGCCGGCCCCTCCGCTGTCTTCAGGTAGCTCTCTTGCCAGCGGAGGTACGGACTTCTGGACTTCTCCGTCGTATCTGGTCCGTTGGACCAGAACATACATGTTTCAAATCTAGGTCCGGTGGGCTTTTAGGAAAAAGTCCGCCGGAAAAGTCCGCCGGAGCCTACACACGGGCGGATTGTCCGGCAGACTCTGGTCCGCCGGACCAAGTATGCCGGAAAGTCAGACTGTGTGTACGCAGCATTAGAGGATAGCGGTAATCTTTGATGAAGTCTGTACCTAATTTAATAGATGGTCAGTTAATACCTATGTACTTCAATCCTGTACAATATCCTTCACAAATTTCCCATATACAGTATCTCACAAAAGTGAGTACACCCCTCACATTTTTGTAATATTTTATTATATCTTTTCATGTGACAACACTGAATAAATGACACTTCGCTACAATGTAAAATAGTGAGTGTACCGCTTGTATAGCAGTGTAAATTTGCTGTCCCCTCAAAATAACTCAACACACAGCCATTAATGTCTAAACCGGGCCCAAAGTGTCAATATTTTGTGTGGCCACCATTATTTTCCAGCACTGCCTTAACCCTCTTGGGCATGGAGTTCCCCAGAGCTTCACAGGCTGCCACTAGAGTCCTCTTCTCCATGACAACATAACAGAGCTGGTGGATGTTAGAGACCTTGGGCTCCTCCACCATGTGAGGATGACCCACAGATGCTCAGTAGGGTTTAGGTCTGGAGACATGCTTGACCAGTCCATCACCTTTACCCTCAGCTTCTTTAGCAAGGCAGTGGTCATCTTGGAGGTGTGTTTGGGGTCGTTATCATGTTGGAATACTGGCCTGTGGCCCAGTCTCCGAAGGGAGGGGACCATGCTCTGCTTCAGTATGTCACAGTACATGTTGACATTCATGGATCCCTCAATGAACTGTAGCTCCCCAGTGTCGGCAGCACTCATGCAGCCCCAGACCATGACACTCCCACCACCATGCTTGACTGTAGGCAAGATGCACTTGTCAAAACAGGACAAAACAGCATTAGGTTGGTCAGGGGAAATCTTTCTGGCACTGCATCCACATACACTACAAGACACGAAAAGATGCTCCCACAAGGAGAGCTGGGATTTTTCAGGTGCCAGTAACTTGTGCCACAACATCAATTAAAATTCATGTTGTTTATTGAATTCATGCTAAAAGCATTAAAGAAAATGTTTAAAGCATTTAATCATTTCAGATGTTAAGTTCACAACATTGTTATCTATAAATGGTTGTCATAGTGTAGCAATCCCGACATGTTTCTCCGATTTGTAGACTTCTTCAGGAGATATGAATTCAATAAACAACATGAATTTTAATTGATGTTGTGGCACACGATCAGATAATGCTTTTCTATGGCTGTGTGAAGAACTGAAAGGATTTTTTAAAATGTAAATGTAATGTAAAGATTTTCTGGTACACTCTCTTATTACTATTTTTTTCAGAATAATAAACTTTTTAAAGGGCTACAAGGCAGTCATTTCTATCTTTATTGAAATTGTGAACATTTTTTTGGTGTCTTTATCTGGTATAGTTTTCAAAGGAATGCCCTCTCCCCCCATTTTTTTAGCTCAGTATGAATAATAATGCATGATGTTTGCATCATTCATAGTTTTAGGATAAGTGAACCTGTAGTAAAATTATCAGGTTTGCTGTCATGTGCATTTTACCATACACTTAGCTCCCAACTGTCCCTCTTTTTAAGGGAATGAAAATATTTTGAAACCAAACCCCTCTTCCCCTCTTCTTCAGTTGTACCTGTGTTTGGTCTAATATATGTAATAAATTAACAATTTATCGTGCATGTCAAGGAAAAAAATGAATTCCGTGCATCTCCCAAATACTTGCACATTCCCATATCTTGTCTGCAGGTACTGAAAAAAAGTTTGATTCTGCCAGAAATTCAGTATACTTGTAACTTCCTGTGCTGTCTGTTTGTGCTGCACTGAATTTCCAAGCTATTAGCCCTGCCCGGTTTACCTCTGCGGATTGCAGAACACCTCCCCCTATTTCTTTCTTTTTTTTTTTGTTTGCAAACTATTTTTATTTGGTACAAAAGGTGGTACAAAAAGTTTTGTCATATGCCAGATGAAAGTAAAATACAGGTAGTTTACACATAGGAAAGAGCAAGATATACTTTGTGATATTTGAGGAATATAGTTTGCCATGGTATATTAATGTTATAATATTATACAATATGCATATTGTAAATATATATCTCTTATAATTTTCTTCAGATATATGTTAATAATAATATCATTCAGGGTTGAAAAAGAGATTCGAAAAATTAAGCCATGGGTCCCATTTTTTTATTATAAAAATGATTAGTGTTCTGTAGTGTGTGGAATATTTTTTCCATTAAAATTATATTGTTAATTCTGCTTTTCAGTTGTGTTACTGGAACTGAAGAGGATTTTCAGTGAAATTTTTGATTGAAAAATGTATACTTTATTTTGCAAGAAAATATACAAAAAAACAAATACTTTAAACAGGGTACATCCAATCTGTACTGCGACGCAGCGCATAAATACACTACATTACAATACATCACCAAGCATACCAATAAATTACATTCATCCTGCGGTATGATGCCTAATGTGCAGAGTAGTAATACCCCGAAACATCACATCATGCATGACGCCGCATTACCCTGAAAGCAGTACTTAAAAACATTTCACAAAAAGTCCAGTCATATAGTCAAATAACATTCAAATGGGCAACGGGTGTGATGGGGGGGGGGTGGAGAAGGTGGGGCAGGGGAGGGAGTAAAGAGTTCACAGGCCCGAAGCTTTATTTGAACTGCCAAAGGATACACGGGGGAGAGGGGGGGGGAATGGGGAAATCTTCAGACCTCCTCTTCCTCCTTGAAGTCCATCAGGTGATAGTCTCTGAGCAGACTGTGAACCAGTCTGCGACAGTCCTCGATGGACATCCTCTCCCGCTGGTGGATGAGGCGCTTTCTGGCGCACCATAGAGCGTCCTTAAAGCAACACAGCACCCGCCAGGCACCGTCAATGTCCTCCTGTGAATGAGTTCCACAGAAGAGTCCGTTCAACACACCAAAGTGTGTGATTGCAGTCTGTGGTACAAAGTCTTTGAGTTCAGGTTCCAGGGCCCTCAACAGGTCCTGTGCAAAGGGGCACTCCCAGAAAACATGCAGAGCAGTTTCCTCCTGGATGATGCAAAAGGGGCAGTGCCTGTATCTACACAGGTTTCTGGCATGCATAAATGTCCTGAGTGGCAGCCCCCCTTGGATTGCCATCCATGCCAGATCTTTGTGCCTGTTGGTGAGTCTCTTTGAAGAAACATTCCTCCAGACCACTTTACAAGTGGCTGAAGGGAGGCCTGGAACAGTCTCAACAATGTCCGATGCTCTGATCAACTTGTGGATAGTTTTTGGCTTCCACAAGTCGGGCTTCACTCCATGTAGCCCCAGCTCCTTAATAAACTTGAAGGTGTCCAAGTAGTACCAAGGCGTGTCCCAGTTGTAGGGGATGGAGCTGTCCCATTTGTCCCATCCAAGGGTCCTCCAAAGAGGCAGGAGGAAAAAACGGGACATAGAGTTACCACCAGAGTCCACAGTTCTGTCCACCAATGTCCTGCGGATGCAGTTACAAGCAAAGCACACCCTCAATAGTGTAGCGATGTCGGGCACGCCCTTACCGCCCTTGAGGGGTTCCTTGAACATAACCGCCCGCTTCACTCTGTCCATTTTGGAGCTCCAGATGAAGTGAAACACCGCCCTGGTGATGGCCTTACAGGTGTTGACCCGAGGGGGCCAGGCCTGGGCGAGGTACTGCAACACAGGGAGAATCTCGCTGCGGAGTACCAGTGTTTTGCCTTCGATGGTGAGTTCTCTGAGGCTCCAAAGTCCAAACTTCTGTCGCATCTTTGACAGTCTTTCCTCCCAGGACTTCAGGGCTGCGCCCTCAGCTCCAAACCAGACCCCAAGGATTTTGATGAAGTCCGTCTTGACGCTGAAAGGAATTGGTGCAGAAGAAGGCAGGAACCACTTTCCGAAGAGCATGACCTCTGACTTCCCGCAGTTGACCTTTGCCCCTGAAGCTTGGCCGAAGTCCTCACAGGTCTGGGCGAGTGTGTCGATGGAGCGCCGGTCAGCACAGAACACCGTCACGTCGTCCATGTAGAGTGAGCACTTGACCTCCCGTCTGTCCGGTCCTGGTGCGGTGATCCCTCTGATCTCTGGGTTCCGTCTGATGCTTCGGGCGAAGAGCTCTATACAACAAACAAAAAGCAGAGGTGAGAGAGGGCAGCCTTGTCTGACCCCAGACAGAATTGGAAAGGGGTCAGTTTTCCAGCCATTTACCAGCACCAAACTAGAAATGTCAGTGTACATTACATTCACATACGAACAAAACATTTCCCCAAGACCAAACCTGCGCAGAGTTCTGCACATAAACTCGTGGGAGACACGGTCAAAGGCCTTCTCCTGGTCAAGACTGACCAGGGCCGCGTGCACACGGCGGCCATGAATGTACTGGACCGTGTCCCGGACAAGCGCAAGGCTGTCCGCAATCCTGCGACCAGGAATGCCGCAAGTCTGATCCGGGTGGATGATCTGTCCGATGACAGACTTCAACCTGTTGGCCAGGACCTTGGCGAGGATTTTGTAGTCCACGTTCAGCAGAGAGATCGGACGCCAATTTTTAAGATCCGATCTCTCCCCCTTCCGCTTATACAAAATCGTGATCATCCCCTCCCTCAGCGACGGAGGCATTCTGCCCTCCACCACCATCTCCTCGTACAGCTCGAGCAGGTCCGGGCCCACGAGATCCCACAGTGCTACATAGAGCTCAACTGGGAGACCATCGCAGCCCGGGGTCTTGCCTCGCCTAAAGGATTTAGCGGCAGAGTGCAGCTCCTCCAGCGCCAAGGGGGCGTTGACGGTTGATGAACCTGCAGGATCAATTTGGTTAGTGATACCTGACAGGAACCTGTCGGCCTCCTGTGTGTCCGTTTCTTTCGGGGAGTAGAGGTTGGTGTAGTAGTCGCTGACCACTTTCACAGCCTTCTTCCCCTTCTGGAGTGTTCCGGTCTCGTCGCGCAACTCTGACAAGGGTGTGTGTCCTGAGTGGAGTTTCCTGAAAAAGAAAGAATTACACTTCTCACCTTTCTCAAGATTCTCCACCTTGGCACGGAAGACAATGTGCCTGGATTCTTCCTCGAAGTGTCCTTTCAGGCTCCTCTTGGTGTCCTCCAGGTCCTGCCTAACGTCCCAGCCACAGTGCTGAAGGTCCTGCAGGGACTGCAACTGACGCTGCAGTCTCCTGAGTTCCCTCCTCCTGGCACACACACGCTGGCGTCCCCTTGCCTGAAAGAAGCTACGCAGCTTAACCTTCACAAAATCCCACCAGTCACTTACCCTTCCGAAGAATCTCTTTTCCTCCGTCCAGGTGGCATAGGCTTCTCGGAGTTCCCCCATCAATTCCTCGTTTTCCAGCAGGGTGCTATTCAGCTTCCAGGAACCCGGTCCGCGGGCAAAGCCCTCGCCCAGGTCACCCCGAAAGTGAATAGCCCTGTGGTCAGAGAAAAAGCAGGGGACCATGGAGAACTCACGATGCTTGACTGTTCTTGAAGTGAGCACGAAGTCAATCCTGGAACGCACAGATCCATCGGGTCGGCACCACGAATAGTTCACGGTCCCTTTCCCTATGGATCCCACGGCGTCCTGCAAGGAGGCCTCCGAGATCATCTCCCTGAGCAGTTTTTCAGTGAAATGCTATCAACCAGTGTATTGCTACACATATTGTGTGGATCAATCTCATATTATAAGATGTGAGTCCAGTGATAGGGGAAAATAATAGACAGTTGTGGAGAGCCAGGTTAATAGTACTATCTGAGATTTTGGAAGCCAATTTTTCCAATTGCTTCCATATATGTGTGTGACTTTCTCACAATTCCAAAAAATGTGTGAGAATGGACCTATGGCGTTGCAACCTCTGAAGCATGTCTGAGGAGTTGTGGGGAAAATGGCGTGAATTTTGACCGGAGTATAATACCATCTTGTGAATAATTTTAATTGCAGTCTCTTTAATTGTGATAGATCTGGTGCACTTGTGTAGATTATTGATGCAATTGTCCCAGTTTTCAGTTGTAAACGTAATTCACATTCTTGCTCCCATTTATGTATATAGGGGAGTTTGTTTTGTTCTACATTATTAACTAGTTTATGGTTCAATAAGTTTTTATTGATGTTTTTCACAGATATATAAACATATAAAAACAAAAAGAAAACAAAATGAAGGAGTGTAAACAGTGCCAGTTACCTGACATCAGGCCTCCTGGTAAACAAATATTTCTTATAAATGTTGAAATAGTGCAATCGTATACAAGTGCAAAGGTCACTTTAAATAAATCTTTACATTAAACCCGTATAACGAGTGTCTGTTGACAGATAAGCATTAACTACCCTGTGTAGGGGTGCCCCTTTGGGAGCCTGCTGCACCCCTGGACTCAGGGAGTCTGGGAAAACCAACGTGAACATAAGTTGTCAAGAGTATAACTAGTCACAAAAATTTTGGATCTCTATTTACATAAAAGGAGATCTTATAGGTTATATTGCATCTAGAGAGGAATACTGGAGACATGGAAGAGGGAGAGAGGAAAAACAGAATAGAAGAAGGCGAAATAAGTGTAGGGTAGAAAAATAGTAGGGAGGGAGGAGGGGGGGGGGGGAGACAGCGAGCCTCAGTCCATAGACGAGGCCTTCACTTTAAGTAAATGGTACAGTGGATGTGGCTTTTTTAGCTCCTAAGTGGAGTTCTTAGTCAAGAGTCTTTGTTTGAGTTTGTCTGAGGTAGAGTAATTCCTCCAGATACTCCAGACAAAAGAGAACATAGCATATTTGTCCAAGGCTTTGGCCTGCATTTATTCCATTAGCATGAAATTGTTTACCTCACTTACCCACTCAATTAGAGAGGGGGGGCGTAGTGGTTTTCCAATATCTGGGTATGAGTTGTCTACCTGCACTAACAAAAAATTTCAGTAGGCTGTTTTTTTGTGATTTGATTGTCCCTGGTAGGATGGATAGGAGGGCAATAGAGGGTGATGGCAGCAGTGGCTTATCATAAATGTCTGAGTAAATCTGAAAAATTTGAGTCCAAAATTGGAGAAGCACATCACATTCCCACCAAATGTGTATATAGGTACCTTTCATCGAGTTGCATCTCCAACATCTGTCTGAGTTGGATGGGAACATGATCCTGAGAGTAGTTGGGACCCGATACCACCTCGACAACAATTTATATTTTTTCTCTTGTGTGTAGCTTGATATGGAGGTTTTGTTCGTAAAAAGGAAGGCTTTCCCTCACTCTGCCTCATTTATTTCTTTCCCGACCTCCACTGACCATTTCGTAGTATATTTAGGTAGGGCTTCGTGGGTATGGTCTAAGATTGATTTATATATCAGTGATAAGGTGTGTCGTGGAGTCTCAGAAAGGGTGCACAGTTGTTCGAACCCGGTCAAGGGTCTATGAATTTGTCTGGATTCACATAGTGTCTTGCAATAGGAATTTAGGTGTCCACGAGTGAGCCATGTCACCTTGGAGGTGATGTCTGTTGGGGTGGATATAAATGTGCCTAAGGTGTTATTAACAAATTGGCGTGCGGTGGGCCATGAGTCTCTGTTGTAGGTGTCTAATGAGTGGGTTGAGTGGCCTTCTGGAAGGTTTGGATTATCAGACAAGGGAGTAAGGGGGCTAGGTTCCGAGGATAATGAGTGGGTATCTCTCCTATGGTACCAGATTGTCAGGGCATCTCTAGTGAGGGGGAACAATGTTGATAAGGATTTGTATAACTTATCATAGCCCCAAAGAAGCGCTCGTAGATCGTATGTAGATAGGTCCTGTTCCACAGATGTGGCAGCTTTGGTCATAGGGCGAGGGAACCACTCAAGGATATGAGATAGGACTGCTGACGTATGATATATTTCAAAGTCAGGTAGGCCTAAACCCCCCTTCGTGATAGGAGAGCATAAGAGTTTATGCTTCAATCTCGGGTGGTTGCCCTTCCAGACAAATGTGATAGCCATAGAGCGGAGGGTGCGAAGATACGCAGAAGGGAGGGCGATGGGTAGGGCTTGGAATAGATATAACAACTTGGGGAGTATATCCATTTTGAATGTGTTGATACATCCCACCCAGGACAAAGGTAGGTCCATCCGTTCCTCCGTCAACTTTCTAAGTTTTTGGAGTAACGGGCTAAAATTCAGGGAGTATATGTCAGAGGTTTGTTTAGGTATAGCTGTACCTAGATAAGAGATAGAATTCAGTCGCCATTGAAATGAAAAGTTGGATACAAGGGAGGAGAGAGTACCGTGTGATAACGAAAGGTTTAGGGCTTCCGTTTTAGAGATATTTAGCTTATAATTACTAAGACGACCAAATCTGTCTATCTCTGCTAATATGGAGGGTATGCTAATGTGAGGTTGTGTTATGTAAAGAAGGAGATCGTCGGCATATAAGGAAAGTTTACAGTGGGACGAGGGGGTTTGTATGCCCTGTATGTTGGGATTAGATCTTATGGCTTGTGCTAGGTGTTCAATTACTAGTGCGAACAGGAGAGGGGAAAGAGGACAGCCCTGTCTGGTGCCGTTAGTGATCATAAATTTTTCTGATTGAATGCCATTTACCAGTACTGTGGCAGAGGGTGCAGTATAGAGAGACATAATACACGTCAACATTTTCGGGCCAAGCCCTAGTTGGGAGAGGGTGGCTTGGAGAAAAGACCAGCTGACCCTATCAAAAGCCTTCTCTGCGTCACAGGAGAGAAGGCAGGCTGGTATATGGTGACGGTGAGCATATGTGATTAGGTGTATGGTCTTGGTGGTATTGTCCCTGGCTTCGCGGCCAGGAACAAAGCCCACCTGGTCTTTATGTATGGTTTGTGGTAACAAAGGGGAAAGGCGGTTTGCGAGGATCTTAGCATACAGCTTTAGGTCTATATTTAGAAGGGATATCGGTCTGTAATTGGGGCAAATGGAGGGGTCTTTACCAGGTTTAGGGATGACCACCATCTGGGCTTGGAGTATAGAAGAGGAAAGAGCAATGTTTTCATCAATGGCATTGAACGCTTTTGCTAGCAGTGGGGATAATTGTGGTGCGAACGTTTTATAAAAGCGGGGGGAAAATCCATCTGGGCCCGGACTTTTGCCATTCTTGAGATTTTTGATAGCGGTTAGAAATTCTGCTTCGGACAGAGAGGTCTCCAGGTCCTCTGTATCCGAGAGCGGAAGAGGTGGAAGTGCTGTCTCCTGAATATATGAGGACAGGTCTTGCAGGGTGGGTGTAGTAAGTGGGGTCTGAGGGGTGAGATTATAAAGGGTAGAATAGTATCTGCGGAATTCCTCGGCTATTGCTGAATTCTGCATGAGTTTACCCTTAACGGGGGAGTTTATTAACGGGATAGGCCGTCTGGCTTGGCGTGGTTGGAGGGTGTTCGCAAGGTGTCTGCCACATTTGTTGGCTTGTGAGTATTGAGTGAACCGTCCCTTATCCCGGGCTATTAGAGACCTTTCTGCAAAAATAAGCAGGAGGTCTCTTCTCGCATTGGAGAGTTCTAGGAGAGACGAGTTAGCTGGATCTTTTTTGTGTGATTCTTCCAGTTTGGCAATAGTGGAGAGAAGCCGTGTTATATCCGCAGTGCGGGCATGTTTCAAACGGGCTCCGTGTTGAATTAGTTTGCCCCTGAGTACACATTTAAGTGCCTCCCATTTAGTAAGTGGATTAGTGGTGTCCTGGGCATGATCCGAGACAAAGTGTCTAATGGTCTGTATAACGTCCTGCGTGCATACTGAATCAAATAATAAATTATCGTTTAGTCTCCAGGAGGAGCTCCGTTGGGATATGTCCTAAGCTCAAGTGTATGGGGTCGTGGTCTGACCAGAGGGTGAGACCAATAGAGGCGGAAGGTGAGTAATCTAACAATGATTGGGATACGAGGAGGTAGTCCAGTCTGCTGTAAGAATTATGTGCGGGAGAGTAAAAAGTGTAGTCCTTAGTGTTAGGATGTAGCATCCTCCATGTATCTACCAGGGATAAATCAGATAGGAGTGTTCTCATTTTGGTCAGAGAGGTCGGGGAGATCGAGGACTTACCGGTGGATGAATCAAGACGAGGTATCAAGGCGGCATTGAGGTGACCTCCCAGGATCATGTTGATTGTGCAGAATCTTTTCAGACAGGAGATCAAAGAGGAGAGGAATTGTTGTTGATTCTGGTTAGGAGAGTATATGTTAATGACAGTGTAAATGGTATTCCGGTAAGACAATTTAAGAAAGATATATCTTCCTAAGGGGTCAATATAAGTATCAAGGACATCTGGAGTGAAGGAAGCGTGAAATGCTATAGAGACCCCCTTAGATTTTGCAGAGGGGTTGGTGCTATGAAACCAAACAGGATATTGTTTATGGAGAAATTGTAGGCATTTGTCTGTTCTAAAATGACTTTCCTGTAGGAGAAGGATTTGGGTCTTTATTTTATGAAAATGATATAGTATTTGCCGTCTCTTCTCTGGGACGTTAAGACCCCTGCAATTCAGCGAGGAGATCTTTAAGGAGGGTTGTACTGCCATGTAAGAACAGGTTTATTGTGCGTACAATAATAAAAACCAAGGAGGCTCGCTGTCTCAAAGGTGTGGGAGGAGGGGGAGAAAGAGGGAGAGGAGAGACCTCTAGTGGCAAAACAAGAGAAGAAGATTAAGTGAAGAAGTAAGAAAAGACAAACAGAAGTAAAAAGAGGAGAACGAGGCCAAAAAAGCCTCACTAGTAGTGTTGTTAACAATATTTCAGTTAATACCGCTGTGGGCGCTGAAGGGCCTAAGTGGGGGGACAGCGGGTCATGCACAGAGGAGCCCGCACACGCCGGGCGACAATTATCAAAGGTGTAAAATATGAAAACTATAAACATAACATCTCAGAACTCTGGGCTGCTGTGTAAATGATAAATAGGTACACATCTTAGCTAAAGAGGGCCTATCTCATAAGATATCTCGATATGTAAACAGCCCGGAGGGCTTTCGCACCCAGCAACAAGACACTAACATGTTCAATAGGGGATGTATAGGAGGAGGGGAAGGGGAGGGAGGGGGGGGGGAGGGATTGGATGGGATGAGACAAGGTTAGGGATAATTGAGGAATGGAGATGTGTGTTGCCTGTATCACAGACAATCACACTTCAAAAGAAGCAAAGGGATGGAACATTAATGTGAATCCTGTGTTTAAGGAAAAAGAAAATGGATTAGTAATATAATGTCCCAACAAAACTGCAATCAGAGACGTCTGCACTGGTTTGGAACCTGTGAGAGAAACATAGAAATAAGTCAGACATCATAAGACTGGATTCAGCCATCTGTCGCAGTGGAGAAGTCCGGCTTGGATCTTTTGTTCGTCTTCGTTCGTTTCTGCCATCCTGCTGCAGTCTTGAAGCCAGGGGTGGCTGCATGAAGTGGCCAGTCTGGAATGGAGATCTGTGGCAATTCAAAAGTCCCGAGGAACCTGGGGAGATCACCCAGCGTGCGAAACGTCGCCGATTTCCCTTCATGAGATGCAAACAAATTAAAGGGGAAACCCCAACGGTACTTGATTTGTTTTGCATGGAGAGCTCCAGTTAGAGGTTTTAGGGCACGCCGCATGTCCAAAGTCAGTTTGGAGATATCAGGAAGCAGGGACACAGCGGTGCCATTGAAGTGTACTGCAGCTTGAGAGCGTGCAGCTTGCATGATGGCGTCTTTGACTGCATAGAAGTGTACTCTGCAGATCACATCTCTGGGGTGTTCTAGATTCGGATTCTTAGGGCCAAGAGCTCTATGGATTCGGTCAAGTTCCAGTGGGGCGTCTTTGTCTTTCTGGAGTAGCTCGTTAAACATGGCGATTACTGCAGGAGCTAAGTCCTTGGTTTCAACTGATTCAGGGAGGCCGCGTATGCGTATGTTGTTACGTCTGGCCCTGTTTTCCTGGTCGTCCTGATGGTACATCAGTTGCTGGATCTGGAGGGTATGTTCGTGCAGGATAGTGTCATGCGCATGCAGGGTGGATGCAGTCTCCTCCATGGTATGTTCCACTTCCTCAATTCTGTTGGTGACATCTCTGCGCAATTCAGACATTTCTTGTTTGTATGAACGTTCCATACGTTGCACGCAGGCCTCAAAATCATGCCTGGTGGGGAGTGCTTTGATATATGCCTCCATGTCCCATCCATAGGATCTGTGGGATTCAGGGGAATGGCATGCAGAGCGGACCGAGCCTGTCTCTGAGTCAGGGGGGGACCGAGGACGCTGCCTGGTCTTCATGTGTGGTGTGGAGCGCTGAGACATAGCTCCCTGTGAGGCCGCATGTGTGCCTGGGGTCCGGGCCGGCGCCATCTTGGAGGGGGGGGGGGTCGGAGCGGTTATGGCCCAAATGGGTGAAAAAACAGTCGATATCCCCTGCAGGGTGTGGATCGGAGGTACGATGGCTGTCTCCCCCACCTCTCCTCCCCATAACAGACCTGGATGCTTGTGCTGGGAAGCGCTGAGAGCCTTGGTAGGTCCGGCGTGTGCGGGAGCTCCTGGAAAGAGCGTCCTACTTCCTCATGTGCTAAGCCACGCCCCCACATTATTAACTAGTTTAGAGTATATTTCTGATATCAGTCCAGTTCTTCTTGGTGATTTTAGACAAATGCTTTCAAAGAATGATGGTGGATGTGAGTTTGTTGTTTGAAAATATGTGTAAAAAAACGTGCCTAATTTTGGGGAACTTATTAAACTGAGAATGAGGCAAAATTGTTGTGTTTTATAAAATTAGAGAGGGATGTCAGGTTGTTACTTATCCACCATGAGCAGTCTCCAGTATTATGTGTATTAAAGGGGAATTTTGAGTGTTACGGCTAGGCACCCGAAATCCTTATCTTTACGTAAGGCTCTAGGCTAGACTGTAGTGAATGATACGCTATGGGTATTTGGGGAGGACCTTCCAGGCACAGTGTGTTCCCTTTAGGGGTGTCGGGGGAGCCTCACCAGGTTCCCGGATACTGACTCCATATATCCAGAGTGTATTGCAGAGACGATGGAGCCGACCCAGAAGCTAACAAACCCTCCCTCCCACAATAGTTACTTTTACTGATATGTATTTGGGTTCTTATATTGCCTCACTGGATGTAATGCTAATTCATATTTTCTTGTGCTGTACAAATCAAAATAAAAACATTTTTGAAAGTAAAGGGAAATTTTGGGTCTCCCAAAAAAGAAGCATGTGGGGGTGTGTTAGATATCAGTTTGTATTTTTTGTTATGTAGATTCCATAATTGGTATGATTGTGCGACTAGTTGATTAAGAGTGTCTAAAGTATGAATTGAAATCTTATTTCCCCATAATATACCAGAGATAGAATATGGTAGGATTGCGTCTTTCTCAAAACTAACCCATGGAACCATAGGGTTGGGAGTATGCCATTGTGCAATTTGTGACCATCTGGCAGCTAAGTAATATAACCAGAAATCTGGAAGGCCAAGTCCTCCATTCTTTTGTGATTTATATAATACTAATTTTGATAAACGAGAATGAGAATCTAACCATATAAACTTGTTAATCTCTGTTTGAAATTTAGTGATGATTACTTTATTTAGTCTAATTGTGAGTGCCTTGAATAGATATAATAACTTTGGTAGAATTGTCATTTTAATTGCTGTGATTCTGCCTAAAAATTATATTTCGAAAGATTTCCACATTTTAAGCATCAATCTTAATTTTTGTATTATGGGTAAGTCGTTTTTTGAGGTTAGGTCATTAATATTTGGGGTGAGAAAGATGCCCAGATATGGGAGAGACTCCATTTTTTTTTTAGACTTATTTTGTCAAATGAATTAAGGCTCTGTTTATGTTTTTTTTTTCTAAACTCTCAATTTCTCTCGTCAGATGAGATTTCTTTTGTTCTTTTTTTTTCTCTCTTTCCCTCTCTCTCCTTTTTCTAGCTCTCCTGCCCCTTTTTTCTTTTTTGGGCTTTTTATCCCTTTCCATAATTTCAACATGGAGGGGGGGGGGGGTTAAATTCTGTTTTTTCAATGCACGAGGCCTTAATTCTCCTTCTAAAAGAACCTAAATTTTAAACTCATTACATAAGCAAAAGATAGATATAATTTTGTTTCAAGAAACACACTTTCGTTCAGATCACATTCCGAAAAGAAATACTGTATTTATTGGCGTATAACACTCACTTTTTCACCATGAAAATTGGGTGCAAATAGCGTGTGCGTGTTATACGCCAATACTTCAATTTTAGCTGCCTCAGAGGGGACAGGGAAGGGGGCAGGACGAGCGGCGTCAGATTGCATACAGTGAGAAACTCCTGTTTACTTGGTGGCCTCTATAATAGGAAGTCCCGTCTCCTGGGCCGCCATTGGACCACTGTTCTGTCTATCATAGGAGATTCTCACTGTATGTTATCTGTCGGCGCTTATCCCACCCCTCTCCCTGTCCCCTCTAGGCTGCAGATGGGCATCGATCAGGCTGCACTGATGGCAATGGTGAGGCTGCTGCATTGATGTGGACTGATGAGGCTGCATTGATGGCACTTGTGAGGCTGCAGACGGGCATTGATCAGGCTACATTGAAGGCAATGGTGAGGCTGCAGATGGGCACTGACCCTTATTTTGCTTCAAAGTTCCTTATTTAAAATTTAAGTTTTTTTCCTGAAACTTCCCTCTGAAAATGAATGTGCGTGTTATACGCCTGTGCGTGTTATACGCCGATAAATACGGTAATAGGAATTATGTTACTTGGATTCACAATACATTTTCATATTCCAAATCAGGAGGTGTATTTCTTGCGTTCCACAGGGCTATACCCCACCAAATATTGCAAAATTATAAAGGTAGAGATGGCAGATCCTTAGTTATAAGAGTCATGATATGTGGCAAAATTTTTACAATGATTAATCTTTATTTACCAAATTATGAACAACTTAAGAGTGGAGTGAAAGCTCTGTCGGACGCAATGGAGAAAGCGGAAAGAACAATAATCTTGGGTGGAGACTTTCATTTTAAAATGGACGCAAAAATGGATACTACTAGCACCCACATTTATAGGAATAATAGTCAATTATAGGAATTTAAAAACCTGCTGGGAAATCATCAATTGATAGATATTTGGAGGGCTCAACATCAAACGAAAAAGAACTACTCGTACTATTCAAATATACATGATTCATATCATAGAATAGACTACTTTTTTATTAATCAGTCTGGTATGATGATGGCTCCTTCAACAGATTCTTTTGGTCAGATCATGCTCCGATATATCTGGAGCTTAAGATAAACGAACACAAAAAAACGAGGGGGATGTGGAGGTTGAATGACAACTTAATTAAAGGTAAAGAATGCGAAAAAGATATTCGACAAGCAATAAGGGAATTTTCAATAATTCATGAAAAAGATGAAACCTCAATTCCCATGCAATGGGAAACATTAACCGCTTGCCGCCCGCCGGCTGTCATATGACGGTGAGGCGGCGTGGCTCTCGTTCTGGGAGGGCGTCATATTTTTTTTTTTATTACATTGTGCTGCTCGTTTAATGAGGTGGCCTCTCAATACAGCTTTATGGGCAAGCCATAGTGTAGTCGGGGAAATATCTGGAGTTGAGTTTAGTGCAAAATAATCTTTTATTCAATTTCATTTTGGTGTGTGGGGTCCAAGAATGATTCATTTATTCTCCATGAATATGGGGTGGAAGTGAGGCCTATAAATTGAGTGCTAAGAGTGGTGATGTGGTGGTCTGACCAGGAACAAGGGTGTATTGAGGCATCATGGGTGTTGGCTAGAATTATTGGGGTACAAAATATGTAGTCTATTCTTGAATATGAATCATGTGAGTGAGAATAAAAAGGTATACTCTCCTGCGTCTACATTTAAAGCTCTCCAGGAGTCAATTGTAAATCATTTATGTGTGTAATAGTTGTTTTTGAGAATGTTTTTGAATTTTGGTTTTGTTTGCTACGATCAAGGTTGAAAAGCTGAGTTAAAACCTCCACCCAAAATAATATGTGGTGAGTGGTACTGTTGCAGTGTGTTAACCACTTCAATACCAGGCACTTAGACACCTTCCCGCCCAGGCCAATTATCAGCTTTCAGTGCTATCGCAATTTGAATGACAAATGCTACACTGTACTCAAACAATTTTTCTTATCATTTTGTTCCCACAAATAGAGCTTTCTTTTGGTGGTATTTGATCACATCTGCGATTTTTATTTTTTGTGCAACAAATAAAAAAAGACTGAAAATTTTGAAAAAAAACAAGTTTTTCTTTGTTTCTGTTAAAATTTTTTGTAAATAAGTATGTTTTCTTCTTCAATGATGGGCACTGATATGGCTGCACTGACGGGCACTGATGGGCACCGATGAGGTGGCACCAATGAGGTGGCACTGATGATGGGCACTGATAAGCGGCACTGATAGGTGGCACTGATGGGCACTCATAGGCGGCACTGATGGGCACTCATAGGCGGCACTGATGGGCACTCGTAGGTGGCATTGATGGGTACTTATGGGTGGCACTGATGGGTACTTATGGGTGGCACTGATAGGTGGCACGGATGGGCACTGATAGGTGGGCACTGATGGGCACGGATGGGCACTGACAGGTGGCACCGATGGACACTGATGGGTGGCACTGGTGACACTGATTGGTGGCACTGATGCCCCTAAGGGTGGCATTGCTGGGCATCACTGCAATATAATGGTGCCAATCAGTGCCCATTTGGGGCACAGATTGGGCACTGACTGGGCACATGTGGATGGCCATGGGGTACATACCTGGCCATCCACATGTTGCCCCCTTCCCTGGTGGCCCTAGTGGTGTCCCTGGTGGTCCAGTGTGGTCATCTGAAGGGGGGCTGCACTGATAAACAATCAGCGCAGATCCCCCTGTCAGGAGAGCCGCCGATCGGCTCTCCTCTACTCGCGTCTGTCAGACATGAGTGAGGAAGAGCTGATCAACGGCTCTTCCTATTGACATCGCGATCAGCCGTGATTGGACACGGCTGATCACGTGGTAAAGAGCCTCCGCCGGAGGCTCTTTACCAAGATCGGTGGAGCGGTGTGTCAGAATGACACACCGCTCCACCGATCGCCGCAATGCGCGCCCCCGCGGGCACGCGGCGGCATGTTATTCTGCTGGACGTCATATGACGCCCAGTCAGGATAACTGAGCCACCGCCCGGCCGTCATCTTCCCGGGTGGGAAGTGGTTAAAAAATTGTGTGTATACATTGGCAATCGTTAATTCTCTACCTGCTAGAGTACCTTTGATAATGATGAACCTACTATCTTCGTACTTGTAAACCCGTTGAACCTCTAATGGGAAAGATTGATGGAAAACAATTGCCACTCCTTTAGTTTTGGAGGAGGTTGAGGTATAAAACGATTGATTAAAAGCTTTGTGAAAAAATGTAGGGTGGCTGTCTTTCATTAAATGTGTTTCTTGTAATATTTATATTTTGGCATTTAGTTTTTTATATTGTAAAAAGGCTTTTTTTCCTTTTGTACGGAGAATTAAATCCTTGGACATTGTGTGACAATACGGTGATAGTCATAGTATTAGTGTCAATTTTGGGGAGTCATCAGGAAGTGATAATGTGTGATAAATTGAATGGCGACAGGTGTGTAGATGTCTAATAATTCTAAATATAAATGAGGTCAGCCAGGTGTACAAGAATATAATAAGACCTATATTATTTACTATTCTGTGCAACTTGTGGCATAGCAAAAGGATTGTAACAAAACATTTTTTTTGTTTATAAAAACTGAAATTGGTTTAACATTAATTAAGTGTAACATATATCTGTAATAAAAAAAAAAACTGTATGGGGTTGGAAAGAAAAAGATTTTCCAACCGACGGTGAAAAATAATGAGACCTGATGGTCGTAGCCTCCCTGGCGGTATGATTATGTCAGATTTTTGCGTCTCAAAGCGGGAACAATTGTTTTCCATAGAGATTTGGCATTCTATATTGTAGGCCTGTAATTCTTAGCAATAACACACTTAAATCTGTCCAAACAAGAGTCTAGTAGATATCCCGGGTTAGATAGAGTTTGAAACACAAAATCATAAATTATAATATAATAAATACCTATAAATAATTATAAAAAATAATATAATAATAATAAAATTAATTTCCCCATGATTCACTATTGCTCAATTCTGCAAGTACTCTAATTTGCTATCGCTGTTTTCTAGCTGGTCTAAAAACCACTTTTTGACGTAAAGGGACACTTTTTGGTTGCTATGGACAATTTCAAGTTTACAGGCAGAAAGAACAGTATATATCATATAAAATTGCATGCAGGGCACTGGACAAAGCACTAGGGACAAAAGGGATGTGAAATGATTTCATACAGTAATCTGTAAGATTACAGTGTACTTTATGTATTATGAATTTTCAATTTTTTGAATTTGCCCCAGGGCTCCGCCCCGTGCGTCACGACGCTCATAGGGAACGGAGCCCGGCACACAGAGGCATCGGGCAGAGGACACAACCCACGGACACAGCGGGGGGACATCGCAGGATTTCTGGGGACAAGGTAAGTATACTGCACCAGGATCCTGCAATGCAATCCCGAGTGTGGCTCGGGGTTACCGCTAATGGTACTGAAATTTAACCCCCGAGCCACACTCGGGAAAACTGCCAGGGAGGTTAAACTCAGCCTTATACCCCGTACAAACGGTCGGACATTGATCGGACATTCCGACAACAAAATCCTAGGATTTTTTCCGACGGATGTTGGCTCAAACTTGTCTTGCATACACACGGTCACACAAAGTTGTCAGAAAATACGATCATTCTGAACGCGGTGACGTAAAACACATACGTTGGGACTATAAACGGGGCAGTAGCCAATAGCTTTCATTTCTTTATTTATTCTGAGCATGCGTGGCACTTTGTGCGTCGGATTTGTGTACGCACGATCGGAAATTCCGACAATGGATTTTGTTGTCGGAAAATTTTATAGCCTGCTCTCCAACTTTGTGTGTCGGAAAATCCGATGGAAAATGTGTGATGGAGCCTACACACGGTCGGAATTTCCGACAACAAGGTCCTATCACACATTTTCCGTCGGAAAATCCGACCGTGTGTACGGGGCATTAGAGTGCTAGAAACAGGGGTTTATGAAAATTATAAAAAAATAACAAAAAAAGACAATGAACATGAAACGTCTCTCTGGTGAAAGAATATGTAACGACTTGATGGGGGTAAATCATGTCAGCATAGGGCGGGTAGCCCCAACAATTATCATGGGTATGAATAGCTGTGCAACTTTTAACCAATACCTACAGCTTTAAAGAATTTGTAAATGATTCTGTTCTTGAAACTGAGAAAAACTAGTAAATCAAGATGTGGGACCAGACATCAAGTGGAGCCAAACAATTCCACCCTGGTTCAAAACAATTACGGTATAATTGATTTATGGATTTGCTATCAGAATCAAATTGTATATCATATGTTGTCATCAAGAGCCCAGCGAATATAGTGGGTGAAAGTGACAGACCCCACCAACGCCTAAGTCCCATCAGCAGCATTCAACTTATATGAATGAAAAAAACAAAAAACCTTGAAAAAAAAATAAAAAATGGAGATATGTCCACTGTTGCATATGAAGTTGCTATAAAGGTATAGAACTTATGAGAAGCTTCCATTAGGAACAACTGAAAGTAAACATAACTTTTTAGTCTGTTTTTAATGGAATCAGCGTTTCCTTTATAGTACAAAAGATGGCTGCGTTGGATTATAAATGATTATAAAAAATTCTGTTCTCAGTCTGTAATGTAATGTGGAAAAAATATGTGTTAAAGCTTGTAGTACCATTTTATGGCTGTAGATATCAGTGTATCCTCATCTTCTGGTTTAGTTTGGGCCTTCAAGCTGTGAAAAATAACTTTATATACAGTTAGTACATAGGGCTAATATCCCAGTTTTTTTATATAATCTGGTGTTTTGCGAACAATTCAGTGTAATCTGTTCCAGCACCCCTTTCCCTTTTGTTCTTGTATATGACTCTGTGTGTGTATTTCATTGTACTTTTCACTTATAAAATCAATAAAATTATTGATTAAAAAAAAAACTTGTGCACTAAATAGATTGCACTGATAATGACTGATCCATACATTTTAATTACGTAGCGGTCAGGAATAGCAGCAAGTGTCTTAAAAAAAAAAAAAGAAACTCCCTAACGTTGGTTCTGCCCTAAACACACTTGACTGGTGAATCCCTTTTGTACAAACTCTGTCCCTTGTGTCATGTGATTTTTTTTACGTGATACCCATACACACCTAAAAATAAGAAATCAGCTTAAATCAACTGAAATGTACTTTTTAATCTTCATGATCCATGCCTTTATATCTACTTTTAATGCACATGCACTCAAAATACCTGAAAATCCTGCCAGTCTCCCAGGTCTCTGGCAGCTTCCTGTTCTTTTCAACCAATGTAATGGGTTCAGACCAGTGGTAGCGTTGACAGACATGCCCACTTCAGCTTTGCAGGAGCACGGCGAGTTTGAAGTCCCATAGTCAGCCAGTGACATCATTGGCTGGCATGTCCAAACACCAGTCCCCCTGTACTAGTTGACACCGGCTCCCATATAGAGACTTGTTCTGATAAACTCAAAAGAAGGGACTGTTCCCATCCACCACAGGCTGCAGATACAGCCATAAATAGAGATCATCTGACCACTTTTTTTGAAGCTTTGAAAAAGTTTCAAACACCTTTATGTATAGGATAGGATGCAGGTTAATGACACTTTAATGCTGGGATTAGATTAAGCATGAGGTCTGCTTTATATGCAGGGCTATTTTTAGCGTTTTTCTGGGGACAGTCGCCGGTTCTAGGAGGCTGTCCCTGGATGAAAAATCTGTCCCTCAGTTGTGTCTCCATTTTTAGAAATGACACGTATCTAACCTTGGCAATTACAACTAGATCGACCATAGCCACCACACTACATACTCTGCATGTTCTTCCGCTTGATACACTCAAGGAATCCCTCTTTGTGGGTGTAGTTACCATTGGTGGTGGGATTTCATGGGTGTGGTTATAAGTGGGCATAGTCAGTAGGATGTTTCTAGATTTTTTTTCAAATATCTTGTCATATTAAGAGTTATCTGACTGCATTAACCCTATATCTTTAGGCAAAGGCCCATGAGTGTCTTATAGTAGCCCTGACTGGAGGCTGATATCAGTATATGGACACAGCATTTGTAGGCAGGGCTATCCACATGGGGGCACAATGTTCCATTAACAGGCACCACTAACAGGCCTAATTTCCCTTAGCTCATGTTAGTGTGTGTCCCCACTCCCGAAGGGAGCCACTCCGTGTACCTTTACCAACACATATACAGTCCCATGCCCACTTTCCTACTGGCTGAACTGATTAAGCATGCCCCAGATAGGCCAAGTAATAATGGAGGCAAGTCCAATGCATTTTTCAAAGCTTTATTTTCCAACTTCAGGGTGGACAATGATACCAGATGTACAACTTTAGTGAATCCAATTCCAGCAGCTATACAACTTCAGAGCACAGTATGTTCCATACTTTGCTCCTCATCTGGCATTTGACTGCTTTCTGCACTTTTCCTAGTCTGGCGTGCTGCTAGACATGTCCCCAATTTCAGTCCCATGCATGTTGTCAGGACTTCACCAGGTATTCCCCAGCAGGGGAACACCAGACACCCAAAGCTTTACATATTGGCAAAAAGGGCCCCACTAAAGTCCATGGGGGCCAACTACAGAGCTGAGCTCCTAACTTTGTGCTCTCCCCACTAAATCTAGTTGCACCCTGTAACTCACTCACTATATACGGTATCTCACAAAAGTAAGTACACCCCTCATATTTTTGTAAATATTTTATAATATCTTTTCATGTGAAAACATTGAAGAAATGACACTTTGCTACAATGTAAAGTAGTGGGTGTACAGCTTGTATACCAGTGAAAATTTGCTGTCCCCTCAAAATAACTCAACACACAGCCGTTAATGTCTAAACCACTGGCAACAAAAGTGAGTACACCCCTAAGGTAAAATATCCAAATTGGGCCCAATTAGCATTTTTTCCTCCCCGGTGTCATGTGACTCGTTAGTGTAACAAGGTCTCAGGTGTGAATGGGGAGCAGGTGTGTTAAATTTGGTGTTATCACTCTCACTCTCTCACACTGGTCACTGGAAGTTCAACATGGCACCTCATGGCAAAGAACTCTCTGAGGATGCGAAAAAAAGAATTGTTGCTTTATATAAAGATGGCCTAGGCTATAAGAAGATTGCCAAGACCATGAAACTGAGCTGCAGCACGGTGGCCAAGACCATACAGTGGTTTAACAGGTTCCACTCAGAACAGGCCTCACCATGGTCAACCAAGGAAGTTGAGTGCACGTGCTCAGCGTCATATCCAGAGCTTGTGTTATCGCTTTCACTCTCTCATACTGGTCACTGGAAGTTCAACATGGCACCTGATGGCAAAAAACTCTCTGAGGATCTAAAAAAAAGAATTGTTGCTCTACATAAAGATGGCCCAGAAGATTTCCAAGACCCTGAAACTGAGCTGCAGCACAGTGGCCAAGATCATACA
Source organism: Aquarana catesbeiana (assembly GCA_037953035.1). Classification (NCBI taxonomy): domain Eukaryota; kingdom Metazoa; phylum Chordata; class Amphibia; order Anura; family Ranidae; genus Aquarana; species Aquarana catesbeiana. The sequence goes on along the minus strand of JBBHAA010001420.1, from coordinate 844,849 downwards.
GGACAGGTTCCACTCAGAACAGGCCTCGCCATGGTCGACCAAAGAAGTTGAGTGCACGTGCTCAGCGTCATATCCAGAAGTTGTCTTTGGGAAATAGACGTATGAGTGCTGCCAGAATTGCTGCAGAGGTTGAAGGGGTGGGGGGGGTCAGCCTGTCAGTACTCAGACCATACGCCACACACTGCATCAAATTGGTCTGCATGGCTGTTGTCCCAGAAGAAAGCCTCTTCTAAAGATGATGCACAAGAAAGTCTGCAAACAGTTTGCTGAAGACAAGCAGACTAAGGACATGGATTACTGGAACCATGTCCTGTGGTCTGATGAGACCAAGGTAAACTTATTTGGTTCAGATGGTGTCAAGCGTGTTTGGCGGCAACCAGGTGAGCAGTAGAAAGACTTGCCTACAGTCAAGCATGGTGGTGGGAGTGTCATGGCCTGGGGTTTCATGAGTGCTGCCGGCACTGGGGAGCTACAGTTTATTGAGGGAACCATGAATGCCAACATGTAATGTGACATACTGAAGCAGAGCATGATCCTCTCCCTTCGGAGACTGGGCTGCAGGGCAGTATTCCAACATGATAAGGACCCCAAACACACCTCCAAGACGACCACTGCCTTGCTAAAGAAGCTAATGGTAAAGGTGATGGACTGGCCAAGCATATCTCCAGACCTAAATCCTATTGAGCATCTGTGGAGCATACTCAAACGGAAGGTGGAGGAGCGCAAGGTCTCTAACATCCACCAGCTCTGTGCTGTCCTCATGCAGGAATGGAAGAGGACTCCAGTGGCAACCTGTGAAGCTCTGGTGAACTTCATGCCCAAGAGGGTTAAGGCAGTGCTGGAAAATAATGGTGGTCACACAAAATATTGACACTTTGGGCCCAATTTGGACATTTTCACTTACAAACTACAGTTTATGTAAAGGTAAAAGAAGTTGTACTCACTTTTGTTGCCAGCGGTTTAGACATTAATGGCTGTGTGTTGAGTTATTTTGAGGAGACAGCAAATTTACACTGTTATACACTCACTACTTTACATTGTAGCAAAGTGTCATTTCTTCAGTGTTGTCACATGAAAAGATATAATAAAATATTTACAAAAATGTGAGGGTGAGATACTATATATTCTAAGGGAGGGTGCTACCTAGTGGGAATTATGCTAGCACACCCTTACTCTCTCCCCTACGTCTAAAATCTGGCATGTCCCCATGCCACCAACTGTGGGAAAAATGCTGATACTGTCCATTGTGCAAAAGACTACAATTATGTAAAAAAAAAAATTCTATGGCAATGACACACACTTGAACAGTCACATTACAAACATTACCAAAATAGATTGCAAGAATGCACAAAAGCAATACAATCAGCAGCATTATAGAAATCAGTCAATATGCGAAACAGTGAGACAATTAAATGTAAAACTGTGGATCCACCATGTGGACCCACTTCCCTGAATTAGGATGCCAGTGAACTGAAAGTACTACGTCCTCTGCCGCAGAGCGCAGCACCTTGTCCTTATAAATGTGCCAACCATAATTATAGTCTTGTGGCAATTTTTAAACTCCGGGGTGGTGACATAGTTACTAGCGTCCTGCATCATACGAGGGATCCCCAGGTGATCCCACACCGCACCCGAATCCAATTTCTGGTGTTCAACCTCAGTTAGGTCGAAGACTTCCTCAGGACCGTGTTTATCAATTACAATGGTCTAACTATGGCGACACCACATCCCAACTGTAAAAGATTCTATACACAGTGCTTGCAAATTGACTTTTAGGTGCCCATGGACTACACATAAAAAAATACATATTCATAGACAACTTTTCATTAAAAATACTGTGTTTAACAACCTTTAAAAATAAAATAAAAAAACAATTCAAGCTATAAAGCTCCCTTCTCTCGATGGATACCTGGACATGTCATATATCAAATACATGAAACCACTTTGATCAGCTTGCTCAATATATCAATATTCGAAGGGATCCTGTGTGCCTCAACGTGTTTCGCAGGACCTGACCCGCTTCCTCCGGAGGGAGTGGAAGAGCAAATCATCTGTAATCATGCAAAAAATTGTGAGAGATAATGCAAAACTTTTCACATGCATCATGATTTACTTAATGAGTATCAGTACTTACAGTTCTTTTACATAAAATCCCATATGTATTTGCAGCACACTGCTGTGCAATGCATTCCTAAAAAAGAAAACAACCTCAGTGTGCCTTTACTGTGTAAACTGTAGAAGAGATTAACATACCAATGACTTCTTCACCCTCGATTAGCATGCCAATGACTTCTTCACCCTTACATTATTTTTGCTATAGATGAACGTAGGTTATCAAGTCCTGGGTACTTCAAGTTTCATGGTCAATGTGGCACTGGGTGGCAGGTAAGAAGTTTATTAGAGACTGTGCCCCTCTCTACATCTGAAGCACACAGTGAAGACATCAGGGGTCTGAGGTTCCTAATAACTGCACAAAGTGGGTATATTTCCACCAGCAAATACTGTCATACAGGAGACACGTTGTCACGTACCTGGTCAGAGTATGAAGTGCCGAGGTCGGCCTCCTTTGTATCTCCAGCCCAGGCCCCACTGAGAGTAAGACAGAGGGTGCCAAGGGAAAAGAGGAACACGAGTGCCTGTAAGTGTAAGTTGCAGAGCTTGTGTCAGAAGTCATAACCTCTGGGAGATTCAGGCAGAACATCAAGTCCAGAACTGTGATGATGCTGGGTAGATCAACCGAGATTAAAGCGGAACTCCACCAGGATTGCAGTTTCAGGAAATGTGGCTTGCCAGAGCTCCCAGCAGGCAGGAGCCAGGAGTGCACTGTGTTCAATGGAGCTTGGAAGAAAGGAAGCCAGCTTGGGTGCTTGAAGGAGACGTGGAGCCAGACAGGAAACAGGAGCAAAGCCAAAGGATCAGCAGCAAGCGGGCAGCGAAGTACTAGGACATCAGACAGAAGCAACGTCAGGGATAGGGATGAGCTTCGTGTTCGAGTCGAACCCATGTTCGACTCGAACATCGGCTGTTCGGTCGTTCGCCGAATTGCGAACGGTATGGGCCGTTCGCGCCAAATTCATGTGGCGCGTCACGGCCCATAATTCACTGCGGCATCGCAGTGCATTGCTTGCTGATGATTGGCCAAGCATGCACTATGACCCGCATGCTTGGCCAATCACAGCGCCGCCTGAACAGAGAGCCGTAATTGGCCAAAGCCAACGAGGCTTTGGCCAATTATGGCTCAGGGGATTTAGTACACGCCCCACACTATATAAGGCCGCCTGCACGGCGGCCCTGTGCAGTGTGTTCCGGTGTGCTTAGAGAGAGAGAGAGAGAGAGAGACAGTGTCATTTCATTTGAGTTAGCTAGATTAGGCAGGACAGTCAGTCAGTTAGCTGCACTTAAAGTGTATTGTGTATATATATGCATCCCAGGTGTTGCATATATATATATATATACACTGTATTCAGTTTAGCTAGATCCGTTCCTGTTATCTTCTAGACTATTTACATTTAGTGCAGCGCATCCTGCTCACAGTGTTCAGCTAGATCCGTTCCTGTTATCTTCCTACTGACAGGCAGGCTTGTCTTGTTACAGTATATAAAGCTACCTGAAGAAAATTACTGGTGTTCTTTTGATCCTATTAGTACCACGGTCAGGCAGCTAGACTATTTACATTTAGTACAGTGCGTCCTGCTCACAGTGTTCAGCTAGATCCGTTCCTGTTATCTTCCTACTGACAGGCAGGCTTGTCTTGTTACATTATATAAAGCTACCTGAAGAAAATTACTGGTGTTCTTTTGATCCTATTAGTACCACGGTCAGGCAGCTAGACTATTTACATTTAGTGCAGTGCGTCCTGCTCACAGTGTTCAGCTAGATCCGTTCCTGTTATCTTCCTACTGACAGGCAGGCTTGTCTTGTTACAGTATATAAAGCTACCTGAAGAAAATTACTGGTGTTCTTTTGATCCTATTAGTACCACGGTCAGGCAGCTAGACTATTTACATTTAGTGCAGTGCGTCCTGCTCACAGTGTTCAGCTAGATCCGTTCCTGTTATCTTCCTACTGACAGGCAGGCTTGTCTTGTTACAGTATATAAAGCTAGCTGAAGAAAATTACTGGTGTTCTTTTGATCCTATTAGTACCACGGTCAGGCAGCTAGACTATTTACAGTTAGTGCAGTGCGTCCTGCTCACAGTGTTCAGCTAAACCTACAAGTTAGTGGGGTGCGTCCACCTCACAGTGTTCAGCTAAAGCTACCTGTAGAAGGTTGGTGGTGTTCTCATACTACAGGCAGGCAGTTGATTTTGCTAGCTGCAGTATCAGTATATATATATATATCTATATCTATATCTATATCTATATATATATATATATATATATATATATATATATATATATCCCAGCTTAGTGCAGCTACAGGCCATTAGTATGTCTGGAAGGCCAAGAAGGAGAGGCAGACAGTCACAAGCCAATAAGAGAGGGCAAGCAGGCTCTGTGTCTAGTGCTGGTCGTGGAGACGGTGCATCCTCATCAGCACGTGGCCATGGGACACGCTTGGCCTTTTTTTCGGCAGCTGGCCGTGTTGAGCCGCAACATGCGGAAGACTTGGTCGAGTGGATGACCAAGCCGTCCTCATCCTCCTCATCCTCTCTCACCCATGCCCAGGGTGCTTTGTCTGGCAAAGCAGCGGCCTCTTCCCTCGGCTCAATGTCATCAGTGACTCCTTCCCTAGCTCCACCATGTCCTCCTGAGGAGTCCCTCGAACTGTTTGACCACAGTGTTGGGTACATGCTCCAGGAGGATGCCCAGCGTTTGGAAGGCTCTGATGATGATACTGAGCTCGATGAAGGCAGTAACATGGGCATGGACAGAGGGGGTGCCCAAGAAGGACAGCAATCTGGCAGTCATGCTCCCCCTGCTGCAGCATACTGCCAGGTTTGCTCCAGTGATGAGGAGGGAGGGGATGATGAGCTCACTGACTCAACGTGGGTGCCTGATAGGAGAGAGGAGGAGGAGGAGGAGGAGGAGGCGGCACATCACCAACGAGGCAGGATGTCCTCCAGGGGCCAGCCTAAGGGCAGCACATTGACTGCATCACACCCCAAAGCTCCACATGTGCAGGGCGCTGCAGTCTCTGCGCGTTATTCAAAAAGTTCTTTGGTGTGGGCCTTTTTTGAGACGAGTGCATCAGATCGCACCGCTGCTATTTGCAACATATGTCTCAAGCGTATCTCACGTGGCCAAAACATCTCCCGCTTGGGTACCACATGCTTGACCAGACATATGTTGACCTGCCATGCAGTTCGTTGGCAAGCGTATCTAAAAGACCCACACCAAAGAACAAAGAGGACCTCTCCTTGCTCCTCATCAGCTGAGATTTCCAACCCCACTAGACCTCCAGTCCTCTCTGAGTCCTGCATTGAGAGGAATGAAGGTGTAGAATTAGGTGTCACAGCCAAGTACTTGTGGGCAATCTGCTTTTGGTACACCGACGTCAGATTGTACCAGGCAAATTTCCCTGCCCCAGCTGCTGCACCGCCGAAAGAAGTTTGCTCCCAGCCATCCACATGCCCAGCGGTTGAATGCTAGCTTGGAAAAATTGCTAGCACTTCAACTGCTGCCTTTTCAGTTGGTAGACTCTGCCCCCTTCCGTGAGTTTGTGGAATGTGCGGTTCCTCAGTGGCAGGTACCCAAACGCCACTTTTTCTCACGGAAGGCGATTCCGGCTCTCTACCGGCATGTGGAAGGCAATGTCCATGCCTCGCTGGACAGGGCGGTCAGCGGTAAGGTGCATATTACCGCTGACTCATGGTCCAGCAGGCATAGACAGGGACGTTACCTAAGTTTCACGGCGCATTGGGTGACTCTGCTGGCAGCTGGGAAGGATGCAGGACAAGGTGCAGTAGTGTTGGAGGTTGTTCCGCCACCACGCCTCCAAAATGCTAATGATTGTGACACACCTCTCTTCTCCACCCCCTCCTCTTCTTCTTCCTCCATGGCCTCTTCCTCGGAACCAGCGGTGCTCCGTAGTCGTTCAAGGGGCTACGCAAGTACGCAGGCCAAAAGATGCCATGCGGTGCTTGAGCTGGTGTGCTTGGGTGACAGGAGCCACACTGGGGCAGAGGTTCTGTCAGCTCTGCAGGGGCAGGTTCAGAGGTGGTTGACGCCACGCCAACTTAAGGCAGGAATGGTGGTTTGCGACAATGGCACCAACCTCCTCTCTGCCCTCCGACAGGGACAAATGACTCATGTGCCCTGTTTGGCTCACGTCCTTAACTTGGTGTGCAGCGGTTCTTGGGCAGGTACCCGGGCTTACAGGATGTCCTGAGGCAGGCCAGGAAAGTCTGTGTGCATTTCCGCCGGTCATATAATGCCAGTGCTCGGCTGACGGACCTCCAAAAGGAGTTTAACCTGCCCAAGAACCGCCTAATCTGTGACATGCCCACCAGGTGGAACTCAACATTGGCCATGCTGCAGCAGCTGCACACGCAGCAGAGGGCCATCAATGAGTACCTGTGCGACTATGGCACCAGGACAGGGTCATGGGAGCTTGGTTTTTTTTCCCCACACCAGTGGGCCATGATCAGGGATGCATGCACTGTCCTGTCACCATTTGAGGAGGCCACGAGGATGGTGAGCAGTGACAGTGCATGCATCAGTGACACTGTCCCCCTTGTCCACCTGTTGGAGCACACGCTGCGTGGAATAATGGACAGGGCACTTGAGGCAGAACAGAGGCAGGAAGAGGAGGACTTCCTTAGCTCTCAAGGCCCCCTTTATCCAGACAGTGTTCCTGCGTGCCCGCCGATCACACAGGAAGAGGAGGAGGAGGAGGAGGAGGAGGAGGAAGATTGTGTCAGTATGGAGGTGGAGCCTGGCACTCAACATCAGCAGCAGTCTTTAAGGGATCAGTCCCAAGAAACACATGGACTTGTACGTGGCTGGGAGGAGGTGGCTGCGGACGTTGTCGTCCTTAGTGACCCAGAGGACTCCGGACCGAATGCCTCAGCAAACCTACGCTGCATGGCCTCCCTGATCCTGCAAAGCTTGCGTAAGGATCCTCGTATTCGTGGTATCAAGGAGAAGGACCAATACTGGCTGGCAACCCTCCTTGATCCACGTTACAAGGGTAAGGTTGCGGACCTTATCTTGCCATCGCAGAGGGAGCAGAGGATGAAACATCTTCGGGAGGCCTTGCAGAAAGGTCTGTGCAACGCGTTCCCAGAGACTGGGAGGTTACAAACTCCTGTTTCTGGACAACGTGTTGCTGAGGCTTCGGTCAGTCAAAGAAGGAGCGGTGGAGAAGGTGGCCGTCTGACCGATGCGTTCAGACAATTTTTTGGTCCGCAGCCCCAAGGTATGATCGGTTCCAGCAACCATCGCCGGCGTCTGTTTTACATGGTGCAGGAATACCTAGGGGCAAGATCAGACTTGGACACCTTTCCCACCGAAAATCCTCTGGGTTACTGGGTCTTGAGGATGGATCACTGGCCAGAGCTTGCACAGTATGCAATTGAGCTACTGGCCTGTCCTGCATCCAGCGTTCTTTCGGAACGCACATTCAGTGCTGCTGGAGGCGTGGTAACCGATCACAGGGTGCGTCTGTCCACCGACTCGGTCGATCGACTGACCTTCATAAAAATGAATCAGTCTTGGATCACCACCAGCTACCAAGCACCTGATGCTGATGTAACCGAATAATTTTTTTTGAAATCTCAGATCCCTTCAAAGACTGCCTATGCTGATGCTGAGTGACTATCCCTGAGTAATTATCCTCTTCCTCCTCAATCATCACGCTGATAGCTTGTAAGAACATTTTTGGTTCTGGGCGCCACCACCAGTGCCTAAGGCACAATTTTTCAGCCCCTGTTTAACAGGGGCGTGTAATTACAATTTTTGATGTAATACTTTGCAGCAGGGCTCGTTCCTGCATTCCAACTAGAGTGTCTGTGAGGGGTTGCAGTGTTGTGGCACCAGCACCAGTGCCTAAGGCTCAATTTTTCTGCCCCTGTCTAACAGGGGCGTGTAATTACAATTTTTGATGCAATACTTTGCAGCAGGGCTCGTTCCTGCGTTCCAACTAGAGTGTCTGTGAGGGGTTGCAGTGTTGTGGCACCAGCACCAGTGCCTAAGGCCCAATTTTTCAGCCCTTGTTTAACAGGGGCGTGTAATTACAATTTTTGATGCAATACTTTGCAGCAGGGCTCGTTCCTGCGTTCCAACTAGAGTGTCTGTGAGGGGTTGCAGTGTTGTGGCACCAGCACCAGTGCCTAAGGCCTAATTTTTCAGCTCCTGTTCAACAGGGGCATGTAATTACAATTCTTGATCTAATATTTCACAGCAGGGCCCTGTGAGGGCTTACAGTGTTGTGGCCACAGCAACACCTAAGGCCCAAATTTCTGCTGAGTATATAGGGCAGGCCCCTACTTTCAAACATCTAACTTACAAACGACTCCTACTTGCAAACGGAAGGAGACAACAGGAAGTGAGATGAAATCTACCCCTAGGAAGGGAAATTCTCTCCTGTAAGAGTTAATATGGGAAAAAAAAATTCTCTTTTCCACTGATGCTTTCCAATCCTTGTTCCACAAAAAAACCCAAATTTTCAAAAAACATTTTTTCATTGGGACAAAAAGTGAGGTGAAATCTTCTGAAGAGGAGGAAAGACAGCAAAACAAATGTCACAGGGGTGATAACCCTTCCCTATGTTTTCCAAAAAGCTTAAAAAAGATTTTTTGGCTGGAGCTAAACACGTTAAAAACGTACCCGTTCAAAATTACAAAGAGATTCTACTTAACAACAAACCTACAGTCCCTGTCTTGTTTGCACCGCCTGTATACTGCTGTCCAGAGTATATAGGGCCTGGTGGCCCCACACCTTTCCTTATTTTAATTTGGGTGCGGGGTTCCCCTTAATATCCATACAAGACCCAAAGGGCCTGGTAATGGACTGGGGGGTACCCATGCCGTTTGTCTCACTGATTTTCATCCATATTGCCATGACCCGACATTACATTAAACCCGCAAGCAGTTTTAAATGAGATTTTCCTTTGAAAATGACATTTGGTGCAGGGACTGTTCTAAACACGGGAAACACGCGTCACTTTACAGGCATACTATAGACACCCCCCAGGTACGATATTTAAAGGAATATTTCACTTTTTTTTTTTTTTTACTTTAAGCATCATTAAAATCACTGCTCCCGAAAAAACGGCCGTTTTTAAAAGTTTTTTTTGCATTGATACATGTCCCCTGGGGTAGGACCCGGGTCCCCAAACCCTTTTTAGGACAATACCATGCAAATTAGCCTTTAAAATGAGCACTTTTGATTTTGAACGTTCGAGTCCCATAGACGTCAATGGGGTTCTAACGTTCGTGCGAACTTTCGGTCCGTTCGCAGGTTCTGGTGCGAACCGAACCGGGGGGTGTTCGGCTCATCCCTAGTCAGGGATAAGCCAGAGTCAGGAACCAGTAATCAGCAGTATAATTGGAATCCAAGGGTATTTCAGTGGTAAGCCAGGTCAGCAACAGATGATTTAAACAAGATATAGGCAGGTCACAGGGAAACAGCTGAAGACCAGTCAGCATTGTGCAAGGGTCAGAGAGTCCTTTAAATGGGCCATCTGGCACTAAAGAGAGCTGTGGAGCGCGCTCCTGCGAGTGCGCACATTCCTTTGCGCATGCGCGTTGGCACCCCTGCAATCAGCCAAGTTCCGTAAGCATGCAGGCATGCGCCTGATACGCTACAACAGTTCTCTTACACAAGTCAACATTCTTATGAAATGAATACATTTAAATTTAGGTATAACTAAAAGCCAAAACTTGTTTTTGAATAGCGTGGAGAGGAATTAGAACACCTGGTGACCTTTCTGAAATTATAGGTCACAGTATGTAAAAGAACAAGCTCAGTAATATAGAGGTAATATAGAGGTTGGATAAAAAGTTTAGTGCAGCAGCATACTTTTGGTAGTAAAACAGTACATTTTGTATAGAGATGTACACCTCAGGCCAAAAAGAGGGACAAGTGAGGCGGGACAAGTGAGGCTGCACAAGGGACAGAAGAATTTGGTCTCAAAAGAGAGAAAGTCCCGTCATATGAGGAACAGCTGGGAGCTTTGGTTAAATTAATGAAAATCACAAATTTTGAGTTGTCATAGAATAGTAATAGAGGGGATATCTTCCACTGGAGACACTAGTTCTGGTGACAACTAGGGATTCCCTAATGTTGTAGGGTGTTCCTTTCACTTTCTATTTTGGTTATCATGCTGGAAAGGAAGGGAAATCTCCCCAGTGGGAGTTCAGGGTAGCATAACTCATACAGACAGCTCTCTGATGTCTCCCCCTCCCCTGAATCTGGATAGTTGGAGAACATTCTGGACGCTGGAGGGTGGAAGTTAGGAGGGCTGTTCTGCATATTTAGGCGTGCTTAGCCAATCCCTAGGAGATGGGACTGGCAAGTTAACCCTTTAATAGGAATGAGTCATGCTGGGAAGGGGAAGTTAGGTGGAAGATGGAGATGCAGTGCTGAGGGGACTGTCGGTAGCCCTCGATGGACCCCTGCCGGTGAGGGACTCTTTCTTGGGCCGGGGCTCAGGTGTTGGCCTGAGAGGATCCTGACAACAGAAGAAGTTTGGAAGGAGTCTTCCCTGAGAGGCAGCAGGAGCAAGGAGGATAGTGCGAGTACTACAGCAGGGTGCAGGGACTTACAAGGGAAGGGACTGCTACCTGTAGCAGGTCTCTCTGGAAAATCAGGTAGACTGGTGAAGAAGCAGCCAGGTGGGTTGGTGGAAGAGCGGCCAGGTGGGCTAGCATTTCCTGTGGTGGTAGTGCTGGGATAAGTATCTACAAAGGAGTTGGGGGTAGTCCAGCATGCAGTTCACAATACTTTGTGCTATTCTCTAAGGGACTTAAGCTGGATACACACTATGTTCTTTAGATTTTTTCCTTTAGATTTACCAAAACCATATAATATGAGGTCAAACCTAAACACTTTAAAATTTGTATGCAGTCATGAAGGCCCTTGCACTACATAGTTGAAGGTAAATCTGAAGGAAATCGGACAACAAAAGTTGCATATTATGCATCCAGCTTAAGAGTGCCTAGCTTGTAAAGGGCTGTTGCTGATCTAACAGAGACTGTTAGCTACCAAAGAGGGATCAATCAGAGCTGTACAGACCAATTAGGAGGAATAAATTGAAGTAGCACAGGATAAAGGAGAAGAATCATTCGGAGCTGTAAATATGGAGGAAGTTGTCCCTGGCTTTGTTACTGTCAAGTTGGCTATCCCATAATTCCTATCCCCATCCAAGTTATTACCCCCTAATAAAAACACAAAACAAAGCTCAAAGACTGTTCCCTGTGTTTGGATGAAAGCTGAAGTTGTTGTGTGTCTGGCTGTGCAGCAGTAGGGAACCCAGTCATCTGTAACCCCTGCAGGGGGGTAGTGCTACAAATACAATATGTAGAAAAAGGTGTATTTACAATGCTTGCACATACAGTACATCCACTGACTCACCGAAAATCTTCCCGGTCGACAGTTGGTTTGTAAACAAAGGGGTGGGAACGATATCTGACCAACCACCATGGTCATTGACCAAATACGGGCATGGCACCCCACCCATCTGTTTACATTCAGCTGACCGCCGGATATTTCCAGTGGACCGCTGAATGTCTGGCCAGTAATGTGTCACTGGCTGCTAGGAAGCTGGTTGGTTGTTGTCTTCCTAACAACCAATATACAAAATGTGCAGTGCTGTGAATAAAGTGCAAAGTGCGAATCAACTAATGACATAAAATTCATCCAATATGTAGCATAAATATCATTAATTCCAGTCACGTGCAAAATATGTGTACACAATGACATTAAAAAAAAACAAATGTATAAAGAATTCATAAACATTCCACATAAAACAAAAGTCCCAAGAGAATCTTGAAAGAGATTAAGCCCAGAAGTAGACCTTCAGAGCCAATAGAAAGTGGTATTTCTAACCAACCAATGTACAGCAGTCCATGTATAAGTGAAACATATCACCAGAGAGAAAGATGTGAGGATAACCTGGAAAGCCCTCTAGAAAAAAATCACTCCACCTTGTGTTAGAAAGGGGGGTGGGGGGGGGGGGCTTACCAGATAAGTTTGACCCCCGGTTAAGGTGGTCAAAATAAGCTTCAGTGAAAAAGATGGGACATCAACAGGGTGTAATAACCAATAACAACCAGCCTGAGCGAGAAGCCCCCATTCAGCTGGAGGTTCCGCTTGGCGGACTGGTAAGCAAACCATTTAGTTTCCCAGTTTGTCGAACAGGCAAAGTTCAAACCAAATTCTACTTCAGTCTGAATCTCATCATTAGCACTAAATATTTTTGTGTTTATCCAACGTTATACAACAATGAGATATTCATGATGGAACGTTAATTTACCTATTTACACCTGTGGGACAGACATATACAGCAGATGCTCAATACCATGAAGGTTGCTGTTAGGGCACATCTCAGATTCCATATCCTAAAAAAAAAAAAGAATTTAAATGAATTAAATTGAAGCCAGTGAAAAGTAAAATCTAGTGTAACTAAAGATGCAGATGTTGACAACTGAGTCACTTTTTGGTACTCCTAGACTTTCTAGAGATTAGATCTCCCCATGGTTATTCCCATCTCCTTCCGCCTTTTACACAGAACAAGGGAATGGGGCAGGGTACCTTCTCTCTGGAGTCTCTATCCATGTCTAAAACTGCCCCTAAACCCATATTTTCATGTAAAATTGGCAAATGCCTACAATGTGTATTATTTCCTCAAATTCTATACTATAGAGAAGGGAATCTCAATTAGCATGCTTTGTCTTGTCTTTCTTTATTCCTATGTAAAAGGGTATCTCATGGAGTACTCTTGGTTATAAGATATGCATCCCTGTCGCCATCAATCAAGGTAGGAGGGGGAAGTGACGTCATGTCACCTAGTAAGACTGCATCTCATTATCATGGAAACACTGACGCTGGGTGGCAAATGTTACTTCCTGCAATTATGTGAATGCCCACCTAAATGCTTGCCCACACACAGGTCCTTTGGAATAAACAGTGAACACGTGACCTGCATTTGCAAGATGAAAAACAACGTATTGACAAGTTTTATAAAAAAAATCTAAGATGAATGGACAAAATGCATACTGTACATTTATGTATTTAAATAGGTGTATGTGTTTTCTAAACTTTACAACCACTTTGAGGTACCAGAAACTATCAGTAATGGGGGAGTGGAAGAGTGTTTTAAAATGCCACTGACCACCCATGATTGCTTAATTGTTTCGGGAGGCTTTAAAATGTCACTGACCAACAATGTTATAGGATTGTTTATGATAGGGGTTTAAAGAGGAAGTAAACCCTGATGGGTTTTACTTCCTCTGTCATTCCCTGCAAAGTAAAAGCATAATGGGCTAGTATGCATTGCATACCAGCCCATTATGTGGCACTTACCTGCAATCTAAGCCCACGCTGTCCCCACTGGTGGAAGCATCCATCTTCTTCCCTATTCCTTCCATAGGGCGCGTACCCCGGCTCTGTGACTGGCCCTTAGTTGGAATGGCGGCGCCTGCACCTGATCCAATGGACCGACACTGCGGGCTACCTGGACAGGTAAGTGTCCTTATTAAAAGTCAGCAGCTACAGTGTTTGTAGCTGCTGACTTTTAAAAAAAGATTGTTGTGGCTGGAACACCGCTTTAAGGAGGTTAAGTGCTACTGGCCACCAAATATTAAGGGATTGTTTTTTTTCTTTGGGGGGGTGAAGTGTTTTGGGTTTTTTTCATTCATACAGTACATTGCAATTTCAACTTCTTCAGCTTTTATTTTCACTACTAACGGAAGACTTGCGCAAGGCTTTAGTAGGCAACTTTTAAAGGTTAAGCCCACCTCAGTCGATATTTTCCTTGTCAAAAAGAAGTTTATTGAGTATACAATGTTATAAAGATACATAAAGTAAGTTTACAAGGATCTATAAAGTAAGCTCATTGTTTTACAGTAGGGTTTATATAGGTAAATATCATGAAATTTCAAATATTAAACATTGGGTTCACGTAAACCTAGATTAAAGATATATATCATTTCCTTAGTTACTTTTGTAGGTATTTAAATGATTTATACCTACTATACATATTGTTTACAAGTAGAGTGTATATAGGTCAAATAAATTCTGATAATGAGCTTTAATCGTAAGGTGGAGAAAAGGAAAGAGAAAGAAGAAAAAGGGTTGAAAGGTAGAGGTATGGTCCACAAGGTTGTCCCGCTCGTCAGTTTATTATTCTTTTTAGTTCTCTTTGAAGCCTTAGAATGGGTGTCTCTGTAAGTCATTTAATCTGTTACCATGGCAACAGGACAGAGTCATTGAAGTTTGACAGGAACTGTTGTTTTATCCAAGGATGCCAAAGTTTTTCAAATTTTGGAATTTGATTTTGATCGATGGCTACCATCTTAGCATGGGACATTGTATTATTCATTCTGTGAATTGTTTCTGCTAGTACCAATGTAGGAGATTTCCATGCCTTGGCCACTGTTTGTTTTGCAGCCGTTATTAGTTGGATCATAAGTTTGAATTGAGAGAGTGTTAACCATTCCGGTTTTAGATTAAGTAAAGTTAAATATGGTTCTGGTTGTATTATTTTTTTAAATATTTTAGATGCAATCACGAAGACTTCCTTCCAGAAGGTTTGAATTACTGGGCACGTCCACCATATGTGTAAATATGTGCCTATTTCTGGGCATCCTCGAAAACAAAGAGCTGAGGTATTAGGCGAATATTTTGCCACTCTAGCGGGTACAAGGTACCAGCGAGTTAGGACTTTATAATTTGTCTCCAGTGCTAAGATGTTGGGTGAAGATGACTTAGATGTGAGCCATATGTTAGACCAGTCCGTGTCTTCTAAAGTTCGTCCCAGGTCCTCCTCCCACCTCTGAACGTAAGAGGGTCTATTAAGATTTGCTACTCCATATAATTGATTATAAAGTGATGAAATTGTACCTTTAGCAAATGGATCTTTTGTACAGATTGATTCAAAAATGGATAATTGGGATAATGGTGTATCCCCCTTTAGGAATGGTGTATAGAAATTTTTGATTTGGAGATATCTAAATATCTCAGAGTTTGGTAGATCACATTTTTCTCTAAGCGATGGGAATGAAAGGAATGATTTAGATGCTATGAAGTCATTTAGTGTCTGAATGCCTGATGTTGTCCAAGCTTTAAAAGAATTTGGGTAGATCCATGCCGGATAAAAGGCCGGATTTCTGATAAAAGAAAGGAGAGGATTGTGTGGAGATTGTAACTGATATTTGGTTTTTAGTTTATCCCAGAGAGATAAGAAGTGTTTAGTTATGGGATTATGAATTTTAAAGCGGTCTTTAGGATCAAGCCATAATAAATTTGATATTAATAGAGGGTAATTTTCTGAAGCTTCTATAAATACCCATAATGGGATTTCCTGTTTTGCATGGTAGTTGGACAGACTGGCCAAATGTGCTGCTCTGTAGTAGTTAGTAAAATTAGGGTATCCCAGGCCTCCTTTATTTTTGGGAAGATGTAGTGTGTGTATAGGTATACGTGGTTTAGAAGAGACCCATATAAACGAAGTTGCTCTTTTTTGTACTATTCTCAAAAAATAGGAAGGAATTGGAATAGGGAGGACTCTGAATAGATAAAGCAATTTGGGTAGAATAGTCATTTTGATTGCATTAATCTTCCCTATCCAGGATAAAGGAAGTTGCGACCATTGTTTTATTAGATTTGTGATCTGTCTTAATACAGGAGGATAATTGGTTGAGAATAAGTCAGAATGAGATGCTGTTAAATGAATTCCAAGATATGGGATTGATTTTTCTGCCCATGTGAATGGGAGTGCAGCCCTAGCCGGGATCATTTCCATGTTTGTGAGTGAAATATTAAGCACTAGGCATTTCTTAGGATTAATCATAAGGCCGGATAGGGCTGCAAATCCATCAAGAGCTGGTATTAAGTTAGGACCAGAGACCTGTGGTGATGATAGAAAAAGTAATATATCGTCTGCAAATATACAAAATTTGTGTGTAATACCTCCTACTTCAATGCCAGTTATAGTTTGGTTTGTTCTGATGTATTGGGCCATGGGTTCGAGTATAAGGGCAAATAATAAGGGAGATAATGGGCAACCCTGTCGGGTACCTCTTTCGATATTAAAGGCTTCAGATTTGTATCCAGCATATTTTATATAGGCTTTGGGTTTATTATATAATGCTTTGATCCATGTTAAAAAGTGGGGTCCAAAACCCCATTTTTGTAATGAATATTGCATATATTGCCAGGATACTGTGTCAAATGCCCTCTTAATATCGAGAGATAGAAAACATAAAGGGATTTTCCGTTTTTTAGCAATATGTGCCAATAACACTGCCCTGCGTATATTATCGCCTGCCTGTCTATTTGGCATGAAGCCTACTTGATCTCTATGTATTAATTTTCCTATAATGCTATTGAGGCGTTTTGCTATTATTTTTGCTAATAATTTAATATCGAGGTTTAACAGAGAGATAGGCCGATAATTCACACAGGAAGTATCATCAGAAAGGGGTTTTGGGATCATACAAACAATTGCCATTAGTGTTTCTTGCCGAAAAGAATGTCCATCTAGAAGTTTGTTAAAAGTTTCAGTGAGAATGGGAGAGAGTATTTCTGAGAATGTTTTATAGTATAAAGCCGAGTAGCCGTCTGGGCCTGGTCTTTTGTTAAGTTTTAGGTCTTTTATGGCGTTAGCAACTTCATCTATAGTTATAGGCTCATCCAAACTGCTTTTTTGATTCTGAGATAACTCAGGTAAGGTTATTTTTGAGAAGAAGTATTCAGCCTCTGTAGGATTAAATTCATTGTTTGTCTTGTATAAAGTTGCGAGATGTGAGTGAAATTTATGGACTATTTTAACTGGATTACAAGTGTAAACATTTTTTGATAATTTCAAACGTATTGGTTTGAAAGATTTGTTAGTTGAATTTAATGCCCGAGCCAAATATGTACCTGGTTTGTTTGTATTCATGTAGAAATTGTGTTTGGAGCGTTTGAGGGATTTATCAACTGACTCAGTGAGAAATAGATCGTATTCCAATCTAGATTTTTCCAGATGAGATTTTGTACTCTGAGATGGATTATCTTGAAATGATATGTAGGCTGCATTAAAATTGAGTTCTAGTTTTTTTGCTAGATTTTTGTGTTCCCGTTTAAATAGTGCCATTTGTCTTTGTATTGTACCACGCAAGACAGGCTTATGAGCTTCCCACAGTGTTATTGGGGAGATGTCTGTTGTATTATTAATTGATATGTATTCCTTTAAAGCTTGTTCAATGGCCATCTGATGTAGTGGGTGTTTGAGCATTATGTCCGGTAAGTACCACGTTGGGTCATGCGCTTTTGGTATGGCTGAGGCTATAGTAGTGTATACTGCATTATGGTCAGACCACGGAATCGGAATTATATCTGATGCAATAATTTCTGGTATCATTCCTATTGTTAGAAAAATATGATCTATTCTGGTGAAGGTTTGATGAGGGTGCGAGAAATAAGTGAATTTCTTTTTCATTGGGTTACTTTCTCTCCATGAATCTACCAGATTGTATTTGGAAAGAAGTTGAGAAAAAGGTAATCTAGAGGTTATTTTGGATGGTGTAAAAGGTGATTTATCTAGAAATGGGAGGAGGACCTGGTTCGAATCCCCACACATTATCACTGTTCCTATTTTGTGTGTATTAATCACTTGTAATATATGTGAGAGGAATGGTGTAGGTTGTTTGTTAGGAGCGTAGTAGGAAATCACCGTGATTGCTGTATCCATTATATAACCCATGAGTATCAGGTATCTACCTTCTGGGTCTTTAATTTCTGATGATAAGGTGAATGGTGTGGATCGGTGAAATGCAATTAGAGTTCCCCTTTGCTTGGTACAGGCAGAAGCCGTGTAAATTTGTTGATAAAAAGGAGAAATATATTTTGGAGTAGAATCTTTGGTGAAGTGTGTTTCTTGGAGGCATACTATGTGAGCCTTCTTGTTATGGAAAGTACGGAAGGCTTTGGTCCTTTTTTGAGGGACATTTATTCCCTGAACATTCAGGGAAAGTATATTCAGTGGTGCCATGGCAATAGATCAAATAGTTTTGACTTACTTTTTGTTATGCAGAGCTGACTGCGCAGATCAACCTGTGTGGACTGAAGAGATGAATAGATAGAAAAGAAACCAGTGAATTCTGGAGTAAAGAGTAAACAAAAAACATATGAGATTAGATGATACATTGTATAAATTATTTTTTGCAAGTAATCACAATTTACCCGTGAAAGAGAATAAATATCTCTCTCAGGGGAATAAGTGCCTTCGTCACACTCCCACATAATATGGTTGGGAGAATGAGGAGGGCTAATGGGGGTACACGGGTCTTCCGCTTACAGGAGAGAAGTGCTATGTCAAAAGACATCAAAATGATGTTTCATTAATTGGAGTGCAGAATATAGTTTTTGTTGAAATTATTTATTCCAGGGTGGTTGTATATGGTTAGTCTTGCCCTAGGCTAAATAATTCAGTTAGAAAGGTACTGTTAATAACTTTGGTATTGATGAAGATAGTTTGAATTATTTTGGGATTTTAACCCTTTTAGAGTAAACAATTACATATTTTATTCATATGTAACTGTTTAGATATGTTAACTCATAAAATTGAGGTTGTATTGCTTCAGATTAGAATAAACAAAAACATAACTCTAGGAACTAGTTAGGTAATAATATATTTGTTTTAAGAAAAGAAAGAAAAAGCTTCCATTACTTCTGGATTATTGAACATATTTGTCCTAAAAAGTAATAAATCTATTGTTATTACCTGATAATATATAACTGAACAAGAATTTCCTTATTTCACTTGTATATTCTAAGGCTATATGAATCAGAAGTAATAAGAAATATAACTGGAATGTAATATGATCCCACACAGTGTGTGACTATCAGAATGCAGTTACATTCAGTTATAAATATAGGTTTTTTATAGAGAACCATCTCTTAGTATAATAAATGAAGAGATATCAGGAATTAGGATGTCAGTCCATTGAATCTTCTTGGTCCATGGATGATGTGGCATAACGGCCTCTTTTGTGAGAATAATGATTCCCATTTTGTTCTGAAATTTTCTGGGTGCTGCCTGAAGGTGAAGATGATGCCATTCTTCTGCGTGTGGGAGTGTTGCTGCTTGTGGGTTCTGTCAGATTTAATTTTAAAAGGGTTTGTTGTAGTTCATCTGCTGATCTGCTTCTGTAAATTGTACCTTGGTAGTTAAATCTGACTGAAAAGGGGAAGCCCCATTGATACATAATGTTGTGGCGTTGCAGTTCCATTAGTTGGGGTTTCATGAATCGTCTTTAAGTAATAGTAAGTTGGGATAGGTCAGCAAAAATTTGATAATTGTGTCCTTGAAAATTAAGTTCCTTTTTTTCTCTTGCAGCAATTAGTATTTGTTCTTTCGTTCTGTAATAATGAAATTTTGTGATTATATCACGTGGGGGTCCGTCTTTCTTTTTGGCTGTGAGGGCTCTGTGTACTCTGTCCAGTTCTAAACGTTCAATAGGGATATCTGGCTTTAGTTCTTGTAATAGAGCAGTAATAGTAGATTGCAGGTCTGTCACAGTTTCAGGTATTCCCCTTATGCGCAAGTTTGAACGTCTGGCTCTATTTTCGTAATCTTCAAGCTTAGTTTGAAGTATTAAATTCTCTTTTTTTAATTGTTCCAATTCTGTTATATTTTCTTGGGTTGTAATTTCAATTTCATCCATTTTTATTTCTAAGGCTGCGGTGCGGTTTCCCAGCTCTCTTATTTCTTTGGTTAGGCTTTTTGTTATTTGGTCTGAGGTTTGTTTTAAAGCCTTATGAAGCATCTTTTCAAATTGTAATAATATTACTCGGGATTCTGAGGAGGCTTGTGGAGAAGTTTGTGAGAGGATTTGTTCTGTATCTGACTCAAATGGAGAGTCTTGCTGTGACATTTTCTGTCTGTGAGAGCGCCATGATGCTGTATATTGTGAGGTGACTGGAGCTGCTTCAGCTGCAGTGAGTGCCTGTGAGCTCTTTGTGAGGTGATTTTTATTTCTGCCACGGTTTTCTCCCAGTACCATATTTCCTGCCCAAACTTTCACAGTTTGTTCCCTGGGGCAAAAAGGTTCAAATGGATACCTTTTGAGCCTGCAGGCTCCGCTTTGTCCTTCTCTTCTCTCCTCAGCGGTGTGGAGCTCTAACAATGCATGTCTGCTCCGCTAGGCTCCGCCTCCTGCCCCCCTCAGTCGATATTTTAACCACCTCAATGTATATATATTTCTTCCTTTCGATAAAAGTGTGGCAAAAAATTAGACCTTGGGGTTGGGGTTTTTATTATTGTCCTGTCATTTTATATGTTCACTATACAGTAACTGTTTTCTTTCACCAAAGTTTGTCTTTTTTTCCTTTACACAGTAAAAAAAACAATGGTTATTAAATACCCCCAAAAGAAAGTTCGATCTGTATCAAAAATCAGTTGGGTACAATGTTGATAGACCAAGTAATTATCACAACACTGAAAACCAAAAGGTGGTCTGGACAGGAAAGCTGGAAATGTAACATGCTGACCTGAAGTGGTTTAAGCAAAAAGTCTTAATTAGGAATACAAAAAAAAAGGGTGATTAACCACAATTTAGCAATCAAAGCTCCTAATAAAGAGTTTTTGGTTAAGTAAAGAACACAAATACATGGTTCAGGACTATAGAGTTTAAGAATGAGATGGAGGAAACAAACTTAGTTTTCTCAAAGCTTAATAATATTTGCACTGGGCCCTGGTGCCCAGATAGTTTGTAGAGCTTTGGGTGGGATGAGGCCTCTATTCATAGGTCCACATCCTATTTGGTAGCCAGACTTCATTATTAGTCTCTGCTGTTGGAGACTGCTGCTGAGTAAAAAAGCTGAGTGCTGACAGAACACTAAAAAAAGGTATATGTGCTGCCTAAATGTTTTGGGGGCACCTTGTTAGTTAGGAACTTATTAAAGTTTAGTACGTAGCTCACAGGGGCGTCAGGAGGGGGTGGCTAGGGGTGGCTGAAGCCCCAAATGTGACCCCGAAAAGCCCTAAATCTCGGACATTTATTTTAAAATTATTAGCCCCCTATGAAAAGTGCGGCGCCGCACTGCGCATGAGCGAGGATGAGAGGCAGGACATGTGAGGTCATGATAGTTGGCACGCACCAACGTGATGACGCGGCCGGCCCCTACCTTCATAAAGTGGCGGCCGGCGGGAGTCAAAGCACGCGCTAACATCGTCACAGGCAGCGAGCACGCAGCGGCGCAGCCAGACTGACTCAAGGTCGGAGGAGGTCCCGGAGATGGAGAGTCGGCCACCATCACAGCGCACTTGATCTGGACCAGCCGCCGCGCCTGCCGTCCGGACTCAGGACAGGAGGACCAGCATGCGACCAGGCCAGGGCAGGCCAAGCAGCAACAAGGTGACACTGACTGACCTGACCTGTCTGCTGACTAGCTGAGTGAGGAGCGAAGGTGAGGCGGGGCGAGGGTCGCGAGTCGAGGCAGCGGCACTGCCTGGCACTTAGTCTGCAGCCCGGCAGCAGCCAGGCCTACGCGTCGTGGGCCACGCCGCCCACACGGCACCACGCACTTGACTTGAAGTTGAGGTGAGGACACCAGATGCAGATGGGCAGAAGTTCAGAACAAGAACAATGAACTGAATGCCGAAGTTGCACTCACTGACTGTGGCCTTGTGGAAAAGCCGTGCACTTGAGTATTTGATCAGGCGGCGGCTGGTCCTGTCTGGACTAGTCTCTCATCAATCATCATACCTGCTGCCAGTGGTGGGCGGACGGTGGACCGTGTGGTCATCATGCTTCATGAGATGGGCGCAGTAGCGCACTACAGGTAACTATATGCAATTGCATGCTTATGTCTGATCACAATTACATTGATGTTAAAACAAAATCTATAGTCTAATTTAAATCACATTCACAGACTGTGTTTATTAACCAGTTGCCGACCGCCGCACGACGATGTACGTCGACAGAGCGGCACGGGCAGGCAAAAGGGCTTACCTGTATGTCCTTGCCTGCCCGCGGGTGGGGGGTCCGATCGGACCCCCCCCCGGTGCCTGCGGCGGTCAGCAAATCTCCCCCGGTGATCGGTGGTGAGGGGGAGGCCATCCATTCATGGCCCCCCCTCGCGATCGCTCCCAGCCAATGGGATCATTTCCCTGCCTCTGTATTGTACACAGAGGCAGAGGAAATGATGTCATCTCTCCTCGGCTCGGTATTTTCCGTTCCGGCCCGAGGAGAGAAGACTGTAATGTGAGTGCACAACACACACACACACACACAGTAGAACATGCCAGGCACACAATACACCCCCAATCCCCCCCCCGATCGCCCCCCGATCCCCCCCCAATCACCCCCCCCCTGTCACAAACTGACACCAAGCAAGTTTTTTTTTTTTTTTTTTCTGATTACTGCATAGTGTCAGTTTGTGACAGTTACTGTGTTAGGTCAGTTACTGTTAGCACCCTTTAGGTCTAGGATACCCCCCTAACCCCCCTAATAAAGTTTTAACCCCTTGATCACCCCCTGTCACCAGTGTCACTAAGCGATCATTTTTCTGATCGCTGTATTAGTGTCGCTGGTGACGCTAGTTAGGGACGTAAATATTTAGGTTCGCCGTCAGCGTTTATAGCGTCAGGGACCCCCATATACTACCTAATAAAGGTTTTAACCCCTTGATTGCCCCCTAGTTAACCCTTTCACCACTGATCACCGTATAACCGTTACGGGTGACGCTGGTTAGTTCGTTTATTTTTTATAGTGTCAGGGCACCCGCCGTTTATTACCGAATAAAGGTTTAGCCCCCTGATCACCCGGCGTTGATATGCGTCGCCCCAGGCAGCGTCAGGTTAGCGCCAGTACCGCTAACACCCATGCACGCACTGTACGCCTCCCTTAGTGGTATAGTATCTGAACGGATCAATATCTGATCAGATCTATACTAGCGTCCCCAGCAGTTTAGGGTTCCCAAAAACGCAGTGTTAGCGGGATCAGCCCAGATACCTGCTAGCACCTGCGTTTTGCCCCTCCGCCCGGCCCAGCTCAGCCCACCCAAGTGCAGTATCGATCGATCACTGTCACTTACAAAACTCTAAACGCATAACTGCAGCATTCGCAGAGTCAGGCCTGATCCCTGCGATCGCTAACAGTTTATTTGGTAGCGTTTTGGTGAACTGGCAAGCGCCAGCGGCCTAGTACACCCCGGTCGTAGTCAAACCAGCACTGCAGTAACACTTGGTGACGTGGCGAGTCCCATAAGTGCAGTTCAAGCTGGTGAGGTGGCAAGCACAAGTAGGCACAAACACAGGCCCGTTGTGCCCATAATGCCCTTCCTACTGCATTTGCCAATCCTAATTGGGAACCCACCGCTTCTGCAACGCCCGTACTTCCCCCATTCACATCCCCAACCAAATGCAGTCGGCTGCATGAGAGGCATTTTCTTTATGTCCTCCCGAGTACCCCTACCCAGCGAACCCCCCCAAAAAAGATGTGTCTGCAGCAGGCGCGGATATAGGCGTGACACCCGCTATTATTGTCCCTCCTGTCCTGACAATCCTGGTCTTTGCATTGGTGAATGTTGTGAACGCTACCAGGCACTAGTTGAGTATTAGCGTAGGGTACAGCATTGCACAGACTAGGCACACTTTCACAGGGTCTCCCAAGATGCCATCGCTTTTAGAGAGACCCGAACCTGGAACCGGTTAGTTATAAAAGTTACAGTTACAAAAAAAGTGTAAAAAAAAAAAAAAAAACAAACAAACAAAAATATAAAATAAAAAATAATAGTTGTCGTTTTATTGTTCTCTCTCTCTCTATTCTCTCTCTATTGTTCTGCTCTTTTTTACTGTATTCTATTCTGCAATGTTTTATTGTTATTATGTTTTATCATGTTTGCTTTTCAGGTATGCAATTTTTTATACTTTACCGTTTACTGTGCTTTATTGTTAACCATTTTTTTGTCTTCAGGTACGCCATTCACGACTTTGAATGGTTATACCAGAATGATGCCTGCAGGTTTAGGTATCATCTTGGTATCATTCTTTTCAGTCAGCGGTCGGCTTTCATGTAAAAGCAATCCTAGCGGCTAATTAGCCTCTAGACTGCTTTTACAAGCAGTGGGAGAGAATGCCCCCCCCCACCGTCTTCCGTGTTTTTCTCTGGCTCTCCTGTCTCAACAGGGAACCTGAGAATGCAGCCGGTGATTCAGCCAGCTGACCATAGAGCTGATCAGAGACCAGAGTGGCTCCAAACATCTCTATGGCCTAAGAAACCGGAAGCTACGAGCATTTTATGACTTAGATTTCGCCGGATGTAAATAGCGCCATTGGGAAATTGGGGAAGCATTTTATCACACCGATCTTGGTGTGGTCAGATGCTTTGAGGGCAGAGGAGAAATCTAGGGTCTAATAGACCCCAATTTTTTCAAAAAAGAGTACCTGTCACTACCTATTGCTATCATAGGGGATATTTACATTCCCTGAGATAACAATAAAAATTATTTAAAAAAAAAAATGAAAGGAACAGTTTAAAAATAAGATAAAAAAGCAAAAAAATAATAAAGAAAAAAAAAAAAAAAAAAAAGCACCCCTGTCCCCCCTGCTCTCGCGCTAAGGCGAACGGAAGCGTCGGTCTGGCGTCAAATGTAAACAGCAATTGCGCCATGCATGTGAGGTATCACCGCAAAGGTCAGATTGAGGGCAGTAATTTTAGCAGTAGACCTCCTCTGTAAATCTAAAGTGGTAACCTGTAAAGGCTTTTAAAGGCTTTTAAAAATGTATTTATTTTGTTGCCACTGCACGTTTGTGCGCAATTTTAAAGCATGTCATGTTTGGTATCCATGTACTCGGCCTAAGATTATCTTTTTTATTTCATCAAACATTTGGGCAATATAGTGCGTTTTAGTGCATTAAAATTTAAAAAAGTGTGTTTTTTCCCCAAAAAATGCGTTTGAAAAATCGCTGCGCAAATACTGTGTGAAAAAAAAATGAAACACCCACCATTTTAATCTGTAGGGCATTTGCTTTAAAAAAATATATAATGTTTGGGGGTTCAAAGTAATTTTCTTGCAAAAAAAAAAAATTTTTTCATGTAATCAAAAAGTGTCAGAAAGGGCTTTGTCTTCAAGTGGTTAGAAGAGTGGGTGATGTGTGACATAAGCAAATGTTGTGCATAAAATGCCAGGACAGTTCAAAACCCCCCCAAATTACCCCATTTTGGAAAGTAGACACCCCAAGCTATTTGCTGAGAGGCATGTCGAGTCCATGGAATATTTTATATTGTGACATAAGTTGCGGGAAAGAGACAAATTTTTTTTTTTTTTTTTGCACAAAGTTGTCTCTAAATGATATATTGCTCAAACATGCCATGGGAATATGTGAAATTACACCCCAAAATACATGCTCTTGCTTCTCCTGAGTACACTTTTTGGGAGCCTAGCCGCGTACGGGACCCCGAAAACCAAGCACCGCCTTCAGGCTTTCTAAGGGCGTAAATTTTTGAATTCACTCTTCACTGCCTATCACAGTTTCGGAGGCCATGGAATGCCCAGGTGGCACAAAACCCCCCCAAATGACCCCATTTTGGAAAGTAGACACCCCAAGCTATTTGCTGAGTGGTATAGTGAGTATTTTGCAGACCTCACTTTTTGTCACAAAGTTTTGAAAATTAAAAAAAGAAAAAAAAAAATTTTTTTCTTGTCTTTCTTCATTTTCAAAAACAAATGAGAGCTGCAAAATACTCACCATGCCTCTCAGCAAATAGCTTGGAGTGTCTAC
Organism: Aquarana catesbeiana; assembly: GCA_037953035.1. Taxonomy (NCBI): domain Eukaryota; kingdom Metazoa; phylum Chordata; class Amphibia; order Anura; family Ranidae; genus Aquarana; species Aquarana catesbeiana. The sequence continues at coordinate 818,973 of JBBHAA010001420.1, read as the reverse complement.
TTTCCAAAATAGGGTCATTTGGGGGGGGTTTGTGCCACCTGGGCATTCCATGGCCTCCGAAACTGTGATAGGCAGTGAAGAGTGAAATCAAAAATTTACCCCCTTAGAAATCCTGAAGGCTGTGATTGGTTTTCGGGGCCCCGTACGCGGCTAGGCTCCTAAAAAGTCCCACACATGTGGTATCCCCATACTCAGGAGAAGCAGCTAAATGTATTTTGGGGTGCAATTCCACATATGCCCATGGCCTATGTGAGCAATATATCATTTAGTGACAACTTTGTGCAAAAAAAAAATTGTCACTTTCCCGCAACTTGTGTCAAAATATAAAATATTCCATGGACTCAACATGCCTCTCAGCAAATAGCTTGGGGTGTCTACTTTCCAAAATGGGGTCATTTGGTGGGGGGGTTTGTGCCACCTGGGCATTTTATGGCCTTCAAAACTGTGATAGGTAGTGAGGAGTAAAATCAAAAATGTACGCCCTTAGAAATCCTGAAGGCGGTGATTGGTTTTCGGGGCCCCGTACGCGGCTAGACTCCCAAAAAGTCCCACACATGTGGTATCCCCATACTCAGGAGAAGCAGCTAAATGTATTTTGGGGTGCAATTCCACATATGCCCATGGCCTGTGTGAGCAATATATCATTTAGTGACAACTTTTTGTAATTTTTTTTTTTGTCATTATTCAATCACTTGGGACAAAAAAAATGAATATTCAATGGGCTCAACATGCCTCTCAGCAATTTCTTTGGGGTGTCTACTTTCCAAAATGGGGTCATTTGGGGGGGTTTTGTACCGCCCTGCCATTTTAGCACCTCAAGAAACGACATAGGCAGTCATAAATTAAAGGCTGTGTAAAATCCAGAAAATGTACCCTAGTTTGTAGGCGCTATAACTTTTGCGCAAACCAATAAATATATACTTATTGACATTTTTTTTACCAAAGACATGTGGCCGAATACATTTTGGCCTAAATGTATGACTAAAATTGAGTTTATTGGATTTTTTTTAGAACAAAAAGTAGAAAATATCTTTTTTTTTTTAAATTTTCGGTCTTTTTCCGTGTATAGCGCAAAAAATAAAAATGGCAGAGGTGATCAAATACCATCAAAAGAAAGCTCTATTTGTGGGCAGAAAAGGACGCAAATTTCGTTTGGGTACAGCATTGCATGACCGCGCAATTAGCAGTTAAAGCGACGCAGTGCCAAATTGTAAAAAGTGCTCTGGTCAGGAAGGGGGTAAATCCTTCCGGGGCTGAAGTGGTTAAAATAATTTTGTAAAATTGAATGTTGGTTTTATCTAAGTCTTTATAGTCTGAAATAAATTAGAACATTACCTACCTAGATTACAGTCATACGGTACCTTACCCATTTATTATATATAATATATACTTCAATATATAATTCCACAAAGGAAATGAGGACAACTTGGCAAGCGACATTTTTTTGTATGTATTAATCACAATTTAACACTTGGAAATGCTGACAACCAGAAAATATATTTTTATACTGTATATTGCTTTTGTCTTTTTCTAATAGTATTTTATGTGCAACATACAATCAACATCAAAGTATATTTTTTGGAATGGCACCCAAACGCATGTCAACAATGCATACTAATATGCAACAACAAAACAGGTAAAAATCTTTCTCTCCTTCTCCTCTCTTTTCTCCTCTCTCTCTTTCTCCTCTCTGTTTCTCCTCTCTCTCTTTCTCCTCTTTCTTTTTCTCCTCTCTTTCTCCTCTTTCTCCTCTCTTTCTCCTCTTTTTCTCCTTTTATCTCCTCTTTCTCTCTTCTCTTTCTCCTCTCTTTCTCTTTCTCTCTTTCGCCTCTTATTCTTCTCCCCTTTTTCTCCCATGTTGGACTATGTATGGTTCAGGTGGCGCCGGCGGATTGCTCCTGGTGGTACATAATAATTTGAGTCGAGCAAGCATGGTGGTGGGAGTGCCAGCGGGAGTGGAACCCTATTTACTTTGTACATGCCCATTGGAGGTTTCATGTAGTTTAGAGCAAGCACCATTAGCACTACTTATTGCTAGCCTAGCACATTCACTTTTAGATATATACTATTAATATTTTGAGGCCAACACAGCCCTGCCCTGCTGCCTGTTATGTTTTTAACATGATTCACGTTACAGATAATAAATTGCTGATGCTATCAATACCTTGCCAATGCCATTGATTCATTTAGGCTGTAATAAAATGTATTTGTCATCTAGTAGAATTAAAAAACTCCAACCCGGTATGTGGTTTGTATATCGCATAATGTTTTTGGCCAAACACAATGTAGCTGTTGACAGCTTTCCGCTTTCCCTTCATTAGAAGTTGGTCAGACTGAGTTGATGGGCACTGGTGAGGCTGAGCCTTAATGGAAGGAACACCAAAGAGGCAAAAACCCCCTACGACAACAGGTAAGTAGACAATAAATTTTAAATAAAAAATAGATTTTCCAAAAAATGACACTTCATTTACAATTTTCAATAGTCTTGCCATAAAGATTTAAAGTTTTTCAATAAAAGTAATCTGGAGCATGGAGACTGTCTGTCAGAAGGGTTTATTAATTTAAAAATCTGTCATGTGAGGTCACGGTGTTGACACTACCAGTAGAAAAGTTTCTAACAATCCCTAAGTTTCAAATGACAGCGTCTCATTTATTTAAAGGCTCACTGTAGGACAGTGATTTTTACCCTTGGCCCCCCAGATGTTTTTTGAACGACATTTCCCACGATGCTTGAATACACTTCAGAGTATGCGCATCATGGGAAATGTAGTTCCAAAACATCTGGGGTGCCAAGCTTCTGCATCACTAGTGCTCTAGCATCATAATAACCCTATACTGGTTATGTTTAGAGTACACATTTAAATGATCACTGAATTACATCTACATAACCACTTTTTAGTGCTTTTTGCATATTTGCACTACAGAACGTGTTCCATAGGAAACCTTGTTAAATGAACTGTAATGCAAATCTTCAAAAAGCACTATAAATGCAAAGGCGTGAATAATCCAGCCTTACACACACTGCTTGTCTTCATGAGCAGAGCAGTAGAATTCTGCTTCTTGGAATTGGAGCATCAACTGAACAGCCGGTTGCCACAGTTACAATGCCGGCGCCGCCGAACGGAGGGGGAGACAAGCGGGGCTTCGATCCCCCGCATCGCTGGACCCTGGGACAGGTAAGTGTCCGATTATTAAAAGTCAGCAGCTGCAGTATTTGTAGCTGCTGACTTTTCATTTTTTTTTTTTTTAAATGGGAACCCCTCTTTAACATGGTTTCCTGTAGTAGTTGACATCTGTGCATTTTATGGAAAGGGCCAGTCCGCCATGGACTTTTTTCTGGTTTTTGGTTACATAGAATTAAATGGATCAAAACAAGCATGTATTTAAAAGCGCAAAATGCACCTGCCATATGAAAACTGTAACCATAGCAGGTTTGAATAAGGCCTTAACGAATGAATGCCTACATATCACAAAATTTATATCCGCCTTTGAGAGCTCAAAGACCTGAAACGGTGTGGGCCATGTTTCGGTAGATAAAAAATATGTCAAACGATTTTCAATTTTCAAGTGGGATGTTGCCAGCGCACTCTTGCAACCACTGCTGCAGCCTGTAGTGAATAGTGGGTGTATACTTTTTATATACAAGAAGAAACTAATCTCACTAACAATAAATGCACATATAAATTTAAAATACGATTTAAACATGGATAAAAAAATATATATACCAAGTTCAGGAAAGCAAACTCTAAATTCGAAATAATTTCTTCATAGGATATGGATATCAGAATTTTTTTCAGCAAAAAAGGGTCAAACGCAGCAGGAGAAGCTGAGCCTGAGTTTCAGGAAGAAGCCGTGAGCACGGATCAAATTTCAGAATGTGATGACAGTATTTTACTTGCAGAAGAAGGCACTTCTAGTACCACAACAGATACAGAAGTGGGTGATGGATCCATTGATATGACTGCAGTTTGTGATGTTACTGATCTAGGAGATGTGGATAGTGGTTCTATGCAGCCTAAACTAAAGCAACATCCCTATGAAATGTTTGGTTCAAAGCGATCATTCCAATTTCACTGGTTTGAAAAATATAATTGGCTAGAATATTCATGTAAAAAAAATACTGCATTTTGTTCTTGTCGAAAGTTTGCCCCAAAACGCAAGAGGCAATTAACCACACAAGGTTTTAAAAATTGGAAACGTGCTTTAGATTCCTTTAAGGAGCATGAAAGAAGTGCTCTTCAAATTTCTAGCATGTTGGCATGGGCAGCTTGTAAAGATGCTAAAGTGCGTGGAAATGTTGTAGAACAAATAAAAAAAGCTACTGAACTCCAAATTCGAGAAAGGCGAGTGTATCTAAAACGAATAGTTGTAACCACAGTGCTTCTTGCCAAGCAGGGCATATCATTTCAAAGTCATTTAGAAGGAGAAGGAAGCCTAAATAGAGGCAATTTTAAAGAGTGCTTAAATTATTTACAGAAATTTGATCCTTTCCATCAAAGGTACAAGCCTCCAGGCAATGCTACGTATACTTCACCTTCATCACAAAATTATATCATACAGTGCTGTTCAGAAGAAGTAACAAGTACAATTGTTAGCCAGTTAAAGAAATCTGGAATGTATGCCATAATGGCAGACGAAGCAAGGGATAAAAGAAAAGAGCAACTTGCTATCTGTGTACGCTACGTTGAACCTGACACAAGTGCTGTAAAAGAACATTTCCTGGGATTTTGTGAACTGAAAGATTTAAGTGCAAATTCAATAACAGAATCTTTGGAAGATTGCCTCACAGTTAATGGTTTAGCCAATGTCCTCTGTGTTGCTCAAACATACGAAGAAGCTGCAGTTATGAGTGGCGTAATTGGTGGTGTACAAGCAAAGTTTCAGAAAAAACATCCTAAAGCTATTTATGTTCACTGTTATGCCCATGAACTAAACCTTGTACTCTGCTATACCTGTAAAGCAATCCCAGAGGCTTCAGATTTTTTTCAAACACTAGAAAACATTTTTCTTTAGTGTATCTTTTACACAGTACCAAATGTTCATTGATGTTCAGGCGCAACTTGGACTAAAAGAAACAGAACTAGTACAGCTCTCAGAGACACGTTGGTCTTGCCAGATACGTTCCATTACTGCCCTAATACGCAACTTTCCAGCTGTTGTGCTGTGTCTTAAAGAGGAGAAATCTGCCATAGCCACTGGCTTGTTGATTAAATGGCGTAAGTTATCAATGTGCTACTGCCTTTTTGCATTTGAATTGTTACTGGCTACTACAGAAGGTTTCCATAAGTTGCTTCAGAAGGATAACCTAGATTTGTCTACTGCAGTATAAAAAAGATGTTTGTACTTCATTAAGATCTTTAAGAACCAATGCCAAATCAAGAGATATACTTCAAAAAGCTGTTTCTTTGTTTGACACAGAGAATCCACAAACATCCAGGCAAATTAAAAAACAAAAATGATGGAAGACTTTGTGTACGAAGCCAGACCAACACCACGTGATCATTTGTCAAGTGAAGATGATCTTAGAACAAAAATCTTTTACCCTTGCTTTGACCGAATGCTCTCTGAATTTACCATCGTTTCTCAAGCATTAAAGAAAATTTGGTCAAGGGCATTGAGGCATGCAACCCACTTTCTTCATCTTTTCTGTCAGAAGACATAAAGGCACTTGCACAACATTACAAAATAGATCTGCACTATGAAGAAGTAATTGTTGCTAAAAACTTCTTTGAAAGCAAAAAACAGGAAGGTGCGGTACTAGTGCCGCGTACACACGGTCGGACTTTTCGTCTACAAAAGTCAGACGGACGCCGACGGACTAAAGCTGGCTGACAATCCGATCGTGTGTGGGCTTCCCCAGACTTTCAGCGGACTTTTCCAACCTCAAATCTGACGGACTTTAGATTTGAAACATGCTTCAAATCTTTACGTCGTAACTACGCCGGACCCAGAAATCCGCTCATCTGTGTGCTAGTCTGACGGGCAAAAACCCACGCTAGGGCAGCTATTGGCTACTGGCTATCAACTTTCTTATTTTAGTCCGGTGTACATCATCGCGTACGAATCCGTCGGACTTTTGTGTGATCGTATGTAGGCAAATCTGCACGTAAGAAAGTGTGCCGCAAGTCCGCCAAAAGTCCGCCAAAAGTCTGTCGAAAGTCTGTCGGACAGGATGTCGGACTTTTGTAGACGAAAAGTCCGACCGTGTGTACGCGGCCTAACAGTACAACACATTTGCAAACTTTTGGATCCTTTAATGTTTAATTGTCCTAACAATTCCTGTGAGCAGCTGCTCTTGCGAAAGATCATTTAGTGCTTTGAGATGTCTTCATACATGGTTCAGAGGTACAATGGGGCAATCAAAGCTTCATCATCTTGCAGTTCTTTCCATTGAAAAGGGTGTTTTGGAATCTTTGTCTGATGAATGTGTAATTGATCATTTTGGTAACAAACAATCACGAAGGCATACCAAACCATTACAAGCACTTCAATAACAAAACAGAAGGTGCAGCGCTAATAAGTGAATGATAAGAAAGGACTAATAAGCACAATACAATCCACCACAGTGTGTGAAATAATCAGTCCATATAATCGGTCCACATGGATCTTCAAAGAGTGGAAAAATGCATGCTTGCAAAAATGGTGATTCCAGGAGCCCACCACCACGGTAACAAATGGCCTCTCACCTGATGTAATGGACCCTTTGGTTATAGAGGGTCAAAAACGCCTTATTCGTAAACCAATGGATATGCAGCATATCAGTCAAGGGTCAGGTACAGGACACTCCAATTCGACCTGTCTTAAAAAAAGAGGTCCGGTCAGCGTTGGTCACAGCTGCATTTGTTCATTTGAAGAAGCAGAAAATAGTTCTGTAGACATGCCGTGCTTCCAAACAAACTTGTGTCTCTCAATGTGCTTGTCCTCCCTCTTGTTTGTTCCAGCCTGTTATGCAGTATCTGCTTGTGCTGTGTGAGCACTGAACAGCTGATTGACGTCAGAGGGTAATGCTCAGGTGATGCTCATGTCTCCCTAGTAAATGCACTGCATCTAAAATGAGCCCAGATTGAAATAGAGTGTTGGTTGAGTCCAGAAATTCTAGGGTGTAGGAGATATTTCCAGTCTGTAATTTACAGTTCAAGCCTACTTGTCCCAACACTCTCAGCCAGCAAACTTTCTCTAGAGCGGAGGTGCATGCCCACATGGATTCACTGATGCTGGCAGGTGATCTACATAGCCAGGATGGAAACAACCTGTGGACCTTGAGGGGGGGCCATGTGAACCTCACCGCCTACACGTTTCGCTCCTCCCACTGACTGAGGCTTCGTCTGGGCATGTCAGTCAGTGGGAGGAGCGAAACATGTAGGCGGTGAGGTTCACATGGCCCCCCTCAAGGTCCACAGGTTGTTTCCATCCTGGCTATGTAGATCACCTGCCAGCATCAGTGAATCCATGTGGGCATGCATGTCCGCTCTAGAGAAAGTTTGCTGGCTGAGAGTGTTGGGACAAGTAGGCTTGAACTGTAAATTACAGACTGGAAATATCTCCTACACCCTAGAATTTCTGGACTCAACCAACACTCTATTTCAATCTGGGCTCATTTTAGATGCAGTGCATTTACTAGGGAGACATGAGCATCACCTGAGCATTACGCTCTGACGTCAATCAGCTGTTCAGTGCTCACACAGCACAAGCAGATACTGCATAACAGGCTGGAACAAACAAGAGGGAGGACAAGCACATTGAGAGACACAAGTTTGTTTGGAAGCACGGCATGTCTACAGAACTATTTTCTGCTTCTTCAAATGAACAAATGCAGCTGTGACCAACGCTGACCGGACCTCTTTTTTTAAGACAGGTCGAATTGGAGTGTCCTGTACCTGGCCCTTGACTGATATGCTGCATATCCATTGGTTTACGAATAAGACGTTTTTGACCCTCTATAACCAAAGGGTCCATTACATCAGGTGAGAGGCCATTTGTTACCGTGGTGGTGGGCTCCTGGAATCACCATTTTTGCAAGCATGCATTTTTCCACTCTTTGAAGATCCATGTGAACCGATTATATGGACTGATTATTTCACACACTGTGGTGGATTGTATTGTGCTTATTAGTCCTTTCTTATCATTCACTTATTAGCGCTGCACCTTCTGTTTTGTTATTTATGCTGAGGGATTTGAAATTTGACCCTGGTGTTCAGCTGCTGCCTTTTGTTATATACCATTTCGCGCTGATTCATTTTTTATTTCTATTACAAGCACTTCAGCCGCCTCAGTAAATTTAAGTCGCTCCTGAAACTGTAATATTCTAAACTATATCTATAGTAGAATAGTTCAAGAATAACAGTTAATGGTGGTTGGCTTTTTGGGATGCTATGTACAGTATCTCACAAAATAAGTACCCACACACCTCACATTTTTGTGAATATTTTATTATAGCTTATCATGTGACAACACTGAAGAAATTTCACTTTGCTACAACGTAAAGTAAAAGTAGTGAGTGTACAGCTTGTATAACAGTGTAAATTTGCTGTCCCCTCAAAATAACTCAACACACAGGCAGCCAATAATGTCTAAATCGCTGGCAACAAAATGAGTTTACCCCTAAGTGCAAATGTCAACATTGGGTCCAAAGTCTTAATATTTTGTGTGGTCACCAATTTCTCGCACTGCCTTAACCCTCTTGTGCATGGGAGTTCACCGGAGCTTCAAGGTTGCTACTGGAGTCCTCTTCCACTCCTCCATGATGACATCACGTAACTTGTAAATGTTGGAGACCTTGCGCTCCTCCACTTGCCGTTTGAGGATGCCCCACAGATGCTTAATAGGGTTAAGGTTAGGAGATATGCTTGGCCAGTCCATCACCTTTAAACTCATAAGTATATTTCCCAAAGACAACCCTTGGATATGACGCTGAGAATGTGCACTCAACTTCTTTGGTCGACCAATGGCGAGGCCTGATCTTAGTGTAACCTGTCCTGCTAGTTGCTAAACCGTTGTATGGTCTTGGCCACCATGCTTCAGCTCAGTTTCAGGTTATTGGCAATCTTGGAGCCAAGGCCATCTTTATAGAGATCCTCAGTTATTTCCCATGAGGTGCCACCGTGGCATGTATTTTGATCTTCCAGTATGAGAGCGATAACATAACACCAAGTTTCACACCTGAGGCCTTGTTGTAACACTAACGACTAACGAATCACATGAAACTGGGAGGAAAAATGGCTAGTTGTGCCCAATTTGGACATTTTCACTTGGGGGTATACTCTTGCCAGCGGTTTAGACATTAATGGCTGTGTGTTGAGTTATTTTGAGGGGACATCAAATTTCCACTGTTATACAAGCTGTACACTCACAAATTGTAGCAAAGTGGCATTTCTTCAGTGTTGTCAGATGAAAAGATAGAATAAAATATTTACAAAAATGTGAGGGGGTGAACTCACTTTTGTGAGATGCTATATGTACCCCTTTATTGCAAAATTATTTCCTACAGTAAGACAATATCTGAACAAGTACAATTGTTAGTGAATTTAATTGAGAATGTATGCCATAGTAGCAGACAAAGCAAGGAAGGGATAAAAGAAGGCAGCAACTTCGTATCTGTGCAAGCAATGTTCAACCTGACACAAGTGCTGTCAAATCTTTCAGTTCACAAAATGCCAGGAAATGTTCTAAGTGCAGATCCAATAACAGAATCTTCAAAAAAGATTCTCTGGCGTTTCACTTGTGTAGACAATCTCTTCTCTGTCTTGCTCAGACATCAAAAATTAGTTACTGAAAATGGAATATTGTAATACTATACTACAGTTTAAAAATGATGGCACTTTACAGTACAGATTGTTTACTATATGGTAACGAGTTATAATCAGTGTTGCCAACCTACCAGATTGAAATTTACTGAAACAACACCCACAATTTACTGGCACAGTCACGTTTTTTACTGGCGTATCCAAAAGTTACAAAATGCCAGTTTTAAGTGCAAATTTCAGTATTTACGCTACAAACAAGTACAATATGCATTTAGCAATGTGATTTAAGGTAGATATTAAGGCAAAAACATATTTCTTATTTTATTTTCGATATAGTAAATAGCCCAGGGACAGGAATCGAGAGGGCAAGAAATTAGAATGGGCATCACTAGAGATGTAAAATTTCCGGAAATTTTGAAGCTCGGAAAAAAACTGAAATTTTCGGAAAAATTGAAAAAACTGCTACATTAGCACTTTTTTGTCTTTTTTAAAAATGAAAGTCATTCTGTTACTTTAGCAACATAAAATATGACTATGGACAATTTGACTTGGCATAAAATTATCACAACTAGCATATTAAAAATATAGTGTAGCCAAACAATTATCACAAACAGAATTTACTTTTTTATAATATTTATTTGTAACAAAGGGAGCAACAATCTCCTGAACTGCTTACTAGTTTATGTGGAACAGCCAAAAAGCCTCCACAAAACAATTTTCAAAACCAAAAGTAACAATTTTTCATATTTCCTCTCCACATTTTTAAATAAAAATAAAAAACCCATTCTCATAAAAAGAACTGAAGATGGGGGAAGTGTTAAGAAGTGAGTGGGACTAAGTTTCAATGGACATTTAATCAGAATAATTTTCTGAGCTGAAATTGTCAGTATCCGTCTCTGCTTCTGCAGCTACTCTTTTTTGTCCGTCATCACAATTATGAACTTCTAAAAACTTAAGGTTTGACCAGATCGGTTCCTGTTACAATAGCAGCACAACACCTCCTAAAGGAAGAAATGCATACTGTTCTTGCATTGGAGGGTTCAGTTTGTTACCTAGGACTTGCTTGTCCTCACTCATTGCACAGAAATTAGAATAATCTGATATCATACATTTTTTTTTAGAAATGATTTGGAAAATATTTGAACACCCTGTCTTAAAATATTTTATTCATCATGTTAAAATAAAATATTCCACAGTTTTTTTTTTTCCATTTTCAATTTTTCCAATTTTTTGGAAAAAAACAAAAAAGCCTTCAGGAAAAAACGGAAAAAAAACATTCTTTTTACGAATGTTTCCGTTTTTTTTCCGCCCCTTGACATCTCTAGGCGGCACACACACATGAAATTTACTCTCAAAATGACACTGACAGCAGTGTGCAGCAGCACAGATGATGACGGCACCTCACCAACATGACCCCCTTTAGGGGGAATTACATAGGGGGAGGGTTACCTTAGGGGGATTATACAGGGGGGAGAGCTGTGCTGATGCGCTAGCTTGCTCAGTGCCCCAGATTGCTCCGTGGCCCTGGGGGGTGACACCAAATTTTACTGCACCAGGTGGCACCAACCCTAGTGACGCCACTGATGACACGTCCCCTCCTGAGTCACAGTGACCCACTCTCTGCATGCCAGGTGGTCCCTTCAGTCCACTCCCGGCTTGCCTTCCTTCCTGTTCCACAAACCCACACATAAGGCTCCGGCTGCTCTGTTCCCTTGCACTATGACGTCACGTGACACACTGCCGGCACAGTCCGAACATACTGTAGCAGGCACTCGGATGGTCTCGGCCAAGCGTCACAGCCATATTTTTTACTGGCAACATTTTTCTTTCACTGGCATTTACTGGCAGAAGAAAAAGTGCCGATTTTTTACTGGCTGCCAGTAAAAATACTGGCAGTTGGCAATACTTGTTGTAATATTTGTAGTTTTACTACAACAAATTGTTTGCACTTTTATTTTAAGTTTTAAACTTGCGTATTTTCAACTCATGAAGCACCTTGCACCTTTTTTTTGTTTTTCAAGAAACTCCAAATTGTACTGAACAAAAGTACAAATGGCAAAGATCAAGCTATGGCTACTAGTACTACAGTCGAGTTGGAGAATTTCTCCATATTGGTTATTTTTACCTCCATTTTGCATTTTGATCTTTGCTATCGTTTGGAGTTTATTGAATAAACCACTGTTATGTGTTAAATGAGTGTTATAACAAGTGTCTTAAATATCGACTAAGAAACCCATGCCATGTTTAGGGTATTCTCTCCTTCCAGTATACCTCTATGAGTCTGACCCTAAAAGTGGGATAGTTCTATCTACACTCTTAACTTCCCTGGCGGTATGATTATTTCGGATTTTAGGTGCTGAAAGCGGTACAATTATTTTGCATGGAAATTTGGCGTTTTATATTGTAGGCATGTAATTCTTAACAATAACACACTTAAATCTGTCCAAACAAGAGTCTAGTAGATATCCCGGGTTAGATAGAGTTTGAAACACAAAATCATAAATTATAATATAATAAATAACTATAAATAATTATAAAAAATAATAATATAATAATAATAAAATAAATTTCCCCACGATTCACTATCGCTCAATTCTGCAAGTGTTCTAATTTACTATCGCTGTTTTCTAGCTGGTCTAAAGCCACTTTTGACGTAAAGGGACACTTTTTGGTTGCTATGGACAATCTCCAGTTTCCAGGCAGAAAGAACAGTATATATAACGTAAAACTGCATGCAGGGCATGGGCCAAAGCACTGGGGACAAAAGGGATGTGAAATAATTTCATACAGTACTGTAATCTGTAAGATTACAGTACTGTATGTGTTATGGTTTTTACATTTTTTAAATTTGCCGCCTGGCTCCACCCCCGTGCGTTGCGATGCTCGCAGGGAACGGAGCCTGGCACAGAGAGGCTTCGGAGGAGGACGGAGCCCGCAGACACAGCGGGGGACATCGCAGGATCCTGGGGACAAGGTAAGTATACCGCAATGTAATCCCGAGTGTGGCTCGGGGTTACCGCTAATGGGACTGAAATTTAACCCCGAGCCACACTCGGGAAAACCGTCAGGGAGGCTACAAGGTATACTATAGGCACCAAAATAACTTTAGCTTAATGAACCATTTTTAGTGTATTAATCATACCCCTGCAAACCTGCATTCTGTCTCACTGCTCAATTCTCTGCCATTTAGCAGCTAAATCACTGATTGTTTTATGTTTTTGTTTTTCAGCCTAGTCATAACCCTGCCTTGTGTGACTAACACAGCCTCCTTAAAATTTTGCTGTCAAGAGACATCCAATGTTTAGACTTCCTTTTTTTGTACATTGGGGTTGATTTTCTAAAACTAGAGTGCAAAATGTGGTGCATCTGTGCATAGTAACCAATCAGCTTCCAGGTGGTATTGTGAAAGCTGAACTGAACAAGCTGAAGTTAGAAGCTGATTGGCTACCATGCACAGCTGTTCCACCAGATTTTGCACTCTACTGTTTTGTGTTTAAAATGTATCATCTGACTCCTGCACTGTAATTTGCCTGTAGGAGCCACCTCCTGTATGTGCTTAAGGTTCAATTTACAGAGGACTCAGAGGAGATTAAAAACCTCTACAGTGAACAAATTTTGATGGGAAAATTAACCCCTTTTTTCATGGCTGTGTCAGTCACATCCAGGGGAGGGGGTGAAACTAGGGCTGCCTGCATCCATTCCATGGACAGAAACAAAAGTGATTCAATGCCTAAATGGCAGAGAAACTAAAGGTGTATGGTCTATACACAAACTGATTGAGCTAGTTTTGTTGTCGATTACCTGTGGTATCCCTTCTAGTAGTGAATTGATGTGTGTAAGCTGCATTTTATGGGTAGTTTTGGAATTTTATATTTAAACAGATGTGTATTTCACATCAGTGAGTACCTTGCACTCACCAATTCACCAGTAGTGAATTGATATGTGTAACCTGCATCTGTTTGTATTGGATGTTGATAGCTTTGTTTTAAGTATAATAAAAATACAACTTAAGAAATTTTGTATGCATATTTTTTTACTTGAGAGTCTGACTTTACACTTCTGCCAATGTGTTTTAGTGTGTGCATTGCACAAAGGGGGTGTGTGTGCACAATGCCCATGCATATTATCTATTTTGCTCCCTGCATAAGATTACTACTGACTTAAACATAGGTTTATATAATACTCGTCTTGGTGAGGTCAGTGTACGTCAGTTAGACAGGTCAGTGTAGTGTATGTATGTCAGGTAGGTAAGGTGCGGTCAGTGTATTTATGTCTCTACTGTCCGTCAGTGTATGTATGTCAGGTAGGTGAGGTCAGTGTAATGGTCAGTGTGTCAGGTAGGTGAGTTTAGTGCCCATCATTGATGGGCAGCACTGGTAAGCCAGACAGCAACCAGCAAGTTAGCTTACCCCCCGCCACACAACCCCACCACCCAGCCAAAAACACCCATGACACGACCACCCCGGATCCCCCCACGGTGCCACCATCGGCCTTCAGGCTGAAGCCCCTGGTCTTTTTGACACCTAGCAATGCCCCTGTTAGCTCAGATGGGCAGTTGTTTTGTTTGTTTTATGTCACAGAATTGGTCTATAAAATCCTCCTGCACTGAAATTTTGTTAGTTTGCCATTGTGTGGATCTGGGTCCCATAGCTCTTATTATTCAGGGCTTACCTCTTGTACATTTTTCTGGAATCCTCCATTGGACCTGGATAGGAGAAGAATTACAACAAACTTCACAGATCACATTATCTCTGTAGCTTCATGAGTGACTTGATAGTGAGATCAGGTTTACACAAGTCCAATTCCTATCATGTCCTTCCCTACAGATCATTTTACCTTTGTGGCATATTCCAGAGATATTCCATGTCAATTGAGTGATGTTACAACTCACATTTACTGCACAAGCCAGATGAATGGTGTCAGAAGGAGGCAGTGAAGAAGCCAACAGTGTTACAGGGCTGTTGGCTACTGTTGGGAGCTAAAGGCAAAGTTGAAATACATATGTATGCATTTGTTTACAGTCTAATTAAATGTTATTCTGTTCAGACAGCTTTCTAATTTAAACACTCCTGCCACCAAAAAAACAAATCAGATTCCCAGCCGAGGAGGCTGCGTTTTTTCAAATGCAAGAGGCCGGGCGTGACGTCATAACATTGTTCCCGGCCTCCGAATGATCATAGAGACTCCGGGGACCATCTGGCCCACCGCAAATTTCTATGGTCAACATGTGGCGCCGATTGGTTCCTTTACCGGTTTGCCAATCGCAGGGGTGAGCCTGGAGAGCACCAGAGGGTGGCGGGGGATGTAATGCCCCGTACACACGGTCGGACTTTGTTCGGACATTCCGACAACAAAATCCATGGATTTTTTCCGACGGATGTTGGCTAAAACTTGTCTTGCATACACACGGTCACACAAAGTTGTTGGAAAATCCGATCGTTCCAATCGCGGTGACGTAAAACACGTACGCCGGAACTATAAACGGGGCAATGGCCAATAGCTTTCATCTCTTTATTTATTCTGAACATGTGTGGCACTTTGTCCGTCGGATTTGTGTACACACGATCGGAATTTCCGACAACGGATTTTGTTGTTGGAAAATTTTATATCCTGCTCTCAAACTTTGTGTGTAGGAAAATCCGATGGAAAATGTGTGATGTAGCCTACACACGGTCGGAATTTCCGACAACAAGGTCCTATCACACATTTTCCGTCGGAAAATCCGACCGTGTGTACGGGGCATAAGAATGATCAAGCGGCTGAATGATCAAGCCGCTATCATTGTTCTTATGGTGTAGGGAATCGCCAGCTCTAAAAGAAGATATCTGAATGATGCCTGTAGCTGCAGGCATCATTCAGATATCACCGCTCAAACCCGACGACGTCATATGACGTTGGGCGGGTGGGAAGCGGTTAAGCCAAATACATTACAATCTTTTACTAATCTTCTATAGATTTTCCCATGGCCTACTGGAGTGAATATCTATACATTAAACAGATTGTCTAGGTAGTCCCTCACGCTACGCAGTTGTTGATAAACCTAATGGAGATGAAACCAAAATTGTACAGTCATAATGAAACCTGTGTGGCTTCAGTCTAAAAAATGTTCTTTACCACCAGCTATATAATAGCCACAGTTCACAGCAACTACATAAGTGTGCAATGACTAAATTCTTATGTCACTGATGCCCACAGCTCTCTATGCTCCAATGGTCCACCTTTAGTGATCTATATCTGCTTCTTACTCAGACAAGGCCACTCTCTTGTCCTACATCCACCATTCTCAATTAGGGTTCCATAGAACCTTAGGGTTCCCCTTGAGATTCCTAATGGGTTCCTTGAGCAATGATGAACTGATATCCCACTTACACTAACCTTCAACATAAGGGGGCAATCTTCTAACCATGAATGTAAGGGCTTATACTAATCACTAATGGACACCACAATTTTTTAAATTTCACTATTATTACTGAAAATTATTGTATGGGGGGGTAAAAAATAAAGATAAAATATTTGCAATGGCTATTTACCAGGCAACATCCTTTATTATTTTGCTTATTTAAAACGCTCTAATGCCCCGTACATACGATCGGAAATTCGGTCAGCAAAAGAACGATGAGAGCTTTTGGTCAGAAAATGCAACCATGTGTATGCTCCATCGGGCTTTTGCAGATGGAATTCCAGCCAGCAAAAGATCGAGAGCAGGTTCTCTATTTTTTGGTCGGAAAAAGTTCTGATCGGAAATTCCGATCGTCTGTATCAATTCCGACATGCAAAATTCCTACGCATGCTCGGAAACAATTCGACGCATGCTCGGAAGCATTGAACTTCATTTTCTCGGCTCATTGTAGTGTTGTACATCACCGCGTTCTTGATGGTCGAAAGTTCAGCGAACTTTTTTGTGACCGTATGCAAGCCAAACTTGAGCGGAATTCCATCAGAAAAACCATCCAAGATTTTTCAGACGGAAATTCCGCTCGTGTGTATGCGGCATTACACTTAAAGGGGTTGTAAAGGTTTTTTTTTATTTTTTTATTTTTAAATAACAAACATGTTATACTAGGGTTTGCAAGGATTTTGCACAGAGTGGCCCTGATCCTCCTCTTCTGGGGTCCACCAGCAATGCTCCTGGCTCCTTCCCGCATTGAGTGCCACCATGGAAAGCCTCTTTCCAAGGGGGTGCTCCTGAGTCCTGCTCCTACGTCCATTGACACAGACAGCAGATCTCGCCCCCGGCTTCCCATGTCACTGGATTTTATGGACAGCAGCGGGAGCCAATGGCTATCAATCTGTCCAATGAGGACCAGAGATAGCGGCTTGAGCTGCTGGGCTCATTCTCTTCGCTGGAAATATCAGGTTCAGATAAGTAAAAGTGGGGCTCTGGGGGCTGCTGCAGCACAGAAGGTTTATCACATAGAATGCATTAACCACTTCAGCCCCGGAAGATTTGGCTGCTGAATGACCGGGCCATTTTTTGCAATTCGGCACTGCGTCGCTTTAACTGACAATTGCGCAGTCGTGCAACACTGTACCCAAACAAAATTGATGTCCTTTTTTTCCCACAAATAGAGCTTTCTTTTGGTGGTATTTGATCGCCTCTGCGGTTTTTATTTTTTGCGCTATAAACAAAATAAGAGCCACAATTTTGAAAAAAACACAATATTTTGTACTTTCTGCTATAATAAATATCCCCATTTTTTTTAACCACCTCAATACTGGGCACTTTCGCCCCCCTCCTTCCCAGACCAATTTTCAGCTTTCAGTGCTCTCACAATTTCAATGACAATTGCGCGGTCATGCTACGCTGTACCCAAATGAAATTTTTATCATTTTGTTCACACAAATAGAGCTTTCTTTTGGTGGTATTTATTCACGACTCTGTTTTTTATTTTTTGCGATATAAGCGAAAAAAGAGCAGAAATTTGGAAAAAACAACAATATTTTCTTCTTTCTATTTTAAAACAAATCCAATACAATCTAATTTTGTCATAAATTTAAGCCAAAACGTATTCTGCTACATGTTTTTGGTAAAAAAAATCCCATTAAGTGTATAATAATTGGTTCGTGTGATCACGGACACATGTGCGCAAATGATCATGTACAGATGTGCGCAGGTGACATATGTGTGCAGATAATCATTGGGACATGTGATTTTACTGGGACATATGTGGGGGACATGTGTTTTTACTATGTGGGGACATGTGTTTTGGGAGCATGTGTTTTGGGGACGTGTTTTGGGGACATTGTGTGTTTACTTAGTGTTTTTTTGTGTTTTTACATTGTGTGGGGTCACTAGACTGGTGATCAGTGAGTAAAAAGCTGTAAAAAACAGCTCATACTCACTGATCACCAGCCGGCTGCAGCGATCTGCTCTCCTCTCCTCACTGACAACTTCCGTGTGAGGAGAGGAGAGCCGATCCCACTCCTTTTGAGGGACATTCCTGAACGTCCACTCAGAAGGAGAGAGCGCCCACCCGGCCGTTTATGTGCAGTGGCCGGGTGGGAAGTGGTTAAAAAAAGCAAATTTTTTCTTAGTTTAGGCCGATATGTATTCTTCTACATATTTTTGGTAAAAAAATCGCAATAAGCATATATTGATTGATTTGCGCAAAAGTTATAGCGCCTACAAAATAGGGGATAGATTTATAGCATTTTTATTATTATTATTTTTTTTTTTTACTAGTAATGGCGGCGGTCTGCGATTTTTATTGGGACTGCGACATTATGGCGGACACATTGGACACTTTTGACACATTTTGGGACCATTGGCATTTATACAGCCATCAGTGCTATAAAAATGCACTGATTACTGTAAAAATGTCACTAGTAGGGAAGGCGTTAACAATAGGGGGCGATCAAGGGGTTAACTGTGTTCCCTATGTGTGTTTCTAACTGAAGAGGGAGGGGACTGACTAGAGGAAGTAACAGATTTTGATTTCTAGCTATTAGGAACACACGATCTGTCACTTCTCACAGAGCAGAACAGGGATTTATGTGTTTACACACACACTTCTGTGTTCTGCCTCTCGTGCCCGCGATCGCTCATGGCCAGTGGTCATCGCGTCCGTCAGCCACGAGCATCGGCACCCCTGCAGTGCAGTGGGCGCATGCGCCTCCGGCGGCGCGTGCGCGCCTGCTATCCCGATCACACGAGCCTATATATAGCTACGACGGCTAGAGGGATCGTGCCGACCTGCCACAGTAAAATTACGGCGACTGGTCGGCAAGTGGTTAAGGTGAAAAACCTTGAGGGTTTACAACCTCTTTAACTACTTCCTGCCCAGCCTATAGCAGATTGACGGCTGGAAAGTGGTTCAGTTATCCTGACTAGGCGTCATATGACGTGCAGCAGGATAACATGTCGGCGTGCACCTGTGGGGGTGTGCAGCGCGGCGATTGCGAGTGTGGCGTGTCAGTCTGACACGCTGCATCTCTGATCATGGTAAGAAGCCCTTGACAGAGGCTTCTTACCACGTGATCAGACCAATCAGAGGGTTGATCTGTGCTGATAATCAGCACATTGATTATCAGCACAGCCCCATCTGATGTGCCACCACAGCTGCTAAAAAGTGCCCATAAGCTGCCAGTCAGTGCCCCACAAAAAAAATGGATGACAATGCCCCTCACAGTGACAATTAGTGCCCAGCAGTAAAACCTGTCAGTACCTCGACATCAGTGCTGCCCATCAGTGCCACCTGTCAGTGCCAATCAGTGCTGCCTGTTAGTGCCCGTTACAGCCGCCAGTCAGTGCCCATCACAGAAGCCCGTCTGTGCCCATCAGTGCCACTTATAAGTGCCCATCTGTGCCGCCTATCAGTGCCTATCAGTGCTGCATATCAATGCAGCCTACTGGTGCCCATCAGTGCTGCATATCGGTGCCCATCAATTCTACATATCAGTGCCTCCTCACCAGTACCCATCAGTGCCACCTTATCAGTGCCAACTCATCAGTGCCCATCAGTGGTACCTCATCAGTGCCCGTCAGTGAAGGAGAAAACAAAATGTTATAACCCAAACAAAGAAAAATGTTGGTCTTTTTTAGTTTGTTTAGCAAAGAATAAAAAACGCAGAGGTGATCAAATACCACCAAAAGAAAGCTCTATTTGTGGGAACAAAATGATAAAAATTTTGTTTGGGTACAGTGTAGCATGACCGCGCAATTGTCATTCAAAATGCAACAGCGCTGAAAGCTGAAAATTGTCCTGAGCAGGAAAGGGGAAAGTTCCTGGTTTTGAAGTGGTTAAAGTTCTAACACTAATCTCTCTAGCCCTGAAAAGAAAAAATCAGTACACAGACCTTTTTGGAAGCCACTTAGAACTGATCTCCAGCGCATAGTTGCCAACATTGCAAAAAAAAATGTGGGACACTTTTTTGGCTGTAGGTGGAGCCGTACAATAATTAGGGGGTGGGGCATTCGTTTGTAGGCGTGGTTTAGCAAAAATTATAAGTGTGGCGCGCAAAGCTAAAAGTGGGTGTGGCTTATGTGAAAAGTGAGCATGGCTTAAATGGGCGTGGCTCAAGAGGGTGTGGTTAGAGTCTGAGATGAATGAGGGATGGAGAGGGAAAGAGGGAGAGGGAAAGGGGGAGAAGGAAAGGGGGAGAGGGAAATGACGGGACAGCAGCCCTAGATCCTACACAATAGAAATATGTGTATTCTAGAAAGTTTAACAATCAGCAGATAAAGATACTCCAAACGCCTGGTGTTAACGCTTCAATCATCCCGGCACCATGGTTGTTATGGTGTCAGGATGATTGAAGCGCATTATTTCTATTATTACATTGTAATATAAAATTAAATCATTCAACTCACCATAATGCCGAATCAGTGGGATCCCTAAGCGTGTCACTAGCCACGTCGCCTGCCACCAGCAGAGTCCGTCCTTGCATCAGGTGCCACCAGCAGAGTCCGTTCTTGCATCAGGTGCCCCCGGCAGAGTCCGTCCTTGCATCAGGTGCCCCCGGCAGAGTCTGTCCTTGCATCAGGTGCCCCCGGCAGAGTCTGTCCTTGCATCAGGTGCCCCCGCCAGAGTCTGTATAGACCCCCTCAGTGCAGACCCCCTCCATCAGTGCAGATCCCCTCCATCAGTGCAGACCACCTCCATCAGTGCAGACCACCCTCTATTAGTGCAGACTCCCCTCAGTGCAGCCCCCCTCTATTAGTGCAGCCCCCCCTATTAGTGCAGACCCCCCTCTCAGTGCAGCCCCCCCTCTATTAGTGCAGCCCCCCTCTATTAGTGCAGCCCCCCTCAGTGCAGCCCCCCCTCTATTAGTACAAACCCCCCTTAGTGCAGCCCCCCTCAGTGCAGCCCCCCTCAATTAGTGCAGACCCCCCTCTATTAGTGCAGACCCCCCTCTATTAGTGCAGACCCCCCTCTATTAGTGCAGACCACCCCTCAGTGCAGCCCCCCCTTTATTAGTGCAGCCCCCCTCTATTAGTGCAGCCCCCCCCTCAGTGCAGCCCCCCCTCAATGCAGCCCCCGTCAGTGCAGGAGCGGCCGGTGTTCTGCCGAGAAAGTTCCCCTCGGCAATGAAGGACCCCCTGTACTGCGCAGGCGCAGCGCTTGCGCAGTACAGGGCTGGGGAACTTTCGGCAAGAGAAGACACAGCGACGGCGCCGTGTCTTCTGCTTGCTTCAGTGGAGAGGGGAGGGGCCGTGCAGCTAAAGAAGCCGCTTCATTGGCTGCACGGATCGAGCCCCCTTCCTCTCTCCACTCAACACTAGGAGGAAGGTAGAGCGGCGGCGCCGGCCGCCATTTTGCTGGAGCCCGCTGCTCCAAAAACAAAAAAACAACATTCCTGATTTTCCTCATGGAAAATCCCGATTCGGGACAGCCTCCAATCGGGACGGGGGTCCCAAAATCGGGATTGTCCCGGGAAAATCGGGACTATTGGCAACTATGCCAGCGGCGAAAGCTCTGATCCCATGCTGAGCTGTCAGCCGCGGCTTCGCTGTGTAGAAGGGTGCAGAGGACACGTCCGTCAACGGAAGCCCCATAGTAATTCTATGGGTGACGTCACTTCCCATTCATTTCACAGCCGTTGTAGACCGTGTCCTTTGCAGAGCTTCCGCCGCTGAAGATCGGGTCGGATCGCTTGCAGAAAAGGTATGTATACTGATTTTTTCTTTTCATGGCTAGAGAGGTTAGTGTTATGCCCCGTACACACGGTCGGATTTTCCGATGGAAAATGTCCGATCGGAGCGTGTTGTCAGAAATTCCGACCGTGTATGGGCTCCATCGGACATTTTCCATCGGATTTTCCGACACACAAAGTTTGAGAGCAGGATATTAAATTTTCCGACAACAAAATCCGTTGTCGAAAATTCCGATCGTGTGTACACAAATCTGACGGACAAAGTGCCATGCATGCTCAGAATAAATAGAGATGAAAGCTATTGGCCACGGCCCCGTTTATAGTCCCGACGTACGTGTTTTATGTCACCGCGTTCAGAACGATCGGATTTTCCGACAACTTTGTGTGTCCGTGTGTATGCAAGACAAGTTTGAGCCAACATCCGTCGGAAAAAATCCATGGATTTTGTTGTCGGAATGTCCGAACAAAGTCCGACCGTGTGTACGGGGCATTAGAATGTTGGTGGCTATAGATACAGGGATCTTAGTTTTAGCCTGGACTTCCACTTTAAGCTAATGCACTATGAACTATAGGTTTAGCATATGTGTTATTTGAATAGACTGCCTAATACACTCAAAAAGGTGTATACACTATTTTATGTAATGCGGTGCACCACAATGCATGCCAGTGCATCACCATGTGTGGTGGTGCACTGCAATGCAGCTGCATTGGTATGCCATTAAGAATGAATGTCCCACCTTGTGCATTACACCTTTGTTGTTTGGAGACATTCTTCCGGTCAGCAGGATTGTGTACTGTACACTGGAACTCTATGTCCCAGGAGTAGTTCAGTGATATGTGGATTGTGTCTCCACTATCCTCATAGACAGAGTCAGTGTGCTTGTATATCCAGTTATAGTTCAATGGTGATGAGTTTGTTGGTACAGAACATTGAAGAGTCACATTACACCAGTGACTGGTCCTCTCCTCCATTACAATCATTATCGATGGGTCTGGGACAGGCTCTGGAATCACAGAACAGGGAAATTCAAGTTATACCATAATATTAATAGTAATAGTAATATTTGAACAGTGAAAATGTGCCAGAACTAATTATTTGTTAAATACAATATACTGTTTCTAATGTTTAGTTTTTAAATGGTTTTATAGTAAAAACATAAAAGAGATCAGCTTTGATATAAATAATGGTAATAAAGTATTTATGTAGCAGCCATATTTGTTCATCACATAGTCAGCTCTGTATCCTGTTCTGCAGTGCTACACGGTGATTGTGCTTTACTGCTCCTTCCCACAATGCAAGTCTATGGGGTCAATTCACTAAACTTTATCACATGTGATAACAGTATCATATGTAGCAGTGCCCCCTTTGGGGGTTGCTTAGAATTTCATGTTCTTCTGCGCAGTCTTGACCCTGTGAGCTTTCCAGCCCTCCTGACAAGCTAGGTTCAGACATGTTGCGTATACCTTTAAAAAACACAATGACACAATGCAGCTTGTTTTAGGTCTCTCAGATTTACTTAATCAAGAGAAGAGTCTTAACCACTTCAATACAGGGCACTTCCTGCCCAGGCCAATTTTCAGCTTTGGGGTGTACACAGCACTGATATCAGATAATTGTACCCATTTTCATGAAAAATCAGTTCCATTCTGTTCTATGCTTGACATAGACGATAGAACCTTGTGTCCACACTTATATTCATTGGTGGACAGGATGTATGGGCTGTTGTAGACCAAATTAAATACAATTTACTGGGCCATGTGAAACTTTGGATAGATTTGTCACAAATTTTAGGAGTTCTAGAGGCAAATGATAGTTGCTTAGACTTAAAGTGGATGTAAACCCGATTTTTTTTTTTTTTTATCATAATGTAGAGTATAAGATTTCCTATCATTTGAGCCCAGTCTTGCCACACAGAGTTAGTCCATCTCTGAGCAATCCTCTTTTATTGTTCAGTGAGAAAAATCTTGACAAACTGAGAAAAACTTTGTCAAACCCTCCCCCTTGCTGTGAGTGACAGGTGATTTACATATCTCGTGCACTAGCCTAAGACATGCATTATTTTTTAATTCCCTCCCCCACTCCTTTCTTCAGCAGCTCTACAAGGATTGGCTGTTCCACACCTCACCATGATTTGGCATGCTGAAGTCATGTGGTTACTTTCCTGTCTTTTCACTGGATGTTAGAGATCATAGCAGAAGTTTAGTGTTAGAAATACACAGGAGAAAATGCATATTGACAAGGGGAGTGTAGAGGTGGGCGGGGAGTCTACTGACATCATGACTCCACCCACCGAGCTCCAGACAACAGACCCACCCACAGAATCTGCAGTTTTTCAGGTCTCATAACAGACAGAGGGGAGACATTTGACAGGTAAAGATACATGCAGGAGGAGTGCATATCCTTATAGATAACCCCTATGGCAGTAGTTTAGAAAGGATGACATTGAGTTTGCATCCACTTTAATGCTGTACAGTGGGAGATAAAATGTTCATGTGTTTAAAAGAATTAACTAAATTGGTGTAGTTTTGTTTCTAAACAGATCCTTGTTTTAGATGTGATCTCTTGTTCCAATCAAAGCCACTAAAGGAATGTATGTCAGTAACTCTTGAAGACTGTCTCCTATCCATCTGTACATTTCTACTGAACTGACACTGCTGTAACATTTTTGGTAAATGTCTTCTGCTGCCATATCTTTAAACTTCTATATTTAATGCTAGCTCTATAACAACCACACTGCAATAGCAATATTACTGGGGATTGATTCTTAACCCCCATTTGGCTTGAGTGATCAAGAGAGGTAATTAGCTTTACGACCCTAGCCTGTGTCTGTAGCTGGTCTGGTATTGGCCATCTCCTCTCCCATATTCAGGTGTCTTAAATAAGACCCAATAATGACCAACTGAGAAATGCATGCCTCCTCAGTCTCCCTATAAATTTAAAGCAGCCTATGGGGTGGCGCAGACATCATGGCTCTGTCACGAGTGATGTGCAGTAGGGATGAGCCGAACACCCCCCTGTTCGGTTCGCACCAGAACATGCGAACAGGAAAAAAGTTCGTTCGAACATGCGAACACCGTTAAAGTCTATGGGACACGAACATGAATAATCAAAAGTGCTAATTTTCAAGGCTTATATGCAAGTTATTGTCATAAAAAGTGTTTGGGGACCTGGGTCCTGCCCCAGGGGACATGGATCAATGCAAAAAAAAGTTTTAAAAACGGCTGTTTTTTCAGGAGCAGTGATTTTAATAATGCTTAAAGTCAAACAATAAAAGTGTAATATCCCTTTAAATTTCGTACCTGGGGGGTGTCTATAGTGTGCCTGTAAAGGGGCGCATGTTTCCTGTGTTTAGAACAGTCTGACAGCAAAATGACATTTTGAAGGAAAAAACTCATTTAAAACTACCCGCGGCTATTGCATTGCCGACAATACACATAGAAGTTCATTGATAAAAACGGCATGGGAATTCCCCAAAGGGGAACCCCGAACCAAAATTAAAAAAAAAAAATGACGTGGGGGGTCCCCGTAAATTCCATACCAGGCCCTTCAGGTCTGGTATGGATATTAAGGGGAACCCCGGCCAAAATTTAAAAAAAAAAATGACGTGGGGTTCCCCCTAAATTCCATACCAGACCCTTCAGGTCTGGTATGGATTTTAAGGGGAACCCCGCGCCAAAAAAAAAAAAAAAAACGGCGTGGGGTCCCCCCAAAAATCCATACCAGACCCTTATCCGAGCACGCAACCTGGCAGGCCGCAGGAAAAGAGGGGGGGACAAGAGTGCGGCCCCCCCTCCCTCCTGAACCGTACCAGGCCACATGCCCTCAACATTGGGAGGGTGCTTTGGGGTAGCCCCCCAAAACACCTTGTCCCCATGTTGATGAGGACAAGGGCCTCATCCCCACAACCCTGGCCGGTGGTTGTGGGGGTCTGCGGGCGGGGGGCTTATCGGAATCTGGAAGCCCCCTTTAACAAGGTGACCCCCAGATCCCGGCCCCCCCCCTGTGTGAAATGGTAAGGGGGTACATAAGTACCCCTACCATTTCACGAAAAAAGTGTCAAAAATGTTAAAAATGACAAGAGACAGTTTTTGACAATTCCTTTATTTAAATGCTTCTTCTTTCTTCTATCTTCCTTCATCTTCTGGTTCTTCTGGCTCTTCTGGTTCTTCTGGTTCTTCCTCCGGCGTTCTCGTCCAGCATCTCCTCCGCGGCGTCTTCTGTCTTCTTCTCCTCGGGCCGCTCCGCACCCATGGCATGGGGGGGAGGCTCCCGCTCTTCTCTTCTTCTCTTCTTCTTTTCTTCTTTTCTTCTTTTCTTCTCTTCTTCTCTTCTTCTTCATTTTCTTCTCCGGGCCGCTCCGCAATCCATGCTGGCATGGAGGGAGGCTCCCGCTGTGTGACGGCGCTCCTCGTCTGACAGTTCTTAAATAACGGGGGGGCGGGGCCACCCGGTGACCCCGCCCCCCTCTGACGCACGGTGACTTGACGGGACTTCCCTGTGGCATTCCCCGTGACGTCACAGGGAAGTCCCGTCAAGTCACCGTGCGTCAGAGGGGGGCGGGGTCACCGGGTGGCCCCGCCCCCCGTTATTTAAGAACTGTCAGACGAGGAGCGCCGTCACACAGCGGGAGCCTCCCTCCATGCCAGCATGGATTGCGGAGCGGCCCGGAGAAGAAAATGAAGAAGAAGAGAAGAAGAGAAGAAAAGAAGAAAAGAAGAAAAGAAGAAGAGAAGAAGAGAAGAGCAGGAGCCTCCCCCCCATGCCATGGGTGCGGAGCGGCCCGAGGAGAAGAAGACAGAAGACGCCGCGGAAGAGATGCTGGACGAGAACGCCGGAGGAAGAACCAGAAGAACCAGAAGAGCCAGAAGAACCAGAAGATGAAGGAAGATAGAAGAAGAAGCATTTAAATAAAGGAATTGTCAAAAACTGTCTCTTGTCATTTTTAACATTTTTGACACTTTTTTCGTGAAATGGTAGGGGTACTTATGTACCCCCTTACCATTTCACACAGGGGGGGGGCCGGGATCTGGGGGTCACCTTGTTAAAGGGGGCTTCCAGATTCCGATAAGCCCCCCGCCCGCAGACCCCCACAACCACCGGCCAGGGTTGTGGGGATGAGGCCCTTGTCCTCATCAACATGGGGACAAGGTGTTTTGGGGGGCTACCCCAAAGCACCCTCCCAATGTTGAGGGCATGTGGCCTGGTACGGTTCAGGAGGGAGGGGGGGCCGCACTCTTGTCCCCCCCTCTTTTCCTGCGGCCTGCCAGGTTGCGTGCTCGGATAAGGGTCTGGTATGGATTTTTGGGGGGACCCCACGCCGTTTTTTTTTTTTTTTTTGGCGCGGGGTTCCCCTTAAAATCCATACCAGACCTGAAGGGTCTGGTATGGAATTTAGGGGGAACCCCACGTCATTTTTTTTTTTTAAATTTTGGCCGGGGTTCCCCTTAATATCCATACCAGACCTGAAGGGCCTGGTATGGAATTTAGGGGGACCCCCACGTCATTTTTTTTTTTTAATTTTGGTTCGGGGTTCCCCTTTGGGGAATTCCCATGCCGTTTTTATCAATGAACTTCTATGTGTATTGTCGGCAATGCAATAGCCGCGGGTAGTTTTAAATGAGTTTTTTCCTTCAAAATGTCATTTTGCTGTCAGACTGTTCTAAACACAGGAAACATGCGCCCCTTTACAGGCACACTATAGACACCCCCCAGGTACGAAATTTAAAGGGATATTACACTTTTATTGATTGACTTTAAGTATTATTAAAATCACTGCTCCTGAAAAAACGTCCGTTTTTAAAACTTTTTTTTTCATTGATCCATGTCCCCTGGGGCAGGACCTAGGTCCCCAAACACTTTTTATGACAATAACTTGCATATTAGCCTTTAAAATTAGCACTTTTGATTTCTCCCATAGACTTTTAAAGGGTGTTCCGCGGCATTCGAATTTGCCGCGAACACCCCAAATTGTTCGCTGTTCGGTGAACTTGCGAACAGCCAATGTTCGAGTCGAACATGAGTTCGACTCGAACTCGAAGCTCATCCCTAATGTGCAGTTTCACCGATGCAGTTTAACTAAAGCTGGATGAAGAACTCTGCTCCACTCTGCAAGACGACAAGCAAACCAGCTTTTGACATTTATTTTATATTTTATATAAAGTTAGTTTCCCACTCTCTATCCACTAACATGCTCCTTATTCTCTTCCTTCTCACATTGGTGTCTTCTATCCTCAAATTATCTTTACTCTACCTCTCCTCTCTTCCCTGCAGCATGCACATATCACCCTCACTCCTACTCTCTCCCTACTATGGCACCCATCATCTCCTGCATTTGCTGCACCCACATGCTGACATATACACCAGGGCCACTAGACATGTGCGCTCATGCACATCCCACTCCCATCTTGCCTTCCTTGCCCTCCTCCTTCTCCTAGTCTCAGGCAACGTTTCTCCTAATCCTGGTCCGCCATTTTCCAACTGCAAGCCACATATCCAATACCCCTCCCCCTCTAGCAACCACCGCAATCCACTCAGTTTAATTTCTATCTCCCTGCTTCCTCAAAGCAGCCCACCAATCTCATGTGCCCTTTGGAACGCCCGCTCCATCTGTAACAAGCTAACACCTGTACATGACCTCTTCATCTCTCATGGCTTTAACATACTCGCCATAACAGAAACCTGGCTTCAAAATTTGGACTCAGCTTCTCCTGCTGCCCTCTCCCATGGCGGTCTCCATTGGACTCACTCCCCCAGACCCAACAGACAGAAAGGAGGTGGAGTTGGCTTCCTTCTATCCCCACAAAGCACCTTCCAAGTCCTTCCTGTCCCTCCCTCTCTATCCCTCTCTTCTTTCGAGATGCACTGTATTCGTCTGTTTTCTTCCATTTCTCTGAGGATTGCAGCAATTTATCGGCCTCCTGGACCGGTATCACGCTTTCTTGATGACTTTGCTGCCTGGCTACCCTACTTTCTCTCCTCTGAAATCTCGACTATCATTCTTGGTGACTTCAACATTCCTGTCAATGTTAACAGCCCAACTACAGCTAAACTTCTCAACTTAACCTCATCTTTTGACCTAACCCAATGGACACATACTTCCACTCACTCCAATGGTAATACCCTTGACCTTGTAATCTCCCATCTCTGCAACTATGGCAACCTCACCAACACCCCCTTTCCTCTCTCTGATCACAACCTCATTACTTTCACTGTATCTGTGCCTCCAACCACCCATCCCTCCAAACAGCATTACTTGTAGGAACCTTCGCCACTTTAACCCTTCTTTTCTCTATTCTGCTACTGACCACATATATGACATAATCTTTCCCCTGTCCTGACCTGGCCACCTCTTCTACAACAGTTCACTCCCATCATCACTAGATGCACTTGTTCCTCTAACCATACGCAGAATCAGGCCCCGACCGTTACAACCCTGGCAAACTGACAACACCAGAAATCTCAAGAGCAGGGCTTTTTTTCTCAAATAATAGGTGCTAGAACTTAACCACAGCCCCACAAAACCCCTCCCCCTACACACACCATCCAAATCACATCAAATAGTGGGTGTGTTCAGTAAAATTTCACGAAAACAGTAGGAGGGTCTTAAAGAAACCAGACTTCTGTGTTTACAAGTGATTGTGGTGAGCAGGCACCAAAGGTCTGAGCCAGAGGTGGTGGAACTGAGTTCCACCAAGTTCCCCCTGAAAAAAAGCCCTGCTCAAGAGACATTGCCGTGCTCTTGAACGACTGTGGCGTAAAACCAAATGCCTGCAAGACTTCACCCTATATAAATCTGACCTTCTAAAATACAATTCCTGCCTCCATGCTGCCAAACAAGCCTACTTTGTCTCTTAGATGAATTATTTGCTTCATGCTGGTATTTTTTATGACAGTCACAAGTTTACTGGGTAAAAGTGTATTGGGATAGTTCATTTTTAGTTTTTAAGTTCACTAATTAGAAGGGAAACACTTTGACAGCAGTTGAACTGCAGCCTGATAAGATAATATTCCTTAAAGATAATAAAGAATCATTGTCCAGAATAAGTGATAAAAACATCCTATACTGATGGTTTTAAAATAATCATGTGGAATATGGAAAATTTATATACTTTAAAGTGGTTGTAAACCCTTTAAAAAAAAAAAAAACCTGCAAGACAAAGGCATAATGAGCTAGTATGCATAGCATACTAGCTCATTATGAATTACTTATCTGAGATCGAAGCCCCCGCAGTGGTCCTTGTTTACCGCTCCGGCGGCCGACATCTCTCTGTGGGGCTACTTCTGGGTATTGCGGCTCCGGCGCTGTGATCGCGCGGGAGCCACCGGTAACGGCACAGTACAACTGAAGCAACAGCACGTACATGCCATTGCTTCAGTTTGCTTAAGTGCGCATGTGCCGATGAAGTCAGCACATGCAAATACAGGGATATCTTCTAAACCGTCCAGGTTTAGGAGACATCCAGTGTAGCTACAGGTAAGCCTAATTATGGGTTTGCCTGTAGTATAAAGTGGTTGTAAAGGGTTTACAACCTCTTTAATTACTTTAATTTAGTTTGACAGGGTCAAAAAGGCCTGCTTGGGCCCTCATCAAAACTGTTAAAATACATTGAATAAGAAGAACACTGATGTGTATGTATGTATGTACATATTGATAATTAGACAATATTTAATAAAGTAGTTAGCTTTGTGTATGTATGTGTATGTATATATGCATCTATATATTATGTAAATAATACAGTACTTTTTTGTGAAATATATGAATACATACACATAGGATTGTATAGTGAAAAACAATAAGACACATAATACATAAGGTGGGGTTATTGGAAGTTCATTTTCCCAAAGTCGTAAATCTGTTATCCTTGAGTTGGTAAAATCTTATCAGGACAAGCAGGGTTTGATTTAACATGACTGGGTGCCATACTGTCTCTACACAAGTATTGTAATGAATAAAACCATTGACAAAACCAGTTATAAATAATTTTAATAAACATATAGGAATTCTGGGAATGAATAAGTTTGTCTGGTTGTATTACAGGTGTCAGATTTATGGTTAGTTACATTGACGTAGATCTTAGCAACCAATCATGTTGTACCTAATATGCTTGCATTGTAAGGAACTGTATAAATTAGACCTGAATCTTTTAATACTTTGAACATAAACCTGTATGTTCCCAGCTGTTATTAATAAACCTGCATCACTGAGATAGGGATGTCAATCTAACAGTTGGAACGCATGCCGAGGTGGTGATTTCAAACGATATATATGCCCAAATTTTCTACCTTTGTAAGTGCATTTGCTTTTAATAAATTAAACAGAATTATGCTATGAATATCTCTCTCTTCATTGGATTACATATTACATCTATGATGAGAACCTGGTAATCGAAGGAGAAAGAAGGAACCACATTCATCCATTTGTTAAGGATATATACCATACTGTTTTGAACCATACTGTTGGTGAGTGTGAGTGGGGAATTCAGGAGGGGAGAACGGAGTGGCACCTGGATTTTCACAAGAAAGATCATCAACACTGGTGCTTTGTTTTGTACTTATGGACTTCTGTTTTCTTATTGTATGCACTAGCACTTTATATTTGTATATACATGTATAGTATATGTCATCCAGTATGTGGAAGTAAGTTACTAAGTTTAATTTAATTTTTTGTTAACAGATATTTTATAATATACACACATACACTCACCGGCCACCTTATTAGGTATACCTTGCTTGTACTGGATTGGACCCCCTTTTGCCTGCAGAACTGCCTTAATTCTTCCTGGCATAGATTCAACAAGGTTTTGGAAACGTTCCTCAGAGATTTTGGTCCATAGTGACATGATAGCATCACGCAGTTGCTGCAGATTTGTCAGCTGCACATCCATGATGCGAATCCCCCGTTCCACCACATCCCAAAAGGTGCTCTATTGCATGAGATCTGGTGACTGTGGAGGCCATTGGAGTAGGGTGACCTCATTGTCATGTTCAAGAAACCAGTGGTTTATCTTATCCGGGCATGCAGCCAGGCAGGTCAGGAAAGGGGGGGGGACGAGCGAGCAACCCCCCCTGAACCATATTAGGCCACATGCCCTGAACATGGGGAGGTGGGTACTTTGGAGCAGGGGGGGCTCCATGTTGATGGGGACAAGGGCCTCTTTCCGACTAATTTGGGCTGTGGTTGTCGTGGTCTGCGGGCAGGGGGCTTATCGGAACCTGGAAGCCTCCTTTGACAAGGGGGCCCTCAGATCCCGCCCCCCCCATGAGAATGGGTGTCTGGTACATAGTACCCCTACCCATTCACCAAAAAAGTGTAAAAAACTAATAAAGACAAGAAATAGTTTTTGACAAATCCTTTATAAAAAAAAAATAGTTCCCCTGTAAATTCATCATCAATCATGCTGCCCGCCGAATCCAAACAATGAAAAAAATATAAAACGCTCTTGCCTCCTGGGAGGCCTCCTGCCATATACCCCCCAACTGCGCTTTGACATTTCTTATATAGGCAAGAGGTGGGGCCACCTGGCTACGTCATCCGGTGGCACTGCCCCCTTGTGACGTCACGGACTGGTGCATACTGGGCATGTGACAACAGAAGGGGGCGGTGCCTCCGCATGACGTAGCCAGGAGGCCCCACCCCTTGTCTATATAAGAAATGTCAAATTTCTGAGTAGGCATACAGCGGGAGGCCTCCCAAGAGGCGAGAGCGTTTTTAATTTTTTTCATTTTTCTGGTCAGGCGGGCAGCGTGACTGACGATGAATTTATATCGAGGGACACTATTTTTTTATTTTTTAATAAAGGATTTGTCAAAAACTGTCTCTTGTCTTTATTACTTTTTACACTTTTTTGGTGAATGGGTAGGGGTACTATGTACCCCAAACCCATTCACATGGGGGGGCTGGATTTGGGGGCCCCCTTGTTAAAGAGGGCTTCCAGACTCTGATAAGCCCCCTGCCCCCTTATGATGTCACAGACTGGTGCATACTGGGCATGTGACGTCAGAAGCGGGCGGTGTCACCGGGTGACGTAGCCAGGTGGCCCCGCCTTATGCCTATATAAAAAAATGTCAAAGCGCAGGGTGGGCATACGGCGGTAGGCCTTTTAGGAAATAAGAGCATTCATTTTTTTACATTTTTCTGGTCCGGCAGGCGGCGTGATTGGCGATGGATTTACATCGAGGGACCCTATTTTTTTATTTTTTAATAAAGGATTTGTCAAAAACTGCCTCTTGTCTTTATTACTTTTTACACTTTTTGGGTGAAGGGGTAGGGGTATGTACCCAATACCCATTCACATGCAGGAGCCGGGATCTGGGGGCCACTTGTTAAAGGGGGCTTTCAGATTTTGATAACCCCCCTGCCCGAAGACCCCGACAACCACAGCCCAGGGTTTATTGGAAAGAGGCCCCTGTCCCCATCAATATGGGTGGGGGGGCATACCGGAAGGGCCTGGTACAGACTGGAAGGGGACCCCAGGCCGTTTCCTTTTTCTTTATTTTTTCACTAGCCAGATGTCAGCAATTGTAACCGCAAGTCATTTTAAAAGGAATTTGACTTTTTTCTTTAGAAATTACATTTTTGCTGTAGCATGTTCTATATCTATGCTACAGATGATCCACTTTATAGGCACATTAAGGGGACCCCCCAGGCACTATATTTACAGTAAAGGAATTTTTCATTTTTATTGTTGCACTTTAAGTATAATTAAAATCACTGCTCCTGAAAAAATTATCGTTTTTTTTTTATTTTTATTATTGATACATGTCCTCCAGGGCAGTACCCAGACAGCCATACCCCTTTTATGGCCAATTACTTGCATATAGGCCTTCAAAATGGGCACTTTTGACTTAGACTTCAATAGAGTTTGCCATTTGGGTTTGATTATTTCCCCTGTTCGAGAGTTCTGCTGCAAACCTAACAGGGGGGTGTTGGGCCCATCGCTAATGTCCAATTTTGGTGAGCCTGTGCGAACAGTTTTCTGTTCTTAGCTGCCAGGAGTGGGACCCAGTGTGGTCTTCTGCTGCTATAGCCCATCTACTTCAAGGTTTGATGTGCTGTGCATTCAGAGATGGTATTTTGCATATCTTGGGTGGACCAAATGGGTATTTGAGTTACTGTTGCCTTTCTATCATCTCCAACCTGTCTGCCCATTCTGCTCTGACATCAACAAGGCATTTTCCTCCACACAAATACCGTTCACTGGATATTTTCTCTTTTTCGGACCGTTCTCTGTAAACCCTAGAGATGGTTGTGTGTGGAAATCCCAGTAGATTAGCAGTTTTTGAAATACTCAGACCAGCCCATGTGGCACCAACAACCATGCCATGTTCAGTCACTTATATCCCCTTTATTCCCCATTTTGATGCTGGGTTTGAACTTCAACAAGTTGTCTTCACCACGTCTAGATGCCTAAATGCATTGAGTTGCTGCCATGTGATTGGCTGATTAGCAATTGGTGTTCCCAGGCAATTGAACAGGCTTACCTAATAAAGTGGCCGGTAAGAAATACACAGACAAGGACGAATGATTGGACCCAGACTGGACAAAGTACTTTGAAACCCAGAGGACCTTAAAACATAATTTTTATTTTTGTTTTAAGGAGAAGCCTTGAATCTAATTAATTGCAGTCAGGCCCAACTAAATTCTAAAAAGAAAAAAATGTAAACATTTTTTTTTTTAAACAGAGATCCTGCTCTCTATAATACAAGTTCTTGTGGCCTGCTTGACTTGCAAATGGATTTGCACTGAGAATCAATTAATATGTTAATCACCACCGACAGAGGGTGCTGCCTTTTGAATAGCTACAATGTTTGAAGGCAGTTTCAATGTTGTTTTTGACAGAATACAAATTCAAATTTTTTTTTTTTTTTAATTTGTTAATTTTTTTTTTCTCTCATTTTTATTCTTCTTTTTTCTTAACGGTAATTTTTTTTTTGTTTACAAAAAAACAAAGGGGGAAGAAAGATTTTTAATTTTTTTTTTTAAATTCTTTTTTTTAATGTTTACTATTTTTCTTTCTTTCCTATAGTACCTCTATTTTTTTTTTTTTTTTTTTTTTTGGCGATTCTTGAGTTTGGTTTCACTAGGGAGAAATAAAGGAGAAAAAAAAAAGAGGGGAGTAGGGGGAACATTATATGGAGAACATTTAAAATGGTTAGAAATGTTGATATAGAATATTAAAACTTCCCTATAGCATTTTGGGGATGGACCAAGTTCCAACAGTTTTTCTTCTCTCTTTCGACATTGGATAATTGTTATATAAATGTATGTGATTGTAGCTATTACCAACTATGACAGTAACACCTGGGTGTTAGCAACTGTCATGTGACTATTTTCTTTATATATGTGACATACAATCATCTCTACAGTTCTAATATTGGGCAGTCATCATATGTGGTCATTGATCAATTTTTTTTTTTTTTGTTTGTTGGTCAGTTTTCTTTTTTGTGCCATAACCAAGTTCAAAGAGCATTGTGTGAATATCATATAGATATACTGGGACTGGTGAGACTCATAGTGATTGGCAAATAGCAGGGAGTATAGTACAATTGTACTTAATAGTAATTTAGTTTGATTGTTCCTGAAGCCACTAGTGGCTGATGACATCACACTTATCCGTATTCTGAAATCAAGTTATTTTTGTCTGTGTGGGCGACGCTGCCTAATCTGCACGGAGAACTCTTAAAGTGATGACCTCTTCCGTAGCCTGTTAAAGGCAGGACTCATACAGTAGCTGCACATGGTAGCCAAGGACGGAGCTATATGCCCAAAGGTTTGGCACCAGCCAAGGTTGAACTGAACCCAGTTTCAGTAAAAGGGGTTAGTGGTGAGTTGCGATAGCAACAAAATTCCCCTGAACACGTGAAGAGTCATACACACACACACAACGTGGTATTCCACAGAAGGTGGGGCAGAGGTACTTGCAGGCATATGACAATGGAGGAAGAAAGATGGGGGGATGAAAATCAGACACCTGGCTGAAGGGCATAACCATTCAAATTGTTACACATGTCACTGGAAAAGGGGTCTCATTAGTATGTCGCAGTATATCTATGACAATTCTAATCAAAGGTCCTTACGGCTCAGACTTACCAGACAAGCATTCAGTTGAATGCATATGTCTTAAATGTACTTGTGTTTTTATTTCTCTACCTTTGTCCACATGAATAAAGTATAATCTTAGAAAGCCAGGAAAAGCTGGTCCCCAGGCTGTTATTGTATGCTGTATCCAATTGGAATCACCAGTGAAGGCCGTCCCAGAAGCAAGGGCAACAGGACCAGATTCGCCTTATGGACTTTTGTACTGTTATTATTGGACTATTGTTATTATTGGACTGTTGAGAACAAGGATCCTCATGTTTTTGTTTTTTTTTTCCTTATTGTTTTGTTTTGATGCTGTTTCTCATGATTTTTATTATGGACTTATGACATCAAGAACAAGTGATGACTACTGATACTGGGATCCAGAAGTGTGAACTGTAGAGATGGAGAGTTTAAAAGTTTTTTTTTCTTCTCAATGAGTTTTATTTCATTTCAGAGGGTAAAGCCAAAAGTGCCAAATATTAAAGGAGATTGCACATAAACCATTATTCTAGGTGTGGCCGAGTCTCATATTCTCAACTGGCCACAAGGGGCCATCTGTTGCCTTATGAGTTAATGTGAAATCTCCATTAATAACTGTAAAATATTGTAATAATAAATATATTTCATTTAGCTGGCATCTATGAAAGGGTGGAGGGCCAATTCCATTGTTTTACACCTACTCTTTTCAAAAGATCCCATGCTGGGATATGCATTGGACCTAACTTCCTGGGGAAATTCAATTAACTCACTTGGCCAACATAGTCACAAGGATTTGCATGAAAGGGGGCCGACTTATGGAGTAAGCCCTCCAATCATGATCCAAGCTAGGCCAACCAATGAGACATCAGCCTGGTTTGATATACTCAGAGCAAAGGGGAGGTAACTCGCTCTCTTTCTGATAGACCAGCAAGCTGAAAGGAACTTTGGTAAGGATGGGTAATTATGGGAAAGGAATGCCCTTTTACTTGTAACTAAATATGTGTGTAGATTACTGTATTGAGGAATATACCCTGTATTCCTTCATGTAAATACTTTATTTCAACCTAATATTTTCTTCCTTGGTGTAAGATGATAGATATAAATTAAAAATTGATTCACCATAAACTCGCCCCAAGTGAACTCAAAATAGCAGCGCTAAAACAATCCCTAATCATAAAGTGAAGAGTGATAAAACATTCAATCAACCAAATGATATAATCATAACATCACTCCTCCCCATTAATGTGCATAAAGTGATATGATCAAAAATTCACAAAAAATGGTGCGCAAACCAATAAAGTGAATAACATAACTGTGCACACAAAATATGATGTATAAATAATATACTGTGTGAATCAATGTGAATCAATCCACAAAAATATAAAAAATATATATGAAAAATAAATATGTGTCCACAAACAATCCAAAAATGAATAATCCAAAAAGTTCAGTGACGTGATACAGTGCAGATCTTCCACTTAATTGAATCTTCCACCGCACCTCTGTGACTGTAAATCCACTCCCCTTAGGTAAATAAACTCACCGGCTCCTTTTGCCCACACTCTCGTGTCAGGGCCACCAAGCCTTTATCCCACACAGTAAGGGGAAATGTATGATCTCCAATGGTACACCTTTACATATCCAGAGTGTGATGCCAGAGCTCTCTCCGCATGAAAAAAGAAAATAATCCAATAGTGCAATAACATATTGAAATTTATTTAAAAATAACAAACTCCTCCACCATTGAACTCACATCTTTAAAAATCACTGCAAGCTCAAAAATAGCACAGCACAGCAAACTGTCACAGCATCAACTCAAATCAGTAAACCAGTGTGTGGTGGTCGCGGCGGACCCAGGTACTGCGCTCTCAAAATACCCGTCTCACCCGATCCCTGGTGTAGATAGGATCAACTTCCGCACTTCCTCGTATGGCGCTCCCTGTCACAGCGTCCTACGTCACTAGCGTTCGATTGCCGTGTAGCCACGCCCCGACATGTTTCGTCATAAAGGCAATCATTCTTTTATACCCTTAGCTTCCGATCCGAGCGGAAGTTACATAACTGCGCCTGCGCGCTCCCAATGTCCGATCCGAGCGGAGATCGCATTACTGCGCCTGCGCGTTCCCTGTGTCCCCGCTCGCACCATTTAACACTGTTACAATTCAGCGGAACACAAAATACACTTCTGAATATCGCATTACTACAAATATCAGAACATTTCATCTTATAATGTTCCTCCTAATATTGTTGCCAACATTAGTGCTATTCTAATTAGGTTTTATCCTCCACATTTTAATAAAAAACGGGCTAATTCTCCCGTATATGGATTAAAACTAAATTAAAAAATCAGGGTAATTACTCCCTTGAGCGAATGGTTAGATCTAGAAAAGTTCCTTTTATGAAACATAAAAACAAACAATGAATATATAATAAAAATTCATTACTATTATTCTATCATCGAACAAATATATGACGTTGACCCAGCATATAATTTCTAACTTCCCTTAAGCCAAATGGGTATTTCCCCTAAAAGGGTTATATCTAACCGTATCTTTATCTCAAAATATACATGAACCCACACTGCACAAAAAAAAAAAAAAAAATTATTAATAATAAAAAATAAATAATAAATAAAATAAATAAAATTAATAATCATTAATGAAGCAGTTAAGGTCCAGTTCTATATTGAGACCCCTCGGAAAAAGACTCTTGAGCAGGAATATCCATCGGGTCTCACGTTGGGATAAATCCCTCACCCGATTTGACCCTCTCCAGGTAGGGTAAACTATATCAATCCCACAAAATTGGAGAAGACTAGGGTCTTGATCATGTTTCTCTTTAAAATGGAGGGACACACTGTAGTATTTGAATCCATTTCTAATGTTAGACATGTGTTCAGATATCCGCACCCTAAGAAGTCATTTGGTGCGCCCAACATAAAACAGACCGCAGGGGCACCACATTAAATACACCACATACGATGAGTTGCATGTAATGAACTCCCTTATTTCAAAGGTTTCATTTTCGTAGTTGGTGATACTCTTCATTCCTCTATTAATAATTCTAGCTGTTCTGCAGCATATACACTTCCTACATGGGTAGAATCCATTTAAATCTATCTTTATAGACGGGCGCCCAGGGGGATCAAGGATCTTTCTCACCACCCTATCTCCAAAACTGGGGGCCCTTCTATAGATGAACTTAGGGCGTTCAGGCAGAACTTCCCCCAAATGGCGGTCTCTACAAAGAATATACCATCATTTCTTAAAAATATCTTCAATTTCTTTGTATTGACAATGAAAATTCGAAACAAATCCCCACTGATGTTCATTGGAGGTACGTAATTCTTTTCCTTTGCTTTTTAAGGACTCTTCCCTTGTAATATTGGCCACCTGTTCTATAACACTATCTAGGGATCCTTCAGAGTATCCCTTTTGCATAAATCTCTCCTTTAATATATTGGCCTGTGTATAGTATTTTTCCTGTTCTGAACAATTCCGACGGATTCTCAGCATTTGGCCCTTTGGAATATTCTTTATCCAAGCCGGGTGATGCCCGCTTCGAATGGACAAAAAACTGTTTCGATCAGTCGGTTTGAAAAATACATGGGTACCTAGAGAGTCACCTCTTTTCTCAATAGTTACATCGAGGAAGTTGACACTCATGTCACTTACTTGTGCCTCCAATTTGATGTTATTCCCATTAGTGTTAAGATAATTCAAAAATTCGTCCAAAGATTCCCTAGACCCCTCCCAAATCAATAGGAGGCTGTCTATGAACCGTCGATAAAGTCTGAGTTGAGGCAGTCGTTTACTGAAAATGTATCTGTCTTCCCACTCAGCCATAAACAGGTTGGCGAGGCTGGGAGCGTATCTAGCTCCCATAGCCACGCCAACCTGCTGAGAGAAAAAATGACCATTCCACCAAAAATAATTATGCGACATGCAGAAGGTCAGGGCATGACCTAAAAAACGCTTCTGCATGTCGGGAATGTCTTCTCTCCTACTTAGTGCCCAGTTCAGTGATGGGGAAGCATCCTCATGCTGGATGATCGTGTAGAGGGAAGCTACATCGGCCGTGACCAAATAGGTCTCAGCCGTGGGATTGAGACAGACCTCACTCAGGTGTTGGAGAAGGTCAGAGGTGTCTTTAAGATATGCCTTAGTGATTTTCACACTGGGTTGGAGAAATTTATCTAAATATTCTCCGAGCCGCGCCGTTACTGATCCTATCCCATTCACGATAGGACGTGCTGGGGGTAATTTGGCATTCTTATGGATTTAGGCAACGTGTAGATTACTGGAATCCTACACGCGCTCGGAACTAGATATCTCTTTTCTCTCCCATTTAAGGCACCTATAGCATATCCCCACTCCACCAATAGACTGAGTTGGTCCTTATATCTCTCCGTGGGGTCACTAGTTAGTCTCTCATATGTTAAGCGATCCCCTAGCATATTAGTGAGTTGTTCCTGGTAAAAAGTTTTATCCATGATAACAACCCCCCCTCCCTTGTCAGCTGGGCGTACAATAATGTTATTCCTTTTTTCCAAAGACCGAATGCCCTCTTCTATATATTTTGGGTTGACATTATCTTTTACAGTTAACTGTTCTTTATCACTCAGCACCAGATTTTTAAACACCTCTATACAATGATTGCTAGAGTTTTGGGGATTGAATACGGACTTATTCTTTAAGCCACTGTCCACTTTCCTCACAGATAATACTAAATCACTCCTGGGAATTGGCGGATGGCTCAAAAAATATTTTTTAATGTTCAAAGTCCGTATAAATTTATGTGTATCAATATACACCTCAAATTTATTTAGCATTTTTTTGGGCGCGCATTTAAGGCCCAAATTCAATATATTCTGCTCTTTTGGATTTAGTTTCACCTTACTTAAATTGTATATACCAGTTTTTATGTGTCCCTCAATCTTTTTCTTGGATTGTCGACGTTGTCCTGCTCGACATCCCCTTCGTTTCTTGGTGATGGTCCCATTCCCCTGTTCACGTATTGCTGTGAGCCATTCCTCCCTCCCCTGTTGTTCATCGGGTGGTTCTTTCCTCTCGGTGTCCCCCCTTCCCTCCCCCTCCTCCTTCGCTGTCCTAAAAAAGGTCCAGGACCCTGTGGATGATGATATTGCCCCTGATATTCCTCGTCCAGGGGGAGATACCTATTGTATAGGGGAGTGGGGTTTCTACCCTCCCCATAACTCAGAGGTGGGTAATTTTGATATACATCATGACCCTGGGATGGGGCACCTCCCCCAGGATAATTCATTCCATATGACTGGCGTTCCCGCCATTCCCCCTGATTAGGATGATAATTCCCTCTCCAAGGTAGGGATGGCCTAGGTGAATAGTGGTGATCATTAAATTGATTCTCTCTTTGTTGTAGAGGGGCATTAATGACTGCTTGTCCACTCCCACTTTGTTCACCTCTACCGGTGCCACTCTTCACCCTTCCTCTTTTATTTTGGTCGGTTTTAGGGTCAGTGGTTGTCAGTGGCTCACAGCAATACGTGAACAGGGGAATGGGACCACCACCAAGAAACGAAGGGGATGTCGAGCAGGACAACGTCGACAATCCAAGAAAAAGATTGAGGGACACATAAAAACTGGTATATACAATTTAAGTAAGGTGAAACTAAATCCAAAAGAGCAGAATATATTGAATTTGGGCCTTAAATGCGCGCCCAAAAAAATGCTAAATAAATTTGAGGTGTATATTGATATACATAAATTTATACGGACTTTGAACATTAAAAAATATTTTTTGAGCCATCCGCCAATTCCCAGGAGTGATTTAGTATTATCTGTGAGGAAAGTGGACAGTGGCTTAAAGAATAAGTCCGTATTCAATCCCCAAAACTCTAGCAATCATTGTATAGAGGTGTTTAAAAATCTGGTGCTGAGTGATATAGAACAGTTAACTGTAAAAGATAATGTCAACCCAAAATATATAGAAGAGGGCATTCGGTCTTTGGAAAAAAGGAATAACATTATTGTACGCCCAGCTGACAAGGGAGGGGGGGTTGTTATCATGGATAAAACTTTTTACCAGGAACAACTCACTAATATGCTAGGGGATCGCTTAACATATGAGAGACTAACTAGTGACCCCACGGAGAGATATAAGGACCAACTCAGTCTATTGGTGGAGTGGGGATATGCTATAGGTGCCTTAAATGGGAGAGAAAAGAGATATCTAGTTCCGAGCGCGTGTAGGATTCCAGTAATCTACACGTTGCCTAAAATCCATAAGGATGCCAAATTACCCCTATCGTGAATGGGATAGGATCAGTAACGCGGCGGCTCGGAGAATATTTAGATAAATTTCTCCAACCCAGTGTGAAAATCACTAAGGCATATCTTAAAGACACCTCTGACCTTCTCCAACACCTGAGTGAGGTCTGTCTCAATCCCACGGCTGAGACCTATTTGGTCACGGCCGATGTAGCTTCCCTCTACACGATCATCCAGCATGAGGATGCTTCCCTATCACTGAACTGGGCACTAAGTAGGAGAGAAGACATTCCCGACATGCAGAAGCGTTTTTTAGGTCATGCCCTGACCTTCTGCATGTCGCATAATTATTTTTAGTGGAATGGTCATTTTTTCTCTCAGCAGGTTGGCGTGGCTATGGGAGCTAGATACGCTCCCAGCCTCGCCAACCTGTTTATGGCTGAGTGGGAAGACAGATACATTTTCAGTAAACGACTGCCTCAACTCAGACTTTATCGAAGGTTCATAGACGACCTCCTATTGATTTGGGAGGGGTCTAGGGAATCTTTGGACGAATTTTTGAATTATCTTAACACTAATGGGAATAACATCAAATTGGAGGCACAAGTAAGTGACATGAGTGTCAACTTCCTCGATGTAACTATTGAGAAAAGAGGTGACTCGCTAGGTACCCATGTATTTTTCAAACCGACTGATCGAAACAGTTTTTTGTCCATTCGAAGCGGGCATCACCCGGCTTGGATAAAGAATATTCCAAAGGGCCAGATGCTGAGAATCCGTCGGAATTGTTCAGAACAGGAAAAATACTATACACAGGCCAATATATTAAAGGAGAGATTTATGCAAAAGGGATACTCTGAAGGATCCCTAGATAGTGTTATAGAACAGGTGGCCAATATTACAAGGGAAGAGTGCTTAAAAAGCAAAGGAAAAGAATTACGTACCTCCAATGAACATCAGTGGGGATTTGTTTCGAATTTTCATTGTCAATACAAAGAAATTGAAGATATTTTTAAGAAATATTGGTATATTCTTT
The DNA here is from genome assembly GCA_037953035.1 of Aquarana catesbeiana. Lineage (NCBI taxonomy): Eukaryota > Metazoa > Chordata > Amphibia > Anura > Ranidae > Aquarana > Aquarana catesbeiana. Next base: position 775,793 of record JBBHAA010001420.1, on the reverse strand, counting down.
GTAGAGACCGCCATTTGGGGGAAGTTCTGCCTGAACGCCCTAAGTTCATCTATAGAAGGGCCCCCAGTTTTGGAGATAGGGTGGTGAGAAAGATCCTTGATCCCCCTGGGCGCCCGTCTATAAAGATAGATTTAAATGGATTCTACCCATGTAGGAAGTGTATATGCTGCAGAACAGAATGAAGAGTATCACCAACTACGAAAATGAAACCTTTGAAATAAGGGAGTTCATTACATGCAACTCATCGTATGTGGTGTATTTAATGTGGTACCCCTGCGGTCTGTTTTATGTTGGGCGCACCAAACGACTTCTTAGGGTGCGGATATCTGAACACATGTCTAACATTAGAAATGGATTCAAATACCACAGTGTGTCCCTCCATTTTAAAGAGAAACATGATCAAGACCCTAGTCTTCTCCAATTTTTGTGGGATTGATATAGTTTACCCTACCTGAAGAGGGTCAAATCGGGTGAGGGATTTATCCCAACGTGAGACCTGATGGATATTCCTGCTCAAGAGTCTTTTTCCGAGGGGTCTCAATATAGAACTGGACCTTAACTGCTTCATTAATGATTAATTTTATTTATTTTATTTATTATTTATTTTTTATTATTAATAATTTTTTTTTTTTTTTTTTTTGTGCAGTGTGGGTTCATGTATATTTTGAGATAAAGATACGGTCAGATATAACCCTTTTAGGGGAAATACCCATTTGGCTTAAGGGAAGTTAGAAATTATATGCTGGGTTAACGTCATATATTTGTTCGATGATAGAATAAGAGTAATGAATTTTTATTATATATTCATTGTTTGTTTTTATGTTTCATAAAAGGAACTTTTCTAGATCTAACCATTCGCTCAAGGGAGTAATTACCCTGATTTTTTAATTTAGTTTTAATTTATATACGGGAGAATTAGCCCGTTTTTTATTAAAATGTGGAGGATAAAACCTAATTAGAATAGCACTAATGTTGGCAACAATATTGGGAGGAACATTATAAGACGAAATGTTCTGATATTTGTAATAATGCGATATTCAGAAGTGTATTTTGTGTTCCGCTGAATTGTAACAGTGTTAAATGGTGCGAGCGGGGACACAGGGAACGCGCAGGCGCAGTAATGCGATCTCCGCTCGGATCGGACATTGGGAGCGCGCAGGCGCAGTTATGTAACTTCCGCTCGGATCGGAAGCTAAGGGTATAAAAGAATGATTGCCGTGCCGTGTAGCCAATCCCATGATTAAGTCTTTATGACGAAACATGTCGGGGTGTGGCTACACGGCAATCGAACGCTAGTGACGTAGGACGCTGTGACAGGGAGCGCCATACGAGGAAGTGCGGAAGTTGATCCTATCTACACCAGGGATCGGGTGAGACGGGTATTTTGAGAGCGCAGTACCTGGGTCCGCCGCGACCACCACACACTGGTTTACTGATTTGAGTTGATGCTGTGACAGTTTGCTGTGCTGTGCTATTTTTGAGCTTGCAGTGATTTTTAAAGATGTGAGTTTGTTATTTTTAAATAAATATCAATACGTTATTGCACTATTGGATTATTTTCTTTTTTCATGCGGAGAGAGCTCTGGCATCACACTCTGGATATGTAAAGGTGTACCATTGGAGATCATACATTTCCCCTTACTGTGTGGGATAAAGGCTTGGTGGCCCTGACACGAGAGTGTGGGGAAAAGGAGTCGGTGAGTTTATTTACCTAAGGGGAGTGGATTCACAGTCACAGAGGTGCGGTGGAAGATTCAATTAAGTGGAAGATCTGCACTGTATCACGTCACGGAACTTTTTGGATTATTCATTTTTGGATTGTTTGTGGACACATATTTATTTTTCATATATATTTTTTATATTTTTGTGGATTGATTCACATTGATTCACACAGTATATTATTTATACATCATATTTTGTGTGCACAGTTATGTTATTCACTTTATTGGTTTGCGCACCATTTTTTGTGAATTTTTGATCATATCACTTTATGCACATTAATGGGGAGGAGTGATGTTATGATTATATCATTTGGTTGATTGAATGTTTTATCACTCTTCACTTTATGATTAGGGATTGTTTTAGCGCTGCTATTTTCAGTTCACTTGGGGCGAGTTTATGGTGAATCAATTTTTAATTTATGCTTGTTATTATTTAAGCAGCAGCTCAGATTTAGTTTTTGTTCCATCAGCGCAGCGTTTTTGGGTGTATGAGTGGGCGGATTTTTGTACACCTGATTTTTTACATTAAGATGATAGATAGATGATTGTGTATTAGCTAGACTTTCAACTGCTTCCTAATAAATGTTATTATATTTGAAGCTTTCACTCTTGGTCGAAAAGAACTCTTATTTAACCGCTTCAATACCGGGCCAATTCTGACACTTTGCTCCTACATGTAAAAATCATAATTTTTTTGCTAGAAAATTACATAGAACCCCCAAACATTATATATGTTTTTTTAGTAAAGACCCTAGAGAATACAATGGCGGTTGTTGCAACTTTTTATCTCATACAGTACTTGCGCAGGAATTTTTCGAACGCGTTTCTTTTGGGGAAAAAAACTGTTTTGTGTTTAAAAAAAAAACAAAACAGTAAAGTTAGCCCAATGTTTTTGCATTTTGTGAAAGATGAAGTTACGCCGAGTAAATAGATACCTAACATGTCACGCTTCAAAATTGCACACGCTTGTGGAATGGCGCCAATGTTCGGTACTTAAAAATCCCCATAGGCGACGCTTGAAATTTTTTTACTGGTTACATGTTTTGAGTTACAGAGGAGGTCTAGGGCCAAAATTATTGCTCTCGCTCCAACGTTCGCCGCGATACCTCACATGTATGGTTTGAACACCGTTTTCATATGTGGGCGGGACTTACGTATGCGTTCTCTTCTGCGTGCGAGCACACGGGGACAGCGGCGCTTTAAATTTTTTTTTTTTTTTATTGTTAATTATATTTTTTTTTATTTTGACACTTTTTTGAAAAAAAAAAAAAATTGATCACTTTTATTCCTATTACAAGGAATGTAAACATCCCTTGTAATAGCAATATAACATGACAGGTGCTCTTAATAGTGAGATATGGGGTCAATAAGACCCCATATCTCACCACTAGGCTGGGAAGCCTGAAATAAATAAAAAAAAATAAAACGATCGCCGCTTCCAGGCCGAAGCGGCGCCGTTTTTTTGAATGTAGAGGCCGGGCGTGACGTCATAACATCGCGCCCGGCCTCCGACGATCATAGAGACTCCGGGGACCATCTGGTCCGCCGGAAATCTCTATGATCTACATCCGACGCCGGCGGATTCACTCTCTGCCTCACCGATCGTAACGGTGAGTCGGAGCAGGCACCGGAGGGCGGCGGGAGGGGGGGGACGTCCCCTCTCGCCTCCCATAGGAACGATCAAGCGGCGGAACGGCCGCTATGATCGTTCCTATGGTGTAGAGATTCGCTGGCTGAAACCGGCAATATCTGAATGATGTTTGTAACTACAGGCATCATTCAGATATACCTGCTCAAAGCCAAGGACGTCATATGACGTCCTTGGTATTGAAGTGGTTTTAACCCACATCATATCTATGAGATATGAAAAATCTTAAATATAGATTTTTCAGGGTAACAGTGTATATACAGTATATTATATATATATATATATATATATATATATATATATATATATATATATATATGTATATATATATATGTATATATATTCATACACACAGATCAGTTATGACCACCTACCCATAGCTCTCAACTGTCCCTCTTTAATCCTCATGTGTCCCTTATTTTGTTCTGATCCATATAGTTTTATATAAAATGCACTTCCAAATGATGTAAAAAAAAAAAAACATTATTTGTCAAACCAGGCCACCTTTTTCTATTGCTCTGTAGTCTAGTTTTGATGCTGTACTTTTGGCTGTGCACATGGGTCAGCATGGGCACCCTGACTGGTCTGCACTGCAGCTTTGCAGTCCCATATATAACAAACTGTGATGCTCTATGTGCTCTGACAGCCTTTCTATTGAAACCAGCATTAACTTTTTTCAGCAATTTGAACTACAGTAGCTTTTCTATTGAATCAGACTCTACAGGCCAGTCTTTACTCACTGGGTACATCAATGAGCCTTGGCCACCCATGACCTTGTCGCTAGTTCATCGGTTTCCCTTTCCACTTTTGGTAGATCCTGACCACTGCAGACTGGGAACGTCCCACAAGAACTGCATTTTTGGAGTTTCTCTGACCTAGTCATCTAGCTATTGCAATTCAGCCTTTGTCAGAGTCACTCAAATTCTTACATTTACCCATTTTGTTCTGCTTTCAACACATTGACTTCAGGGACAACATGTTCACTTGCTGCCTAATATATCCCAGCCACTTTTAGGTGCCATTGTAACAAGATAATCAAGGTTATCCATTTTACTTGTCAGTGGTCATAATGTTGTGGCTAATCAGTGTAAGTCCTTCATAGTCTGTATTACCATCATCCTAGAAGGTATAGGCATTTATGAGAGTGTGGCCCACCCATGTACTGGTTGAAACTCACTCATTGTGCTTCTAAAGGAAATGTTTCTTTGCAATTGAGATGTGATAAACAGATATTTCCTTACATATGTCCTACAGCTTCTTCTGGTGTAGTAAAGCTAAACCAATTCATTCCATGACCTGAAAACTAGTGTGTAGCATCAGTTGCGTAGCGTGGGGGGTGCAGGGGGTGCCGTGGCCCCGGGTGCGCCATTTAGGGGGGTGCCAGTATGTGTCCCTGGCTGCCTCCTCCTAATATTAAATTCCTGTGTCCCCGGGCTCCGGCCGCCATGTTCAGTGTCCGGCGCCCTGTGATTGGGCGTATGGGGGTCATGTGAGGTGTAGAGCTGGCCTGTCCTCGATCACTCCTGAAGTCCCGCCTCCGCACATGACCCCCATAATGCCTAATCACAGTGCGCCGCGCCGGACACTGAATATGACAGCTACAGCGCGGGGGAGAGAAGCATTGTGAGCCGCCGAGCCACCGCTGTCTTCTCCTTCTCCTTTATCTCCTCCTCCGGACTGATGCAGGCCAGCCAGACACAAAGGTGAGTGAAGCTCCCTCGTGAGATTCGTGTTACTGGCCCCGGGGGGGGGGGGGGGGGATAGAGAGAGAGAGAAGGTCAGTTATTGTAGTATGTGGTCAGTTAGTGTAGTATGGTGGGTCAGTTAGTGTAGTACGGTGGGTCAGTTAGTGTAGTATGGTGGGTCAGTTAGTGTAGTACGGTGGGTCAGTTAGTGTAGTATGGTGGGTCAGTTAGTGTAGTATGGTGGGTAGTTAGTGTAGTATGGTGGGTAGTTAGTGTAGTATTGTGGGTCAGTTAGTGTAGTGCGGTGGGTCAGTTAGTGTAGTATGGTGGGTCAGTTAGTGTAGTATGGTGGGTAGTTAGTGTAGTATGGTGGGTCAGTTAGTGTAGTACGGTGGGTCAGTTAGTGTAGTATGGTGGGTAGTTAGTGTAGTATGGTGGGTCAGTTAGTGTAGTATGGTGGGTAGTTAGTGCAGTATGGTGGTCAGTTAGTGTAGTATGGTGGGTCAGTTAGTGTAGTATGGTGGGTCAGTTAGTGTAGTATGGTGGGTCAGTTAGTGTAGTATGTGGTCAGTTAGTGTAGTATGGCGGTCAGTTAGTGTAGTATGGTGGGTCAGTTAGTGTAGTATGGTGGGTAGTTAGTGTAGTATGGTGGGTCAGTTAGTGTAGTATGGTGGGTCAGTTAGTGTAGTATGGTGGGTCAGTTAGTGTAGTATGGTGGGTAGTTAGTGTAGTATGTGGTCAGTTAGTGTAGTATGGTGGGTAGTTAGTGTAGTATGTGGTCAGTTAGTGTAGTATGGTGGGTAGTTAGTGTAGTATGGTGGGTCAGTTAGTGTAGTATCGTGGGTCAGTTAATGTAGTTCGGTGGGTCAGTTAGTGTAGTATGGTGGGTCAGTTAGTGTAGTATGGTGGTCAGTTAGTGTAGTATGGCGGTCAGTTAGTGTAGTATGGTGGGTAGTTAGTGTAGTATGGTGGGTCAGTTACTGTAGTATGGTGGGTCAGTTAGTGTAGTATGGTGGGTCAGTTAGTGTAGTATGGCAATCAGTTAGTGTAGTATGGTGGGTAGTTAGTGTAGTATGGTGGGTCAGTTAGTGTAGTATGGTGGTCAGTTAGTGTAGTATGGTGGTCAGTTAGTGTAGTATGGCGGTCAGTTAGTGTAGTATGGCGGTCAGTTAGTGTAGCATGTGGTCAGTTAGTGTAGTATGGTGCTCAGTTAATGTAGTATGTGGTCAGTTAATGTAGTATGGTGGGTCAGTTAGTGTAGTATGGTGGGTCAGTTAGTGAAGTATGGTGGTTAGTGTAGTGGACAGTGTAGTATAGTGGACAGTATGGTGGACATTGTAGTGGATAGTGTAGTATAGTGGTCAGTGTAGTGTAGTATGGTGGTCAGTATAGTGTAGTGGACAGTATAGTGGACAGTATAGTGGTCAGTCGTGGACAGTGTAGTGTAGTGGTCAGTTTAGTGGTCAGTGTAGTGTAGTGGACAGTATAGTGTAGTGGACAGTATAGTATGGTGGTCAGTGTAGTGGACAGTATAGTGCACAGTGTAGTGGTCATTAGTGTAGCGGACAGTATAGTGGTCAGTGTAGTATAGTGGTCAGTGTAGTTCTCAGTGTAGTGGACAGTATAGTATAGTGGTCAGTGTAGTGTGTAATGGTCAGTATAGGAATCAGGTAGGTCAGTACTATTGTATTTGAAGGGACTCAGGGAGAGCTAAAAGTCCGCAGGTTAGGGGGCACAAATTATTTGCCTTGCCCCGGGTGCTGGCAACCCACGCTACACCACTGTGTAGCATTTCCGTTCACAAATGGCTGTAGTCATAAAAACCTAAACACACAGCTTTCTTTTTGAAAGAGACCCTTTAAGGGCTATCCCAACATATAATTAGATTTTCTTGTGATACCTTCAAATGTATACGTACCATATACCATGAGCATAAAACGTTGAAAACGATCCTCCTCTTCAATGAGAACAAATTGGATAGTATAATTTCCACTGTCCTCCATCCTGAGATCCTTGATATGTAATGTTGTTCCATTATGGAGCAATTTCAGCCGTCCATTAAACTGATTTATGTAGAACTTTGTCTGATGATTATCGATCAGTGCAACTTTGTATGAGTTTTCTTTGCTCCTAAAAACCCAGTTAATCTCAAGTACCAGAGATGGGAGGCTCAAGCTACTGGGTAGTTCTACAGACTGGTGTAGGAGTCCAATCACTCGGACAAAATGATCCTGGTTGGCTGTAGGAAACAAGACACATAAATCAGAGACAGAGGTCTTTAAAGCGGACTTTCAGTCATTTTTTCAACTTTACATCTATTAATCTTTTGCCCTTGTTCTTTTAAGTTTGGATAGTAAAACATTTTTTTTTGTACCAGTAAATACCCTATACAGCCCACTTCCTCTTTCTTGTCTGGTCATTAGCTTAGGCTTATGACTAGGGATGAGCTTGATGTTCGAATCAAACGTAAGTTCGACTCGAACATCGGGTGTTCGCCGAACAGCGAATATTATGGGACGTTCGTGGGAAATTCAAGCGTCGCAGATCACCCCATAATGCAGTAAGAGATCGCAGTGCATTGCTGTATGATGATTGGCCAAAGCATGTACCTGACCTGCATGTTTTGGCCAATCACAGTGTGCTCTGCTGAGAGAGCCATAATTGGCCAAAGGCAGGGTGCCTTTGGGCGACCATGGCTGAGGGACTATGTCCACGCCTAACACTATATAAGGCTGCTTACATAGCGGTCGTGTATAGTGTGTGGACGGAGATAGATTAATCTAGATTAGGTAGGGAGGTTAGTTAGTGGCAGTGTATTTGAGATATATATATATATATATATATATATATATATATATATATATATATATATATATATATATATATAATTCCAGAGATGCAAACCATGAAATGAAAACCAGTGTAATTTTATCCTTCAAAAAGGAAGAGTTCCAGGTGCTGGCTGATGCAGGATGAAGCAGAGAAACCAAGGAAAACTGGAAGCCGCACACCGGTCTAATGATAAGTGCTTTTATTGATAAAAAGCTGGATCATAGAAGAACACAAAGCACTACAGCAGAAGTGTACAGGGAACAACTGACCTTTTCATCCTTTATTTAATTAAAGTAGTATTAAACCCTGAGTTTTTTAATTTAATGTATTGAGTACAATTACATAATTCTTACCCCAGCACCTGCATTTTACAACTTGCAATGCTGCTGGCTATTGCTCTCTTAGTTCTGCTTGCCTGAACATCCGGTCTGCACAGGAAAAAGTTAAAAGTGGACAGTGCAGTCTCAAGTCAGTCTGTAAGCTTGGAGGAGGGAGGAGGAGTAGAGGAGTGTATAGCCATCCAAGGCTATGATGCTGTGTATTTCTGTTGATGCACACAGTGTAGGGAGACACAGCTCTAGTCCCTGAATGTAAGAGTGGCTGCATAGGACACTGTAATGCCCCGTACACACGGTCGGATTTTCCGATGGAAAATATCCGATCGGAGCGTGTTGTCGGAAATTCTGACCGTGTGTGGGCTCCATCGGACATTTTCTATTGGATTTTCCGACACACAAAGTTGGACAGCAGGAGATAAAATTTTCCGACAACAAAATCTGTTGTCGGAAATTCCAATCGTGTGTACACAAATCCGACGGACAAAGTGCCACGCATGCTCAGAATAAATAAAGAGATGAAAGCTATTGGCCACTGCCCCGTTTATAGTCCCGACGTACGTGTTTTACGTCACCGCGTTTAGAACGATCGGATTTTCCGACAACTTTGTGTGACCGTGTGTATGCAAGACAAGTTTGAGCCAACATCCGTCGGAAAAAATCCTAGGATTTTGTTGTCGGAATGTCCGATCAATGTCCGACCGTGTGTACGCCCTATAAGAGAAAGCAGCTATCCTGAAACAGGAAACCTGGGGCAGTGATCATGGCACCAGCTTAACATGGAACATGGACAAGGATTGAAAGATAAAGAAGCTGCATACCCAGTAAGTTACAGTATTAACTACTTAGCACCACTTTAGGCAAAGCAACATACCTGTATATCGCTGCCTACTTCTAGGATTCAGGCACGTGCATGCGCACCCCCTCTGATTGGTATGTGCTGTGATTTTACACAGCAGGAGCCTATCAGCAACTCCCAGCCAATGATTCTAGGGACTATTGCAGCCCCATTATAAGTCACTGATCACCGCCAATAGTAGTATAAAAAAATAAATTCTAGTATATATACACCATAGTTTGTAGACACTATAATTTCAAGCAAACCAATCAATATACACTTATTGGGATTTTTATCAAAGGAATGTAGCAGAATCCTTTTTTGCCAAAATTTATGAAGAAATTAGATTTTTTGACATCTTTTTTATTGGATATGGTTTATAGCAGAAAGTAAAAAACATTGTATTTTTTAAAAATTTTTAGTCTCTTTTCGTTTATATAATAAAAAATTAAAAAAAAACAGAGGTGATCGAAAACCACCAAAAGAAAGCTCTATTTGTGTTAAAAAAAATGATATCAATTTTGTTTGGGTATGTGTTGCATGACCGCGCAATTACCAATTAAAGTAGCGCAGTGCTAAACAGCAAACATGGCCTTTTCATGAAGGGGATACAATTTTCCGGAGCTGAGGTGGTTAAACCTGCTGCTGAAACTGAAGATCATTTAAAAGTCCCTGCAAATACAGATAAATAACTGTTGATGTGTCAGAAATCCACTCAGCTTCGCATTTTTTGGTTTTAAAAAGTAAACAACCAAAAAAACAAACAAAGCGGAGCCCTAATCAGATAGCGGAGGGGAGGAGGGGTGGATGGGATGGAAGTCCCTTATGAGGGTGATCTTATGAGGGTGAGGGGTGATCTGTGTACATTGCAAGGATTTTAACTAACTTTGTTGCATATTCCTACCTTTGGTCACTCTGAAGAAATTGTGGTTTGTCTGTGTCCATGTGCAAAGTGAATCTAATGGGAGTGATTTATAATTATCTTTCAATTACTGCACATGCAGGGCTCTAATGAGGAAAGTGGCAGTGTCTGCATCAATGTGGACATGATTCCCATTTGATAGTATCTGACCAAAAATGACATTTTTGTTGCAGGGGATGCCTGAAATCTGACTTGTATCTTGGTGCAGACTTCTGGGAAAACCGGTAAGCCAATCACACAAACAGGAAATTATGTTTCTGGGGGATGTTCTGTACACCACCTGTGTACTGCCCACCTCCAGGTTGTCATATTGCATTTATTTTTACAAAAAATTACAGCGCAGCAGATTAAAAAGGAAAAGAAATTATTTTTTACATGCAATTACTATATGACTTGTGTCGCAATCACAGTATCTCAAAAAAGTGAGTACACCCCTCACATTTTTGTAAATATTTTATTCTATCTTTTCATGTGACAACACTGAAGAAATGACACTTTGCTACAATGTAAAGTAGTGAGTGTACAGCTTGTATAACAGTGTAAATTTGCTGTCCCCTCAAAATAACTCAACACACAGCCATTAATGTCTAAACCACTGGCAACAAAAGTGAAAAGCAAAAATGTCCAAATTGGGCCCAATTAGCCATTTTCCCTCCCCGGTGTCATGTGACTCGTTAGTGTTACAAGGTCTCAGGTGTGAATGGGGAGCCGGTGTGTTAAATTTGGTGTTATCACTCACACTCTCATACTGGTCACTGGAAGTTCAACATGGCACCTCATGGCAAAGAACTCTCTGAGGATCTGCAAAAAATAATTGTTGCTCTACATAAAGATGGTCTAGGCTATAAGAAGATTGCCAAGACCCTGAAACTGAGCTGCAGCACGGTGGCCAAGACCATACAGCGGCTTAACAGGTCAGGTTCCATTCAGAACAGGCCTCGCCATGGTCGACCGAAGAAGTTGAGTGCAGGTGCTCAGCGTCATATCCAGAGGTTGTCTTTGGGAAATAGACGTATGAGTGCTGCCAGCATTGCTGCAGAGGTTGAAGGGGGGGGGGTCAGCCTGTCAGTGCTCAGACCATACGCCGCACACTGCATCAAATTGGTCTGCATGGCTGTCATCGCAGAAGGAAGCCTCTTCTAAAGATGATGCAAACAGTTTGCTGAAGACAAGTAGACTAAGGACATGGATTACTGGAACCATGTCCTGTGGTCTGATGAGACCAAGATAAACTTATTTGGTTCAGATGGTGTCAAGCGTGTGTGGCGGCAACCAGGTGAGGAGTATAAAGACAAGTGTGTCTTGCCTACAGTCAAGCATGGTGGTGGGAGTGTCATGGTGGTGGGAATGTCATGTCAGTGGGAATGTCATGGTCTGGAGCTGCCTGAGTGCTGCCGGCACTGGGGAGCTACAGTTCATTGATATTCATTTTCTTTTTATTATATAGTATGAAAACCTTTAAAACTGTTAGGGGATTTTCTGAAATTTGATTACCTGCAGTCACAAAAAGTACTGAATTTACAACAAGCCTCCACCGGTATACTTGGAAAGTACTGATTTAACCATGACACCAGCTGGCCTGTAGTTCAACACCAAAGGCCTGGTTCACACTGGTGCAACATGAGATCTGATCTGTGAGAGCACAAGTTGCATGATGTATTAAATTAAATGTAAAAGAATATCAAACATTCCTAAATCCTACTATAGAACCATATATGAAAAAGAAGAGGACTTTTCAGGTATTGGTGGATTTAAATGAGCCAACCAATTATATAATTAAAAGTAGGGATGAGCCGAACACCCCCCGGTTCGGTTCGCACCAGAACCTGCGAACGGACCGAAAGTTCGCACGAACGTTAGAACCCCATTGACGTCTATGGGACTCGAACGTTCGAAATCAAAAGTGCTCATTTTAAAGGCTAATTTGCATGGTATTGTCCTAAAAAGGGTTTGGGGACCCGGGTCCTACCCCAGGGGACATGTATCAATGCAAAAAAAACTTTTAAAAACGGCCGTTTTTTCGGGAGCAGTGATTTTAATGATGCTTAAAGTAAAAAAAAAAAAAGTGAAATATTCCTTTAAATATCGTACCTGAGGGGTGTCTATAGTATGCCTGTAAAGTGACGCGTGTTTCCCGTGTTTAGAACAGTCCCTGCACCAAATGTCATTTTTAAAGGAAAAAATCTCATTTAAAACTGCTTGCGGGTTTAATGTAATGTCGGGTCCTGGCAATATGGATGAAAATCAGTGAGACAAACGGCATGGGTACCCCCCAGTCCATTACCAGGCCCTTTGGGTCTTGTATGGATATTAAGGGGAACCCCGCACCCAAATTAAAATAAGGAAAGGTGTGGGGCCACCAGGCCCTATATACTCTGAACAGCAGTATACAGGCTGTAGGTTTGTTGTTAAGTAGAATCTCTTTGTAATTTTGAACGGGTACATTTTTAACGTGTTTAGCTCCAGCCAAAAAATCTTTTTTAAGCTTTTTGGAAAACATAGGGAAGGGTTATCACCCCTGTGACATTTGTTTTGCTGTCTTTCCTCCTCTTCAGAAGATTTCACCTCACTTTTTGTCCCAATGGATTGGAAAGCATCAGTGGAAAGGAGAAATGTTTTTCCCATATTAACTCTTACAGGAGAGAATTTCCCTTCCTAGGGGTAGATTTATTCTCACTTCCTGTTGTCTCCTTCCGTTTGCAAGTAGGAGTCGTTTGTAAGTTAGTTGTTTGAAAGTAGGGTCCTGCCCTATATACTCAGCAGAAATTTGGGCCTTAGGTGTTGCTGTGGCCACAACACTGTAAGCCCTCACAGGGCTCTGCTGTGAAATATTAGATCAAGAATTGTAATTACATGCCCCTGTTGAACAGGAGCTGAAAAATTAGGCCTTAGGCACTGGTGCTGGTGCCACAACACTGCAACCCCTCACAGACACTCTAGTTGGAATGCAGGAACGAGCCCTGCTGCAAAGTATTGCATCAAAAATTGTAATTACATGCCCCTGTTAAACAAGGGCTGAAAAATTGTGCCTTAGGCACTGGTGGTGGCACCCAGAACCAAAAATGTTCTTACAAGCTATCAGCGTGATGATTGAGGAGGAAGAGGATAATTACTCAGGGATAGTCACTCAGCATCAGCATAGGCAGTCTTAGAAGGGATCTGAGATTTCAAAAAAAATTATTCGGTTACATCAGCATCAGGTGCTTGGTAGCTGGTGGTGATCCAAGACTCATTCATTTTTATGAAGGTCAGTCGATCGACCGAGTCAGTGGACAGACGCACCCTGTGATCGGTTACCACGCCTCCAGCAGCACTGAATGTGCGTTCCGAAAGAACGCTGGATGCAGGACAGGCCAGTAGCTCAATTGCATACTGTGCAAGCTCTGGCCAGTGATCCATCCTCAAGACCCAGTAACCCAGAGGATTTTCGGTGGGAAAGGTGTCCAAGTCTGATCTTGCCCCTAGGTATTCCTGCACCATGTAAAACAGACGCTGGCGATGGTTGCTGGAACCGATCATACCTTGGGGCTGCGGACCAAAAAATTGTCTGAACGCAACGGTCAGACGGCCACCTTCTCCACCGCTCCTTCTTTGACTGACCGAAGCCTCAGCAACACGTTGTCCAGAAACAGGAGTTTGTAACCTCCCAGTCTCTGGGAACGCGTTGCACAGACCTTTCTGCAAGGCCTCCCGAAGATGTTTCATCCTCTGCTCCCTCTGCGATGGCAAGATAAGGTCCGCAACCTTACCCTTGTAACGTGGATCAAGGAGGGTTGCCAGCCAGTATTGGTCCTTCTCCTTGATACCACGAATACGAGGATCCTTACGCAGGCTTTGCAGGATCAGGGAGGCCATGCAGCGTAGGTTTGCTGAGGCATTCGGTCCGGAGTCCTCTGGGTCACTAAGGACGACATGGTCCGCAGCCACCTCCTCCCAGCCACGTACAAGTCCATGTGTTTCTTGGGACTGATCCCTTAAAGACTGCTGCTGATGCTGAGTGCCAGGCTCCACCTCCATACTGACACAATCTTCCTCCTCCTCCTCCTCCTCCTCTTCCTCCTCGTCCTCTTCCTGTGTGATCGGCGGGCACGCAGGAACACTGTCTGGATAAAGGGGGCCTTGAGAGCTAAGGAAGTCCTCCTCTTCCTGCCTCTGTTCTGCCTCAAGTGCCCTGTCCATTATTCCACGCAGCGTGTGCTCCAACAGGTGGACAAGGGGGACAGTGTCAGTGATGCATGCACTGTCACTGCTCACCATCCTCGTGGCCTCCTCAAATGGTGACAGGACAGTGCATGCATCCCTGATCATGGCCCACTGGCGTGGGGAAAAAAAACCAAGCTCCCCTGACCCTGTCCTGGTGCCATAGTCGCACAGGTACTCATTGATGGCCCTCTGCTGCGTGTGCAGCCGCTGCAGCATGGCCAACGTTGAGTTCCACCTGGTGGGCATGTCACAGATTAGGCGGTTCTTGGGCAGGTTAAACTCCTTTTGGAGGTCCGTCAGCCGAGCACTGGCATTATATGACCGGCAGAAATGCACACAGACTTTCCTGGCCTGCCTCAGGACATCCTGTAAGCCCGGGTACCTGCCCAAGAACCGCTGCACCACCAAGTTAAGGACGTGAGCCAAACAGGGCACATGGGTCATTTGTCCCTGTCGGAGGGCAGAGAGGAGGTTGGTGCCATTGTCGCAAACCACCATTCCTGCCTTAAGTTGGCGTGGCGTCAACCACCTCTGAACCTGCCCCTGCAGAGCTGACAGAACCTCTGCCCCAGTGTGGCTCCTGTCCCCCAAGCACACCAGCTCAAGCACCGCATGGCATCTTTTGGCCTGCGTACTTGCGTAGCCCCTTGAACGACTACGGAGCACCGCTGGTTCCGAGGAAGAGGCCATGGAGGAAGAAGAAGAGGAGGGGGTGGAGGAGAGAGGTGTGTCACAATCATTAGCATTTTGGAGGCGTGGTGGCGGAACAACCTCCAACACTACTGCACCTTGTCCTGCATCCTTCCCAGCTGCCAGCAGAGTCACCCAATGCGCCATGAAACTTAGGTAACGTCCCTGTCCATGCCTGCTGGACCATGAGTCAGCGGTAATATGCACCTTACCGCTGACCGCCCTGTCCAGCGAGGCATGGACATTGCCTTCCACATGCTGGTAGAGAGCCGGAATCGCCTTCCGTGAGAAAAAGTGGCGTTTAGGTACCTGCCACTGAGGAACCGCACATTCCACAAACTCACGGAAGGGGCCAGAGTCTACCAACTGAAAAGGCAGCAGTTGAAGTGCTAGCAATTTTGCCAAGCTAGCATTCAACCGTTGGGCATGTGGATGGCTGGGAGCAAACTTCTTTCGGCGGTGCAGCAGCTGGGGCAGGGAAATTTGCCTGGTACAATCTGACGTCGGTGTACCAAAATCAGATTGCCCACAAGTACGTGGCTGTGACACACCTAATTCTACACCTTCATTCCTCTCAGTGCAGGTCTCAGAGAGGACTGAAGGTCTAGTGGGGTTGGAAATCTCAGCTGATGAGGAGCAAGCAGAGGTCCTCTTTGTTCTTTGGTGTGGGTCTTTTAGATACGCTTGCCAACGAACTGCATGGCAGGTCAACATATGTCTGGTCAAGCATGTGGTACCCAAGCGGGAGATATTTTGGCCACGCGAGATACGCTTGAGACATATGTTGCAAATAGCAGCGGTGCGATCTGATGCACTCGTCTCAAAAAAGGCCCACACCAAAGAACTTTTTGAATAACGCGCAGAGACTGCAGCGCCCTGCACATGTGGAGCTTTGGGGTGTGATGCAGTCAATGTGCTGCCCTTAGGCTGGCCCCTGGAGGGCATCCTGCCTCGTTGGTGATGTGCCGCCTCCTCCTCCTCCTCCTCCTCCTCCTCTCTCCTATCAGGCACCCACGTTGAGTCAGTGACCTCATCATCCCCTCCCTCCTCATCACTGGAGCAAACCTGGCAGTATGCTGCAGCAGGGGGAGCATGACTGCCAGATTGCTGTCCTTCTTGGGCACCCCCTCTGTCCGTGCTCGTGTTACTGCCTTCATCGAGCTCAGTATCATCATCAGAGCCTTCCAAACACTGGGCATCCTCCTGGAGCATGTACCCAACACTGTGGTCAAACAGTTCGAGGGACTCCTCAGGAGGACATGGTGGGGCTAGGGAAGGAGTCACTGATGACATTGAGCCGAGGGAAGAGGCCGCTGCTTTGCCAGACAAAGTACCCTGGGCATGGGTGAGAGAGGATGAGGAGGATGAGGACGGCTTGGTCATCCACTCGACCAAGTCTTCCGCATGTTGCGGCTCAACATGGCCAGCTGCCGAAAAAAAGGCCAAGCGTGTCCCATGGCCACGTGCTGATGAGGATGCACCGTCTCCACGACCAGCACTAGACACAGAGCCTGCTTGCCCTCTCTTATTGGCTTGTGACTGTCTGCATACTAATGGCCTGTAGCTGCACTAAGCTGGGATATATAAATATATATATATATATATATATATATATATATATATATATATATGTACTGATACTGCAGCTAGCAAAATCAACTGCCTGCCTGTAGTATGAGAACACCACCAACCTTCTACAGGTAGCTTTAGCTGAACACTGTGAGGTGGACGCACCCCACTAACTTGTAGGTTTAGCAGAACACTGTGAGCAGGACGCACTGCACTAACTGTAAATAGTCTAGCTGCCTGACTGTGGTACTAATAGGATCAAAAGAACACCAGCAATTTTCTTTAAAATACTGCAACAAGACAAGCCTGCCTGTTAGTAAGAAGATAACAGGAACGGATCTAGCTGAACACTGTGAGCAGGACGCACCCCACTAGCTTGTAGGTTTAGCTGAACACTGTGAGGTGGACGCACCCCACTAACTTGTAGGTTTAGCTGAACACTGTGAGCAGGACGCACCCCACTAACTTGTAGGTTTAGCAGAACACTGTGAGCAGGACACACTGCACTAACTGTAAATAGTCTAGCTGCCTGACTGTGGTACTAATAGGATCAAAAGAACACCAGCAATTTTCTTCACGTAGCTGTATTTACTGTAACAAGACAAGCCTGCCTGTCAGTAAGAAGATAACAGGAACGGATCTAGGTGAACACTGTGAGCAGGACGCACCCCACTAGCTTGTAGGTTTAGCTGAACACTGTGAGGTGGACGCACCCCACTAACTTGTAGGTTTAGCTGAACACTGTGAGCAGGACGCACCCCACTAACTTGTAGGTTTAGCAGAACACTGTGAGCAGGACGCACTGCACTAACTGTAAATAGTCTAGCTGCCTGACTGTGGTACTAATAGGATCAAAAGAACACCAGCAATTTTCTTCAGGTAGCTGTATTTACTGTAACAAGACAAGCCTGCCTGTCAGTAAGAAGATAACAGAAACGGATCTAGCTGAACACTGTGAGCAGGACGCACCCCACTAGCTTGTAGGTTTAGCTGAACACTGTGAGGTGGACGCACCCCACTAACTTGTAGGTTTAGCTGAACACTGTGAGCAGGACGCACCCCACTAACTTGTAGGTTTAGCAGAACACTGTTAGCAGGACGCACTGTACTAACTGTAAATAGTCTAGCTGCCTGACTGTGGTACTAATAGGATCAAAAGAACACCAGCAATTTTCTTCAGGTAGCTGTATTTACTGTAACAAGACAAGCCTGCCTGTCAGTAAGAAGATAACAGAAACGGATCTAGCTGAACACTGTTAGCAGGACGCACCCCACTAGCTTGTAGGTTTAGCTGAACACTGTGAGGTGGACGCACCCCACTAACTTGTAGGTTTAGCTGAACACTGTGAGCAGGACGCACCCCACTAACTTGTAGGTTTAGCAGAACACTGTGAGCAGGACGCACTTCACTAACTGTAAATAGTCTAGCTGCCTGACTGTGGTACTAATAGGATCAAAAGAACACCAGCAATTTTCTTCAGGTAGCTGTATTTACTGTAACAAGACAAGCCTGCCTGTCAGTAAGAAGATAACAGAAACGGATCTAGCTGAACACTGTGAGCAGGACGCACCCCACTAGCTTGTAGGTTTAGCTGAACACTGTGAGGTGGACGCACCCCACTAACTTGTAGGTTTAGCTGAACACTGTGAGCAGGACGCACCCCACTAACTTGTAGGTTTAGCAGAACACTGTGAGCAGGACGCACTGCACTAACTGTAAATAGTCTAGCTGCCTGACTGTGGTACTAATAGGATCAAAAGAACACCAGCAATTTTCTTCAGGTAGCTGTATTTACTGTAACAAGACAAGCCTGCCTGTCAGTAAGAAGATAACAGAAACGGATCTAGCTGAACACTGTGAGCAGGACGCACCCCACTAGCTTGTAGGTTTAGCTGAACACTGTGAGGTGGACGCACCCCACTAACTTGTAGGTTTAGCTGAACACTGTGAGCAGGACGCACTGCACTAACTGTAAATAGTCTAGCTGCCTGACTGTGGTACTAATAGGATGAAAAGAACACCAGTAATTTTCTTTAAAATACTGTAACAAGACAAGCCTGCCTGTCAGTAAGAAGATAACAGGAACGGATCTAGCTGAACACTGTGAGCAGGACGCACTGCACTAAATGTAAATAGTCTAGCTGCCTGACTGTGGTACTAATAGGATCAAAAGAACACCAGTAATTTTCTTCAAAATACTGTAACAAGACAAGCCTGCCTGTCAGTAGGAATATAACAGGAACGGATCTAGCTGAACACTGTGAGCAGGACGCACTGCACTAAATGTAAATAGTCTAGAAGATAACAGGAACGGATCTAGCTAAACTGAATACAGTGTATATATATATATATATATGCAACACCTGGGATGCATATATATACACAATACACTTTAAGTGCAGCTAACTGACTGACTGTCCTGCCTAATCTAGCTAACTCAAATGAAATGACACTGTCTCTCTCTCTCTAAGCACACCGGAACACACTGCACAGGGCCGCCGTGCAGGCGGCCTTATATAGTGTGGGGCGTGTACTAAATCCCCTGAGCCATAATTGGCCAAAGCCTCCTTGGCTTTGGCCAATTACGGCTCTCTGTTAAGGCGGCACTGTGATTGGCCAAGCATGCGGGTCATAGTGCATGCTTGGCCAATCATCAACAAGCAATGCACTGCGATGCCGCAGTGAATTATGGGCCGTGACGCGCCACACGAATTTGGCGCGAACGGCCCATATCGTTCGCAATTCGGCGAACGATCGAACAGCCGATGTTCGAGTCGAACATGGGTTCGACTCGAACACGAAGCTCATCCCTAATTAAAAGTCAATCATTTTATTACAACAATTTAACAACAGCAACAGGCACATTTAGTACATCACGGTATTTGGACAACTTCCTTTTGGACCCCATCAACTGTCCTATCATATTATTTCGATACACTATATTACTAAAAGTATTGGGACACCTGCCTTTACATGAACTTTAATGGCATCCCAGTCTTATGCCGTATACACACGAGCGGAATGTCCGACAGAAAAAGTCAGACAGAAGCTTTTCATCATCTATTCCGATCGTGTGTATGCCTCATCGGACTTTCTTTTTCGAAAATTTTGACAGACCTAGAAATGGAACATGTTTTAAATATTCCTGACGGAACCAATTCCTATCGGGAAAACCGCTCGTCTGTATGCTGTTCCAATGGACCAAAAACGACGCATGCTCTGAAGCAAGTACGAGGCGGAAGCTATTGGATACTGGCTATGGAACTTCCTTTTTCTAGTTCTGTCATACGTGTTGTACGCCACCGCCTTCTTGACGGTCGGACTTTGGTGTGATCGTGTGTAGGCAAGACAGTTTCAGCGGAATTCTGTCAGAAAAACCTTCAGAGTTTATTCCGACGGGAAAACCGGTCGTGTGTACGCGGCATTAGCCTGTAGGATTCAATATTGAGTTGGCCCACCCTTTGCAGCTATAACAGCTTCAACTGCTTCAACTCTTCTGGGAAGGCTGTACACAAGGTTTAGGAGTGTGTCTATGGGAATGTTTGACCATTCTTCCAGAAGCGCTTTTGTGAGGTTAGGCCCTGATGTTGGACGAGAAGGCCTGGCTCACAGTCTCCACTCTAATTCATCTCAAAGGTGTTCAATCGGGTTGAGGTCAGGACTCTATGCAGGCAAGTCAAGTTCCTCCATCCCAAACTTGCTCATCCATGTCTTTATGGACCTTGCTTTGTACACTGGTGTGCAGTCATGTTGGAACAGGAAGGGGTCACCCCCAAATTGTTCCCACAAAGTTGGGAGCATGAAATTGTCCAAAATGTCTTGGTATGCTGACATCTTAAGAGTTCCCTTCTATGGAACTAAGGGGCCAAGCCCAACCCCCGAAAGACAACTCCACACCAAAATCCCCCCTCCACCAAATGATTTGGACCAGTGCATAAAGCAAAGTCCAATAAAGACATGGATGAGCGATTTTGAGGTGGAGGAACTTGACTGGCCTGCACAGAGTTCTGTCCTCAACCCAATAAGAACATCTTTGGGATGAAATAGAGCGGAGACTGCAAACCAGGCCTTCTTGTCCACATCAGTGCCTGACCTCACAAATGCGCTTCTGGAAGAATGGTCAAACATTTCCATAGACACACTGCTAAACCTTGTGGACAACCTTCCCAGAAGAGTTGAAGCTGTTATAGCTGCAAAGGGTGGGCCAACTCAAAATTGAACCCTAGGGACTAAGACTGGGATGCCATTAAAGGGATTAAACATGAGGAAATGTACTGCATGGGGGGTTTTTTGCCCTGACATACACATTCATATTTTTTATCTTATGACAAGCTTTCATTAACCGCTTGCCGACCAGCCGCCGCAGTTGTACTGCGGCAACATGGCTTGGCTGTGCGAATCGCCGTTATGTTAAGTCACTTCCTTTTTTGGCCACTAGGGGCGCACCCGCTGCTTGCCCCCAGAGCCGTCACGATGAAATGGCGAGAACTGGGATCTCTGTGTGTAAATGCAGAGATCCCGGGTTCTCTGAGGTTAGAAGAGACAGATCAAAAAAACAAGAAAAATAGCCCTGGGACTTTAGATGAGGTGAGAGAAGATTAGCCAATGTCCACAGTAAACACTGAGATAAAATCAATTTATTCATATACTTGGCGATTGGATAGAGCAGTCACATCTCTAAGAACAAACTGACAACCATTGGATGTTTTTCACTCCATTGAGGTACAACTTTTTTACTTTCCTGACATCTATTGGGTTTGTTACATTGTTTTTATACACATGTAATACTATATCATTATGCATTGCCCCGTAGTCTTTCTGCTTATACCAGTTTTATAACCATGCATTCATGTATTTACTATATTCCATATCTCAGTTAGTTTGTTCATACCAAGATATTCTTATGGGCTTGGGTTCACTTACTTGCATCTTTATGTATATATAAATTAAAGCTTAGAACCCTATACAATAAGTTCATTTTGCATTTATGATGCCCTCTGATACATATGCATCCTTGCAGACGTATTCCAGACACAATTTTAAGGGGCTAAGTGGAGACCGCAGTGAGAAATACCCCTATCCAGTCCGTGCTGATCCTCCGGATGTTCCCCTATTGTGGCCTTTGTTTTGTTCCACCTCCTCAGCTCCCGAGCTGGATGCATTACACTGCTGCCATCTTGATTTCCAGCGTTTGGCGATTCATCTCAGACTTCGGTAAGTATGAGGTCTCTGCATTAGGCCTCTCTTGCTAATCATTCCCTCTGCCCCCATTTACCAACCACATACATTTATTGATCTTATTACTTACATTGCAGATACAACATTCATGCATCCGCCCCTGAAGAGCGAGCAGGGTCTCGCGAAATGCATAGGGCTTTATTGATGCTTATTTTATGCCGGTACATGCTGGGTATTATTGATGTCTGCATTATGTTTACACACTTTCTTGTCCACATGTATGTACATTTTATCATCTTATTTTGTATGTGTACTTACTGACCCAGCAACTTTCAAGTTTTATTGTTGCTTATTGATGTATAACATTTGTAATAAATCTTTGTATATTTACGTTCATCTGTGTTGTGTACATTGGCTATTATGCCTGGTAACTCACAATCATTGTTGTTATCGCTCAGCTACATAACATTTTGAAATGAATAAATTGATTTTATCTCAGTGTTTACTGTGGACATTGGCTAAACTTCTCTCACCTCATCTAAAGTCCCAGGGCTATTTTTCTTGTTTTTTTGCACTATTAGGGATGGAGGTGTCAGAGGGGTCACACCAGACCTTAATCTTCCCTTTTTTAGAAGAGACAGATCATGTGTTCATACAAAGTATGAACACCGATCTATCTCTTCCCCTAGCAAGTCCCATCCCCCTTCAGTTAGAACACAGAGAGGGAATGCAGTTAACCCCTCGATCTCCCCCTAGTGTTAACCCCTTCCCTGCCAGTGACATTTTTACAGTAATCAGTGCATTTTTATAGCACTGATCGCTGTATAAATGGCAATGGTCCCAAAAATGTGTCAAAACTGTCCGATGTGTCCGCCATAATGTCGCAGTCCCATTACTAGTAAACAAAAATTATTAATAAAAATGCCATAAAACTATCCCCTATTTTGTAAACGCTATAACTTTTGCGCAAACCAATCAATAAACGCTTATTGTAATTTTTTTTTTTTTTTACCAAAAATATGTAGAAGAATACGGATCGGCCTAAACTAAGTAAAAAAAAAAAATTTATATATATTTTTGGGGGATATTTATTATAGCAAAATAATGCGTTTTTTTTTAAATTGTCGCTCTTATTTTGTTTATAGCGCAAAAAATAAAAATCGCAGAGGTGATCAAATACCACCAAAAGAAAGCTCTATTTGTGGGGAAAAAAGGACAAACCCATCTAGACAACAATGTACTAAACTTCTTTTAATGCAAATAGGCATGAACAAATGTAGTGAACCTGCATCTGCCAAAAACACCGTATTAGTGGACGAACGAACAATGTTTACTACGAACGATTACTGTGCCCACGAACCTGAAACTTGCCATTTTAAACTGTACAACAGTAAAGAAAAGCACATGGAGCAGCATGCAAGTAATAATAATAGGAACACAGGACAAATACTTACTTTTTAGAAGCAGTTTCCTGATCCTTCTGTACTGATCGTGCTCCCTCAATTTCAGGTCTGACCAGCGTTTCCTCAATTGCTCCTTGGATCGTCATACCACTAAATTACTGTGCAGACTTCTTACAACTTTAGTCATGATCTTGGCCTTTCTCACATTTGGGTTTGGGTACGGTCCATAGTTCCCATCATAGTTGGCCCTCTTCAAGATGTCCACCATCTACACCATCTCTACAAAGGATATATTTGAGGCCTTATATCTCCTCCTGGATCGGGACGTTTCTGGCTCCGGGCTTTCGTCGTTGCTGCTATTATCACCCACCTGCTGTGTCTCCGCCATGTGCTCTCCCACTGCGCCGAAAGAGAAGCGGTGGGGAATACACTAGAAAGAAGGTCAGGGGCGGTGTTTCACGCATGAGCAGTGTATATAAAGCATAACACACGTGCGTCGTACGTACGATCTGTGAGCAGAGGGCGGAGTAGCGTAAGCGCCGATCGTGCAAACAAAGGTACAATTTTAACTTGGGGCATCAGTGGTTAGTGGCCTATACTGCTTATAGATTGAGGCCTATAATGGGACAAGATTAGGAGAGTTTAGCCTGACATTAGGGTTTGTCTTGTGTTGTGTCTTGCAGATAAAATGGATAAATGTACTGATCCAGATTTCTTGCCAAACTTTATTCATAAGTACATAGAGCTGACCTATCTGTGGCAAGTAAAATACCAATATTATAACAACAAACTAAAGAGGAAGGCAGCGCTGGATCAACTGCTGGAATTGGTGAAGCCGGTGATTCCCATGGCAGACATCAACTTTTTGAAGTGCAAAATTGGTGGCCTGAGGAGCACATATAATTGGGAGCGCATGATGGTCCGGGATTCCATGAGATCAGGAGCAGCAGCAGATTACATTTATGTCCCTAGGCTCTGGTGCTACGACAGACTGCGGTCTTTGTCAGACCAGAGTGAACCCAGGTAATCACTCTCAACCCTTCCTTCCACTCTTCCTTCCACCTCAGCTGAGGCTTCCGACATACAACCTGGGCTTTCCACCCAGGAAGATGTGGAGGAGCCCAGCTTGAGCCAGGTATAGCATTGTTCAACATAATTCTTGTCAAAAAATTAATGATGTTAACTAGATGTTATTATTGATTACTAATTTCAGAATTAACAAAGTGGTTTACAAATCAATAGACAGTAGTAGCCAAAAATGATTGGGACAAGAATGAAAAATGCTGGGGTCAGAATGAAAGTCTCTTCTATTTGTTAACATTCAATTTGCAACAGTCATGAGCTCAAAATTGTGTGTGATTGATGACCAAAGAACTAAAACTATGTCCCATTTTCATACACAGAAAAGTCTCAGCCAGGAAGAGGCCGTGGAAAGTGGCAGCCAGGAGGTGGCCGTGGAAAGTGGCAGCCAGGAGGTGACCGTGCCCAGTAGCCTGACCGAATCCCAGGTTCCTCCCCTCCACCTTCCAACAAAAAGGACCAGGAAGGCGAGGAACCTGGAGGAGTCAGCGACTAATTTGATTTGGCAGCCTACTGTGGTCCTCACAAACAACCCTAATGTCCACGAGGCCTTTGGGTGTATGACGGCCAGTAAAATGGAATTTTGTGTGTCGGACTTTTGTTACACACGCTCAGAATTTTCAACAACAAAGTTTGTTGTTGGAAAATTTGAGAACCTGCTGTCAAACATTGGTGTGCGGAAATTCCGACAGCAAATGTCCAATGGAGCATACACACGGTCGGACTTTCGGACAACAAGCTCACATACAACATTTCCCGTCAGAAATTCCGACCGTGTGTACGCGGCATTAGATTGCACACAGGTGGACATCATTTCACTAACTATGTGACTTCTGAAGGTAATTGGTTGCACCAGAGCTTTTTATGGGCTTCATAACAAAGGGGGTGAATACATACGCACATACCAATTATCAGTTTTTTATTTCTGAAAAATAGTTTTATGGATATATTTTTCTAATTTTACTTCACCAACTTAGACGATTGTGTTCTGATCCATCACATATAATTCAGATTAAAAAAAACATTGAACTAAAGGCTGTAATGTAACAAAATGGGTAAAAAGCCAAGGGGGTGAATACTTTTGCAAGGCACTGTATATATTGGAACAGGTGGGGGAAAGGTGCATGCAGTATACAGTGGGGACGGATAGTATTCAGACCCCCTTAAATTTTTCACTCTTTGTTATATTGCAGCCATTTGCTAAAATCATTTAAGTTCATTTTTTTCCTCATTAATGTACACACAGCACCCCATACTGACAGAAAAACACAGAATTGTTGACATTTTTGCAAATTTATTCTAAAAGAAAAACTGAAAAATCACATGGTCCTAAGTTTTCAGACCCTTTGCTGTGACACTCAAATATTTACCTCAGGTGCTGTCCATTTCTTCTGATCATCCTTGAGATGGTTCTACACCTTCATTTTAGGCCAGCTGTGTTTGATTATACTGATTGGACTTGATTAGGAAAGCCACACACCTGTCTATATAAGACCTTACAGCTCACAGTGCATGTCAGAGCAAATGAGAATCATGAGGTCAAAAGAACTGCCTGAAGAGCTCAGAGGCAGATTTGTGGCAAGGCACAGATCTGGCCAAGGTTACAAAAAAAATTCTGCTGCACAGAAGGTTCATAAGAGCAAGGTGGCCTCCATAATCCTTAAATGGAAGACGTTTGGGACGACCAGAACCCTTCCTAGAGCTGGCCGTCCGGCCAAACTGAGCTATCGGGGGAGAAGAGCCTTGGTGAGAGAGGTAAAGAAGAACCCAAAGATCACTGTGGCTGAGCTCCAGAGATGCAGTTGGGAGAAAGTTGTAGAAAGTCAACCATCACTGCAGCCCTCCACCAGTCGGGGCTTTATGGCAGAGTGGCCCGACGGAAGCCTCTCCTCAGTGCAAGACACATGAAAGCCCGCATGGAGTTTGCTAAAAAAACACCTGAAGGACTCCAAGATGGTGAGAAATAAGATTCTCTGGTCTGATGAGACCAAGATAGAACTTTTTGGCCTTAATTTTAAGCGGTATGTGTGGAGAAAACCAGGCACTGTTCATCACCTGTCCAATACAGTCCCAAAAGTGAAACATGGTGGTGGCAGCATCATGCTGTGGTGGTGTTTTTCAGCTGCAGGGACAGGATGACTGGTTGCAATCGAGGGAAAGATGAATGCGGCCAACTACAGGGATATCCTGGATGAAAACCTTCTCCAGAGTGCTCAGGACCTCAGACTGGGCCGAAGGTTTACTTTCCAACAAGACAATGACCCTAAGCACACAGCTAAAATAACGAAGGAGTGGCTTCACAACAACTCCGTGACTGTTCTTGAATAGCCCAGCCAGAGCCCTGATTTAAACCCAATTAAGCATCTCCCAGAGAGACCTAAAAAATGGCTGTCCATCAACGTTTACCATACAACCAGACAGAACTGGAGAGGATCTGCAAGGAGGAATGGCAGAGGATCCCCAAATCCAGGTGTAAAAAACTTGTTGCATCTTTCCCAAAAAGACTCATGGCTGTATTAGATCAAAAGGGTGCTTCTACTAAATACTGAGCAAAGGGTCTGAATACTTAGGACCATGTGATATTTCAGTTTTTCTTTTTTAATAAATCTGCAAAAATGTCAACAATTCTGTGTTTTTCTGTCAATATGGGGTGCTGTGTGTACATTAATGAGGAAAAAAAATTAACTTAAATGATTTTAGCAAATGGCTGCAATATAACAAAGAGTGAAAAATTTAAGGGGGTCTAAATACTTTCTGTCCCCACTGTATATTGGATTAGAGTTCTGCCACAAATATGCTAGATATGCCACTGATTGGCTGTTCATGTTTGTCGATGCTAGAGAAGAAACTGGACTGAAAGGCTCCTTTGTGTGCAGATGTAAATGGTCCACTGTTCTCTGCAAAGTGCTGTGTAAAAAGTAACATTATAAAACAGAGTAAATTCTGTGAACAGTAGATAGGTATGACCTATTAGACAAGAAACTACCGAGGTATTTCAGTGGTGAAATGTTCAGCTTTAAATAGCCTTCCAAGAAATAACATAAACTAACCACAGGATGCTGCACACACTTTAGATCTGTAATCTTCAAAACTTAGCTAGTGACCCCATTTAAATGTAGGTACCCAGAGCGTCCAGAGAAACCTACCTAATATGCAAAACAGAGGCTTCTACATTAAAAACACAAAGATGTACTGCACATCTTGATAAACATTATAAGGATAAGTACACACACAGCTATAGTACTTGAAAAACTTTAACACATGAATGAGCAGCAAATATTGTAAGCGCTTACTTCAGCGGTATCAATTGCAAAGGCTTTAAAGCTTTTCTCACTTTAAAGAAGAGATCAGTAAAAAAAACAGAAGTAAAAACTAGCAGCTATAAATATTGTAGCTGCTTATTTTTTTTTTAAAAGACACTTACCACCCCAGCGAACCAGCGCTGTAATCACCAGGGCTGGTTCTTCGCCAGTCTTCAGGTCCCAAGAACTGCCATCTTGCGTTTGGGAAGTCTGTGACTTTTGGGTGTTTTACAGCCAACTTCCCACTGTGCACGTGTGAGTCACTGCAATTTCTTAATGGTCTTGCAGTCCTGCAGTCTATTAGGACTGGTGACGTGTCCCAGGAGGTTGCGGATGGGGAGGGAGGGCTGAACTTTCGCTCTGCTTGTCTGGGTGAGCAGAGCAGAAGTAGGAGCTGCCACCTGGCAGAAATAGAGGGATATGAGCAGAACTTCTCTTTTCAGGTGACACAAACAACAATGTGCTGGCGCTCAGGATATGGGTATAGATGTCAATGTGATCTAAAACGTCCAGGAATAAGGGTAGACAGAGTCCAAGTAAGGGGAGATGACGTTTCCTTAATGATGATGGGTCTTGAGGGTGAGACACACACTAATGCCCTGTACACGCGATAGGATTTTCCGATGGAAAATGTGTGATAGGACCTTGTTGTCGGACATTCCGACCGTGTGTAGGCTCCATCACACATTTTCCATAGGAATTTCCGACACACAAAGTTTGAGAGCCTGCTATAAGATTTTCCGACAACAAAATCCATTGTCGGAAATTCCGATCGTGTGTACACAAATCCGACGCACAAAGTGCCACGCATGCTCAGAATAAATTAAGAAACAAAAGCTATTGGCTACTGCCCCGTTTATAGTCCCGATGTACGTGTTTTACGTCACCACGTTCAGAACGATCAGATTTTTCAACAACTTTGTGTGACCGTGTGTATGCAAGACAAGTTTGAGCCAACATCCGTCGGAAAAAATCCATGGATTTTGTTGTCGGAATGTCTGATCAATGTCCGACCGTGTGTAAAGGGCATATGGGCTCAGCTTTTCTCAGGAGTGAAGCCAATTCTGGATTCCAACATAAGGTAAAACAGAAACTTGAGAAAGGAGCGCGCATGCTTCGTATGAGCTTTGCGCATTCTCTGAATTGTGTTGTGGGGACATCACACACTGAAAGGCATCATGCTCTGGGCCGCTCACATCTGGTCACGCAGTTATCACACAGGATCAGCTGGTTTCCCTCCTTGGTTCACTGCGGTTCTTGCGGCGGGCTCACAGCTCACACAGGAGATGTTGTAGACGATCCTGGGGGAAGTCCTTCCTTATTGTTCATTATTTCTTACCTCCATGTAAGTGATGGAATATCTTTGTTCTTGTTCAATAAACATTTTTCTGTTTCTCCTTCTCTTTTCAGGTGAAGTTCTGCTTTAATCCAATAGTGAACTTAAAGTGCAAGTCAAACTAAAACTTTATGTTTTGAATAGAGTGGTGAATAGTTAAATTGGTGATCAGTGGGAGGAAGGAAGAGCATTGGTGCTCAGTGGGGGGGAAGGGGGGACATCTGTGCTCAAGAGGGAAAGAGGATGCATTGGTTCTTAGGTTGGGGACTTTGGTCGCCAGTGTGTTACCTCCACTCTGCATCCTAAGCTACTGCCTTACTCCACTTGTCTGCCAAAACTACGCTGGGCATGGAACTCTATGTTGGGAAGGAGATTTATCTGCCTGAAAGAGCAGCTATAAAGCCAGAGCTGGATGCTGGAATCATCATTTCAGTACCTGGCAGTGGGACACCATCCCCATGACCCCAAGATTGAGTTGAAATCCCCAGATGGCCCAGGGCAGTGATGGCAAACCTTGGCACCCCAGATGTTTTAGAACTACTTTTCCTATGGTGCTCAACTACACTGCACAGTGCATGAACATCATGGGAAATGTAGTTCCAAAACATCTGGGGTGCCAAAGTTGGCCATCACCGGTCTAGGGGAATCCAGGACTGTTGGAAGGTATGCAATCACTCTCATAAAAAAATATAATGTAATTTCAAAAAATGTTTTCAAAGCATTTATTAAAAGATTATGGGTGATCCTGCAATGGGGGTGACAACTGTCTTACAACTTCAGTCTCGCATTATCACCCTCTCACACATGCTCTAGTGACTCCAAGGGGCTGTGCAGACACACAGACAGTCCTCCATTGTCACCTTCAGGAATCTGGTTCACAGCTATGGTGTGCAGCCAATGATGGAGTAAGTGCATGTAGACAAGAAATGGTTAAAGAAGACTTAAGATGGCAAAATTGCTTATCTCAACCGTACATTGTTTGTGGGGTCAGATATGTTTTTGCCTTCATTATCATTGGAACATTCTACAACCACAAATGGGGAGCAGTTGAAGCCACAGACTGTAATGATGATAGCAGGACTGAAATTTTTTTTATTTTGTATAGTTACCATTATTCAAGGCTATAAAGAGAATATATGTCAGTATTTAAATTCACTTTTTGTACTGTTACATACTCCATGTCTCCTCTTTACAGGTGAAGTTCTGCTTTAATCCATAAAAAAATATAATGTCATTTCAAAAGTTGTTTTCAAAGCATGTATTAAAAAATTAATGGGTGATCCTGCCATGACAACTGTCTTCCAACTTCAGTACAGTATTATCACCCTCTAAGACATGCTCTAGATAGTGACTCCAAGGGGCATATTTTTCAAATTAGGGTAGGTTTTGATAACATAAATAAAAAATGGACAACTTGCTTGGAAATGATATTTCTCCCTTCTAATATATTTGCTTCTTGGGGTTTATTTTTGGGAAGGCTATCTGAGAGAGAAGAGCAGGGACAGAGCCTCATTTTGCTGCATCAGCAATTATTCATTGTACTTAGACAGGGGTGGTTGGATTGTACCACTCATTTCAATAATCCCCCTTATAAAGAGTTGATAGTCGAATAATGGTGGCAACAGAAAGAAACAGAACTTCAATGTTTTTTAGGCCAGCATATCAAAAATTAAAAAGGGAAGGGTAGCGAGGAGCAGCACTTACTGCTTTAAAGCATGTCCTACTGTGACAGCGGGTTGGGGCTCCTCTCCCCCGCAGCTGCTGTCACATTTAAAATCCTTATGGCTGTGCAGGGCTCTGCCCTCATGGCTGCGTCATTCATTCATAGGGATCTGTGAATGAATAACCTACAAGTCCTGTCTCCCTCAGTGGCAGCTGGACTTGTAGTTCTCAGTGGACTCAGAGGAACCCATACATTGGTACGGGCAGAAAGCTGGAGGGAGAGTTTGCAGGAGCCTGAGATTGCACCCGGGATCTGCTGATCATGGGTGCAATCCTTTGCAGGCTCGTGTAGGAAAGAATAACAAATGCACATTTTTTTTGTTCTGCAAAAAATATGTGCATTTGCTATTTTGTTTTCCTAAAAGGTGAACTTATCCTTTAAGCTTGTCATATCGGTGCCGACTGTTGCACAATAAAATGTGAATGTATTTACCAGTAGTGTTTTTGTTTGTGATTTTAAACACAAGGTGTTTTTACTGGTATAATGCTATTTGGAGCACTGCATATCTTTTTTTTTACATGCTGCCTGGGTACAATGTTATGTGAATACGACGAAAGTCAATCGGAGGAAGAATCACAATAATAGGGGGTTTGTCTCCCACTAAAAGTGCATGAGACCTGAAATAGTAGTAAGGTCAGCTACTTCTGGTGAGTGGGTACTTAGAGGCAGTGGCGGCTGGTGGTACATTTTTTTAGGAGGGGGGACGGCAAACAGTGCACCCACAATTTCATTCGCTATTGTCACACAACTGGGTGTGATCAGGGTGCAGTGCTCTGCGCCTCAAGCCTATCCTTTTTTGAAGCCTATTAGATCCTCAGGCTCTAATCACGTGCTTTAAAAAAAAAAAAAACTTAATTGGAATCCATGCGTCCGGCGCCCTGCATGTAGATTAAGGGGCTGGATGCATTGATGGGGAGCAGCACCCGTGCGCCCCCTATCGACGGGCCACCACTGCTTACAGGTGGTGGACACACACGCTGATGAAACTTTGCTAATTTTCAAGCGGTGGAGCCTGGGTTCACACTAGTGCGTGCTCAAACACTGCATGTGATTTGCACAGCAATTGCACCGCATTCCTGTGCACATCCCATGCGATGTCTGTGCCGCGCAATTTGAGCCTTACATTTTGTATGGCTTAAATCGCATTGCATTCATACCAAAAGGGTGCAGGACCCTTTTTTCCCACACCCATGCGATGCAATTCTGGCAATAGCACTGCATTTTGCGATCTTTCAGGGTGTCGTTAATTTAACATGGACACTCGCAGCAGATCGCATGGACACCATGCGTTTGCTATGCAGTGTGATGCGATGCAGGAAAACGCAGCAAATCTTGTGTGTTTCCCACATCACATAAGTGTTAACCAGGGCTGAAGAATATAGAAGGATGATTTATGGACACGGTTTCATTTTAGAGACTTTGCATGGAAATAATAATTCATAGTATTTACCGTAGACAATTCTTTGTAAACCCGAGAGATGGTTGTGCATGAAAATCCCAGTAGATCAGCAGTTTTTGAAATACCCAGACCAGCCTGCATGACACCAACAACCACGCCACGTTAAAAGACACTTAAATTCCCTCTCTTCCCCATTCTGATGCTCGGTTTGAACTTCAGCAAGTCGTCTTTGCCACATCTAGATGCCTAAATGCATTGAGTTGTTGCCATGTGATTGGCTGATTAGCTATTTGTGTTACCAATCAATTGAACAGGTGTACCTAATAAAGTGGCTGGTGAGTGTGTGTATATATATATATATACAGTATATATATATATATATAGTATCCCACAAAAGTGAGTACACCCCTCACATTTTTGTAAATATTTCATTCTATCTTTTTATGTGACAACACTGAAGAAATGACACTTTGCTACAATGTAAAGTAGTGAGTGTACAGCTTGTATAACAGTGTAAATTTGCTGTCACCTCAAAATAACTCAACACACAGCCATTAATGTCTAAACCACTGGCAACAAAAGTGAGTACACCCCTAAGTGAAAATGTCCAAATTGGACCCAATTAGCCATTTTCGTTCCCCCCTGTCATGTGACTCGTTAGTGTTACAAGGTCTCAGGTGTGAATGGGGAGCAGGTGTGTTAAATTTGGTGTTATTGCTCTCACTCTCTCATACTGGTAGGTGGAAGTACAACATGGCACCTCATGGCAAAGAACTCTCTGAGGATCTGAAAAAAATAATTGTTGCTCTACATAAAGATGGCCTAGGCTATAAGAAGATTGCCAAGAACCGGAAACTGAGCTGCAGCATGGTGGCCAAGACCATATAGCGGTTTAACAGGACAGGTTCCACTCAGAACAGCCCATGCTATGTTCATCCAAAGAAGTTGAGTGCACGTGCTTAGCGTCATACCCAGAGGTTGTTTATAGGAAATAGACGTTTGAGTGCTGCCAGCATTGCTGCAGAGGTTGAAGGGGTGGGGGGGTCAGCCTGTCAGTGCTCAGACAATATGCCGCACACTGCATCAAATTGGTCTGCAAGCCTCTTCTAAAGATGATACACAAGAAAGCCTGCAAACAGTTTGCTGAAGACAAGCAGACTAAGGATATGGATTAATGGAACCATGTCCTGTGGTCTGATGAGACCAAGATAAACGTATTTGGTTCAGATGGTGTCAAGCGTGTGTGGCGGCAACCAGGTAAGGAGTACAAAGACAAGTGTGTCTTGCCTACAGTCAAGCATGGTGGTGGGAGTGTCATGGTCTAGGGCTGCATAAGTGCTGCTGCCACTGGGGAGCTACAATTCATTGAGGGAACTATGAATGCCAACATGTACTGTGACATACTGAAGCAGAGCATGATGCAATCCCTTCGGAGACTGGGCCACAGGTTAGTATTCCAACATGATAATGACCCCAAACACACCTCCAAGATGACCACTGCCTTGCTAAAGAAGCTGAGGGTAAAAGTGATGGACTGGCCAAGCATGTCTCCAGACCTAAACCCTATTGAGCATCTGTGGGGCATCCTCAAATGGACGGTGGAGGAGCGCAAGGTCTCTAACATCCACCAGCTCCGTGATGTCATCCTGGAGGAGTGGAAGAGGACTCCAATGGCAACCTGTGAAGCTCTGGTGAACTCCATGCCCAAGAGGGTTAAGGCAGTGCTGGAAAATAATGATGGCCACACAAAATATTGACACTTTAGGCCCAATTTGGACATTTTTACTTAGGGGTAGGGATGGGCTCTATGTTCGGGTCGAACATGAGTTCAACTCGAACATTGGCTGTTTGCCCGTTCGCCGAATAGAGAACAATTTGGGGTGTTCGCGGCAAATTCAAAAGCCGCGGAACACCTTTTAAAAGTCTATGGGGGAAATCAAAAGTGCTCATTTTAAAATCTTATATGCAAGTTATTGTCATAAAAAGTGTTTGGGGACCTGGGTCCTGCCCCAGGGGACATGTATCAATGCAAAAAAAGTTTAAAAAACGGCTGTTTTTTCGGGAGCAGTGATTTTATTAATGCTTAAAGTGAAACAATAAAAGTGTAATATTCCCTTAAATTTCGTACCTGGGGGGCGTGGCTTAGCGGTGGCCGAGTAAAGACGTGCTCTGGAGGAGCTCCCTGTCCAACCCAGCCCTAACGGATCATACAACAACTAATTGCTCCATTGAGCACGGTATGAGCAACCCCAAAAGGTACAGGACGAGATCGACCTCCCGGGGAACCCACCACCGAACCTCACAACCGGGGATTCCCCACTTTTTTAGAGGCCAGGCCGACTTATCTCCCGGCGCCATAGCTGCCGCGCCACGCGGATCCCACATACCTCCGCTCTGCACGGCAACCCAGATGGTTACTCCTGCACAAACCCAGACACTTTTACCTCTCACGGGCACACCAGCCTTATACACGGGGATGGAGAGACACTCGGTCAACCAGAACATCATGGAGGATGACCTCCGTAGTATGCTCAGGGCTCTCCCCACAAAAGCAGACCTGGAAGCCCTCCCCACGAGAGCAGACTTTGAGACCATGATTCTCAGGATAGAAGAGGCGCACAGAAAAGACATCCAGGAAGTAAGGGATGATCTACACGAAGTAGAGAACCAGGTCACCTCTGGAGAAACTAGATTATCCAACCTTGAAGAGAGATTGCAGGCAATGGAACAAACACAGCAGACCCATCTTCTCGAAGCACAAGACATGCAGCTCCACCTGGAGGAATTGGAGGACCGTAGCCGCCGCAATAACCTGCGGCTACGGGGAATACCAGAGGCCACGGGTCTGGAGGACTTAGCGGCGACGATCTTCCAGAGTCTCCTGGACAACACATCACCACACATAGAAATTGACAGAATCCACCGCACCCTGGGACCTAAACCCACTGACCCAGCCAGGCCGCGGGACGTCCTCTGTCGCATACACCGCTTTGCGCAAAAGGAGACCCTTCTCAGAAAAGCATGGGACCAGGGAGAGAACGAATTCGACGGAGCCCACATTCAAATACTACCTGATCTATCGAGAGCCACGTTACAACGTCGAGCCATGCTAAAACCCATCTTAGAGCTGGCAAGAAGACATGGCTGCACGTACAGATGGGGGTACCCACTCGCGGTGACCTTCCGCACAGAACGGGCCTACTATACTATTACAAACCCCTGCAGATCTACCGGCACTGTTCGACTTCATGGGGGCAGAACTGATCCAGATCCCGAATTGGCTGGTGAGGATCCCGAGACCGATCGGCCGTTCAGGCCTAAACACAAGCAGAACCAACCCGACCACCCGCTCACAGACACCCCTGGGAAGATCTCGCGCCAGACCAGATAATGGAGCACGTGAGTCCTGAAGGTACTGTAGAAGATCATAAAAACAGTGTCTACCATACACCTACACCACTTTTCAGATATTGTTGAGTTTTTGTTTTTTCTTTTTTCTTTTTAATTGGCCGGCTATCGATCAGCTTATGCAATGCCCTAACCATGCGGTATGTATACCGCCAGCAGAAACTCCACACTGTGACAGTCTCTGGCCGTCTCCCGGCCCCCTTGACATAGAATTTCCCGACCCTGAGACTACCAGAGATGTTTTTTGTTGCACCCGGACCGCCCCTGTGGGACACAACAAGAGACAACGCTAAACCAGGAGGCGTCCTGCAGGGAACGGAGTTGAGCGGTGGGCATGCGTTCACTCTGCCGCCCTCCTTCCCTTGCATGGCCTGGACGGTTCTCTGTGCAACTGGATTGCTCGGGGTTTGGCCTTCCCCCCCTCTCTCTCTCCCTCAGCCTCACGATGGAACGGTTGCAACAAAGAGAAACTGCCTCCTAGACATTCCCTACTAGTCTAGTTGTTCAGTGGAGGCTTCTTTGGGAACGCTATTCTAATACGTGATTTCTTGCCGCAAACATTGTTTTTGGATCCCCTTATAGAGATCTGTGGACGTGTTGAAGAACCACGAGGACGCTTTGCTGGAGGTTTGGGGGAGTGGGGGGGAGGGGGGGATCTGGAGATGGGAAGACGGGGGGTCTTGAGAGGCAGGGATATTAAGTGAGATGGCACCTGTAAGCTGAAGACAGATGATAACTTAACACAAGCCACGGTAGGAGTATACTGGATAGATGAAGGCTCTGACTATAGTGGTTAGGCAGTGGGCACTTGGCATATCGCCCTTGTTTTCTATGACCCCACTAGTAGCCATTGCACCGCTGGAATGTTACCTGCAACCACCACCAGTAAACAACACCTCAATGTGGCTTGCTAGAGCCCGTTAGCGGGGCTTTACCAATAACCGTTATGCCCATGAAGGGCTTGCTTGCTGGTTTCGTATTTCTTGTTGCCAGCCAGTTATGTAGTTTTTGGTATGGAGTATGGTTCAAATTTGAATGTTTATCGACTGTTTGAAATGACCACAGTAAAACACACAGTGCCCAAAATGTATGCACACACACACGGTTACATTTACAATTATTGGTCCTACACAAGAGACTAAATACGTTACGCTCAAAGTAGCATCTCCAATTTAGATCCATGGGCACGGGAAGGACATAGCCCTTCTTCCGAGACCCTAGCTAGACACTTCCCCAATTAGGAACACGCCAACACCCAGGTAATTCTGGGAAGCGTTGAAGTAAACTTCAGCTAAATAGTAGTAAACCACTCATTGGATTGGGTGGACTGGGAGATCTCCCTACACGACACCCCTTGCAGCTCCAAAGTGGTCATTACCTTATCCTAAATTCTTTTCTTTTCTAGTCTAATATCTCTTCCTCCCCTGCTTTTGTCTCCCTCTCCTTCCTCTCCCCACATACCTGTCTATCCCTCTCGCGAACATGGGGGTTCTTAATGTAGTCACCCTTAATGCAAAGGGACTTAACGTCCCGGAAAAAAGGAGAATGTTACAAAATGACATGAGATACATGAAAGCGGATATAGTATTAATACAGGAAACGCACTTCAGAGAAAACAAGTTCCCAATATTAAAAAACAGGTACTATCCGATGGTATACCACTCTACCCACGTAGCCGCTAAATCCAGAGGAGTATCTACTCAGATATCCGCAACTGTACCGTGGACGCTAGTAGACAAAAAGACGGACCCGGCGGGTAGGTTCCTTTTTCTAAAGGGCCTGATAGGTGGTGCCAAAGTGACCATCGCAAACTTTTACGCCCCAAATGAACACCAAGACACATTCATGAAACGACATTTAAAATTACTACAGAATTTCGCCGAAGGCCAATTGATCATAGGCGGGGACCTTAACATTCCACTGATCCCGGTAGAGGATACCTCGACAGGTACATCCTCCATCTCACGAGGCACTCGCAGGGAAACGCTTGAGGCCCTCCAAGCAGCACAGCTGATAGATATTTGGCGCCTTTTTCATCCCGGAGAACGGGATTACACCTTTTTTTCTCGCCCACACCAGGTATATTCGCGTATTGATTTCTTTCTGGTACCACACAGCCAACTCAGGGCAGTTACTGTAAAGATACGGCCATCGGATCCATTACGTGGTCCGACCACGCGCCGGTTTCCATGCAATATGACCTCACTGATTTCTTCAAAGGACAAAGGAAACCCTGGAGACTAAATGAAAGTCTTCTTCAAGACCCTGACATGGTTGCAGATATCACAAAAGAAATCTCACATTATTTTCACACCAACACCTCAGAAGACTGCGACGGTGGACTAATCTGGGAAGCACACAAAGCGGTGATTCGCGGCGTGCTTATTAAGCATGGGGCAAGAATTAAAAAACAAAAAAAACAGCACAACTATCAACACTATTTGACAAACTCCATAAATTAGAATGGGTGGTGGTGAATTAGATACGGTACGGGTGCAAATAACAGACTTACTCCAGTTCAAGGCTAAGGCGGCCCTCCAGATCTCACGGAAAAAGATTTACGAGTCAGGCAACAAATGTAGCAGATTACTAGCCCAAGCTCTAAAATCGCAGAACATGGCGTCATACATCCCGCACATTAAATCTCCAACAGGACAAAGTGCTACCTTACCCCAACAAATCACTCAAGAATTTCGGAAGTACTACGAAAACTTATACAATTTAAATGTGGCACAACCTCCCCCAGAAAAAATTGCAGAATATATAGTAGACTCCAAAATGCCTTCACTACCGACCGAGACGCGAGACCTATTAGACGAGCCCATAACATTATTAGATATACAAACGGCAATAAAAAATACAAAGCAAGGGAAAGCCCCGGGTCCAGACGGACTTACGCTACAATACTACAAGACACTAATCCCATCATTAGGACAACACCTGACCAAACTCTTCAATGACCTAGGTAAAGGGAAACTTTTACACAACGACAGGTTACTTGCCCAAATAACAGTTATTCATAAAGAAGATAAGGACCCAACCCAATGCGGTAGTTACCGTCCAATATCCTTACTGAACACAGACCTTAAACTGTTCACAAAAATTTTGGCCACTAGATTACAACAACACATAACCAGCTTGATCCATCTGGATCAAGTAGGTTTCGTCCCAACTAGAGAAGCGAGGGATAATACTACTAAAATCCTGAACTTACTCTATAATGCCACGGAAACAAACACCCCAATGGTTTTCCTCAGTACAGATGCCGAAAAAGCATTAGACCGGGTTAACTGGTCGTTTATGCTCACCACACTAAGACATATAGGCCTAGGAAATAACATGCTAAATTGGATTTCGGCAATATACAACGTACCAACTGCTAGAGTTAGGGTGAATGGCGTATTGTCAGATGCCTTCCAAATTTCGAATGGCACACGTCAAGGATGCCCGCTCTCACCCCTCCTTTTTGCATTATCATTAGAACCATTCCTTTGCCACATCAGACTGAACCCGGACATCACGGGAATTATCATAGACAATACTCAGTTTAAGATATCAGCATATGCAGACGACATGATGTTTTCCCTTACAAACCCGACCATCTCCCTCCCAAATCTGCTAAAAGAATTTTCCGTATATGGGACACTAGCATCCCTGAAGATAAACCTGTCCAAATCAGAGGCTATGAGTGTAGGAATACCGTCATCGCTACTCACGTCCCTTAAAGCCAGTTTTAAACTGAAATGGTCAGACAAAGCCCTAAAATATCTAGGCACTCACATCCCCCAGACAATATCGAAACTATATGAATTTAATTTCCACTACTTATGAAAATAAAAACATTGCTTAATTCATGGCAATCCGGCCTATATTCCTGGTTAGGGCGTTGCAACATTCTAAAGATGTCTATATTACCTAAAATACTGTACCTATTGCAGGCCATTCCGATCCGCATGCCCCCCAGATTTTTCAAGCAAATACAAACAATTTTCACCGAATTTGTCTGGGCCAAGAAAAGACCCAGATTGCCCAACAAATTACTAGTACTCCCCAAGATCTGTGGGGGGTTGGCATTACCCAACATACGTGCCTATCATCAAGCAGTGCATTTAGGTAGACTTGTAGATTGGTGTAGACATAGGGAGACCAAATTATGGACCCAATTAGAGCAATCCCACACCAGAGTCCCACTGGGAGGCACTCCGTGGTGTTACCGGAGTCTACCAATAGAACTTAAACGACATCCGCTGACACAGCCAGAATTTGTGCCAAACTGATCTCTAAACGAAACTCGCCCCTTTTCCCAATTATAGGACACCCCCTTTTCACACCTGGTTTACAAGATAGAATTTTTCAGAAACTAGGGGAAACAGATATACATATGGCCTCCCACTTTAGTTCGGGAGGAAGCTGGAGGACATACGCAGAGTTCTCTAACCCATTAGGGACGTACCGTTTAGACTTCATGCGGATGCTTCAATTAGGACACTTCCTCCATTCCATCCCACCATCCCACCATCCCACCTCCCAGGGACGTAGACCAAGGACTCACGACCCTAGAAGAACTATGTACAGACACGGGCATCTTACCACATACACTCTCACTGATGTACAATCTTCTAATTACACCCCCCTCGGATTACATACCCCCGGGTTTGACCAAATGGGAAGAGGAGCTAGACTGTAGTTTTAACCCCACGCAGCGACAACGCATATTCCGCTTCACACATAAGTCATCCATCTGTGCTAAAACACAGGAAACAAATTATAAATTACTCTCTAGGTGGTACAGAACCCCAGCACAGCTGCACAAAATATTCCCTACTACATCTGAAACATGCTGGCGGTGTCAAAGGTACAAGGGAACCTTATTACACATATTTTGGTCATGTCCCAAACTCTCACAATTTTGGAAGGTTATACACAAGACTGTACAACTATTCACCGATAGGATAATTAAAAAAGACCCAGCATTCTTTTTACTACATGCCACCGATATTCCAGACAAGGTGTATAAACGCTCAGTCATACGACATCTACTGGATGCAGCCAGAGCATGCATACCTCTATGCTGGAAATCCACCACACCACCAACATGTGGCTGGGTAAGGTAGAAGACATAAGACAAATGGAAGACCTGATCTACACGGCACAACATAGAGAAGAAGCATTCTCTAAAACCTGGCAATTATGGTCAATGTTTATATATTCGGCAGCAGGTCAATCTTTGCGAGGCTCGGACGTTACCCAGTGAGTGATCGGGGGTACTAGCCGGAAAGTCAGGATTCCAGGTGTAGTGACATAACACCTTAGGTACACGGACGATTTGGTCCTACATGTTCGCGAGACCCACCCCCCATTCCCACATTTTCTTCATACTAACCCCTCTCTTCCCTACACTTTCCTTTTGCTATCTTCCTTTCCATTCTGTTCTAGCTTTCCTTTCTTTATTCTCCTTCTCGATCTCAAATAAATAAAGAAAATAGAGGACAGGCGCAATGGGAATCAGCAATGTTAGATGATATTTGGTTACCAGATCCCACAGTTAAAAACACTACAGACTTATAAGTTTTATTGTACTGTTATGGAATAACAGGCTAAAGGTTGTTGTATTACAAAGAGATATGCAAAATGCTTTATCACTACGCTGTATCTTGTGTGTTATCTGACGCATGTATTTCTGTATACCTGTGGGCCCATGTGGGCCGTGTTCTCCACTTAAATAAATAATTAAAAAAAAAAAAAATTTCGTACCTGGGGGGTGTCTATAGTATGCCTGTAAAGTGGTGCATGTTTCCTGTGTTTAGAACAGTCCGAGTGCAAA
Source organism: Aquarana catesbeiana (assembly GCA_037953035.1). Taxonomy (NCBI): domain Eukaryota; kingdom Metazoa; phylum Chordata; class Amphibia; order Anura; family Ranidae; genus Aquarana; species Aquarana catesbeiana. The sequence goes on along the minus strand of JBBHAA010001420.1, from coordinate 734,696 downwards.
ATGACATTTCTAAAGGAAAAAAAGTAATTTAAAAGTACTATTGCTAGCGACGGCTATAATGAATTATTGGTCCGGCAATACACATAAAAGTTCATTGATAAAAACGGCATGGAATTTCCCCACAGGGGAACCCCGAACCAAAATTAAAAAAAAAAAAAATGCGTGGGGGTCCCCCTAAATTCCATACCAGGCCCTTCAGCTCTGGTATGCATATTAAGGGGAACCCCGTGCCAAAATTAAAAAAAAAAAAAAGACGTGGGGGTCCCCCTCAAAATCCATATCAGACCCTTCAGGTCTGGTATGGATTTAAGGGGGAACCCTGCACCAAAATTTTTTTTAAAAATGGTGTGGGGTCCCCTTTACAGGCATACTATAAACACCCCCCAGGTATGAAATTTAAAGAAATATTACACTTTTATTGTTTCACTGTAAGCATTATTAAAATCACTGCTCCCGAAAAAACAGCCGTTTATAAAACTTTTTTTTTCATTGATTCATGTCCCCTGGGGCAGGACCCAGGTCCCCAAACACTTTTTATGACAATAACTTGCATATAAGCCTTTAAAATTAGCACTTTTGATTTTTCATGTTTGTGTCCCATAGACTTTAACGGTGTACATGTTCTGGATGCGAAACGAACGGGGGGGGGGGGGGCGGGTGTTCAGCTCATCCCTACTTAGGGGTGTACTCACATTTGTTGCCAATGGTTTAGACAATATTAGCTGTGTGTTGAGTTATTATGAGGGGACAGCAAATTTACACTGTTATACAAGCTGTACACTCACTACTTTACATTGAAGCAAAGTGTAATTTCTTCAGTGTTGTCACATGAAAAGATGTAATAGAATATTTACAAAAATGTGAGGGGCGTACTCACGTCTGTGAGATACTGTGTATATATATATATATATATATATATATATATATATATATATATATATATATATATATAAATGTCCATGCAGTCTCCTCTATGTGGGTGAGACCACTGAAAAGGTTAAGGATTGTATAGCCGGACACAAGTATTCCATTAGTGATAAACTGATGCTGCTACCACTGGCAAGGCATTTTATAGAAAAGGGACACACTGTCTCACAGCTAAGATTTATTATTATAGATATAGTTAGATGGAATTGACGGAGTGGTGACCGTGAGCTAATGTTAAAAAGACTTGAGGTACAGTCAGTGGCGTAATTATAGGGGTCGCTGAGGTTGCCATGGCGACCGGGCCCCTTGCTATAGGGGGCCCTTGAGGGCCCCCTGTATACAGTATTTTGATAGGAGGAGCGGAGACAAGCTCCCCGATCCTAAGCCAAACTGTATTCGGCACTGTGCAGGGAGCTGGTTACATTGATTACAAAGTGAAAGCACAGTGCTGTGCTCTTTGTCTCCCCCGACAGTGCAGTACCCGGCAGGAAGAGCTAAGGTAAAGGTCTGCCGTTTTTTAATCTACTGTATGTGTGTTTATGTGTATGTGTGTGTGTATGTGCATGTGTGTGAGTGTGTGTTAGGGATGAGCCGAACACCCCCCGGTTCGGTTCGCACCAGAACCCGCGAACGGACCGAAAGTTCGCACGAACGTTAGAACCCCATTGACGTCTATGGGACTCGAACGTTCGAAATCAAAAGTGCTCATTTTAAAGGCTAATTTGCATGGTATTGTCCTAAAAAGGGTTTGGGGACCCGGGTCCTACCCCAGGAGACATGTATCAATGCAAAAAAAACTTTTAAAAACGGCCGTTTTTTCGGGAGCAGTGATTTTAATGATGCTTAAAGTAAAAAAAAAAAAAGTGAAATATTCCTTTAAATATCGTACCTGGGGGGTGTCTATAGTATGCCTGTAAAGTGACGCGTGTTTCCCATGTTTAGAACAGTCCCTGCACCAAATGTCATTTTTAAAGGAAAAAATCTCATTTAAAACTGCTTGCGGGTTTAATGTCATGTCGGGTCATGGCAATATGGATGAAAATCAGTGAGACAAACGGCATGGGTACCCCCCAGTCCATTACCAGGCCCTTTGGGTCTTGTATGGATATTAAGGGGAACCCCGCACCCAAATTAAAATAAGGAAAGGTGTGGGGCCACCAGGCCCTATATACTCTGAACAGCAGTATACAGGCGGTGCAAACAAGACAGGGACTGTAGGTTTGTTGTTAAGTAGAATCTGTTTGTAATTTTGAACATTTTTAACGTGTTTAGCTCCAGCCAAAAAATCTTTTCTAAGCTTTTTGGAAAACATAGGGAAGGGTTATCACCCCTGTGACATTTGTTTTGCTGTCTTTCCTCCTCTTCAGAAGATTTCACCTCACTTTTTTGTCCCAATGAAAAATGTTTTTTGAAAATTTGGGTTTTTTTGTGGAACAAGGATTGGAAAGCATCAGTGGAAAGGAGAAATTGTTTTCCCATATTAACTCTTACAGGAGAGAATTTCCCTTCCTAGGGGTAGATTTCATCTCACTTCCTGTTGTCTCCTTCCGTTTGCAAGTAGGAGTCGTTTGTAAGTTAGATGTTTGAAAGTAGGGTCCTGCCCTATATACTCAGCAGAAATTTGGGCCTTAGGTGTTGCTGTGGCCACAACACTGTAAGCCCTCACAGGGCCCTGCTGTGAAATATTAGATCAAGAATTGTAATTACATGCCCCTGTTGAACAGGAGCTGAAAAATTAGGCCTTAGGCACTGGTGCCACAACACTGCAACCCCTCACAGACACTCTAGTTGGAACGCAGGAACGAGCCCTGCTGCAAAGTATTGCTTCAAAAATTGTAATTACACGCCCCTGTTAGACAGGGGCAGAAAAATTGGGCCTTAGGCACTGGTGCTGGTGCCACAACACTGCAACCCCTCACAGACACTCTAGTTGGAACGCAGGAACGAGCCCTGCTGCAAAGTATTGCTTCAAAAATTGTAATTACACGCCCCTGTTAGACAGGGGCAGAAAAATTGGTCCTTAGGCACTGGTGCTGGTGCCACAACACTGCAACCCCTCACAGACACTCTAGTTGGAATGCAGGAACGAGCCCTGCTGCAAAGTATTACATCAAAAATTGTAATTACACGCCCCTGTTAAACAGGGGCTGAAAAATTGTGCCTTAGGCACTGGTGGTGGCGCCCAGAACCAAAAATGTTCTTACAAGCTATCAGCGTGATGATTGAGGAGGAAGAGGATAATTACTCAGGGATAGTCACTCAGCATCAGCATAGGCAGTCTTTGAAGGGATCTGAGATTTCAAAAAAAATTATTCGGTTACATCAGCATCAGGTGCTTGGTAGCTGGTGGTGATCCAAGACTCATTCATTTTTATGAAGGTCAGCCGATCGACCGAGTCGGTGGACAGACGCACCCTGTGATCGGTTACCACGCCTCCAGCAGCACTGAATGTGCGTTCCGAAAGAACGCTGGATGCAGGACAGGCCAGTAGCTCAATTGCATACTGTGCAAGCTCTGGCCAGTGATCCATCCTCAAGACCCAGTAACCCAGAGGATTTTCGGTGGGAAAGGTGTCCAAGTCTGATCTTGCCCCTAGGTATTCCTGCACCATGTAAAACAGACGCTGGCGATGGTTGCTGGAACCGATCATACCTTGGGGCTGCGGACCAAAAAATTGTCTGAACGCATCGGTCAGACGGCCACCTTCTCCACCGCTCCTTCTTTGACTGACCGAAGCCTCAGCAACACGTTGTCCAGAAACAGGTGTTTGTAACCTCCCAGTCTCTGGGAACGCGTTGCACAGACCTTTCTGCAAGGCCTCCCGAAGATGTTTCATCCTCTGCTCCCTCTGCGATGGCAAGATAAGGTCCGCAACCTTACCCTTGTAACGTGGATCAAGGAGGGTTGCCAGCCAGTATTGGTCCTTCTCCTTGATACCACGAATACGAGGATCCTTACGCAGGCTTTGCAGGATCAGGGAGGCCATGCAGCGTAGGTTTGCTGAGGCATTCGGTCCGGAGTCCTCTGGGTCACTAAGGACAACAACGTCCGCAGCCACCTCCTCCCAGCCACGTACAAGTCCATGTGTTCCTTGGGACTGATCCCTTAAAGACTGCTGCTGATGCTGAGTGCCAGGCTCCACCTCCATACTGACACAATCTTCCTCCTCCTCCTCCTCCTCCTCCTCTTCCTGTGTGATCGGCGGGCACGCAGGAACACTGTCTGGATAAATGGGGCCTTGAGAGCTAAGGAAGTCCTCCTCTTCCTGCCTCTGTTCTGCCTCAAGTGCCCTGTCCATTATTCCACGCAACGTGTGCTCCAACAGGTGGACAAGGGGGACAGTGTCACTGATGCATGCACTGTCACTGCTCACCATCCTCGTGGCCTCCTCGAATGGTGACAGGACAGTGCATGCATCCCTGATCATGGCCCACTGGCGTGGGGAAAAAAAACCAAGCTCCCCTGACCCTGTCCTGGTGCCATAGTCGCACAGGTACTCATTGATGGCCCTCTGCTGCGTGTGCAGCCGCTGCAGCATGGCCAACGTTGAGTTCCACCTGGTGGGCATGTCACAGATTAGGCGGTTCTTGGGCAGGTTAAACTCCTTTTGGAGGTCCGTCAGCCGAGCACTGGCATTATATGACCGGCGGAAATGCACACAGACTTTCCTGGCCTGCCTCAGGACATCCTGTAAGCCCGGGTACCTGCCCAAGAACCGCTGCACCACCAAGTTAAGGACGTGAGCCAAACAGGGCACATGGGTCATTTGTCCCTGTCGGAGGGCAGAGAGGAGGTTGGTGCCATTGTCGCAAACCACCATTCCTGCCTTAAGTTGGCGTGGCGTCAACCACCTCTGAACCTGCCCCTGCAGAGCTGAAAGAACCTCTGCCCCAGTGTGGCTCCTGTCCCCCAAGCACACCAGCTCAAGCACCGCATGGCATCTTTTGGCCTGCGTACTTGCGTAGCCCCTTGAACGCCTACGGAGCACCGCTGGTTCCGAGGAAGAGGCCATGGAGGAAGAAGAAGAGGAGGGGGTGGAGGAGAGAGGTGTGTCACAATCAGCATTTTGGAGGCGTGGTGGCGGAACAACCTCCAACACTACTGCACCTTGTCCTGCATCCTTCCCAGCTGCCAGCAGAATCACCCAATGCGCCGTGAAACTTAGGTAACGTCCCTGTCCATGCCTGCTGGACCATGAGTCAGCGGTAATATGCACCTTACCGCTGACCGCCCTGTCCAGCGAGGCATGGACATTGCCTTCCACATGCCGGTAGAGAGCCGGAATCGCCTTCCGTGAGAAAAAGTGGCGTTTGGGTACCTGCCACTGAGGAACCGCACATTCCACAAACTCACGGAAGGGGGCAGAGTCTACCAACTGAAAAGGCAGCAGTTGAAGTGCTAGCAATTTTGCCAAGCTAGCATTCAACCGCTGGGCATGTGGATGGCTGGGAGCAAACTTCTTTCGGCGGTGCAGCAGCTGGGGCAGGGAAATTTGCCTGGTACAATCTGACGTCGGTGTACCAAAAGCAGATTGCCCACAAGTACTTGACTGTGACACACCTAATTCTACACCTTCATTCCTCTCACTGCAGGTCTCAGAGAGGACTGAAGGTCTAGTGGGGTTGGAAATCTCAGCTGATGAGGAGCAAGGAGAGATCCTCTTTGTTCTTTGGTGTGGGTCTTTTAGATACGCTTGCCAACGAACTGCATGGCAGGTCAACATATGTCTGGTCAAGCATGTGGTTCCCAAGCGGGAGATGTTTTGGCCACGCGAGATACGCTTGAGACATATGTTGCAAATAGCAGCGGTGCGATCTGATGCACTCGTCTCAAAAAAGGCCCACACCAAAGAACTTTTTGAATAACGCGCAGAGACTGCAGCGCCCTGCACATATGGAGCTTTGGGGTGTGATGCAGTCAATGTGCTGCCCTTAGGCTGGCCCCTGGAGGGCATCCTGCCTCGTTGGTGATGTGCCGCCGCCTCCTCCTCCTCCTCCTCCTCTACCTCCTCTCTCCTATCAGGCACCCACGTTGAGTCAGTGACCTCATCATCCCCTCCCTCCTCATCACTGGAGCAAACCTGGCAGTATGCTGCAGCAGGGGGAGCATGACAGCCAGATTGCTGTCCTTCTTGGGCACCCCCTCTGTCCGTGCTCATGTTACTGCCTTCATCGAGCTCAGTATCGTCATCAGAGCCTTCCAAACGCTGGGCATCCTCCTGGAGCATGTACCCAACACTGTGGTCAAACAGTTCGAGGGAATCCTCATGAGGACATGGTGGAGCTAGGGAAGGAGTCACTGATGACATTGAGCTGAGGGAAGAGGCCGCTGCTTTGCCAGACAAAGCACCCTGGGCATGGGTGAGAGAGGATGAGGAGGATGAGGACGGCTTGGTCATCCACTCGACCAAGTCTTCCGCATGTTGCGGCTCAACACGGCCAGCTGACGAAAAAAAGGCCAAGCGTGTCCCATGGCCACGTGCTGATGAGGATGCACCGTCTCCACGACCAGCACTGGACACAGAGCCTGCTTGCCCTCTCTTATTGGCTTGTGACTGTCTGCCTCTCCTTCTTGGCCTTCCAGACATACTAATGGCCTGTAGCTGCACTAAGCTGGGATAGAACACCTGTAATTTTCTTCAGGTAGCTTTATATACTGTAACCAGACAAGCCTGCCTGTCAGTAGGAAGATAACAGGAACGGATCTAGCTGAACACTGTGAGCAGGACGCACTGTACTAAATGTAAATAGTCTAGCTGCCTGACCGTGGTACTAATAGGATCAAATAGAACACCTGTAATTTTCTTCAGGTAGCTTTATATACTGTAACCAGACAAGCCTGCCTGTCAGTAGGAAGATAACAGGAACGGATCTAGCTGAACACTGTGAGCAGGACGCACTGCACTAAATGTAAATAGTCTAGAAGATAACAGGAACGGATCTAGCTGAACACTGTGAGCAGGACGCACTGCACTAAATGTAAATAGCAGGAACGGCTCTAGCTGAACACTGTGAGCAGGACGCACTGCACTAAATGTAAATAGCAGGAACGGATCTAGCTGAACACTGTGAGCAGGACGCACTGCACTAAATGTAAATAACAGGAACGGATCTAGCTGAACACTGTGAGCAGGACGCACTGCACTAAATGTAAATAGTCTAGAAGATAACAGGAACGGATCTAGCTGAACACTGTGAGCAGGACGCACTGCACTAAATGTAAATAGCAGGAACGGATCTAGCTGAACACTGTGAGCAGGACGCACTGCACTAAATGTAAATAGCAGGAACGGATCTAGCTGAACACTGTGAGCAGGACGCACTGCACTAAATGTAAATAACAGGAACGGATCTAGCTGAACACTGTGAGCAGGACGCACTGCACTAAATGTAAATAGTCTAGAAGATAACAGGAACGGATCTAGCTGAACACTGTGAGCAGGACGCACTGCACTAAATGTAAATAGCAGGAACGGATCTAGTTGAACACTGTGAGCAGGACGCACTGCACTAAATGTAAATAGCAGGAACGGATCTAGCTGAACACTGTGAGCAGGACGCACTGCACTAAATGTAAATAGTCTAGAAGATAACAGGAACGGATCTAGCTGAACACTGTGAGCAGGACGCACTGCACTAAATGTAAATAGCAGGAACGGATCTAGCTGAACACTGTGAGCAGGACGCACTGCACTAAATGTAAATAGTCTAGAAGATAACAGGAACGGATCTAGCTGAACACTGTGAGCAGGACGCACTGCACTAAATGTAAATAGCAGGAACGGCTCTAGCTGAACACTGTGAGCAGGACGCACTGCACTAAATGTAAATAGCAGGAACGGCTCTAGCTGAACACTGTGAGCAGGACGCACTGCACTAAATGTAAATAGTCTAGAAGATAACAGGAACGGATCTAGCTGAACACTGTGAGCAGGACGCACTGCACTAAATGTAAATAGCAGGAACGGATCTAGCTGAACACTGTGAGCAGGACGCACTGCACTAAATGTAAATAGCAGGAACGGATCTAGCTGAACACTGTGAGCAGGACGCACTGCACTAAATGTAAATAGCAGGAACGGATCTAGCTGAACACTGTGAGCAGGACGCACTGCACTAAATGTAAATAGCAGGAACGGATCTAGCTGAACACTGTGAGCAGGACGCACTGCACTAAATGTAAATAACAGGAACGGATCTAGCTGAACACTGTGAGCAGGACGCACTGCACTAAATGTAAATAGTCTAGAAGATAACAGGAACGGATCTAGCTGAACACTGTGAGCAGGACGCACTGCACTAAATGTAAATAGCAGGAACGGATCTAGCTGAACACTGTGAGCAGGACGCACTGCACTAAATGTAAATAGCAGGAACGGATCTAGCTGAACACTGTGAGCAGGACGCACTGCACTAAATGTAAATAACAGGAACGGATCTAGCTGAACACTGTGAGCAGGACGCACTGCACTAAATGTAAATAGCAGGAACGGATCTAGCTGAACACTGTGAGCAGGACGCACTGCACTAAATGTAAATAGCAGGAACGGATCTAGCTGAACACTGTGAGCAGGACGCACTGCACTAAATGTAAATTGCAGGAACGGATCTAGCTGAACACTGTGAGCAGGACGCACTGCACTAAATGTAAATAGTCTAGAAGATAACAGGAACGGATCTAGCTGAACACTGTGAGCAGGACGCACTGCACTAAATGTAAATAGCAGGAACGGATCTAGCTGAACACTGTGAGCAGGACGCACTGCACTAAATGTAAATAGTCTAGATAGAAGATAACAGGAACGGATCTAGCTAAACTGAATACAGTGTATATATATATATATATATATGCAACACCTGGGATGCATATATATACACAATACACTGTAAGTGCAGCTAACTGACTGACTGTTCTGCCTAATCTATCTAACTCAAATCAAATGACACTGTCTCTCTCTCTCTCTATCTCTCAGCACACCGGAACACACACTACACAGGGCCGCCGTGCAGGCGGCCTTATATAGTGTGGGGTGTGTACTAAATCCCCTGAGCCATAATTGGCCAAAGCCACCCTGGCTTTGGCCAATTACAGCTCTCTCTACTGACGGCGCTGTGATTGGCCAAGCATGCGGGTCATAGTGCATGCTTGGCCAATCATCAGCCAGCAATGCACTGCGATGCCGCAGTGAATTATGGGCCGTGACGCGCCACACGAATTTAGCGCGAACGGCCCATATCGTTCGCAATTCGGCGAACGGGCGAACAGCCGATGTTCGAGTCGAACATGGGTTCGACTCGAACACGAAGCTCATCCCTAGTGTGTGTGCATCTATGTATATGTGCATGTGTGTGTATGTATGTGTTTATGTGTTTATATCAGTGGCGGTGCGTCCATAGGGGCGCATGGGCGCTGCCCCCTCTCTCCAGGCACCCCTCTATCACAAATAGATAGATTCATGCATAGCATGAATTTATCTATGGCCGCCACTGCCCCCCCTATTCAGACGCCTGGCCCCTTTTTGGACGCCGGGCGTCTGAATTACACCGGCGGGGGTGTTTTTAAAGCACTAATAGGCTTCAAAATAGGTGAACTGCGAGTGCCATGCTTGGCGCTCACAGTCACCCAGGTGTGTTAGAAAAGCGAATAAATATTCGCTTTCCTAACACTGAACCGTCTCTTCACCAATCTGGTGCTCGGGTCTGTTACCCATCACCTGATTGGCTGAAAGGACAGGCGCCGCTATTGGATGCCTATCAGAAGGAGAGGATGGGAGGAGACACATGGAGGACCCCGCTCGTCGCCGTCACCCGCTGCCCCACCGAGACAGGGTAAGTGCCGGGCAAACTGTGAGTGGGCAGCATTTGATGGCACAGTGGCTGCGTTTGATGGGCACAGTGGCTGCGTTTCATAGGCACAGTGGTGGCAATTGATAGGCACAGTGGCTGCGTTTGATGGGCACAGTGGCTGTGCTTCAGGGCACAGTGGTGGCAATTGATGGGCACAGTGGCTGCGTTTGATGGGCACAGTGACTGCATTTGAGGGCACAGGGGTGGCAATTGTTAGGCACAGTGGCTGCGTTTGATGAGCACAGTGACTGCGTTTGAGGGCACAGTGGTGGCAACTGATGGGCACAGTGGCTGCGTTTGATGGGCACAGTGACTGCGTTTGAGGGCACAGGGGTGGCAATTGATGGGCACAGTGGCTGCGTTTGATGGGCACAGTGGCTGCATTTGAGGGCACAGTGGTGGCAATTGATGGGCACAGTGGCTGCGTTTGATAGGCACAGTGACTGCGTTTGAGGGCACAGTGGTGGCAATTGATGGGCACAGTGGCTGCGTTTGATAGGCACAGTGACTGCATTTGATGGGCACAGTGACTGCGTTTGATGGGCACAGTGGCTGCGTTTGATGGGCACAGTGGTGGCAATTGATGGGCACAGTGGCTGCGTTTGATGGGCACAGTGGTGGCAATTGATGGGCACAGTGGCTGCTTTTGAGGGCACAGTGGCTGCTTTTGAGGGCACAGTGGTGGCAATTGATGTGCACAGTGGCTGCATTTGATAGGCACAGTGACTGCGTTTGATGGGCACAGTGGCTGCGTTTGATGGGCACAGTGGCTGCATATGATGGGCACAGTGGTGGCAATTGATGTGCACAGTGGCTGCGTTTGATAGGCACAGTGGTGGCAATTGATGGGCACAGTGGCTGCGTTTGATGGGCACAGTGGTGGCAATTGATGGGCACAGTGGTGGCAATTGATGTGCACAGTGGCTGCGTTTGATGGGCACAGTGGTGGCAATTGATGGGCACAGTGGCTGCGTTTGATGGGCACAGTGGTGGCAATTGATGGGCACAGTGGCTGCGTTTGATGGGCACAGTGATGGCAATTGATGGGCACAGTGGCTGCGTTTGATGAGCACAGTGAGGCTGAAAGTGATGTGTTTTTTTTTATGAATTTTTCATTTTTCTTGCGCCCCCCAAAAAATTTGGAGCACCATCTGCCACTGGATTATATATGTGTGTGCATATGTGCATTTATATATATATATATATATATATATATATATATATATATATATATATATATATATATATATATATATATAATGTGTGTGTGTATTTATGTACGTGTGTGTGTATGTGTGTATGTATGTGTGTTTACATGTATATATGCACATTTTATGTATGCGCTTTTAATCCTGACCCCCTTAATGTGTCCCATTAGAACCGATTTTTTTTTTTTTTTTGCTTGTTCATAGTACCAGCAAAAAAAAATGCTGTTCCTCTGAAAAGTGATCCATGCTCAGATCGCTTTTTAGAGGCATTTGACAGCCGGTAAAGAGGCAATATGTTGCCTCCTGACCGCCTGTTTTAACCCCTTAAATGCATCATCACTATGCTGCAACTGCATGCAATGCACACAGTTGCAGGGTGGTTGCAGTGCAGCCACTTCAAGGGTGCCCTGACTGGAAAAAGATTGAGAAACACCGACATAGAGGAACCCATCTCTCCATTTTCCTCCTGCAGCTGCTGAATGCCTGTGGGAGGGAGGAGAAGCGGGGGGGGGGGGTGGAGGAGAAATCGATTCCTTTACATGCAGCCACCCACTTGCGACCGGACCCTCGTGTTCCGCCATCGGGCTTGGAGAAAAGAGCCTTGTCCGGGGGTCAGGGGGGCCCTTCATGGTTTCTTGCATCGGGGCCTGAAGATTCTAGTTACGCCTCTGGGTACAGTGGAGCCATCGATTGGATACACTGCGCCTGAAAGGATCAAATTCTGACTTTGATTTGCATTTCTTTTTATGAGAGGAAATATGTTTATTACTGTGTGTTCTTTTCTTTTGTTCATGTATGTACCTTGTAACTGCAGGATAGGTGTATGTGTAAGTGGGGTGCAGCACGGTGAAATAACACGCTTGGTCTCAGTGCAGTGAAAGAACTTTTACTGAAATAATGCAGGAACAGTTCACCAAATAACCCGGTGGGAAGGCAAACCAGCTGGAAACACTCACAATTCTAACAGCGTGTAGAAAGCAGATTGCAGCCAAACTGACAGCAACAGCGTCAGCAGAGGGAAAGAATGCGGCCTGGCTGTCTTGAGCCAAACAAGCAGGTTTCCAGAGAAGTCGCAAGCCCTACACTTTCCGTTCTCCTCAGGAACCTTTCCCTGCTGCTAGTACTGTCCTTTCTTAGGTGGGGTACCTGTCCCTACTCTGCCAACTCGCAAATGCATGCCACATCTGGGAACCAGGGTCTTAAATAAGCTCTGCCAGACCCAAGATGACCCAGTGACCCAGGAAACCATAGATGATTCCTCTCCAACTGCAGAAGTGTGCCACCTGCAGTGGAGAAAGTAGACTGCACCTGCCTACATACATTATATTGCCAAAAGTATTGGGACTCCTGCCTTTAAACACACATGAACTTTAATAGCATCCCAATCTTAGTCTATAGGGTTCAATATTGAGTTGGCCCACCCTTTGCAGCTATAACAGCTTCAACTCTTCTGGGAAGGCTGTCCACAAGGTTTAGGAGTGTGTCTATGGAAATGTTTGATCATTCTTCCAGAAGCATTTGTGAGGTCAGGCACTGATGTTGGACGAAAAGGCCTGGCTCACAGTCTCTGCTATAATTCATCTCAAAGGTGTTCTATCGGGTTGAGGTCAGGACTCTGTGCAGGCCAGTTAAGTTCCTCCCCCCCAAACTCACTCATTCATGTGTCTTTATGGACCTTGCTTTATGCACTGGTGCCCAGTCCTGTTGGAACAGGAAGGGTCCATCCCCAAACTGTTCCCACAAAGTTGGGAACATGAAATTGTCCAAAATGTCTTGGTATGCTGATGCCTTAAGTTTTCCCTTTACTGGAAGTAAGGGGCCAAGCCCAACCCCTGAAAAACAACCCCACACCATAATCCACTGCCCCTTCCACAGAACTATACACTTAGCACAATGCAGCCAGGCAAGTACTGTTTCCTGGCAACTGCCAAAATCAGACACGTCCACCAGATTGCCAGACAGAGAAGCGTGATTCATCGCTCCAGAGAACACGTCTCCACTGTTCTAGATGCCAGTGGTGGCGTGTTTTACACCACTACATCTGGCGCTTTGCATAGCACTTGGTGAAACCCATTTCATGAAGCTCTCTACACACTGTTGTGCTAATCTGAAGGCCACATGAAGTTTGGAGGGCTGTAGCTATTGACTCTGCTGATATTTGGCTATTTCTGTGCACTGTGTGCTTCAGCATGCGCTGGCCCCGCTCTATCATTTTATGTGGCCTACCACTTCGTGGCTGAGTTGCTGTTCCCAGTTGCTTCCACTTTGTTATAATACCACTAACAGTTGATCACAGTAGCAAGGACATTTCACGGATGGACTTATTGCACAGATGGCAATCTAACATGGTACCACGCTTGAGGCTGGGTTCACACCATTGCAAATTGGATGCGGATTCCCTGCATCCAATTCACAATAGCAGGAGATTATGACCAGCTCTCTATGGAGCCGGTTCACATATCTCCGCAGCAGGTCCGGGGCAGATTGCACAAAAGCGCTGTGCGTCTTTTGGTCCATTTCAGGTCCGAATTCAGCTCAAGATTCAGGCTGAAATCAGGCCTGAAACGATGTACCAGCACGCACCGGACCCCTGCTGTGAGCCCTGCCTGAATTCAAAGAGCTCCTGAGTGCGACCCATTCTTTCATAAATGTTTGTAATAAGGTTACCATTAATAGCACTGAATTGAAAGATTAATGCACGCTTTGTTTTCCCGAGAGCATTACAGTTTAACTTCTGTTGTATATGTTCACTTATTTCTCAATTTACATGTTGAAGTCCCATAGGACGAAACGCGCCGGGTTATTGCCTGCCAAGCTCTGCACACTGCGCCTGTTTTATGAAGTTTTTGTGATCACATTTTATATGTACACATCTTGAATGATGTCTGTACTTTTTTTTATACATAATTGAATCCTACGTTGTTTGACCTACTCCATGTGGAAGCCTTCCTGTTTTTTCTTTTATGATCACCCTTTACCCATTACTGGAGGAAATCCTTAAAGATACTTGATTTTAAGTGTTATTTGTAGTAAGGTTACCATTAATAGCACTGAATTGAAAGATTAATGCACATGTTAGATACCTGGTAGGAGAGCCTGACTGTAGGAGGAGACCTCTCATACAACGCTGGTTCAGGAGCCACTGGAGTGGGGACAGTGGTCTCCTGAGCGCAGTGGGGTAGGAGTGCCTGTTGGAGTAGGCTCTGGTGTAGCAGCAGAGATCCTTCCAGGGATGGCAGAACTGCAGGTGAGTGGAGACTGGAACAGCAGCAGACTTGACACTCAGGAGGTAAGGATCACAGGAGCTGAAGCTGGAGGTGCAACAGCAGTTAGAGTGGCAGGCACAAGCAGAGTCAGACAGTCCGGGTCGGCAGGTAACTGGCAAAGGAGATCACAGCAGGCAAGGCAGAGTCGGTGAACAGGCAGGGTCGGCAACTAAGGCAGGTACAAACAGCGGAGTAGTCAGGCAGGCCGGTTCGGGATTGGAGCAGGTCGGATGGTCAACAAGCCGGGTCAGATCAGATAGCAGGCAATCAGATACAAGTTCAGGTTCAATCACGAGCTGAGACGAAGCAGCAATGTTCCCAGGAACAGGGGGACTTTTATGTGCTAAATGGCGCCAAACCGGCGCTAACGCGAATGCGCGCGCGTACGCACCCGCGCCGCGCACCCGCGCGCGCCCGAACGCCGCGCCGATGCCCAACAACAGCGGCAGCTTGCCGCTGTGTCTGAACAGGGGCGCGCCGGCGCATAGGCGTACGCAAGCGCCCAGATCTGGTGCTGGAAGATCCCTGACATTGCCCCCCCCCCAAGGGGCAGCCTCCGGATGCCCAACAGCCTCTTTTATTACTGTCCGGTTCCCACGAGTTACTTTCTGGGCCGTAGCCCTTCCACTTGATTAAGAATTGGTTTTGCCCTTGCCTTCTTCTGCAATCAAGGATAGCCTCAACCTCAAATTCCTCGCTGCCATTAATTATAACAGGTTCAGGGGGTCTTGTCCCTCTAGCAGGAAAGGGATCAGGTACAGCAGGTTTAAGCAGAGATACATGAAATACTGGATGAATTTTGAATGCATCAGGTAAAGTCAGTTCATAAGAAACTTCATTGATTTTCCTTCTAACTGGAAAGGGTCCCATGAATCTAGGTGCCAACTTTTTAGAAGGACATGCAAGCTTGATATTAACGGTAGAAAGCCATACCTGGTCGCCGATTTGTAAATTCAGCTCCCCCCTTCTTTTCTGGTCGAAGATTCTCTTACCATCTGCCTGAGCCTTGGACGCGGTTTCCTGCAACAACCGGCTGTTGCGACTGAGGAACTCCACTGTACTTTGCACCGCTGGAACCGAAGACTCTGAAAGGAAATCAGGCAAAAAGGTTAGGTGAAAGTCATAATTGGCGAAGAAGGGGGATTGACCGGTGGCAGAATGTTTGGCATTATTGTAGGCAAATTCTGCTAAGGGTAGCAGGGATACCCAATCGTCCTGTGTGAAAGATGTGAAACATCTGATGTATTGCTCCAGAGTCTGATTAGTCCTTTCTGTCTGGCCATTCGTTTGAGGATGATAGGCCGAGGACAAGGCCAATTCAATCTTCAGGGTCTCACACAGGGATCTCCAGAAGCGTGAGGTGAATTGAACCCCTCTATCAGAAACTATGTTTACTGGTACACCATGAAGTCTGATGATTTCTTGACAAATATGCGAGCAGTTTCGGTGGCAGACGGGGTTCCCTTTAACGGTAGAAAATGAGCCATTTTGGTTAGACGGTCCACTACTACAAAGATGGCTGAGCACCCTTCAGAACATGGAAGCTCCACAATAAAATCCATAGAAATCATTTTCCATGGTCTGTCAGGTACAGGCAATGGTTTCAATAGGCCCCAAGCACGATTCCTAGATGACTTGTTCTGAATGCAGATGGGACAGGAACTAACATACTTTTCACAAAAGTCCTTCAGATTGGGCCACCAGAATGTACGTTGTACTAGTTCCAAGGTCTTACGAACTCCAAAGTGACCTGCCAATGGATGATCGTGGAGAAGTGTCAAAACCTTGACCCGAATATCTTCAGGAACGAAAATTTGGCTTCCCTTCCAGAACAGACCATCTCTTTTTACTAAAGTAACCCCAATAGGCCTGGCTGACTCCGAGGATGCTTCCTTAATCAGGGAAAGTAAATCTGTTTGTAGCAGTAAAAAGCTGTTTGCGGGTAAAATGGTGTCAGGAGTAGATAGTTCCTTAGGATTGTCATGCATACGTGATAATGCATCCGGTTTAATGTTCTTTGAGCCTGGACGATAGGTGATATGGAAAGAGAAACGTGAGAAAAACAGGGCCCAGCGGGCTTGTCGAGGCTTCAGGCGTTTGGCAGATCGTAAATACTCCAAGTTCTTGTGATCAGTATAAATTAAAACTGGATGCATAGCCCCTTCCAACAGGTACCTCCACTCTTCCAATGCAGTCTTAATGGCAAGAAGCTCTCGGTCCCCAACGTCATAATTCTTCTCTGCAGGAGAAAGTTTACGGGAGAAGAACCCTACAGGATGCATTATTTCTTTGCTACCTTTTCGCTGTGAAAGAATCGCACCTACCGCAATCTCGGAGGCATCAACCTCTAAGATAAACGGTAAAGATGGTTCAGGGTGACTAAGGATAGGTGCTGAAGTGAACAGTCTTTTGAGATTTTCGAAGGCGTCTTGAGCAGATTGGTTCCAGGAAAAACGGGTATTCTGCTTGGTTAACTGTGTAATAGGTGCAATTATGGCTGAAAACCCCTTGATGAATTTTCTGTAAAAGTTTGCAAACCCCACAAACCGCTGAACTCCCTTCTTGTCCAAGGGTACCGGCCAGTCCAGAACAGCGGAAACTTTTTGTGGGTCCATCTTAATGCCTGTTGCGGAGATTATTAACCCCAGAAATTGAATACTCTGTTGTTCGAACTCACACTTCTCCGCTTTTGCGTATAGACTGTGTAAGCGGAGACGACCCAACACTCTGCGGACATGCTCTTGATGCAATTCTAGGGATTCCGAAAAGATCAGGATGTCATCCAAGTATGCGATTACAAACACATCTAAGAAGTCCCTGAGGACATCGTTAATCAAATGTTGAAAGGTCGCAGGGGCATTGCAGAGTCCAAAGGGCATGACCAGATATTCATAATGCCCGAATTGGGTTCGGAATGCTGTCTTCCACTCATGCCCAGCTCGGATACGGACCAAATTATATGCCCCTCTTAGATCAAGTTTAGTGAAAATTACGGCAGTCCTTAATTTTTGGAAGAGTTCAGGTATCAAGGGCAGAGGATACCGATTTTTGACCGTGATTTTGTTTAGTTCACGATAGTCAATACATGGACGGAGAGACTTGTCCTTCTTGGTGACAAAAAATATTCCGGCACCAGCTGGAGAGGTAGAATGGCGTATAAAGCCCTTGGCCAGGTTCTCATCAATATAAGTCTTTAGTACCTCCTGTTCCTTCTCCGATAATGGAAAAATGCGTCCGAATGGTATTTCAGATCCTGGCAGCAATTCAATGGGGCAATCGTAGGGACGATGAGGTGGAAGAGAGTCCGCCCCCTTCTTGCTGAAAACATCAAGGAATTCATGATACTGTTTAGGTATGACCTGACAAAGTTTCTGGTCGGTGTCCAAACAAAGTAAAGTGGTTGGGGAATCCGAATCCTCCTTAAAGCAGTGTTCCCGACAGTAAGAAGATGAGAATTTCACTTCTCCAGAAGTCCAATGGATGTATGGATTATGGGCCTGCAGCCAAGGAATACCTAAGATGATGGGAAACATAGGAGAGGAGATGGCATCCAGGATCAGTAATTCCTTGTGTTGGGAGGAAGTAGAAGCAGGCAGAGGCAAGGTTTCCTGGGTTACTTGTCCCGATCTGATGCGGGATCCATCGGCTAAAAATACAGCTAGTCCATGGGTCTTGGTCCGTAGTGGGATGTTATGCTGGCTGGCAAAGTTTGAATCGATAAAGCAACTGCATGCTCCGGAATCAATGATGGCATTGATTGTTATAGTCCTTTCTTGCAGCTGCAAAGACAGAGGAAGGGTGATGTGAGTAGAGTTCGCAGACAGGGCAGAAAGACTGGAATATGCAGAAGACGGGCACTTACTTAATTTAACTGGACAGTTCAAGACATAGTGCCCAGTCCCACCGCAGTAGAGGCACAGATTGAGTTGCCGGCGTCGAGCCCGTTCTTCAGGTGATAAGGCAGATCGCATCAGTCCTAGTTGCATGGGTTCTGCAGAATCAGGCGTGGTATTGGCTGGATTTGAACTGGATGGAGGTACATAGCGTGTTGCTGGAAGTGGTGCTCTGGCTGTCATCCAAACAGGGCGGGATTGTAAAGCAGATCGTTCAGATCGACATTCCCGAATACGTTGATCGATTTTAATAGTCAGGTTAATCAAGGCTTCAAGAGTATCTGGTACACCCACTCGGGCAAGTTCGTCCTTTAAGCTTTCAGACAGGCCCAAGCGGAACTGGTGATGCAGGGCCGCATCATTCCACTGGGTGTCTCCACTCCAGCGTCTAAAGTCCATGATATAGTCCTCTGCAGGTCTGCGGCCCTGCTGAAGCATAAACAGAGCTGATTCAGCTGTAGCAGTCTGTTGAGGGTCTTCGTATATTTGCGCCATGGCTCCGAAGAAGGCAGATAAGGACTGGGTTAGTGCTGAATCTTCCTCAAGTAGATGATGAGCCCAGGTCTGAGGTTCTCCTTGTAGAAGGGAAATCACGAACCCCACCTTAGTGGCCTCCAGTGAGAAAGTTTGGGGCTGTAAAGCGAAGAAGAGCTTGCAGGTGTTGCGAAAGGCCCGGAACTTGGTTCGGTCTCCAGAAAATCTATCAGGAGTGGGAACCTTTGGTTCAGGTGGCAGCATTACAACGGAAGGACCAGGAGCCGTCTGTGCTGGAGTTGCGGCTGAGGAGGAGGCCAAGGGGTTAGGTCCTGCAAGGTTCTGGACTTGTCCCTCCAATCGATTGTAATTGTCCTGGAGGGATTGTACGGCTTGAGTGAGGGCCGCAAGGTGAGTGCATATCTCTTTCAGGGGAGAAGTATCTCCTGCAGGCTCAGTCATGGCTGCTTCGTACTGTTAGGTACCTGGTAGGAGAGCCTGACTGTAGGAGGAGACTTCTCATACAACGCTGGTTCAGGAGCCACTGGAGTGGGGACAGTGGTCTCCTGAGCGCAGTGGGGTAGGAGTGCCTGTTGGAGTAGGCTCTGGTGTAGCAGCAGAGATCCTTCCAGGGATGGCAGAACTGCAGGTGAGTGGAGACTGGAACAGCAGCAGACTTGACACTCAGGAGGTAAGGATCACAGGAGCTGAAGCTGGAGGTGCAACAGCAGTTAGAGCGGCAGGCACAAGCAGAGTCAGACAGTCCGGGTCGGCAGGTAACTGGCAAAGGAGATCACAGCAGGCAAGGCAGAGTCGGTGAACAGGCAGGGTCGGCAACTAAGGCAGGTACAAACAGCGGAGTAGTCAGGCAGGCCGGGTCGGGATTGGAGCAGGTCGGATGGTCAACAAGCCGGGTCAGATCAGATAGCAGGCAATTAGATACAAGTTCAGGTTCAATCACGAGCTGAGACGAAGCAGCAATGTTCCCAGGAACAGGGGGACTTTTATGTGCTAAATGGCGCCAAACCGGCGCTAACGCGAATGCGCGCGCGCCCGTGCGCGCGAACGCGCGTACGCACCCACGCCGCGCACCCCCGCGCGCCTGAACGCCGCACCGATGCCCATCAACAGCGGCAGCTTGCCGCTGTGTCTGAACAGGGGCGCGCCGGCGCATAGGCGTACGCAAGCGCCCAGATCTGGTGCTGGAAGATCCCTGACAGCACATTTTGTTTTCCCAAAAACATTACAGTTTAACTGCTGTTGTATATGTTTACTTATTACTCATTTTAATTTTTGGGTATACATGCATTTGTAGCGCTGTACTTTTTATCACATGGTTAGCAGATGCAGCCTACTGGGTCTGCTTCAGACATATTTATCATAGCCTGCTTGTTTCCTTTCCCAAAAACAACTGATCAACCATACCCCAGGTGGGGAACAAGTGATTAACCCCTTGCATCCTGCTACAGACCTTTCACTGCCACTCATTTATCTTATGAACAGCAAAATCCTATTATGTGGCAGATACACTCCATCCTCATCTGAAAGGGGTTGTTTGTTGTATGTATGTATGTATATAAATATAAATATATATATACATACACACACTCACATACATACATATACACACACACACTCATATACATACTTAATGTATAAATATTCCCCCCCAGACCAATCCCCACGTCTAAACAATAATCATACAGTATATCATGATTATAGCGATTTGGATGGTGTGAGCGTCATGTACGTGTGAACACAGTAGCGTCTGGATTTTTAACATTCACAAACTTGGGAAAAATCAGCAGACTTTATTGGTTATATTTTGGAGTAATTATCCGGGAGTGCACAAAATTATATAAATGTTAAGTTGGGAAAAACTGTACAAGACAATGCATTGTTTCTAATATTCCCCCCCCCCCCCAACAACAAGTAAAAATATCTGCAACAGAAATTGTTACTAAATTAATGCTGTATCTGTCTGGGGAAAAAAATGGTATGCAATATGTTGGGTTAGACTATAAACACATAAAGGTATAAAGTGTGAAAGCACATAAAGATAGTAATGCACTAAATCATTGTTTCTCAGTAAATAGTGATTATCTCTTTTACGCATATTCTTATTATCTCTTCTGTCTGTCTCCTTATTTACATTACATATGTATATTTATTACTTTGTGTTATTTTATTACTATTAACATATCAGTGCTTCTCAAACAATATCTTACATTCTCAAACAGTCCTATCTCCCTTATGTGTGTTGGAATATTTGTTACGTTTCTATAATACTGTGAGCATTAGATACTACACTTTCCACACTGTTCTCTGGGTATTTCTGCCAGCATTGATACCTAGATATTAATGTATATAATCTGTATGTACTCACCACAAGTCATGCAAAAGTACAGTAAACCGAAAAGCAGTTCTGCTCCTAAGGTCATCTTTGTGAAATGTTACAATATACGTACAGAACAGAGCAAAGCTGAGCACGTTTCACTGACTCCTCCTTCCTACTCTGAGTCTGCAGTTAGAGCAAAAGAATTCTAAGGTCCCATTTACATCTATCCTGCATGCACGATTTTGCGCGTTTTCGTCATTTTAGGGCAGCCTATTTATTTCAAAGAGCTGCATTACACGCGAAAATCACACAAAAGAAGTACACAACCCTTTTTTTTTAATCACGCTGCACCAAAAGGCACGGTGTGCATCAGCAGGGTGCATCAGGGTTCCATTAAGAATGAATGGCGCCCTCATTTTAAAAACTTGCAATTTAACCCCTCCAAACTTAGGGGTAAAACAAATCTTAATGCGTAAGCACAGTTATACACTTTGATATGTGTTAGTAAAACCGTACATATCATAACAACTACTTTGTGCAGCTAGGTGGATTATACCTTGTTCTTTTCAGGACAAATTCGGCTTTCATTTGGTGGTAAATGGCTAGGATATTTCCTGAGTTTTTTTTATTATTATTAATATTATTATTATTATCAAAGGAAAACTGGCCCAAAATAGTAAAAATAAAAAGTTTTTTTTTTTAAACCTAGCTGTTTGTTTCTTGCTACCAGTGGCGGAATTACCGGGGTCACAACAGTCGCAGTTGCGACGGGGCCGGCATTCCGCCACTGTGGGGGGGGCCCAGCGGGGTTGCTCTTCACATCGCTGAGGAGGGGGTCTGCATTGATGGGGTGGGGGTCTGCACTGAGGGGGGTCTGCATTGATGGAGGGAGGGGGGTCTGCACTGAGTGGGGTCTGCATTGATGGGGGTCTGCACTGAGGGGGGGTGTGTGCTGATCAGTGGCGGAATTACCGGGGTCGCAACAGTCGCAGTTGCGACGGGGCCGGCATTCCGCCACTGTGGGGGGGCCAGCGGGGTTGCTCTTCACATCGCTGAGGCTGAGCGTGTCTCTCATCTAACAGCAGAGCAGTGCTGACCCCCACCTCATCAATGCAGACGCTGTTCTGAGGTCTGTAAAGTTTGTATTCAAATAGACATGTGCTGGGGGGAACACTATGGGGTGGGGGTCTGCACTGAGGGGGGTCTGCATTAATGAGGTGGGGGTCTGCACTGAGGGGGGTCTGCATTGATGAGGTGGGGGTCTGCACTGAGGAGGGGTCTGCATTGATGAGGTGGGGGTCTGCACTGAGGGGGGTCTGCATTGATGAGGTAGGGGTCTGCATTGATGAGGTGGAGGTCTGCACTGAGGAGGGGTCTGCATTGATGAGGTGGGGGTCTGCACTGAGAGGGGTCTGCATTGATGAGGTTGGGTCTGCACTGATGGGGGGTCTGCATTGATGAGGTGGGGTTCTGCACTGAGGGGGGTCTGCATTGATGAGGTGGGGGTCTGCACTGAGGGGGGTCTGCATTGATGAGGTGGGGGTCTGCACTGAGGAGGGGGTCTGCATTAATGGGGTGGGGTCTGCACTGAGGGGGGTCTGCACTGATGGAGGCAGGGGGTCTGCACTGAGTGGGGTCTGCATTGATGGGGGGTCTGCACTGAGGGGGGGTGTGCTGATGGAGGGGGGTGGTCTGCATTGTGGGGAAGCCTGCACTGATGGAGGGGGGTCTGTAATGAGGGGGGGTGTGCTGATGGAGGGGAGTGGTCTGAATTGTGGGGGGCCTGCACTGAAGGAGGGGGGGTTTGTACTGAGGGGGTGTGAACTGATGGAGGGGGGTCTGCAATGATGGAGGGGGGGTCTGTACTGAGGGGGGTCTGCATTGATGAGGTGGGGGTCTGTACTGAGGGGGGTCTGCATTGATGAGGTGGGGGTCTGCACTGAGGGGGGTCTGCATTGATGAGGTGGGGGTCTGCACTGAGGGGGTGGGGGTCTGCACTGAGGGGGGTCTGCATTGATGAGGTGGAGGTCTGCACTGAGGGGGTCTGCATTGATGAGGTGGGGGTCTGCATTGATGAGGTGGGGGTCTGCACTGAGGGGGGTCTGCATTGATGAGGTGGGGGTCTGCACTGAGGAGGGGGTCTGCATTGATGGGGCGGGGGTCTGCACTGAGGGGGGTCTGCATTGATGGAGGGAGGGGGGTATGCACTGAGTGGGGTCTGCATTGATGGGGGTCTGCACTGAGGGGGGGTGTGTGCTGATCAGTGGCGGAATTACCGGGGTCGCAACAGTCGCAGTTGCGACAGGGCTGGCATTCCGCCACTGTGGGAGGGGCCCAGCGGGGTTGCTCTTCACATCGCTGAGGCTGAGCGTGTCTCTCATCTAACAGCAGAAAGACACTGGCATTGTTTGTTTTATTTCCCTGCTCTCCGTGTGTCCTCTCTCTCGCATGGCATGACAGGACACACAGCTGATCTCCCCCTCCCCTCTCTCTGTGCTCCACGGGCAGTCAAGTGTGAAGCTAAGGAGCTCACATTTCCCGCGGAGAACACAGAGAGGGGAGGGGGGAGATCAGCTGTGTGTCCTGTTATGCCGTGCGAGAGAGAGCACACACGGAGAGCAGGGAAATAAAACAAACAATGCCGGTGTCTCTCTGCTGTTAGATGAGAGACACACAGGCGTACAGTGGAGCGGACCGAAGCCGCCTCACCCTCCTCTCTGGTTACGGAGGGGGAGGAGGAGGAGTCCGAGGAAGAACGCTGTTCTGAGGTCTGTAAAGTTTGTATTCAAATAGACATGTGCTGGGGGGAACACTATGGGGTGGGGGTCTGCACTTAGGGGGGGTCTGCATTGATGAGGTGGGGGTCTTCACTGAGGAGGGTCTGCATTGATGAGGTGGGGGTCTGCACTGAGCGGGGTCTGCATTGATGGGGTGGGGGTCTGCATTGATGAGGTGGGGGTCTGCACTGAGAGGGGTCTGCATTGATGAGGTGGGGGTCTGCACTGAGGGGGGTCTGCATTGATGAGGTGGGGGTCTGCACTGAGGGGGGTCTGCATTGATGAGGTGGGGTCTGCACTGAGGGGGGGTCTGCATCGATGAGGTGGGGATCTGCACTGAGGGGGAGTCTGCATTGATGAGGTGGGGGTCTGCACTGAGGAGGGGGTCTGCATTGATGTGGTGAGGGTCTGCACTGAGGGGGGTCTGCATTGATGGAGGGAGGGGGGTCTGCACTGAGTGGGGTCTGCATTGATGGGGGTCTGCACTGAGGGGAGGGGTGTGTGCTGATGGAGGGGGGTGGTCTGCATTGTGGGGGGCCTGCACTGATGCAGGGGGGTCTGTAATGAGGGGGGGTGTGTGCTGATGGAGGGGGGTGGTCTGCATTGTGGAGGGCCTGCACTGAAGGAGGGGGGTCTGTACTGAGGGGGGTGTGAACTGACGGAGTGTGGTCTGCAATGATGGAGGGGGGTCTGTACAGAGGGGGGTCTGCATTGATGAGGTGGGGGTCTGCACTGAGGGGGGGGGTCTGCATTGATGAGGTGGGGGTCTGCACTGAGGGGGGGTCTGCATTGATGAGGTGGGGGTCTGCACTGAGGGGGGTCTGCATTGATGAGGTGGAGGTCTGCACTGAGGGGGGTCTGCATTGATGAGGTGGGGGTCTGCATTGATGAGGTGGGGGTCTGCGCTGAGGGGGGTCTGCATTGATGAGGTGGGGGTCTGCACTGAGGGGGGTCTGCATTGATGAGGTGGGGGTCTGCACTGAGGAGGGGGTCTGCATTGATGGGGTGGGGGTCTGCACTGAGGGGGGTCTGCATTGATGGAGGGAGGGGGGTCTGCACTGAGTGGGGTCTGCATTGATGGGAGGTCTGCACTGAGGGGGGGTGTGTGCTGATGGAGGGGGGTGGTCTGCATTGTGGGGGGCCTGCACTGATGGAGGGGGGTCTGTAATGAGGGGGGGTGTGCTGATGGAGGGGGGTGGTCTGCATTGTGGGGGGCCTGCACTGAAGGAGGGGGGTCTGTACTGAGGGGGGGTGTGAACTGATGGAGGGGGGGTCTGTATTGAGGGGGGATGTGAACTGATGGAGGGGGGTCTGCACTCATGGAGGGGGGTCTGCAATGATGAAGGGGAGGTCTGCACTGATGGAGGGGGGTCTACACTGGGGTCTATAGTGATAGAGGGGGGTCTATACTGATAGATGAGGGTCTGCACTGAGGGGCGTCTATACTGATAGATGGGGGTCTGCACTAAGGGGGTCTACACTGATAGATGGGAGTCTATGCTGATAGAGGGGGGCTATACTGATAGATGGGGGGTCTGCAATGAGGGGGGCTATACTGATTGATGGGGTCTGTACTTAGTGAGGAGTATCTATACTGCGAGACGGGGGTCTGTACTTAGTGGGGGGTCTATACTGAGAGGGGGGTCTGCAGTTAGTGGAGGGGGGTCTGTACTGAGGGGGGGCTATAGTTGGTGGAGGGGGGTGACACCAATTTTTTCCTCACCGGGTGACACTAACCCTAGTGATGCCACTGGAGAGACGCTCTCTGCTCAGAGCTGTGCTGTCCTGAGAAGACAGAGGACTCTGATAGAGGACTCTAATGGGCACTGATAGGGGGCACTGATAAGATTTACTGATGAGCACTGAAGGGGAGGCACTGATAGGGGACACCAATGAGAGGCACTGATAGGGGACACCAATGGGAGGCACTGATAGGGGACACTGATGGGCACTGAAGGAAGGCACTGATAGGGGGCACTGATGGGAGGCACTGGTGGGCAATGATGGGGGGCACTGAGAAGGCACTAGGGGGCACTGATAAGGGGCACTGATGGGAGGCACTGATAGGATTTACTGATGAGCATTGATAGGGGGCACCGATGGGAGGCACCAATGGGATTTACTGATGAGCACTGAAGGAAGGCACTGATAGGGGGCACTAAGAAGGCACTGATAGGGGCACTGATAGGAGGCACTGAAAGGGGGCACTGAAAGGGGGCACTGATAGGAGGCATTGATGGGCATTGATGAGCACTGATAGGCAGAACTCATAGGCTGCACAGATGGGCACTGAGGAACACTGATAGGCAGAACTAAGGCAGTATTGATGGGCACTGATGGGCAGTATTGAAGAGTACCGATAGGTGGCATGGATGGACGCTGCAATAATGAGCACTTATAAGTGGTGCTGATAGGCAGATTTGATGGGCACTAATAGGCAGCATTAATGAGCACTGATAGGTAACACTTGTAGGCGGCATTGATGGGCACTGATAGGTGGCATTGATGGACACTGATACATGGCACTGATGATTGGGGCACTGATTATCAGTGTAAACAATTTACTGACATTCTTGACAGTTAATGGCAGTCCTTTCCTCACACAGACACAGCGTGGGAGGGAAGGGCTGCGGATAACCGGCAAGTCTGTTTACATGTGATCAGCTGACATCACATGGTAAAGGGCCACTGTGATTGCGCTGGATGCACGTCCCAGGGGGCATGCAGGAAGCACGGTTTTGGGAGGATGTCCATGGATGCCCTCACAAAATTGGAAGCCTGGAGCTCGGATGGAAGGGGGGGGGCCATCATTGTTTCTTGCACCGGGGCCCTGAAGGTTCTAGTTACGCCTCTGCTTGCTACTACCATAACCTACCACCAAAGAACAATCCAAAATAAATTCTCCTGCTCCGGACAATTGCAGCGATACCACATATGTGTATGTTATTTGTTGTTTGTACCCGTAGTACAGCCCGGAAGCGCTAGTGCGCATTTTGTTTTTGTCCTACCTAAAACACACTGACACTGACTGACACTGGTGCTAATTTAAATAAATACATCCTGACCAAAATATACTGAGCCTGACCTTGACCTTTGACCCTTAATTGACCCAAACACTAACCCTGGCACTAACTTAGATAAAACCTTTTATTTAGGTATTTTTTCTTTATTTTTTTATTATCTATTTACTTAATTCCTTTTTACACACAATTTTTTTCCTTCCTATCTGCAAGGAAAGAGAAAGATGCATTGTATTTTTCCTCTCCATTCACAGAGAGAGAAACACAGGGGCGGGCTTCACAGTGACTGATCACTGTGGTAGCCAATCAAAAGCTACCACAGCGATCAGGTGACCTGGAATCTGGGGGCCCAGGGTTCTTGGTGAGACCTCTGTCTCTGTGCTGGGAGTGCGCTGTGTGGTGCACTCCCAGCACAAAGGGAGGTATGCATATATTCGGCCCCACTGCACTGGGATTTTTTCTGTGCAGGATTGAGTATCATTTTCACATTTTGCAACTCTATGACTCCTTTCACACTGAGGCGCTTTTCAGGCGCTTTCACGCTAAAATATGCACCTGAAAAACTCACGAAAACCTATTTTCATTAAAATCAATGAATGCTTTCACACCGGGGCAGTGCGCTGGCAGGACGGCAGGGATGGACTGGCCATCGGGACTACCGGGAGATTCCCGGTGGGCCGATGGCTCAGTGGGCCAGTTTCAGAGACAGGGAAGGAGAGATACATAGCGCCAAATGTAGCATTAAAACAACTTTCAATCCACTTAAAAAACGTTACTGACAAAGTAGGGTAAAAGGCATTGAAACACTGTGCAAGAATCCAGGCTTGTCAGCAATTTGAATTAGGAGTGGCCACCGGGAACCGATCAGGCCAGTAGATGCAGAGCGCATCGGTGTGTACTACTACTTCCTGGTGGCGGACGAATGATGGCCTGAAGGATGCGTCACCTCCCACATCCTGCATCATTTCCGGATGATGACATCACGTCCGCCCCATCATGCGTTCCACCACTACCAGGAAGTAGTAGTACACACCGATGCTCTGCATCTACTGGCCCGTTCGGTTCCTGGTGGCGGCTCCTAATTCAGATCGATGACAAGCCTGAACTCTTGCACAGTGTATCAATGCCTTTCACCCTACTAACTTTGTCAGTAAAGTTCTTTAAGTGGAATACAAGTTGTTTAAATGCTACAATTGGCGCTGTGTATCTCTCTCTCCTCCCCTGTCACGTTGTGTGTTGGGGGGGGTTACAGAGCTGGGTTGGAGGTGCCCATCAAGTCCTGTAGTAGCACTGCATCTGCCATCTAGTGACAAGTGACTTGGCAGGATACAGGCGACGGGGCAAGTGATATGCGGCATCTGGTGGCAGGCGACGTGGCAAGTGACAAGCTGCCTCTGCTGACAAATGACGTGGCAAGTGACGTTTTGCATCTGGTGGCAGGTAATGTGGCAAGTGACATGTGGCATCTGGTGGCAGGCGACGTGGCAAGTGACACGCTGCATCTGGTGGCAGGCGACGTGGCAAGTGACACGCTGCATCTGGTGGCAGGCGATGGTGGCAAGTGACATGCAGCACCTGGTGGCAGACAATGTGGCAAGTGACACGCTGCATCTGGTGGCAGGCGATGGTGGCAAGTGACATGCAGCACTTGGTGGCAGGCAATGTGGCAAGTGACATGCAGCATCTGGTGGCAGGCAACGTGGCAAGTGACAAGCTGCCTCTGCTGACAAGTGACTTGGCAAGTGACGTTTTGCATCTGGTGGCAGGTAACGTGGCAAGTGACATGCGGCATTTGGTGGCAGGCGACGTGGCAAGTGACACGCTGCATCTGGTGGCAGGCGATGGTGGCAAGTGACATGCGGCACCTGGTGGCAGGCGACGTGGCAAATGACAAGCTGCCTCTGCTGACAAGTGACGTGGCAAATGACAAGCTGCCTCTGCTGACAAGTGACGTGGCAAATGACATTCTGCATCTGGTGGCAGGCAACGTGGCAAACGACAAGCTGCCTCTGCTGACAAGTGACGTGGCAAGTGACATTCTGCATCTGGTGGTAGGTAACATGGCAAATGACAAGCTGCCTCTGCTGACAAGTGACGTGGCAAGTGACATTCTGCATCTGGTGGCAGGTAACGTGGCAAATGACATGCAGCATCTGGTGGCAGGCGACATGGCAAGTGACAAGCTGCCTCTGCTGACAAGTGCCGTGGCAAGTGAAACACTGCATCTGGTGGCAGGCAACGTGGCAAATGACAAGCTGCCTCTGCTGACAAGTGACGTGGCAAGTGAAACACTGCATCTGGTGGCAGGCGATGTGGCAAATGAGGTGGCAGGTGACACACTCAAGGCTCCCACTGATTCTGCATTATGGTGAGTTGAACTATTTCATGTTATATTACAATGTAATAATAGAAATAATGCGCTTCAATCATCCTGACACCATATGAACCATGGTGCCGAGAAGATTGAAGCGCCAACACCAGGTGTTTGGAGTAAAGTGGGCCGGTCTGGATGAAGTCCAGGGCCAAATTTTTGTCCCAGTCCAGCCCTGCAGGGCGGTGAAAAAACGCCCCTCTCCATTGAAATTAATGGAATGCTCTTCAAAGGCGCTCAAATGTTTTACTGGCAGTTTAGAAGAACCTCAGTGTGAAAATATCTTTCATAGGTGTCACTTTAACTACTTCCCTACCGGGCCGATTCTGACACTTCTCACATACATGTAAAAATCTGCATTTTTTAAAAAAATACTTCAAACCCCCAAACATACATTCTTTTAAGCAGAGGCCCTAAAAAATAAAAAGGTAGGTGTTGCAATTTGTTATTATCTACAGTATTAGACCCCAGATCTCTGCTCTGGCCTCCAATGCAGCTGATGAGACACAACACGGTCTAATTGGCTGCTTCACTGGCCAGGAATAGTTTTTTTTTCAAAATGTTCGCTCTTTTTTTTTACTTATATCGCAAAAAATAAAAAAACTGAGTCGTGAATAAATACCACCAATATAAAGCTCTATTTGTGTGAACAAAACGATAAAAATTACATCTGGGTACAGTGTTGCATGACCGCGCAATTCTCATTGAAAGTGCGAGAGCGCTGAAAGCTGAAAATTGGCCTGGGAAGGAAAGGGGTGAAAGTGCCCAGTACTGAAGTGGTTAAAAAACACCCCATTAGCATTTATGGCTGTGGCCATCTTGAGTAAGGGCAGATGATTCATGCAGCATTTACTTCCAGGAACCCATCTGCCCTTAGCTCAGGCATGCATGCAGGAGAGCGTGCTTAGCAGAGAACCCCCCCCCCCCCTCGCCTCCTCCCTTCCTAAAGACTCCTGGGATGTATGACATTACCTAGGCAAGAAAATAGGAAGTACCTGAAGGAATGTAAAAAAAAAGTTTAAAACAAGTAAACATAGTGACCAACTGTCCCTGATTTCGAGGGACTGTCCCTGATTTGGAGCAATGTCCCTCTGTCCCTCTTTCTTCCTCATTTGTCCCTCATTTTGGTCTGATTTATATAGTTGTATATAAAATGCACTTTTTATCTATCAAAAAGTGTTTCCCAGTGCTAAACCTTTTATCTGATTTCTAAATTGTTGCATTGGTAAATTTCAAAAGCCAATATAAACTAATAGTAGTGGTAAAAAAAAGCACCTGTGGGTTTAACCAATCTTGTTTTTTTGTACAGTTATCCTTTAGGGGGCGTGACCAGGGGTGTGTCCTATGCCTGCATACTTTTGCTGATAGGTGTCCCTCATTCCCAGCTCAAAAAGTTGGGAGGTATGAGTAAATATGATATACTTTCCTATCTATTTACTAATGTTATCAATATAACAATTAAACATAAACAATGTTGATTGGGACACTGAAGTTCCACTTGAAGTTCTCATCGTTTCTGATTTCTGATCTCACAGAGAAGAAAAACAACATAATTTCACTTCTCGCTGTTCACTGACAGAGATGCCACCGGCTGGGACAGTTCTGGGCTCCCTGTCACCTTTAGAAGTGATTGAGTGGCTGTCAAATCCTTTCTACATGAAACACCATTGCTGGCTGAAAATGTTGATAACAGGATGATGCCTGTAGTTGCATGCATCATCCCGGTACAACCACCTAAACCCCAGGATGTCATATGACGTCCACCCAGAGGGAAGTGATTAAAGGCCCATGTACATCATCAGATTAGAGTTATGACCCGTACACACGATCCAAAAATCATCCGACAGATCATCCAGCTTTTTTTGCATGCTGGTCGCATATCGAACATGGGGAAGTTACTAAAGTCCCGAAAATTCCCGTACGACAGAATAAAAAATCGTAAGTGATGTCACGTGTTGTAGTGCATTTGTATTGTATTTTTGGACGACAACTATACTGATTAACCACTTTAAGACCAGCCGCCGTTGTTTGACGGTACAATGGCTCTCCTGCAAGAATCACTGTAGCTGTACGGCGGCTCGCGCAGGCTCAGTTGCAGGCGGGCGCGCCCGTGGGTTGGGAGGACTCGATGTTCTGAAACCCTGCTGTGCCAAATATTGCTTTGCCCATGTGCCAAGGTCTTCAACCTCTGCTGTGCCGAACACTGCTCTGCCCGTGTACCAAGGATTTTAACCTCGCTGTATCAAACTCTGGTATACCTTGTCTGCCTCATGGACTATCACCCCCTTGCTGTCCCATATTGCCATCCTGAAGTTCACCCTTCATTGCTGTGTCTTCTGTTTGTTCTGTGGACTCCTACTCTCCTACTGCCTGTACCCCGTGCCCCCCAATAAACGCCCGCATAACATGTTCCTTGTGATTTTCCTCTTTGTTCTCTCTCTCTGCGCTCCTAGTTCGTCAGACTCTCTTTACTCACATTAAAAATTATTTCTGCAGATCCTGTTGTTTCCATAACACCACCTGCTCCATATAAACAATAGAAAGCAGTTAATGAGGACAAAAGCCGTTCCGGCCTGTTATCACACAGCTAGCAGCTGTTAGTTCTGGATATTAGGTTATGTTTTGGTAATTTTGCAAAGGGCAGTTGTTAAAGCTAAACTACAGGCATATATATAAAAAGCATAATTTAATGAAATTCCATCTTGTATACAACTAGCATGCGTACCTCAAATTGTCCTGATATTAGCCTCCTGTCACCCCCTGTACAGGAGCACTCTGACTTAGAGGGACAACACCTGGAGCAAGTCAGGGTCTGCTGCATACACGTCAAAAGCAGGGAAGAACAAAAACAAAAAAAAAAAATTGTGCTTCGAGGTTCATAGCTCGGCAACCTGGGGTCAGAGGAACCCCAAACTTAGGGGGTAGGCAGCTGAAGTCCTACCCCACCACTGGTCACTGCCACCTACTGTATAGTTACGGAGATATGGGGCTTCTTGTGCAGCCTGTCAGAAGCTACATACAGAGCGGCCAGTTTAAATACAAGCTGGCACACTCTGTTTGCAGCAGACTGAGAGGATGAGCTCACAGTGCCTCTCCTCACTTCTTGTCAGAAGCACTGAGCTTAATGGATAGCTTGGAGCCTTGGACCAATGGTAAAGCACCACTGGAACAAATTGTCCAATAAAAATGCTGAAGTGGAGGCTGTCCTCTCACTGCAGTGTCTAAAAGACAAATGCTCCCTTCCAGCCCAGCCCTCTTAACTAGAAAGAAAGAGCATGGGTTTATGGGTATACGATTTACCCATAATCCCATGTTTTTCTCACACAGTTAAAGGAGAAGTCCAGTCTGAGCTCCTTTGGCTGGGCTTCTCCTATGGGTCACAGGAGTGCAATCCCCTTTCCACTCCTGTGACCTGTTTTCAGCAGAGAGCGGTCTGAAGTCTGCTCTCTGCTGACGTCACACATCTCAGTCCAGGCACTGCATCATCCCCACTCTGGGAGTCTGGACCCGCCAGGTGCCTGGACTGATGGCAATGTCAGCCTCTCAGCGAGCCGCTGAGACGGCCGCTCTCTGCCTCTCCACAGCTCAGCGCTCCAGTGAGCGTGGAGAAGCTGAGCAAAAGAGCTGCTGATTGACAGTCAGCAGCTCTCCGCTCAGGAAGGTGAGAGAAATGAGCCATCAGCAGTGTTAGATTGCTTGATTCTCAGTGTAAAGACGCCGGGGGACATATGCAGCATCGATCCAGTGCTGCATCCACCTAGGTAAGTATGAATAGCCAATTAAAAAAAAAAAAACACACATACTTCTCTTTTACGAGGGAGGTTGAGAAACTGCTGCCTGCTGAAAAGGTACTGTTATAATCAAGCTAAATCATATATTTATATGCTATATGTTATAACATAAAAAATATTTTTTTATCCATTTTACTGTGAAAATACTGGTTGGAAGTTATAACTTCAAACTTCAGTAATTGGTCCGTTAAGCCACCTGCTTGAGTACAGATTTTGAAAATATAGTAAATTACCTTAAAAACAATATATAATAATTATTTGTATAATATTTACTTATGGTAATTAACCCCTTGCCACCCAGGCCAATTCTGACACTTCTCTCCCACATGTAAAAATCATAATTTGCTAGAAAATTACTCAGAACCCCCAAACATTATTATAAACACATATATATATATATATATATATATATATATATATATATATATATATATATATATATATATATATATATGCACACACAGTATATATATATATACATATATATATATATATATATATATATATATATATATATATATATATATATATATATATATATATATATATATATATATATATATATATATATATATATTTAGCAGACACCCTAGGGAATAAAATGGTGGTCGTTGCAACTTTTTATGTTACACGGTATTTCATGCATATTAAAAAAAAACACTTAGCCCGATTTTTTTGTATAATGTGAAAGATGATGTTACACAGAGTAAATAACATCTCACGCTTTTTAAAATTGCGCACGCTCGTGGAGTGGCACCAAACCTAAAAATCTCCATAGGTGTTGCTTTAAAATTTTTTAAAGGTTACATGTTTAGAGTTACAGAGGAGGTCTAGTGCTAGAATTATTACTCTCACTCTAATGATCGCGGCGTATGCAACGTGTGTGTATCTGGCTCTGATACTAGCCAGTGCCTCACCAGCCACTGACCTCACCGCACATTCCTGGTCAAAAGTAGAGAAAGCAGAGAGTTGATGAGTGTGGTGCTATTCTTATCCCGGACCATACCTGACCACGTGCCCGCAACATTGGGGGGCTAATGCTTTGGGGCAGGGGGCGTTCTGCGCCCCCCCCCCACCCCAAAGCAACTCATCCCCATGTTGATGGGGAAAGGGGCCTCTTCCCGACAACCGTGGGCTGTGATTGAGGGGGTTTGCGAACTTATCAGAATCTGGAAGCCCCCTTTAACAAAGGGGCCCCCGGATCCCGGCCCACCTCTATGTGAGTTGGGGTACATTGACACTTTTGGGTGAATGAATAGGGGTACAATCTTCCTCTGGTTCTTCTGCTGGTTCTTCTCCTGCTCGCTCATTCAGGGCCGTCTTTACTGCAGGGCAAAAGGGGCAGCTGCCCAGGGCCCAGACATTGTTGAGGGACCCAAAGCATCTGACCCTTAATCCCGCGCTGCCTGCCAGGGTTTTTTTTGCAGCCGGATTTCAGCCACCTCCAGTGCTGCTCACTTCCGTCACTTGTAAATACACAAGCTCTACCTCTGTACTTACAAGTGACAGCGCTCTTCTCCTGGCGGCCCCTCCCTTCTCTATACATCGATCTCTATAGGAGAGCAGAGGAGGAGGGGGTTGGTAAATCAGACAGAAGCTCCTCCTGACTGGCAGCCTGCATGGACACACTGTAAGTACTCCTCTGCAGCACCTCTCTAAAAGCTCTAGGAGGTAATCCCCATACCAGTCAGGATTTATTCCAGGTAGACATATCACAGACAACATTCGTCTAGTAACAAACATAATCCAAGATGCTAATATCAAATCTTAATCAGTTCTATTATTAAGTTTTGACATCAATAAAGCTTTTGACGGCGTAACTTGGAAATACTTAGATCTAATATTGCATAAATATGGATTTAAAGGTGAATTTATTCATGCATTTTATGTACTTTATAATAACCCCTCCACTAGGATTAAATTACCAGGTTGTAACTCTGAATTTTTTAAGGTGGGAGGGGGTACCAGACAAGGATGCCCCCTTTCATCTTTATTGTTCGCCCTAGCAATTGACCCCCTAGCAACGACTATCTTACAACACCCAGATATAAAAGGTTATAATTCCAAAAACAACACATACAAACTTAGTATGTATGCAGATGACATGATTCTATTCCTTACCCAACCTAACACAGCTTTACCAAAGCTATTGAAAACACTTAAAATATTTACTTCACTATAAGGATTATCAGTAAATGCCTCAAAATCCATTGGAATGCCAATAAAGCTTCCCCCATCACAATTACATACCATTCGTTCTTCATTCAACTTCACATGATCTAAAGATACTCTACCTTATCTAGGTATTCACCTAACCCTAGATATTAATAATTTATCCTCTAAAAATGATCCACCCATGTTGCAAAAACTAAGAATGACATTGAAAATTTGGAAATCTTTTCATATATCATTTTTAGCTAAAATTACAGCCAACAAAATGTCAATTCTACCAAAGTTATTATACCTATTTAGGGGCACTCCCAATTAGATTAAATAAAATGATGATAACCAAATTCCAATCAGATGTCAACAAGTTTACATGGTCAGACTCCCACCCACGCATTTCTAAAATGGTGTTATACAAATCCTCAAAAACCGGTGGTTTAGGACTCCCAGACTTTTGGTCATACTATTTAGCAGCAAGATGGTCCCAAACACATACAAAACCTGAAAATCCCATGGGTCATATTTGAAAAGGATTCAGTTCTACCCTATTCTATAACCGGATTATTATGGGGCAATAAAGTTTCTAATCACATCTTAGAAAAACTAAACTAATTAGTAGCCCACTCATATCAATTGTGGAAACTACACAATAAGAAATTCATAATGACTTCCCCCACACCTCCCCATGCGTCTTTTATAGGAGACCCCAAATTCCTAACACACCATCAAGACATGGGAGAATTCACATGGTGGATTAACAACAACATAACCACCCTCAAAAAATTTATAGAAAATGCCTCTTTCACCTCCTTCTCGTCACTAAAAACTAAATATAATATCACCAATATTGAACTGAGAAGATCCATCCAAATAAGAGACTTCTACTCCTCATATTTTCCAATCTCAGACATTGGATCAACCACATTTTATGAAAATATTTGTTCCAAATCCCCAAGAGGAGCTGGTTTAATATCAGATATATATTTAAACCTGATTAACACAGATAACCAAACCAAACTACCTTACATGCTCAAATGGGAACAATGCTCATGCTCTGAAAAATGGTTTGGTCATCAACAATCTACTCAGATGTCCCAATAATGACCAACTGAGAAATGCATGCCTGCTTAGTCTCCCTATAAATTTAAAGCAGCTTATGGGGTGACGCAGACAGGGGCAAGGCGCAGACATCATGGCTCTTTCCTGAGTGGCTCTGGCATGAGTGATACGCAGTTTCACCGACGCAGTTATCAATTCTGATCTTCTCTGCTCTTTTACAGGTAAATGTCTCCTATCCATCTGTACATCTCTACTGAACTGACTTTGCTGTAACATTTTTGGTAAATGTCTCCTATCCATCTGTACATCTCTACTGCACTGACTTTGCTGTAACATTTTTGGTAAATGTCTTCTGCTGCCATATCTTTAAACTTCCATATTTAATGCTAGCTCTATAACATACACACTGGAATATCAATATTACTGGTGATTGATTCTCAACCCCATTTGGCTTGAGTGATCAAGAGAGGTAATTAGCTTTACGACCCTAGCCTGTGTCTGTAGCTGGTCTGGTATTGACCATCTCCTCCCCATATTCAGGTGTCTCAAATCAGAGCCAATAGCGACCAACTGAGAAATGCATGCCTGCTTAGTCTCCCTATAAATTTAAAGCAGCTTATGGGGTGGCGCAGACAAGGGCAAGGCGCAGACATCATGGCTCTGTCCTGAGTGGCTCTGGCACGAGTGATACGCAGTTTCACCGACGCAGTTTAACGAAAGCAGGATAACTAAAGCTGCATGAAGATACAAGAACTCTGCTCCACTCTGCCAGACGACAAGCAAACCAGCTTTTGACATTTATTTTATATTTTATATAAAGTTAGTTTCCCACTCTCTATCCACTAACATGCTCCTTATTCTCTTTCTTCTCACATTGGTGTCTTCTATCCTCAAATTATCTTTACTCTACCCCTCCTCTCTTCCCTGCAGCATGCACATATCATCCTCACTCCTACCCTCTCCCTACTATGGCACCCATCATCTCCTGCATTTGCTGCACCCACATGCTGACATAAACACCAGGGCGACTAGACACTTGCGCTCATGCACATCCCACTCCCATCTTGTCTTCCTCGCCCTCCTCCTTCTCCTAGTCTCAGGTGACATTTCTCCTAATCCTGGTCCGCCATTTTCCAACTGCAAGCCACATATCCAATACCCCTCCCCCTCTGGCAACCACTGCAATCCACTCAGTTTAATTTCTATCCCTCTGCTTCCTCAAAGCAGCCCACCAATCTCATGTGCCCTTTGGAGCGCCCGCTCCATCTGTAACAAGCTAACATCTGTTCATGACATCTTCATCTCTCATGGCTTTAACATACTCGCCATAACAGAAACCTGGCTTCAAAATTTTGACTCAGCTTCTCCTGCTGCCCTCCCTCACCCATGGTGGTCTCCATTGGACTCACTCCCCCAGACCCAACAGACAGAAAGGAGGTGGAGTTGGCTTCCTTCTATCCCCACAAAGCACCTTCCAAGTCCCTCCTGTCCCTCCCTCTCTATCCCTCTCTTCTTTCGAGATGCACTGTATTTGTCTGTTCTCTCCCATTTCTCTAAGGATTGAAGCAATTTATCGGCCTCCAGGACCGGTATCGCGCTTTCTTGATGACTTTGCTGCCTGGCTACCCTACTTTCTCTCCTCTGAAATACCCACCATTATTCTTGGTGACTTCAACATTCCTGTCAATGTTAACAGCCCAACTACAGCTAAACTTCTCGACTTAACCTCATCTTTTGACCTAACCCAATGGACACATACTTCCACTCACTCCAATGATAATACCCTTGACCTTGTATTCTCCCATCTCTGCCACCCTGGCAACCTCACCAACACCCCCATTCCTCTCTCTGATCACAACCTCATTACTTTCACTGTATCTTGCCTCCAACCACCCATCCCTCCAAGCAGCAAACAATTACTTGTAGAAACCTTCACCACTTTAACCCTTCTCTTCTCTATTCTGCTACTGACCACCTATATGACATAATCTCTCCCCTGTCCTGTCCTGACCTGGCCACCTCTGTCTACAACAGTTTTCTCTCATCATCACTGGATGTACTTGCTCCTCTAACCACACGCAGAATCAGGCCCCGACCGTTACAACCCTGGCAAACTGACAACACTAGAAATCTCAAGAGACATTACCGTGCTCTTGAGCGACTGTGGCGTAAAACCAAATGCCTGCAAGACTTCACCCTATATAAATCTGCCCTTCTAAAATACAATTCCTGCCTCCATGCTGCCAAACAAGCCTACTTTGTCTCTCTTATTAATTCCTTGTCATCCAGTCCCCGTCGGCTCTTCTCAACCTTTAACTCTCTGCTTCGTCCCCCACCCTCTCTATCCTCTAACTCACTCACTGCCCAAGAGATTGCCAATCACTTCAAAGACAAGATCGATGCAATTCGTGAGGACACCTCCACTGTGCGTACGTCTTCCCCACCCAACATACCTTGCCTAGCAGCACATTCAACACTCTCCTCTTTTGAATCGGCTACTACCGAAGAGGTTACAAAACTTTTCTCAGATACCCACCTAACCAATTGTCCCTTGGATCCTGTTCCCTCACAACTACTACGGTCACCCTCTTCTTCTATCCTATGCTCCCTCACTCACATCTTCAATCTCTCCCTCTCTAATGACATCTTCCCCTCCTCTCTAAAACATACGCAGATCACTCCCATACTTAAAAAGCCCTCACTGGACCCTACGAACCTGAACAACTTAAGACCCATCTCATTGCTCCCAATCACCTCTAAACTTCTAGAACGCAACCATCTTAGCTCCTACCTCAGAAAATAACCTTCTTGACCCCTTACAGTCTGGCTTTTGCTCGCAGCACTCCACGAAAACTGCCTTACTAAAACTCACTAACGATTTACTAACTGCTAAAACCAACAGCCAGTACTCCATACCCCTACTACTTGACCTCTCTGCAACTTTTGATACTGTTGACCACCCGCTCCTTCTCAATAAACTACATTCCCTTGGCCTCTGAGATTCTGCTCTATCCTGGTTCTCTGCCTATTTATCACAGCGCTCCTTCAGTGTCACCTACAACTCTGTCTCCTCCTCTCCATTGCCCCTTTCTGTGGGGGTCCCCCAAGGCTCTGTTCTTGGACCCCTTCTCTTCTCTATCTACACCTCCTCCCTTGGTCATTTGATAACCGCCCACGGCTTCCAATACCACTTATACGCTGATGACACCCAAATCTATCTGTCTACTCCTCACCTTACTCCTTCAGTCTCCTCTCGCATTACTAACTTACTAACTGACATATCAGCATGGATGTCGCACCACTTCCTTAACCACTTCAGCCCCGGAAGGATTTACCCCCTTCCTGACCAGAGCACTTTTTACAATTTGGCACTGCGTCGCTTTAACTGCTAATTGCGCGGTCATGCAATGCTGTAACCAAACGAAATTTGCATCCTTTTCTTCCCACAAATAGAGCTTTCTTTTGATGGTATTTGATCACCTCTGCTGTTTTTATTTTTTGCGCTATAAACGGAAAAAGACCGAAAATTTTGAAAAAAAATGATATTTTCTACTTTTTATTATAAAAAAAATCAAATAAACTCAATTTTAGTCATACATTTAGGCCAAAATGTATTCGGCCACATGTCTTTGGTAAAAAAAATGTCAATAAGCGTATATTTATTGGTTTGCGCAAAAGTTATAGCGTCTACAAACTAGGGTACATTTTCTGGAATTTACACAGCTTTTAGTTTATGACTGCCTATGTCATTTCATGAGGTGCTAAAATGGCAGGGCAGTACAAAACCCCCCCAAATGACCCCATTTTGGAAAGTAGACACCCCAAGGAAATTGCTGAGAGGCATGTTGAACTCATTGAATATTTATTTTTTTTGTCCCAAGTGATTGAATAATGACAAAAAAATAAAAAATAAATAATAAAAAAAAAAAATTACAAAAAGTTGTCACTAAATGATATATTGCTCACACAAGCCATGGGCATATGTGGAATTGCACCCCAAAATACATTCAGCTGCTTCTCCTGAGTATGGGGATACCACATGTGTGGGACTTTTTGGGAGCCTAGCCGCGTACGGGGCCCCGAAAACCAAGCACCGCCTTCAGGATTTCAAAGGGCATAAATTTTTGATTTCACTCCTCACTACCTATCACAGTTTTGAAGGCCATAAAATGCCAAGATGGCACAAAACCCCCCCAAATGACCCCATTTTGGAAAGTAGACACCCCAAGCTATTTGCTGAGAGGCATGTTGAGTCCATGGAATAGTTTATTTTTTGACACAAGTTGCGGGAATGTGACAAATTTTTTTTTTTTTGCACAAAGTTGTCACTAAATGATATATTGCTCACACAGGCCATGGGCATATATGGAATTGCACCCCAAAATACATTTAGCTGCTTCTCCTGAGTATGGGGATATCACATGTGTGGG
Source organism: Aquarana catesbeiana (assembly GCA_037953035.1). Taxonomy (NCBI): domain Eukaryota; kingdom Metazoa; phylum Chordata; class Amphibia; order Anura; family Ranidae; genus Aquarana; species Aquarana catesbeiana. The sequence goes on along the minus strand of JBBHAA010001420.1, from coordinate 694,129 downwards.
ACTTTTTGGGAGCCTAGCCGCGTACGGGGCCCCGAAAACCAAGCACCGCCTTCAGGATTTCTAAGGGCATAAATTTTTGATTTCACTCCTCACTACCTATCACAGTTTTGAAGGCCATAAAATGCCAAGATGGCACAAAACCCCCCCAAATGACCCCATTTTGGAAAGTAGACACCCCAAGCTATTTGCTGAGAGGCATGCTGAGTCCATGGAATATTTTATTTTTTGACACAAGTTGCGGGAAAGTGACAATTTTTTTTTTTTTTTGTTTGCACAAAGTTGTCACTAAATGATATATTGCTCAAACATGCCATGGGCATATGTGGAATTACACCCCAAAATACATTCTGCTGCTTCTCCTGAGTACGGGGATACCACATGTGTGGGACTTTTTGGGAGCCTAGCCGCGTACGGGGCCCCGAAAACCAAGCACCGCCTTCAGGATTTCTAAGGGCATACATTTTTGATTTCACTCCTCACTACCTATCACAGTTTTGAAGGCCATAAAATGCCAAGATGGCACAAAACCCCCCCAAATGACCCCATTTTGGAAAGTAGACACCCCAAGCTATTTGCTGAGAGGCATGTTGAGTCCATGGAATATTTTATATTTTGACACAAGTTGCGGGAAAGTGACAATTTTTTTTTTTTTGCACAAAGTTGTCACTAAATGATATATTGCTCAAACATGCCATGGGCATATGTGGAATTACACCCCAAAATACATTCTGCTGCTTCTCCTGAGTACGGGGATACCACATGTGTGGGACTTTTTGGGAGCCTAGCCGTGTACGGGGCCCCGAAAACCAAGCACCGCCTTCAGGATTTCTAAGGGCATAAATTTTTGATTTCACTCCTCACTACCTATCACAGTTTTGAAGGCCATAAAATGCCAAGATGGCACAAACCCCCCCCAAATGACCCCATTTTGGAAAGTAGACACCCCAAGCTATTTGCTGAGAGGCATGTTGAGTCCATGGAATATTTTATATTTTGACACAAGTTGCGGGAAAGTGACAATTTTTTTTTTTTTTTTGCACAAAGTTGTCACTAAATGATATATTGCTCACACAGGCCATGGGCATATGTGGAATTACACCCCAAAATACATTCTGCTGCTTCTCCTGAGTATGGGGATACCACATGAGTGGCACTTTTTGGGAGCCTAGCTTCATACGGGGCCCCGAAATCCAATCACCGCCTTCAGGATTTCTAAGGGCGTTAATTTTTGATTTCACTCCTCACTACCCATCACAGTTTCGAAGGTCATAAAATGCCAAGATAGCACAAAACCCCCCAAAATGACCCCATTTTGGAAAGTAGACACCCCAAGCTATTTGCTGAGAGGCATGGCGAGTATTTTGCAGCTCTCATTTGTTTTTGAAAATGAAGAAAGACAAGAAAAACGTATTTTTTTTTTCATTTTTCAATTTTCAAAAGTTTGTGACAAAAAGTGAGGTCTGCAAAATACTCACTATACCTCTCAGCAAATAGCTTTGGGTGTCTATTTTCCAAAATGGGGTCATTTGGGGGGGGTTTATGCCATCTGGGCATTCCATGGCCTCCGAAACTGTGATAGGCAGTGAAGAGTGAAATCAAAAATTTACGCCCTTAGAAAGCCTGAAGGCGGTGCTTGGTTTTCGGGGTCCCGTACGCGGCTAGGCTCCCAAAAAGTCTCACACATGGGGTATCCCCGTATTCAGGAGAAGCAACAGAATGTATTTTGGGGTGTAATTTCACATATTCCCATGGCATGTTTGAGCAATATATCATTTAGTGACAACTTTGTGCAAAAAAAAAAAAAAAAATTTGTCTTTTTCCCGCAACTTGTATCACAATATAAAATATTCCATGGACTCGACATGCCTCTCAGCAAATAGCTTGGGGTGTCTACTTTCCAAAATGGGGTCATTTGGGGGGGTTTTGAACTGTCCTGGCATTTTATGCACAACATTTAGAAGCTTATGTCACACATCACCCACTCTTCTAACCACTTGAAGACAAAGCCCTTTCTGACACTTTTTGTTTACATGAAAAAATTATTTTTTTTTGCAAGAAAATTACTTTGAACCCCCAAACATTATATATTTTTTTAAAGCAAATGCCCTACAGATTAAAATGGTGGGTGTTTCATTTTTTTTTTTCACACAGTATTTGCGCAGCGATTTTTCAAACGCATTTTTTGGGGAAAAAACACACTTTTTAACATTTTAATGCACTAAAACACACTATATTGCCCAAATGTTTGATGAAATAAAAAAGATGATCTTAGGCCGAGTACATGGATACCAAACATGACATGCTTTAAAATTGCGCACAAACGTGCAGTGGCGACAAACTAAATACATTTTTAAAAGTCTTTAAAAGCCTTTACAGGTTACCACTTTAGATTTACAGAGGAGGTCTACTGCTAAAATTACTGCCCTCGATCTGACCTTCGCGGTGATACCTCACATGCATGGTGCAATTGCTGTTTACATTTGACGCCAGACCGACGCTTGCGTTCGCCTTTGTGCGAGAGCAGGGGGGGACAGGGGTGCTTTTTTTTTTTTTTTCCTTATTATTTTTTTGCTTTTTTATCTTATTTTTAAACTGTTCCTTTCATTTTTTTTTTTTTTTAATCATTTTTATTGTTATCTCAGGGAATGTAAATATCCCCTATGATAGCAATAGGTAGTGACAGGTACTCTTTTTTGAAAAAATTGGGGTCTATTAGACCCTAGATCTCTCCTCTGACCTCAAAGCATCTGACCACACCAAGATCGGTGTGATAAAATGCTTTCCCAATATCCCAATGGCGCTGTTTACATCCGGCGAAATCTAAGTCATGAAATGCTCGTAGCTTCCGGTTTCTTAGGCCATAGAGATGTTTGGAGCCATTCTGGTCTCTGATCAGCTCTATGGTCAGCTGGCTGAATCACCGGCTGCATTCTCAGGTTCCCTGTTGGGACAGGAGAGCCAGAGAAAAACATGGAAGACGGTGGGGGGGGGCGCATTCCCTCCCACTGCTTGTAAAAGCAGTCTAGAGGCTAATTAGCCGCTAGGATTGCTTTTACATGAAAGCCGACCGCTGGCTGAAAAGAATGATACCAAGATGATACCTAAACCTGCAGGCATCATTCTGGTATAACCACTCAAAGTCCAGCAACATACCAGTACATTGCTGGTCCTTGTTGGGCATACATTGTAAACTTTTTTTTCATGCAGCCTGTGGGCTGAACGAAAAAAAGATCTTGATCGGTGGGTATGCCCACCATTAGAATACCTCCCTTCATCCACCCACTTCTAATGATGGGCATACATGCACCGTTTTATATATGCCGAAGCATGGGGGCATCCTCCCGCAAAAGGCAGGAGCAAATCGCTCCTCCACCCACTGCTGCCCCCACGCTTCGGCATATATGCTGAAGTATGTAACTGTGGTGGTGAAATCACCTCCGACAGCGCTGGAGTCACGGCTTTATGTATCGTGGGAGCAAACGCTGTTGCTGTCAAGATAAGTAAATCCGCGCTGCAGCTGAATGGCGTACCTGAAAACAAAAAAATGGTTAAAACACATTAAACTATAAAAAAATTACATACCTGAAAAGCAAACATGATAAAACATAACAATAAAACATTGCAGAATAGAATACAGTAAAAAAGAGAAGAACAATAGAGAGAAAATAGAGAGAGAGAGAACAATAAAAACGACAACTATTTTTGTTTTTTTTATTTTATATTTTTTTTGTGTATTTTTTTTTTTTTTTTTACATTTTTTTTTTTTATAACTGTAACTTTTAAAACTGTAACGGTTCCAGGTTTGGGTCTCTCAAAATGCGATGGCATCTTGGGAGACCCTGTGAAAGTGTGTCCTAGTCTGTGCAGTGCTGTACCCTACGCTAAAACTCAACTAGTGTATGGTAGCGTTCAAAACATTCACCAATGCAAAGACCAGGATTGCCAGGACAGGAGGGACAATAATACCGGGTGTCACGCCTAAATCCGCGCTTGCTGCAGACACGACATTTTCTTTGGGGGGCTCGTTGGGTAGGGGTACTCGGGATGGCATAAGGAAAATGCCTCTCATGCAGCCGGCCTACTGCATTTGGTTGGGGAAGGTGAGGAGGAGCACCGTCTGGAAACAGAAGGGCTCTGACGATCTCTTCCTGGAATTTAAGGAAGGATCCAGTCCGTCCTGAAGCTCTGTATAGCACATGAGCGTTCAGCAAAGCCAATTGAAATAAGTATACAGACACTTTTTTGTACCAGTGTCTGGCCTTACGGGCAATTAGGTACGGCGCCAACAACTGGTCGTTGAGGTCCACCCCTCCCATATTTTGGTTATATTCGTGGACACAGAGGGGTTTCTCCACAACAGTCGCCGTAGTAATTTGGGTCGTCGTGTCTGCATGAAGGGAGGTAAGAACGAAAACATTCTTATTGTCCCTCCACTTCATAGCGAGCAAGTTATTACACTGCAAGCAGGCTCTCTCCCCCAGCCTAAGACGGGAATCTACAAGCCGCTGAGGAAAGCCCCGGCGATTAGGTCGCACGGTGCCACATGCTCCAATTTGATGATCAAAAAGGTGACTAAAAAGTGGCACGCTCGTGTAATAATTGTCCACGTACAAGTGGTACCCCTTTCCGAATAAGGGTGACACCAAGTCCCACACTATCTTGCCAGCGCTTCCTATGTAGTCAGGGCAGTTTGTCGGCTCTACGTGACTATCTTTGCCCTCGTAAACCATAAATCTACATGTATAGCCTGTGGCCCTGTCACAGAGCTTATACATCTTGACCCCGTATCTGGCACGCTTGCTGGGAAGGTACTGTTTGAATGACAAGCGGCCAGAAAATTTAATCAGGGACTCATCAACGCAGACAACTTGATGGGGAGTAAACAAGTCTGCAAAACGTTGGTTGAAGTGGTTTACGAGGGGCCGAATTTTGTAGAGCCGATCGTCTTCAGGGTCTCCACGAGGACGACAGAGTTCATTGTCGTTGAAGTGCATGAACCGCAAAATCTGCTCGTATCGTGCCCTGGTCATGGAGGCAGAGAACACGGGCATATGGTGAATTGGGTCAGTGGACCAATATGACCGCAACTCACTCTTTTTGGTTATGCCCATGTTGAGGGAAAGGCCCAGAAAGACCTTAAATTCGGAGACCGTAATTGGTCTCCAATCTCTGGCAAGGGAGGACTGGGGAATAGTGGCGATGTGTTGACCAGCGTACAAATTGCTTTGGTCCACAATAGATCTATAGAGATCTTCGGTGAAAAACAGTGAATAAAAATCCAGTGGCGTAAAATCAACTGTTTCCACCTGAATTCCGGGTTGGCCAGTGAATGGGGGCAATACGGGTGCTGCAGAAGTGGTGGGTACCCAATTCGGATTGGCCAATGCAGCAGGAAGGGCACTATGGGCACGACGGGCCTGTCTTTGTCTTCTTGGTGGCAGCGGGACCCTACTAGTGCTTGCCACCTCACCAGCTTGAACTGCACTTATGGGACTCGCCACGTCACCACGTGATACTGCAGTGCTGGATGTACGACCAGGGTGTACTAGGCCGTTGGTGCTTGCCAGTTCACCAGAAGGAGTAGCGGCACTAGTACTGCTCTGCTCCATACGAGGGACCTGCGGTTCTTGCACTTCAAGGACAGAAGAAGAAGTTCGGGGTCTGGTACGCCTGACCCTAGCAGGGACCACAACTCCGTCGTCAGAGCTATCTGTCATGGAGCCGCTGTCCTCTACAGGATCGTATTCTGAGCCTGAACTTGACAGATGAGTGACTTCCTCTTCACTATCTGTCATACTCAGAAACGTGTAGGCCTCTTCACTAGTGTACCTTCGATTTGCCATTTTGGCCTCTAAATTTAGGGGTACACTAGTGAGACTCACAGGCAAAAAAGCTCCCGACTGTCAGCGACTGATTCAAAACGCTACCAAAAAACTGTTAGCGATCGCAGGGATCAGGCCTGACTCTGCGAACGCTGCAGTTATGTGTGCTTAGTGTTTTGTGACAGTTATCGATCGATACTGCACTTGGGTGGGCTGGGCTGGGCTGGGCCGAGGAGCAAAACGCAGGTGCTAGCAGGTATCTGGGCTGATCCCGCTAACACTGCGTTTTTTTGGGGGACCCTAAACTGCTGGGGAGTATAGATCTGATCGGATCAGATATCGATCCGCTCAGATACTATAGCACTAAGGGAGGTGTATGCTGCGTGCGTGGGTGTTAGCGGTACTGGCGCTAACCTGACGCTGCCTGGGGTGACGCAGACCTTATCTGACCCTAAAAACTTAACTTATATCACCGCCGGGCAATTAGGGGGTTAAACCTTTATAAGGTAATAAACGGCGGGTGCCCTAAAACTATAATAAACTGTAATAAACTATAATAAACTACAAAAAACAAACCAACTAACCAGCGTCACCCGTAACAATTATATGGTGATCACTGGTGAAAGGGCTAACTAGGGGGCAATCAAGGGGTTAAAACCTTTAGAAGGTAGTATATGGGGGGTCCCTGTCGCTATAAAACACTGACAGCGAACCTATATACTTACCTCCCTAACTAGCGTCACCTGTGTCACTAATACAGCGATCAGAAAAACGATCGCTTAGTGACACTGGCGACGGGGGGTGATCACGGGGTTAAAACTTTATTAGGGGGGGTTAGGGGGGTACCCTGGACCTAAGGGGGGTACCCTAGACCTAAAGGGGGCTAACCTAACTGCCCTAACACTTATAACTGACACAAACTGACACCAATGCAATAATCAGAAAAAAAAAAACCTGCTATTGGTGTCAGTATGTGTGGGGGTACAGGGGGGTGATCGGGGGGTGACTGGGGGGTGACAGGGGGGTGACAAGTGTGCCTGCGTGTTCTACTGTATGTGTAGTGTTGGTGCACTTACTTGGATGTCTTCTCTCCTCGGCGCCGGACGAAAAGACCGTCTCGAGGAGAGATGACATCACTTCCTCCGCTTCTGTTTACATTCACAGAAGCCGAGGAAGCACATCATTGGCCAGGAGCGATCGCGAGGGGGGAGCCACGAATGAGTGGCCTCCCCCTCACCTTCGATCGACCCTGACCTCGATCCGACCGCCGCTGGCACCGGGGGGGGGTCCGATCGGACCCCCCACCCGCGGGCAGGCAAGGACGTACCTGTACGTCCTTTTGCCTGCCCGTGCCATTCTGCCGACGTATATAGTCGTGCGGCGGTCGGCAAGTGGTTAAACTAAATCTCTCTAAAACTGAGCTATTAATATTTACCCCCGCCCATGCCCCCCTCCATGACTTTTCCATCAAAATCAACAATGCAACCATCAGTCCCTCCCCTCACGCCAGGGTACTAGGTGTAATCCTAGACTCTGACTTGTCATTTCAGCCTCAAATCCAATCGTTGTCAAAAGTTTGTAGAATTCACCTCCGTAACATCTCTAAAATTCGCCCCTTTTAACAAATGAAACCACCAAGCTCCTCATTCACTCCCTTGTTATCTCTCGCTTTGACGATTGCAACTCCCTTCTCATTGGCCTACCTCTCCATAGGCTCCATACCTATCTCCATACTAGGGATGAGCCGAACACCCCCCGGTTCGGTTCGCACCAGAACCCGCGAACGGACCGAAAGTTCGCACGAACGTTAGAACCCCATTGACGTCTATGGGACTCGAACGTTCGAAATCAAAAGTGCTCATTTTAAAGGCTAATTTGCATGGTATTGTCCTAAAAAGGGTTTGGGGACCCGGGTCCTACCCCAGGGGACATGTATCAATGCAAAAAAAACTTTTAAAAACGGCCGTTTTTTCGGGAGCAGTGATTTTAATGATGCTTAAAGTAAAAAAAAAAAAGTGAAATATTCCTTTAAATATCGTACCTGGGGGGTGTCTATAGTATGCCTGTAAAGTGACGCGTGTTTCCCATGTTTAGAACAGTCCCTGCACCAAATGTCATTTTTAAAGGAAAAAATCTCATTTAAAACTGCTTGCGGGTTTAATGTCATGTCGGGTCATGGCAATATGGATGAAAATCAGTGAGACAAACGGCATGGGTACCCCCCAGTCCATTACCAGGCCCTTTGGGTCTTGTATGGATATTAAGGGGAACCCCGCACCCAAATTAAAATAAGGAAAGGTGTGGGGCCACCAGGCCCTATATACTCTGAACAGCAGTATACAGGCGGTGCAAACAAGACAGGGACTGTAGGTTTGTTGTTAAGTAGAATCTGTTTGTAATTTTGAACATTTTTAACGTGTTTAGCTCCAGCCAAAAAATCTTTTCTAAGCTTTTTGGAAAACATAGGGAAGGGTTATCACCCCTGTGACATTTGTTTTGCTGTCTTTCCTCCTCTTCAGAAGATTTCACCTCACTTTTTTGTCCCAATGAAAAATGTTTTTTGAAAATTTGGGTTTTTTTGTGGAACAAGGATTGGAAAGCATCAGTGGAAAGGAGAAATTGTTTTCCCATATTAACTCTTACAGGAGAGAATTTCCCTTCCTAGGGGTAGATTTCATCTCACTTCCTGTTGTCTCCTTCCGTTTGCAAGTAGGAGTCGTTTGTAAGTTAGATGTTTGAAAGTAGGGTCCTGCCCTATATACTCAGCAGAAATTTGGGCCTTAGGTGTTGCTGTGGCCACAACACTGTAAGCCCTCACAGGGCCCTGCTGTGAAATATTAGATCAAGAATTGTAATTACATGCCCCTGTTGAACAGGAGCTGAAAAATTAGGCCTTAGGCACTGGTGCTGGTGCCACAACACTGCAACCCCTCACAGACACTCTAGTTGGAACGCAGGAACGAGCCCTGCTGCAAATTATTGCTTCAAAAATTGTAATTACACGCCCCTGTTAGACAGGGGCAGAAAAATTGGGCCTTAGGCACTGGTGCTGGTGCCACAACACTGCAACCCCTCACAGACACTCTAGTTGGAACGCAGGAACGAGCCCTGCTGCAAAGTATTGCATCAAAAATTGTAATTACACGCCCCTGTTAGACAGGGGCAGAAAAATTGGGCCCTAGGCACTGGTGCTGGTGCCACAACACTGCAACCCCTCACAGACACTCTAGTTGGAATGCAGGAACGAGCCCTGCTGCAAAGTATTACATCAAAAATTGTAATTACACGCCCCTGTTAAACAGGGGCTGAAAAATTGTGCCTTAGGCACTGGTGGTGGCGCCCAGAACCAAAAATGTTCTTACAAGCTATCAGCGTGATGATTGAGGAGGAAGAGGATAATTACTCAGGGATAGTCACTCAGCATCAGCATAGGCAGTCTTTGAAGGGATCTGAGATTTCAAAAAAAATTATTCGGTTACATCAGCATCAGGTGCTTGGTAGCTGGTGGTGATCCAAGACTCATTCATTTTTATGAAGGTCAGCCGATCGACCGAGTCGGTGGACAGACGCACCCTGTGATCGGTTACCACGCCTCCAGCAGCACTGAATGTGCGTTCCGAAAGAACGCTGGATGCAGGACAGGCCAGTAGCTCAATTGCATACTGTGCAAGCTCTGGCCAGTGATCCATCCTCAAGACCCAGTAACCCAGAGGATTTTCGGTGGGAAAGGTGTCCAAGTCTGATCTTGCCCCTAGGTATTCCTGCACCATGTAAAACAGACGCTGGCGATGGTTGCTGGAACCGATCATACCTTGGGGCTGCGGACCAAAAAATTGTCTGAACGCATCGGTCAGACGGCCACCTTCTCCACCGCTCCTTCTTTGACTGACCGAAGCCTCAGCAACACGTTGTCCAGAAACAGGAGTTTGTAACCTCCCAGTCTCTGGGAACGCGTTGCACAGACCTTTCTGCAAGGCCTCCCGAAGATGTTTCATCCTCTGCTCCCTCTGCGATGGCAAGATAAGGTCCGCAACCTTACCCTTGTAACGTGGATCAAGGAGGGTTGCCAGCCAGTATTGGTCCTTCTCCTTGATACCACGAATACGAGGATCCTTACGCAGGCTTTGCAGGATCAGGGAGGCCATGCAGCGTAGGTTTGCTGAGGCATTCGGTCCGGAGTCCTCTGGGTCACTAAGAACGACATGGTCCGCAGCCACCTCCTCCCAGCCACGTACAAGTCAATGTGTTTCTTGGGACTGATCCCTTAAAGACTGCTGCTGATGCTGAGTGCCAGGCTCCACCTCCATACTGACACAATCTTCCTCCTCCTCCTCTTCCTCCTCGTCCTCTTCCTGTGTGATCGGCGGGCACGCAGGAACACTGTCTGGATAAAGGGGGCCTTGAGAGCTAAGGAAGTCCTCCTCTTCCTGCCTCTGTTCTGCCTCAAGTGCCCTGTCCATTATTCCACGCAGCGTGTGCTCCAACAGGTGGACAAGGGGGACAGTGTCACTGATGCATGCACTGTCACTGCTCACCATCCTCGTGGCCTCCTCGAATGGTGACAGGACAGTGCATGCATCCCTGATCATGGCCCACTGGCGTGGGGAAAAAAAACCAAGCTCCCCTGACCCTGTCCTGGTGCCATAGTTGCACAGGTACTCATTGATGGCCCTCTGCTGCGTGTGCAGCCGCTGCAGCATGGCCAACGTTGAGTTCCACCTGGTGGGCATGTCACAGATTAGGCGGTTCTTGGGCAGGTTAAACTCCTTTTGGAGGTCCGTCAGCCGAGCACTGGCATTATATGACCGGCGGAAATGCACACAGACTTTCCTGGCCTGCCTCAGGACATCCTGTAAGCCCGGGTACCTGCCCAAGAACCGCTGCACCACCAAGTTAAGGACGTGAGCCAAACAGGGCACATGGGTCATTTGTCCCTGTCGGAGGGCAGAGAGGAGGTTGGTGCCATTGTCGCAAACCACCATTCCTGCCTTAAGTTGGCGTGGCGTCAACCACCTCTGAACCTGCCCCTGCAGAGCTGACAGAACCTCTGCCCCAGTGTGGCTCCTGTCCCCCAAGCACACCAGCTCAAGCACCGCATGGCATCTTTTGGCCTGCGTACTTGCGTAGCCCCTTGAACGCCTATGGAGCACCGCTGGTTCCGAGGAAGAGGCCATGGAGGAAGAAGAAGAGGAGGGGGTGGAGGAGAGAGGTGTGTCACAATCAGCATTTTGGAGGCGTGGTGGCGGAACAACCTCCAACACTACTGCACCTTGTCCTGCATCCTTCCCAGCTGCCAGCAGAGTCACCCAATGCGCCGTGAAACTTAGGTAACGTCCCTGTCCATGCCTGCTGGACCATGAGTCAGCGGTAATATGCACCTTACCGCTGACCGCCCTGTCCAGCGAGGCATGGACATTGCCTTCCACATGCCGGTAGAGAGCCGGAATCGCCTTCCGTGAGAAAAAGTGGCGTTTGGGTACCTGCCACTGAGGAACCGCACATTCCACAAACTCACGGAAGGGGGCAGAGTCTACCAACTGAAAAGGCAGCAGTTGAAGTGCTAGCAATTTTGCCAAGCTAGCATTCAACCGCTGGGCATGTGGATGGCTGGGAGCAAACTTCTTTCGGCGGTGCAGCAGCTGGGGCAGGGAAATTTGCCTGGTACAATCTGACGTCGGTGTACCAAAAGCAGATTGCCCACAAGTACTTGGCTGTGACACACCTAATTCTACACCTTCATTCCTCTCACTGCAGGTCTCAGAGAGGACTGAAGGTCTAGTGGGGTTGGAAATCTCAGCTGATGAGGAGCAAGGAGAGATCCTCTTTGTTCTTTGGTGTGGGTCTTTTAGATACGCTTGCCAACGAACTGCATGGCAGGTCAACATATGTCTGGTCAAGCATGTGGTACCCAAGCGGGAGATATTTTGGCCACGCGAGATACGCTTGAGACATATGTTGCAAATAGCAGCGGTGCGATCTGATGCACTCGTCTCAAAAAAGGCCCACACCAAAGAACTTTTTGAATAACGCGCAGAGACTGCAGCGCCCTGCACATGTGGAGCTTTGGGGTGTGATGCAGTCAATGTGCTGCCCTTAGGCTGGCCCCTGGAGGGCATCCTGCCTCGTTGGTGATGTGCTGCCGCCTCCTCCTCCTCCTCCTCCTCCTCCTCCTCCTCCTCCTCCTCTCTCCTATCAGGCACCCACGTTGAGTCAGTGACCTCATCATCCCCTCCCTCCTCATCACTGGAGCAAACCTGGCAGTATGCTGCAGCAGGGGGAGCATGACTGCCAGATTGCTGTCCTTCTTGGGCACCCCCTCTGTCCGCGCTCATGTTACTGCCTTCATCGAGCTCAGTATCGTCATCAGAGCCTTCCAAACGCTGGGCATCCTCCTGGAGCATGTACCCAACACTGTGGTCAAACAGTTCGAGGGAATCCTCATGAGGACATGGTGGAGCTAGGGAAGGAGTCACTGATGACATTGAGCTGAGGGAAGAGGCCGCTGCTTTGCCAGACAAAGCACCCTGGGCATGGGTGAGAGAGGATGAGGAGGATGAGGACGGCTTGGTCATCCACTCGACCAAGTCTTCCGCATGTTGCGGCTCAACATGGCCAGCTGCCGAAAAAAAGGCCAAGCGTGTCCCATGGCCACGTGCTGATGAGGATGCACCGTCTCCACGACCAGCACTAGACACAGAGCCTGCTTGCCCTCTCTTATTGGCTTGTGACTGTCTGCCTCTCCTTCTTGGCCTTCCAGACATACTAATGGCCTGTAGCTGCACTAAGCTGGGATAGAACACCTGTAATTTTCTTCAAGTAGCTTTATATACTGTAACCAGACAAGCCTGCCTGTCAGTAGGAAGATAACAGGAACGGATCTAGCTGAACACTGTGAGCAGGACGCACTGTACTAAATGTAAATAGTCTAGCTGCCTGACCGTGGTACTAATAGGATCAAATAGAACACCTGTAATTTTCTTCAGGTAGCTTTATATACTGTAACCAGACAAGCCTGCCTGTCAGTAGGAAGATAACAGGAACGGATCTAGCTGTACACTGTGAGCAGGACGCACTGTACTAAATGTAAATAGTCTAGCTGCCTGACCGTGGTACTAATAGGATCAAATAGAACACCTGTAATTTTCTTCAGGTAGCTTTATATACTGTAACCAGACAAGCCTGCCTGTCAGTAGGAAGATAACAGGAACGGATCTAGCTGAACACTGTGAGCAGGACGCACTGTACTAAATGTAAATAGTCTAGCTGCCTGACCGTGGTACTAATAGGATCAAATAGAACACCTGTAATTTTCTTCAGGTAGCTTTATATACTGTAACCAGACAAGCCTGCCGGTCAGTAGGAATTTAACAGGAACGGATCTAGCTGAACACTGTGAGCAGGACGCACTGCACTAAATGTAAATAGCAGGAACGGATCTAGCTGAACACTGTGAGCAGGACGCACTGCACTAAATGTAAATAGCAGGAACGGATCTAGCTGAACACTGTGAGCAGGACGCACTGCACTAAATGTAAATAGCAGGAACGGATCTAGCTGAACACTGTGAGCAGGACGCACTGCACTAAATGTAAATAGCAGGAACGGATCTAGCTGAACACTGTGAGCAGGACGCACTGCACTAAATGTAAATTGCAGGAACGGATCTAGCTGAACACTGTGAGCAGGACGCACTGCACTAAATGTAAATAGTCTAGAAGATAACAGGAACGGATCTAGCTGAACACTGTGAGCAGGACGCACTGCACTAAATGTAAATAGCAGGAACGGATCTAGCTGAACACTGTGAGCAGGACGCACTGCACTAAATGTAAATAGCAGGAACGGATCTAGCTGAACACTGTGAGCAGGACGCACTGCACTAAATGTAAATAGCAGGAACGGATCTAGCTGAACACTGTGAGCAGGACGCACTGCACTAAATGTAAATTGCAGGAACGGATCTAGCTGAACACTGTGAGCAGGACGCACTGCACTAAATGTAAATAGTCTAGAAGATAACAGGAACGGATCTAGCTGAACACTGTGAGCAGGACGCACTGCACTAAATGTAAATAGCAGGAACGGATCTAGCTGAACACTGTGAGCAGGACGCACTGCATTAAATGTAAATAGTCTAGATAGAAGATAACAGGAACGGATCTAGCTAAACTGAATACAGTGTATATATATATATGCAACACCTGGGATGCATATATATACACAATACACTGTAAGTGCAGCTAACTGACTGACTGTTCTGCCTAATCTATCTAACTCAAATCAAATGACACTGTCTCTCTCTCTCTCTATCTCTCAGCACACCGGAACACACACTACACAGGGCCGCCGTGCAGGCGGCCTTATATAGTGTGGGGTGTGTACTAAATCCCCTGAGCCATAATTGGCCAAAGCCACCCTGGCTTTGGCCAATTACAGCTCTCTCTACTGACGGCGCTGTGATTGGCCAAGCATGCGGGTCATAGTGCATGCTTGGCCAATCATCAGCCAGCAATGCACTGCGATGCCGCAGTGAATTATGGGCCGTGACGCGCCACACGAATTTAGCGCGAACGGCCCATAACGTTCGCAATTCGGCGAACGATCGAACAGCCGATGTTCGAGTCGAACATGGGTTCGACTCGAACACGAAGCTCATCCCTACTCCATACCCTCTTCAGTCTATCATAAAAGCTGCTGCCAGACTTATCCACCTTACCAACCGCTCAGTGTCTGCCAACCCTCTCCTCCAATCCCTACACTGGCTCCAAATCACCCAACGAATTAAATTCAAAATACTAACCACAATAAACAAAGCCATTCACAACTCTGCCCCGAGCCACATCACCAATCTTGTCTCCAAATATCACCCAGATCGACCTCTCCGCTCTTCTCAAGACCTCCTGCTCTCAAGCTCTCTCATCTCCTCCTCCCATGCTCGTCTCCAGGATTTCTCCAGAGCCACTCCCAACCTCAGGAACTCGCTACCTCCATCTATCCGGCTATCCCCTACTCTTGCTACCTTCAGGCGATCCCTGAAAACTCATCTCTTCAGGAAGGCCTATCACGTCTCCAACTAATCTCCTACCACTTCCAACAGCTCATTCCCCACAGTTACAACCTTTTGTACCACCTGCCCCACCCTAATAGATTGTAAGCTCTTCTGAGCAGGGCCCTCTTAATCCTCTTGTATTTTATTGTATTATAACACCAGCAAAACTCCACTCTATTTTTCCATCAGTTCCCCATACATGCTTTAGAGATTGCATTTCCATTGGATCATTCTCTCACATTTTTTGGGAATGTGAAAAGGTATCTCAGATATGGAGACAATTTGAATTTTTTTTTTTCCAGAATTTCAGATAAAAACATTAAACTTACTCTCCCCAATTGTCTATTATTCACCACAATTATAGGATTATCCACTCATCACTTAAGATTAGTACATACAATTTGTGTTTCCATTCACTGGCTCATAGCTTACAACCGGAAATCCTCTTTATTACCAATGATGCAACTGAAAACTAGGATTAATAATACTTACCTCATGGAAAAAATTTTCCACATACAATACCACACATTTACTTGAAAAGAAATGGAACCCTTGGTTTACACACTCAGATTACTTCTTTAACCTTGGATAAGTATCCTCTCTTTAACCAAAGCATTTATGAAAATAAATAAAACCACATTCTGAATTAGTGCATAATTATTGGTTCACCACTTGTATTAATTATAAGAAATAATCTGTTCACCCAATGTATTATTATTCCGAGAACATCAATAACGTTGACTTGCATATATTGTATTTCTCTAAATCCATGATCTAATGTTTTGTACCATCATTTTGTACCCAATAAAAAAGATTCTAAACAAAAAAAGCTCTAGGTGGTAGCAGAGGAACTGGGGGGGGGGGTGAGCTCTAAACTGGGGAAGAGAGCTTTGTACTTGGGGGTGTTGTAGAATCTCATATTAGCCAATGTATTTCATATTAGTCATATTGATTTGCATATATTTTATTGATAATTATTATTATTATTATTATTATTATTATATGGTAGCGGTTTTATCAATATCATTATTCAATAAGTAAAGCAACAATTATTAATCTTTAATAATGTATACTGTGTTTTCCATAGATTTAGAAAGTCTTCATTTTTAAATGCTGAACTTTGGATGACCTCTCTGCTTCTTTCTTATACTTTATAGTTTACTGAGTGAAAGTTCATTAGAATAGATTCAAGTAATATAGAATTGTCTCAGACAGATAAGAAAACAGGTGGTTAAAATAATTAGGTGGAATACAGGAAAGTTATGTACAGAACATTAATTAAGTTTGACAGGGTCAAACAAAGGTCTTTTGAGCCCTCATTAAAACTGTTAAAATACATTGAATAAGGAAATACATGTGTGTATGTATTTGTATATATATATATATATGTATGTAATAATTAGACAATATTGAATTAGTAATTGGCTATGTGTGTGTATGTGTGTATGTGTGTGTATATATATATATATATATATGTGTGTGTGTGTATGTATGTATGTATGTATGTATATATATATATATATATATATTTGATACAGTACTTTTGCATATAGGATTATATAGTAACACATATAGACACATCTGGTGGGGTTATTGAAAGTTCATTGTCTCAGTCGTAAATCTGCAAATCCTTGAAGCTAGTATCAAGATAAGGAGAGTTTGATAACACAGCTGGGTGCCAGACTGTCTCTATACAGGTGTTTTTAATTGGACAAAAACAGTTATAAATCACTTTAATGAACATATAGGAATTTTGGGAATAATTAAGTTTATCTGGTTGTAGAACAAGTGTCAGATTTATGGTTAGTTACTTTGACGTAGATCTTAGCGACCAATCATATGTAAGAGAGAGTTGAGATAAGACTTGTAAAATGGTATATAAATGCAAGCTCTGCAATTGTTAGACAGACAAGTCAGATAGGAGCTCATAAGGCTGAACTCTATGTATGCTGCCCTATTGCACGGGTCATAGAGGTCAGAACCAATGGGCAAGTATCTGTCCATAACTTGTCTCCTCGTACGAGTCAGAGAAGACTTCTTAACTTGTTCCAGAATGTGGTCTCAGGTGAATTTCCCTCAAGAACTTGGTCGAGCTGGAACCCAGAACTCTGTGAAGGGACCAGACCACCGGCAGATTGACTGGTCCCTATCAGGTGACGGGTTCCCAAAAATTGGCAGAAAAGACCCATTCTGGTTCAAGGTGAGAACAATTCACAATTGTTTCAATTTGGTTAGAGGATAAGAATACCTATATCTAATATGCATGCATTGTAAGAAACTGTATAAATTAGACCTGTATATTGTAATATTTTGAACATAAACCTGTATGTTATCAGCTGTTAATGAACCTGCATTGCTGAAGTTCTGCCTGGTTCGATACTTTACTATTCTACTTCAGGGGGGAGATGTACATAGTGACCCCTCAACCGTGCACTCCCTACACGCCGCACCCCTCAACCCTGCACTCTGTACACAGTGCACCCCTCAACCCTGCACTCCCTACACAGTGCACCCCTCAACCCTATACTCCGTACACAGTGCACCCCTCAACACTGCACTCCGTATAGAGCGCACCCCTCAACCCTGCACTCCATACACATCGCACCCCTCAGTCCTGCACTCCGTACACATCGCACCCCTCAGAACTGTACTCCATACACAGCGAACCCCTCAGTCCTGCACTCCGTACACAGCGCACCCCTCAACCCTGCACTCTGTACACAGCGCACCCCTCAGTCCTGCACTCCATACACAGCGCACCCCTCAACCCTGCACTCCATACACAGTGCACCCCTCAGTCCTGCACTCCATACACAGCACACCCCTCAGTCCTGCACTCCGTACACAGTGCACCCCTCAGTCCTGCACACCGTACACAGCCCACCCCTCAGTCCTGCACTCCGTACACAGCGCACCCCTCAACCCTGCACTCTGTACACAGTGCACCCCTCAGTCCTGCACTCCTTACACAGCGCACCCCTTAGTCCTGCACTCCGTACACAGCGCACCCCTCAACCCTGCACTCCGTACACAGTGCACCCCTCAGTCCTGCACTCCGTACACAGCGCACCCCTCAACCCTGCACTCCATACACATTGCACCCCTCAGTTCTGCACTCCGTACACAGCGCCCCCCTTAGTCCTGCACTCCGTACACAGCACACCCCTCAACCCTGCACTCTGTACACAGCACATCCTCTATAACACCAGACATTTAAGGGCTTTAACATCTTGCAGACCGTCCCATGCACATATACGGCAATGGGGTGGCCACTCGTGTACATGTACGTGATCCGGCATTTCCAGATAGGTGGCATGCATGTGCACCTGCCGCCCCATCTGTACTGTGATTGGGTACAGCACAAGTTGGTCAGCAGGTCCTGGCCAATGATTTATGGTCGGGACCTACTGATCGGCTTAACGAATCACAGTACGGAGCCCTGGGTTTACTAACAACACTGGGCTCTGTACAGGGAGAAGTGATGAGGCTGTTGTTAAGCATACAACTGACCCTTTGGTGCCCCTAGATTTTAACCCCTTTGTAGCCAGTGTCATTAGTACAGTGTAATTGTATAGTATTAGCACTGATCACTGTTTTAGTGTTACTGGTGATGTCAGTGTCAGTCAGTTCCCCCCCAGTGTCAGTTAGTGTCAGATTGTCCACTGCACTGTTACGACTTTACTATAAGTAGCTAATCACTGCCATTACTATCAATAAAATAAATAAATAAATAAAGATTCCAGTATATATACCATCATTTGTAAATGCTATAACTTTCACGCAAACCACTCAATGAACACTTAATGGGATTTTTTTTTACCAAAGACATGTAGCAGAAGACATTTTGGTCTCAATTTATGTAGAAATGGGATTTTTTTTATTGGATATGTTTAATAGCAGAACTTAAATGCCACCAAAAGAAAGCTCTATTTGTGTAATAAAATTATATAAATTTAATTTGGGTACAGGGCCAGATTTCCTACAAGGCCACCGAGGCCAGGCCTCAGGGCGGCAGTAGTGCAGGGGCGGCGCCAAAGCCGCCCCCCCGCCACATGAAACCCCCCCATCTGTCCCCACGAGTTCCGGCTCCCACGGCTGCCTCCCTGCACAAATATAGACCCTGGCGCCGCGGCCTGTAGGTAGCGTGCACTTGCTAATCTAAGTACGGGGCGGACTTGGCCAGGGGAGGGAACAAATGACGCCCCCATTAAACGCCCGGCGGTGACTGGCCAGACCGGGTGCATGTAATTCCAGTGACAGAGGCGGAGGTGGAGCCTAATGCTCCGCCTACCCTCCTCCGCACGGCACATCCCTATGCATGTTCTCCTTGTCCCGGGGCCCAGTGTTGCATGAAGGGGGTAAAACCTTCCAGAGGGCAAGTTGTTAATGTTCACTTGAGTGCTAGCATAAGCTCATTGGCAACTTTGACCGTTATCACTAGACATGTGCAATTCGTTTCTATCCAAATTTGTTTTTTTTTTAAATTACGACAAATTCGTTAACTTGGAAAAACCTGAATTAAAAGAAAACCTGTTCAGCAAACTTTTCCGAATATTTGTAAATTTGAATATTCCAAAATTCGTAAATTCGAAAATTCGAATTCCGAAAATTAACAATTTGAAAATCTGAAATAATGAATTTATGAATCTTTGAATTTATGAATTGCGATCATAAAGAATGACCTGAAAAACGAAAAAACAAACAAATGAAACGAAAACTAATTAATTTTTTGGCAGTGCACATGTCTAGTTATCACCAACAGCATGCCTTGAATGTAACTCTTATGCCGCGTACACACGGTCGGAATTTCCGACAGAAAAAGTCTGATTTGAGCTTTTCATTGTATATTCTGACCGTGTGTATGCCCCATCGGACTTTTTCCGTCGAAAATTCAGACAAACTTAGATAGAGAACATGTTCTATATTTTTCCGAGGAAAAAATTACTATCGTAAAAACCGCTCGTCTGTACTGTATGCTGTTCCAACGCACCAAAAACGACGCATGCTCTGAAGCATATATATATCTATATATATATATATCTATATATATATATATAGATATATATATATAAATGAGGCATAAGAGCAAAAATGCAACAAAGTGAAAATGTATATATGTTATGATACTTGTAGAGAACCCTAAAAGTCATATGTCAAGAGTTAAAGGATAATGATCATAATCACCCTTGTTTTATCCTCCCATGGACACAGTGCACCACATGGACTTCTCTGTCCATACAGATGGCTATGCTGACATAATTTACATATGGGAGCTAATTACTGGGGACTGCTGGCCTAAGCTGCCCAATTCCATCCAGTTGCCGTGGGATATGCTACCTCAGCTCCCGTGGGTGATGACCCTTCCGACTGGCCTCCGGCCTCCCCTGCTTGCACCCAGATCCACTGCTGGTCTGTAGACTCCTGCCTCTCTTCTGCTCCTGATTAGTGGCGTTCAGCCATGAAACGCGTTGAGCTATTAGATGCCCTTCTCAATACAATCCAAGATTACCATCTTATTAATATTACATATGTGAAGCTTATTGGAGTGTACTGATTCAGAGCTATCAGATGCCTTTCTTAATACAATTTAAGATTACCATTTTATCAATATTACTTATGCTAGGCTTATTGAAGTGTACCGGTTAAATTAATACCTTACTATTTTTTATTATGAAGATACACGTCAATGAGTTTGGTTTTTATCCTTGCCTACATTATGAACGTATATGTTACCATGCTACGCTATGACCATGTTACTAATCTATATGGAACAAATTCTATTTTATTTGTATAATTTTCTGCAGCTTGCTATTATGTAACATACGTGGTTCTTATTCATTTTGTATTACCCACCAGACACACCCTGCCATGTTATCTCCTTGGCTGCATGATTCATATAAAGTCCCACATTCTCCCCACTTTCATCATAATTTAATAATCATAATCAACATAATCATATTGGGTAATAGCAACTGATGAAACTCAAATTAAAACAGAAATGAAAATAGAAGAAAGATAATAAAAAATATAGATAAAATCGTCAACGTACGTCAGATCCTAGGTTGTACACATATCTTTTTCTAGGTTTTATTTAAAGGACTTATTTTTTAGTGTTAACACCTATAGGAATAATTGGGAATAGAGTGTATGGTATTGGATAATTGCAACTACATACCTCCCAACTTAGCAAAATAATGTAGGCATAGAACACACCTCTTTCCCTGCCCCCTTAAAGGAGATTTATACAAAAAAATGATTAGTTAAACCCACAAGGGTCTTTTTTTACCACTACTATTCCTTTATAATGGGTTTTGAAATTTACAAATGCAGCAATTTAGAAATTGGATAAAAGGTTTAGCACTGGGAAACACTTTTTGAAAGATAAATAGTACATTTTATATACAACTATATAGACCAGACCAAAATGAAGGACAAATGAGGAGTAAAGAGGGACGGAGGGACATTGTTCCAAATCAGGGACAGTCCCTCAAAATCAGGGACAGTTGGGAGCTATGCAACTATGCATGGATGAAAGGCAATAATAGATATAGACTGACCTGTCCGTGATTAACTGGGGAGAATTAATATTCATAATTCTGTTATTGGTTCTTCTCACTCTGACTACTGGAACCTCCACAACAATAGCAAGTAGAAGCAATGAATGAGATTGAGAACACCAACAGAACACAGAAAAATGTAAAAAAAACCTTAGGCTTGATACAGCTTAGCTGTATCCAGCAAACACAAAAAGAGTACTTTAAAGTAGTAATAAACCCTCAGAGTATTTTAGTTTAACATACTGAGCACAATAAACCATTTCTTAGAATTCTTACTACTTTCAATGCTGCCTGAAAGGAATGAAGGATGGAAGCGCACACCAAAAGCTGCCCAGTTCCAAATATGACAGAGAGCCTTCAGCTTTGCCTTCTCCAGAGTCACTCCGTCTAATGCATTTCACCCGCTCATGGGCTTAATCCTCTATAATTAAGTCAATAAGTGGGTGAAACCTGTTAGTGGGCGTGATCTGGGAAGAGGCAGAGCTGAAGCCTTTTCAAGTGGTGATCAGGTAAGACGAGCCCTTGGGGAGCTGCACCTGCAGGGGGGAGTGAATCATTGGGTTAAACTTAGAGTGGAGCTTTTAGTGGTGCTCATGTATGGCTTTTAATGCTCTTAGCTCCAGCTTTCTTGGTGCTGCTTTCCTGAACTTCCTGAAAGAGCTAACAATGGACTGCAGTCTGGAGTCAGTCTGTTAGTCTACAGCAGTGGTCTCCAAACTGTGGCCCTTTACTTGCTTTTATTAAACCTTTGGGGTACTATTTTATCCATTGGCACCAACAATGGGGCAAAATTCCTCCCACGGACACCATCAAAAGGGCAAAATTCCTTCCATTTTACCCCAATGATGGGGCACAATTCCTTCTATTGACACCAACGATTCTCCACTATTCCTCCCGCTGACACCAACAATGGGGCACTATTCCTCCCACTGACACCAATGATGGGCCATTGTTTACTCCCACTGGCCCCAGCCCGGCCCTACTAAAGTCTGAAAGACAGTAAACTGGCCCTTTGTTTAGAAAGTTTGGAGACCCCTGGTGTAGAGAATGGAGAGGGGAGGAGAAGCAGGGGAGTGCTATGCCATGTTAGGCTACAGAGCTGCATTTCTATTGATGTAACAATGTAGAGAGACACATCTCTAGTCCCTGCATGCAATGGTGACTCCATAGGATGCTGCAAGAGAAACGGGAAACCTGGGGCAGTGATCATGGCACCAACTGGAATGAAGGCATATATTAAAAGTTAAAGAGGCTACCTCCTCAGTAAATGATTAAATCAGGTGCAGAAAGTGCCTAGAAAACTGAGGGTTTAATGTCACTTTAAGGCAAGGTCCCTACATTTACATAACACTGCATTTATACACATGCATATAATATTATTATTATAATTATTGGAACTTTTGAGAAGATAATTCTGTAGAACATTACATTTTTTTTGTTTGTTTCATATGTTTTAACATTACATAATATCTCAGTGAGGCTAGCACCTATTGTAACCACAGGGGATGTAGTCCAAGAATAGTAAAGAGCAAGCGTTCTCACTTCTAGTCAAGGCGTAAAAGGCAGCCCATGCTTGGGTACGAGATGCGTGCTATATTACAGAAAAGGAAGATGCTAACCACTTGCTAGCCAGGATTTGTCATACATGAAGAATTGGAGGTAAGAACTGACAGGAAGCTTAAAGTAGATCTAAACTCTAAAAAAAAAAAAACTTACTAGCAGAGGGCTATGTCTTTGCTGCAATATAATAAAACTACCTGCAATTTTGCAGTGCTGTGCAAAATGTATGCTGAGCTGGGCACCTGCAGCTCAGTTTACATTTTTGGCATGGTGCCAATGTAGCATGATGGGTAAGAGTTACATCATCCTGCACTGGCCAATCAAGACGGCAACACATAAGAATATGGGTAAAAGATGCTGATACTGGTGAGGGACTTTCCAGGCATCAGACCCTTTAAGCAGAGGTAAGTAAAAGTTAAACCCATGATATCAGACACAGTAGCATCACAGAGACAACAGAATATATCCTAAGAGAGTACTGCTCAGGTACTATCTCAGTCTTCTGAGTTTCTTTTTAATAAGATATGACACTAAACCTGACCCATGACTCCGACTCACACACACTCATGGTCTACTAGTCAGGGGGCTAACACTTTCTTCACAACTAAGTTGTAAGTGGCTCATATCCTGTGGTTCCATGTCAGGTGCTTTGGAGGCCATGCCAGGAATCCAGTCTAAATACACACGGGACATGGGTTTTCCCAGCATATGGTCCAGACAGAAGACCCACTGCCACCACTAGACTGCCCAGCCCACCTTCCCACAACCACCACCAGTCCCCAAACTGAGCAAGTCTTTACACTTACCTGTTGTTCCCCATGTATAGGCCACCATGCTCCATGGGTATAAAAAGACCCAGGAGCCTTCTCCTAGAACTTCTCTTTTACTGGTATGACAGGCAACATAACTGTTCATTTCAATATGGCGGCAAATTTTGCATTCCAACATTAGGCAAATCAGTCCACATCAGGAGCTCAGGCTTCCTGGTGGACCCACTAAGGAGAAAGGAACAAATTCTGCTAGATAGGGAAAGCCCATCAAAAGGTGACTCTTCATTATTAGTCAGGTGCAGGACCAGGAACCCTCACAAGGGCCCAACCACTCTTTCTTAATGCCTTCTACTCCCTCTCTTATAACCAACTCTGCTCCCATGAGCTCCACCCATACCCCTCCCCCTTCCCTGCTATATCTATTCCTAAGAAGGTAATGAAGACCCCTAGAGGGGGAAACTAAAACCCAGTATGGCCAACAAAGGGGTCCTATACGCATCTCTGACTCAGACTTTCTCCTCTCTGACAAAATGAATATGAGGAGAAGCCACTTACATGAAAACAGTGGATATATTATACCTGGCAGCTGGAAACATGAAAACACCATAAAGATTTTTTCTTTGCTTCCCAAATTATATGCCATCTAAGGATAATATAGGTATTTGTATTAGTAAGCACTGACTACTAACCTCGTTTAGCGCAGCCTAAAACTAAAAAAAAAAAAAGGCTGCATTTAACAAGTTAAATAAAAAAAAGTACAGCAGATACTGTAGGTAGGTTGAATTGAAAGAAATTAACCACTTGACAACTGGGCACTTAAACCCCCTTCCTAACCAGACCAATTTTCAGCTTTTGGTGCTCTCACATTTTGAATGACAATTACTCAGTCATGCAACACTGTATCTTTATGAAATTTTTGTCCTTTTTTTCACACAAATAGAGCTTTCTTTTGGTGGTATTTAATCACTGCTGGGTTCTTTATTTTTTGCGCCGTAAAAGAAAAAAGACAGAAAAATCTGTAAAAAAATACTTTTTTCTTCATTTCTGTTATAATATTTTGCAAATTAGTAATTTTTCTTCATATATTTTGGCCAAAATTTATACCGCTACATATCTTTGGTAAAAATAACCCAAATCGGTGGATATTATTTGGTCTTTTTGAAAGTTATAGAGTCCAAAAGCTATGGTGCGAATATCTGAAAATTGATCACGCCTGAATTACTGACGGCCTATCTAATTTCTTGAGACCCTAACATGCCAGAAAAGTACAAATACCCCCCAAATGACCCCTTTTTGGAAAGAAGACATTCCAAGGTATTTAGAAAGATGCATGGTGAGTTTTTTGAAGTTGTCATTTTTTCCCACAATTCTTTGCAAAATCAAGGTTTTTTTTTTACTTTTTTTTTTTCCACAAAATTGTCATATTAGCAGGGTATTTCTCACAGACCACATATGCATACCACAAATTACACCCCAAAACACATTCTGCTATTACTCCCGAGTAATACCACATGTGTGAGACTTTTACACAGCGTGGCCACATACAGAGGCCCAACATGCAGGGGAGCACCTTCAGGCGTTCTGGAGCACCCAGGCCAATTCTGACATTTCTCTCCTACATGTAAAAATCATCATTTATTAGCTAGAAAATTACTTAGAACCCCAAAACATTATATATGTTTTTTTAGCAAAGACCCTAGAGAATACAATGGCGGTTGTTGCAACTTTTTATCTCGCACAGTATTTGCGCAGCAATTTTTTTAACGCTTTTTTTTGGAAAAAAAACTGTTTTGTGCTTTACAAAAACCAAAACAGTAAAGTTAGCCCAATGTTTTTGCATAATGTGAAAGATGAAGTTACGCCGAGTAAATAGATACCCAACATGTCACCCTTCAAAATTGCACGCGCTTGTGGAATGGCGCCAAACTTTGCTACTCAAAAATCCCCATAGGCGACACTTTAAAATTTTTTACTGGTTACATGTTTTGAGTTACAGAGGAGGTCTAGGGCCAAAATTATTGCTCTCGCTCTACCGATCGCAGCGATACCTCACATGTGTGGTTTGAACACCGTTTTCATATGTGGGTGGGACTTACGTATGCATTCGCTTCTGCATGCGAGCACACAGGGACAGGGGCGCTTTAAAAATTTTTTTTTTTTTTTTTTATTGTTTATTTTACTTTATTTATTTTAGTTTGATGCTTTTTTCCAAAAAAAAAAAATTTTGACCACTTTTATTCCTATTACAAGGAATATAAACATCCTTGTAATAGGAATATGGCATGACAGGTCCTCTTTACAGTGAGTTATGGGGTCAATAAGACCCCACATCTCACCTCTAGGCTGGGAAGCCTGAAATTTAAAAAAAAAAAAAAAAAAAAAAAAAAAAAAAAGATCCTGGCTTCGATCGTAGCGGTGAGTCGGTAGAAGCACCGCAAGGCGGCGGGAAGGGGGGACGTCCCCTCTCGCCTCCCGTAAGAACGATCAAGCAGTGGAACAGCTGCTATGATCATTCTCATGGTGTAGGGAATCGCCGGCTGAAAAAGCTGATATCTGAATGATGCCTGTAGCTGCAACCATCATTCAGATATCTCCGCACAAAGTCAAGGACGTTGTATGACGGCCGGCGGGCGGGAAGTGGTTAAAACGCTTTTTTTTTTTTTAACACAAAGTTGTCCATTTATACAATATTTCTACCACATAACATGTACATGCCAAAAATGACACCCCAAAATAGATTCTCCCGCTCCTCCTGAGTACGGCGATACCCCATGTGTGAGACTTCCACAGCCTGGCCACATACAGAGGCCGAGTACAGCTGAGCATGGCTCAGCATGGCAGGGTATGGCAGGGTATTGCGGAGTATGGCGGGGTATTGCGGGGTATGGCGGAGTATGGCGGAGTATGGCGGGGTATGGCGGGGTATGGCGGAGTATGGTGGGGTATGGCAGGGTATGGCGGAGTATGGCGGGGTATGGCAGGGTATGGCAGGGTATTGCGGGGTATGGTGGGGTATTGCGGAGTATGGCGGGGTATGGCAGGGTATGGCAGGGTATTGCGGGGTATGGTGGGGTATTGTGGAGTATGGCGGGGTATGGCGGGGTATGGCGGAGTATGGCAGGGTATGGCAGGGTATTGCGGGGTATGGTGGGGTATTGCGGAGTATGGCGGGGTATGGCGGGGTATGGCGGAGTATGGCGGGGTATTGCGGAGTATGGCGGGGGCATGGCAGAGTATGGCGGGGGGCATTGCAGAGTATGGCGGGGGCATTGCAGAGTATTGTGGGGGCATTGCAGAGTATTGCACAGCATTGCAGAGTATTGTGGGGGCATTGCAGAGTATTGCACAGCATTGCAGAGTATTGTGGGGGCATTGCAGAGTATTGCACAGCATTGCAGAGTATTGTGGAGGTATTGCAGAGTATTGCACAGCATTGCAGAGTATTGTGGGGGCATTGCAGAGTATTGCAGAGTATTGTGGGGGCATTGCAGAGTATTGTGGGGGTATTGCAGAGTATTGCACAGCATTGCAGAGTATTGTGGGGGCATTGCAGAGTATTGCAGAGTATTGTGGGGGTATTGCAGAGTATTGTGGGGGTATTGCAGAGTATTGCACAGCATTGCAGAGTATTGTGGGGGTATTGCAGAGTATTGCACAGTATTGCAGAGTATTGTGGGGGTATTGCAGAGTATTGCACAGCATTGCAGAGTATTGGGGGGGTATTGCAGAGTATTGCACAGCATTGCAGAGTAGTAGGGATGGCTGAGCATGGATGGATGTCTCTGTGCAGCGCTGTGGGCACTACACATACAGCCCACAGCGCTGCAGACATCCATCCCCCTCCCCGCTCACTGTGTACCAATCGGTACACAGGAGGGGAGGAGAGGAACCGGCGTCATCAGATGACGCAGGTCTGTTTACATGTGATTGCACCGTCATTTGACGGCTCGATCACATGGTAAACGGCCGCGATCAGCGGCCATTTACCGCGATCCGTGATGCGCCGGGTCCCCTGGACCCGGCGGTCATGGATGTGTTCGGATGCGCGCCCCAGGGGGCGCGCGAGAGGGGAATTCTGGGAGCACGTCATAGTACGTCCTCCCAGAGTTATCCAACCGCCCTGCAGCCGTCATTCGGCTATGGGCCGGTTGGTAAGTGGTTAAAGTATGCATTTAAAAGAATCCCTCTGCCTTATAAACTTTCCCAAAGCTAAAAAAAAACAAACAAAAAAATAAGCTCCGCCTTTTAAATAGTCAACTCCTGTTTGCAACACACCGCCTACAACAGACCCACAAAAATCTTCATTATTGTGATTGAATGCATCCTTCTAACGGGACGGATGTTTTATAGCGCAAATGTCAACAAAAATTACTAACATATCAAGGGTGACATCTAGTGGAGACTTTAAGAATTAAAGAGTGATTTCACCTCTATAGTTCCCCTCTCTCATTGTTTTCATAAACATGTTTCCCCAACATGCAGCTCAGAAATCTTCACTATGTGGGCAGAATGACATGACATAATAACTGTTCTTTCTTCTTCTTACCTGCTCAATACTGCATGCATGGCTTTAACTCTATTCACTTCACTTGCACAGAAAAAATATCCTTTTGAGCTCCATCTTTGTCAGTACCTGTAGCAAAGGGCAGAATTAAAAAAAATTTTTTGGGGGGGTGAAATCAACCCCCTCTAATGCCCAGTACACACGATCGGACATTCCGACAACAAAATCCATGGATTTTTTCCGACGGATGTTGGCACAAACTTGTCTTGCATATACACGGTCACACAAATCTTGTCGGAAATTCCGAACGTCAAGAACGCGGTGACGTACAATACGTATGACGAGCCGAGAAAAATTAAGTTCAATAGCCAGTGCGGCTCTTTTGCTTGATTCCGAGCATGCGTGGAACTTTGTGCGTCTGAATTGTGTACACACGATCGGAATTTACGACAGCGGATTTTGTTGTTGGAAAAGTTGGGATCCAGAACTCAGATTTTGTGTGATGGAAATTCTGATAGAAAATGTCCGATGGAGCCTACACACGGTCGGAATTTCCGACAACAAGCTCCCATCGAACATTTTCCGTCAGAAAATCCGACCGTGTGTACGGGGCATAACAGTGTGTAAAGCATTCAGCTTACTTGCATAATTGATCCATGGGTTCCTGTGCTCCATAGGGGGTAGGTGATGGTGCTGATTCTTGGCAGGTAGTGCAGACAGCATTGCATCCTGGATAAAGCCAGATGTCTCGGCACTGGCCATTTGGTGCTTAGGTCTTGGCTAAAACCAAAGAACATTATAATATCCCCATGCTGGCAGAAAATTGTCAGACTTTTCCGAGCTTCCCCCAATAATGGACACAGGGGTACTTATATCTGGAAGGAAGTGAGAAGGTGTTTAGGAATGCTGCCAGCATGGGCTGTGTGCTACTATCTGGATATTGGGCCTGCTGGGGCTTGAGGTTCCGTATTAGCTGTGCTTACTGCCTTGTGGACTATTTCTCCTTGCCATGCCTCTACTACCCTCACAACTGCTACCTTTGTGGTCCTAAAGCCACGACCAGGACACTCAGCCCTCTGAGGACCCACGATTAGCCTGTGAAGGACCTTTGCCCTCTGTCCTCTGGGCCTCCTCTCTCTGCCACTCTACCTGAATCCCCTGAGCTGCAAAGCTGCTGTCTGCTGGTGAGTCATTTGACCCCTGC
The DNA here is from genome assembly GCA_037953035.1 of Aquarana catesbeiana. Taxonomy (NCBI): domain Eukaryota; kingdom Metazoa; phylum Chordata; class Amphibia; order Anura; family Ranidae; genus Aquarana; species Aquarana catesbeiana. The sequence continues at coordinate 664,663 of JBBHAA010001420.1, read as the reverse complement.
TGTGCCAAACCCTGTTCTGCCCAGATCTCTGCCCTGTGTGCTGGACACTTAATCCTTGCTGTGCCCTATTTATGCTCAGAGGGTCCCTGCCACTTGCTGTGCCTGCTGTTGCCCTGTGAACTGTTCCCTGTTGCTGTACCATATTTCCTCTCCATGGGCGCTTAACCCTTGCTGTGCCCTGTTACCGCCCAGAGGATCCCTGCCCCTTGCCCTTTATATTGTTGCCCTGTGGACTGTTCCCTGTTGCTGTACCATATTCCCTCCCCATGGACGCTTAACCCTTGCTGTGCACTTCAGTCTTATGGATGGTGTGTACTTGGTGTCCACCTCCTTTACTCTTACATCCAATATCACCAGAGGGGAAGTCCCAGAATAAAAAACAATAGCGCGATAATCGTGCAATATGTTTATTTTAAAATATCCTTATTAAAAACATATGTGAATGCACTTTATGTGCCATAAGGCGGCACCAGCTGTAATCGCCTGTAAAGTTACAATCCTCACCGCTTGCCTCTATGAGCCAGCGTGCGTTCCATGTTCTATGAGTCGGACGTGACGTCAGCAAGACCTGAAAGTTCCATTACTGCTAAGACCTCAATGCATTTCACCGGAAAGGCGTCATCAGGACTTGCTGATGGCATTAAAAAGTTGGTATAACACTGGGAAAAATGCATCACAAAGGAACTTTACTATGTAGAACAGGGATGTATATACATAGTCACATTAGTTCAAGCTGGACCAATTTAACCATGTAAAAATATCCAAACCTGGAATTCTTTAATGTACAGGTCACATAAACAAATACAGAAAATAAATGGGAGAGAGTCATGTCCACCTGATGTACCACACAGCATATACAGTGCAACGGGCAGGAGAAGATAACATAGGGTCCCTTCCATCTGAGGTCAGTAGGAAGAAAAAACGCCTGGTGTCAAAGTGGGTGTGAGGTAAAGGGGAGGCAGGATGTTGGAGAGTCTTCTGCCAGTGGTCCATGGGGGGAAATGCACTGGAGTCAATGGTCCCTTGGAAGAAAAATAATGCCCAACATTTTTGGGTGAAAAAAAAACGGCCCAACATCATGTTAAGTGAGAGGTAAAAATGGCCAGCATCAGCAGCTAGAAGAAGGGTGTTGGTGGTCAGTGCAAATAAAAAAAAACATGATGTAACAGGCTGGGTTGGGTTGAATGATGTTGTTATTATCGGGTAAATGTCCCCTTTAAAGTGGGAAAAAAATTAAATCTAAGCCAGCCTGTAAAGGAGAAGCTTTATTCTTACCTTTCCATTGGCCAGTGGGTTAAATCTTCTCTCTCACGAAGAGCTCCAGGCACAACTCCTCAGTAACACTCCAAAGTATGTCAGATAATCGTCTCTGCTGGGCAGTTTAGTTCCTCCAGCCAACCCTGTATATCAATAGAGGACAGCAGGCTGGCTTATTTTTTATGACTAAAAAAAATATATTTATTATAATAGATATATTACACTCCCTAAAACAGAGCAAAGGATCATAGTAACTTACATTGCAAACAGTCTCCACCCTGTAAACCTACAAGCACTGTATGGCACCTGGTGTAATAAGCTGCCCCATAACAGGACAACCTGCTATTCCTCTTCACAGAATACACCTTGTACATGAAAAGCCGATTCCCCCAATTCCCTCCAGACATGCACACTCCAACAGAATGTCTTATATGTTGAACAATACTGCCTTAACTCCATTCACTTCACTGGGATAGCCTATTAACAGCCTAATGCCCTGTACACACGACCAGACTTTCCAGCAGACTAGGTCCGACGGTCTTCCCGACGGACTTTCGGCGAACTTCCAACTAGACTTTCTAAACGAACGGACTCGCGCACACACGACCGGACTTTCCGGCAGAATAGGTCCGACGGTCTTCCTGAAGGACTTTAGACGGACTTCCGAACAAACGGACTTGCCCACACACGGACTAAAGACTGTTCATTTTGAATGTGATGAGGTACGACGGGACTAGAAAAGGAAGTCAATCTCGCTGCTTTTATCGGCAAGATTAACACCTTGTGAGCCCCGTCGCAGAGCATACCAGGCCCTCAGGTCTGGTATGGATTTGAAGGGGAACCCCCTACGGCGAAAAAACAGCGTGGGGGTCCCCCCAAAATCCATACCAGACCCTTATCCGAGCACGCAGCCTGACTGGTCAGGAAAGGGGGTGGGGAATAGCGAGCGCCCCCTCCTTCCTCCTGAGCCGTACCAGGCCGCATGCCCTCAACATGGGGGGGTGGGTGCTTTGGGGAAGGGGGGGCGCCCTGCGGCCCCCCCACCCCAAAGCACCTTGTCCCCATGTTGATGAGAACAAGGGCCTCTTCCCGACAACCCTGGCCGTTGGTTGTTGGGGTCTGCGGGCATGGGGCTTATCGGAATCCGGGAGCCCCCTTTAATAAGGGGCCCCCCAGATCCCGGCCTCCTGCCCTATGTGAATGAGTATGGGGTACATCGTACCCCTACCCATTCACCTGGGGAAAAAGTGTCAATAAAAAAAACACACTAGACAGGTTTTTAAAGTAATTTATTAGGCAGCTCCGGGGGTCTTCTTCCGACTTCGGGGGTCTCTTCCGACTTCTCCGCTCTCTCCGGCCTCTTCTCCCGGTGTCCAGTTCTTCTCCCGCTCTCCGGCCTCTTCTCCACTCTCAAGTTTTTCTCCCGCTCTCCGGTTCTTCTGCCGGGCTCCTCCACTATCTTCTGCTCTTTTGCCGCTCTCTTGCTAGCGGTGGCCCGGTCTTCTCCATCGTCTTCTTCCCTCTTCTCTTCTTCCGATGTTGACACAACGCTCTCTCCCGCTGTAATGCTGTGTGCATGGGGCGTGGTCATCGGGTGGTGACCCCGCCCCTTATGACGGCACAGTCCAAGCATGCCCCGGGAGAGTAATGTACAGATATTCATTACACACCTGCTATGCAACTGGATGTGAAGTCAACAGCTGGCACGGTCACTCTGCCTGAAGAACAATTCATTAATTTGCTAATCGCCCATGCACACGGCCAATTAACCGAATGACAGTGATTTTGAACTAAGTGGCTTTTTTGAAGCAAGTTGAAGGTGTCAGCATCTCTATTTAGGATCAATACAATGTCCATACATTGCCACAAGGTCCACTAAGAAGTTAATATGGACCCCAGGTGTCATTGATACCATGAACTGACTTGGCTATTCAGGAATATTTACATAGGAGTCATAATCTAATTGACTATAATTACATCAGAAGATATATATCCACATCTCCACGGTATTGCCAATAGTGGACAGATCTCCTATAGAATTTGCCTCTCTATGCCCCCTCCTCTCCCCCTCCACAGTCCTTAGGCTCGAGCACCCAGGGACCTCTGTACACACGGACAATCCACTATACTCTTAAGAAAATTATTTTTCCTTACCTGTATACATTAGCTGTGGATTGACTGGGTGTACATTGACCATCTGGCGTCCAGACGATTATATGTTTTTGTTATGTGTTTAGTGTATCAAATTGTTTGTGTTTTTTGTTCGTTGATTGTACTTGGTCATGATGGCTACATAATAGGGTCCCTTGTAGGGCCCATTTTTAAATGCATCCAGGTTGTTCTATATTAGTTATTCCCCATTGGGGTAGATTATTTCAATCATTTTAATGAACTATTAAAGTTAGAAATTTGTAAACCGCAACACTGCATTTTGTGTCACTCATTTGGCTGTCTTGTTCTCCACTGTCTCACTGTCTCCTTTCTGACATATGCCTAATTGAGGTCAGAGTGACACTACCATACATGGTAAACAGTGTTGACACTAGGTATTATATACATGCTTAAGGAGCTATCCCTCAACTGTTGTGTTTTGTTCCTGTGTATATCTGGCCTGTTTGACTGTGCTCCTTCCTGATACCTTATTGCTGACCCGGCTTGTGACCTGACTCTGCCTTTTGCCTACTATTCTGGTGCCTTCTCTGCTCGCCTCGTACCGACCCTGGTTTACCCCTGACTCTGCTTTGGATTTGGACCCGGATTCTGTACCTCTGCTGCTTGGCTGTTACTGACTTCTGCCTGCCTGACCACCCGAGATCTTGCATCCACCTGCTCTCCAACTTGGTTGCTGCCCCTGCTGTTCTGCACCTGTTGCTGTCTACCTGCACCTGCCAGACCACCAGTCTGCCTGCTGCCTTGAACCTGTTGGCGTGTATCTGCATCTGCCAGTTCACGAGTCTGCCTGCTGCTTGGTACCTGCTGCAAGTACCTTCTGGCCAAGATCTCCAACCTGGCACTCGTGCTGCTCCGTGCCCTGTTATATCCTGTCACTACCTTCAGGAGAGTGTAACGGAAAGCCCTCCCATCAGCGCAGCCTCATCCAGGTACGCAACAGTTGACATCTCCCCTGGCTTCTACCAGGTCCCTTTAGATTTTCCTGGCTGGGATATCTTTACTCCCACACATGCATAGGAGTTCATTCATTTTGGCAGAAATTGTACACTGTTCTGTGTGTGCACAGCACAATGCATAAAGTTACTTCTCCACAGCCACCAGTCAGCATCACACTTGCCCCTGGCCTAATTAAAAGAAACCACAGAGCACACTGGCCTTGTGAAATATGTAATATTTATTGAGGATAAAAATGGGAATGATACTCACAAACATAAAAGATAAATGGGCATATCACTATGATCATTATACCACATCAATGGGAAGGATTAACCACCTTCCAAAACCACTAGCATCCAAGAGAATGACTGTCACAGCTGATGCTAAAAAATGTCTGATGCATTTCTAGGGCCCCACCTGCTTTGATCAGAACCTCCCCAACTCCCACTTACCATTGTTTACACCGTGGCCCTATGTGAGGCCATAGCCAATCCTTCAATCAGGTGTGCTGTACTTTGTCATTGTGTAAGTTTGGGCAATGAACTGGCTACCATAACAACAGATACATAAACAAAAGTGATGTCCATTTGCCAATCATCAGTTGCATTGGGTCTCCTATGAGACCTATACTCAGGAGAAGGTGACATGAGTCCATAGCAGGTGATGCAACACAGGGACCTGCAGGGTGTGGGCATTGTGATCATGGAAGGCTGTGTGGGCTGGTGGTTGTTGGGGGGGCAAAGCAATATGGTCTCATGATGAGCCAACAGGTGTCACCTAGGGTTGCCACCTCATCAATTTAAACACAAACGCATATTAATTGCTTAGGTTCTTTGGCTGATTGAGGTGGCAATCAAACCCACTTAGTGCCTTGTCTGAAATAAATTAGCCGAAGAACCTGTGTAATTAATATGTGTTTGGGTTTAAAGGAATGAGGTGGCAACCCTAGTGTCACCCCTTTGTCTTGCTAGGCAGCACACTAGGGGAAGTATGGAGAAGATAAACGTGTATGATATCATGTACCCCAATAACCATTATTGTTGGGGACTTTCCTTATCCCACTGACACCAGGCACTATTCCTGTCACTGACACCAACAATAGGGTACTTTTTTCCCACTATCACGAAAGATGGAGCACTTGAGAAAGTATGTAAAATATGTCAAATACAGCTAGAATTGTATATGTACATCCAATTCGGGGACAACTAGGCTACTCTAAAATCGTGGTGGTCATTCACAGAAATCCAATGGTCTCCTGCCTCAGAGAAACGACTGTTGCTCCAAACAATGCCTCCATCCAGTTGCCCTATGCATCGGGATAGGGAGGCCCGGAATGATAATGGAAGTATGGAATGGTAATGAAGGGCTGGGCATGACTAGGTGGAACAGGAGACAACTGAGGGTTAAAAGTAAAAGGAAGTAAGAGGGAGGGGATTGAAGTTAACTTAGGGGGTGGGGAGATATAAAAGGAATAGGCAGGGTTTAAGCAGGAGCAGTGTGAGGAGACAGACAAAGGGGAAGTTGGACACAGGGGGAGAGAAGCATTTGCAGCAGCATGGCAGACATTGATGTGATCCTAGCAAGGCTGAGGACGGCGGCGGCCACAAGGGGACAGGAATGGCTACAGACTCAGGTAGCACCATTGCTGCTAGACGAAGCGGGGGGGTCCGGCGCGGGGGGGGGAAGCGACGCCACGCGCCAGGCGGTCTAGGCCGCCTGAGCGTTTTTCACCAGGCCCCTCATCCAGAACAGCTCGCCCTTATAGGAGCCCGGGAACGGATCCGACGGCTCCCCCAGCTGTCGGGTTCAGACGAGGACGTGCGCCAGGACATCGCGCCATCTGGAGGGTCCACTGCAGCGGCGATGGGGAGCAGACCCAGTCAGCCTGGTGAGTCACATGTTTTACCTGATTCTGTTATCAATGTTGATGGTGGTAATTGGTTAGATAGGGGTGATGGGGGGGACACGAGGGCTCCTGGGGGAGCTGTAGGGGCCGCGGCGGGGGGACCGCCTGGCCTAGGGGGGACGGGCGTTCAGCCTGTCGCCTCCGGGACAGGGGGACCATTACAGGAATTGCTGGGAGGATTAAGGGATTTGGTTCAGCGATTTGCAACCAACCAGACAGTGCCGGCGATAGTGGCACCGTGGGTTGGAGGGCAGGTGGAGAAGTCAGGTGTTGGGGGGACCACGGGGACAGGGGTTGAGGCTGTCGCCAACTCAGACGCAGGGGTGTCGGGAAACGCCACCACGGGGGAATCTGCAGTGGTGGTCAGGAAGGATGTGGTCAGGATAGCAGATGCGGCAAAATGCGAAGTGTACGTCTGCTATGAGGGCCCGCTGGGAGCACATTTAAAACAAGAAGTGCGGGAGAAAATAGTAAAAGGTGAGTATGTGGAAATTTTCTCCTTGTTACCGTTAGAGAAGTTCAACTTGGACAGGGTAAAGCCGGATGATTCCAAAAAAGAGGATGAGGAGAAGCGAAGGTATCGTTTGATCCCTAGGACTTTTGGTAATTGGTTACAGGCATTCGCCATTATGGCGAGCGTAATTGGCGAAAAGAACCCGGAGCATTGCTCTGCGTTGTTTTGCTACATGGATGCCATAGGTGAGGCACATAGGGTGTATGGGGGCACTGCGTGGCTTCGGTACGATGAGCAATTTAGGCAACGTAGGGCAGTGAGGCCGGCTCTTAGGTGGGACCATAAGGATATCAGCTTATGGATGCGTTTGATGTCTTCCGCCAGGATACCAAACCAGCCTTTTCATGGGGGGGCCGGGGGATCATCTACCTCTGGACTCCCGGCCGGGAAAAAATTTGGGGTGTGTTGGCAGTTTAACGAAGGATCCTGCAAGTTTGGGGGATCCTGTCGTTTTAAACATGAATGCTCAGGATGTGGGGGGAACCACGCGTTGTCACGCTGCTTCAAAAAAGGAAAGAAGTCAGGGAAGCCTGCTCAGAAGAGGGATAACGCCGGTGATGGAGGTAAGGATGCGGCCTTTCTTAAATAGGTACCCGGACAGAGAGGCAGCGAGGGTGTTGGGGGAGGGTTTTTCAGTGGGTTTCAGAATTCCATGCTCTCTGGCAGCTATACCTCCGATGGCCAAGAACTTGCGGTCTGCATTGCAGAATCCTGGTGTGGTTTCAGAGAAACTGGCCAAGGAGGTTGCGTTGGGGCGCATGAGTGGGCCTTTTGCAACTAAGCCATTACAGAATTTGGTAGTGTCACCGTTGGGAGTGGTGCCTAATGCCCCGTACACACGGTCGGATTTTCCGATGGACAATGTCCGATCGGAGCGTGTTGTCGGAAATTCCGACTGTGTGTGGGCGCCATAGGACATTTTCCATCGGATTTTCCGACACACAAAGTTGGACAGCAGGAGATAAAATTTTCCGACAACAAAATCCGATTGCATCAATTCCGACCGTGTGTGGCCTGTTCCGACGCACAAAGTGCCACGCATGCTCAGAAGAAATTCCAACACGGGACAGCTCGTTCTGGTAAACTTAGTGTTCGCAATGGATACAGCACTTTCGTCACGCTGCAATGTTAAAAATGGTTTAATACAGCGCACTCTCTTCTTCTTTATAATGTGACAAGAATTAAGTCGTTTTGCTGCTCGTATTCACACACACTTCTTACAAACTTTTGTTTGTGTTTTTTTAGTGGGATTCCCTGAATATATTGTTATTAGTTGTCACATCTGACAGTTTGATATTTTTTAATTTTTTTTTATTTTGGATTTTAAGCCTTTTTTTTATTTAATGTTTGTATTTTTTCCAAGGCTGATCTTTGTTCAATGTTATTTTTATTTTTACTCCAGAATATTTTTGGGTGTGTTTTGTGTGTCAAGTTACCCCAACACCATTGATATCTTTTATTATTTAATCTCAAGGAGATTGTTTGTTGTTGGTGTCCCTTGTTCATTTCACATTGTATTTTTGAAATGTACCTGAATCCTCACAAAAAAACTGTCCTTTTTTAAGTAAAACACATAGGAGAGTATAATTCAAAACAAAAATCCTTTATTAAGGGATCAGAACCAAACAAAGAGGAAGGCAACACTGGATCAACAAGAGAAATTAGCGAAGCCTGGGACCCCCACGGCAGACATCAATTCTTCAACATCAAAATTGGTGGCCTGAGGAGTCCATATGTAAGGGAGGGCAGTCTGGTCCGGGATTCACAGAGACTTGGATAGCAGCAGATGACATGTGTGTCCGCAGGCTGTGGTACCACAAGAGGCTGCATTTTTTTGCCCAACAGACTGGATCCAGGATCCTCACTGTCTGGTCTTCCTTTCACGCTTCATTCCCAGCTGTGGCTGTGCAGTTGGAGATGTGGCAGGAGGAGAAGTAGGACCTGGAGGAGGAGTAGGACCTGCAGGAGGAGGAGGAGGACCATCCCAAAGCTGTGTGTGAGGTGTAATTTGGCCCCTCATACCTTTCGCCAGAGCCTCCGATATGAGGGCCTCACACATGGCTTTTTGGCCCTCCTCCATCCTCTGCATTTTATAGGCTATGAATGCAGCAATGTTCTCCTGCCTGGTGTGTGGTGCTCCCAGGACCTCTGTAGCCCTCCAAAAGAATCTGATAGCCGCCTCCTCTAGGGCACTCGTCCTACTGCCAGTAGTACTGTTTTCAGGGGGGGTGGAGGGACCTTGATATCAGCCAGCCGGCTCGGCCCGGCCACCTCCTGGCTGAGACTTCCCTGTGTATTAAAAAGGGACATAGTTGTAATGTTTTGCATCATCAATCACAATCCTTAATTAATACTCCCAACTAACATATAGTTCACATCATTGATTGGACAAGCAGAAATATTTAGAGGAATGCTATACCTGGCTCAATCTGGGCTCCTCCACATGCAGCCTGGAAGGCCCAGGTTGGGCATCAGAAGCCTCAGCCGGGGGGGAAGGAAGCGTGGAAGGAAGACTGGAGAGGGATGGCCTGGGTTCAGTCTGGCCTGCCAGAAAGTGCAGCCTGTCGTAGTACAACATCCTGGGGACATAGATGTCACCTGCTGCTCCGGATCTCTGTGAATCCAGGACTTTATTGCGCTCCCTCAGATATGTGCTCCTCAGGCCACCAATGAAAATCTTTAAATAAGTGATGTCTGCCGTGGGGATCACCTGCTTCACAATTTCACACAATTGCTCCAGTGCTGCCTTCCTCTTTGCTTGGTTCTTGTAATGGGGGTGTTTAATCTCCCACAGACAGGGCAGCTCCCTTAGCATCTCTATGAATACTGAAATGAAGTCCTTATCTTTGAGTACCATATCCATGTTCACTGCAAGACACAACACAAGACAAAGCCTAATGTCACACAAAACTCTCCTAATCTTGTTACAATATAGGCCTCAATCTAGAAGCAGTATAGGCACAAGTTTGTCTCTTACCTTCGTTCTTTTGATCGGCGCGTCCAATGCTCCTTCCTCCGCTCACAGATCAAACGTAATATGCACGCGTGTTACGCTTTATATACACTGCGCATGCGTGTAACTCCGCCCACCCCTGACGTTCTTTCTAGTGTATTCCCCGCCCCTTTTCGTTCGGCGCAGTGGGGGAAGAGCTTGATGGCGGACATACAGCAGGTGCGGGCTAATTGTAGCAACGAGGAGGAGGAGGAGGAAAGGGCGGATCCAGGCACGTCCCGATCCAGAAGGAGACGTTTTAAGGCCACAAATATGTCGTTTGGGGAGATGTTGGAGATGGTCGACATCATGAGGAAGTCCGACTATGACGGAAAATATGGGCCTTACCCCAACCCGAACATCCGAAAGGCCAAGATCATGGCGAAAGTGGTCAGGAGTCTAGAGCGGAATTTCGGGGTACGAAGGTCTAAAGATCAGCTCAGGAAGCGGTGGTCGGACCTGAAGTTGAGAGAGCCAGAGCAGTACCGAAAGATCCGGAGAGTGCTGCAAAAAAGTAAGTAGTTGTGCTGTGTTCCTATTCTTTCTGTCTTTATTACGTTCATTCTGCTCCATATGCGTTTCAAAAGGTCAACTTTAATGTTCATGGGCACATTATTCGTTCGTATCAAACATTTTTCTTTCGGCCTCTAGAACACCATTGTTTAGGCCATATGCATTTTCACACATTTTTGGGGGCCTACTTGGATGCCAAATATTTGTTTGTGTAGATGGGTTAAAACAGGTAAAGCATTGCAGCTTGACAAAGGGCAATAAAAAATATACATCTTGGAACTCTGCTAAAATAGACAATTGTACCCCACTTCCGAGCAATGTTTCCTATTTCTAGTTCTGCCATCAAATATCTGTGTGCTAAGTATACCATTTTTGTTTTACATAGGGGAGAAAAGACTCGGACACCCCTCATCCCAGGAGACCAGAGACCCCCCCCCCCCTCTGGAAGAAGGGGAAATACCAACACAAGAAGAAGAGCAGGAGGAAGAAGAAGACGTGGTGGAGATTGGCACCACAACAGGTGAGTGTCTGCGACCACAGGCTCAGGTAAAAGAGATGGATGGTGGCAGATTTTTGAGACCTTTTTTTTGTTCTTTATCTCTTTTTAGGTGATCGTGATCCAGAACCCTTTACATCTGAAAGTGCCCAGATACTGATCGGGGAGATCATGGGGTGTAATCTCCAATTGCAAAACATCCAGCAACAAATCAGTGATGTTATTAAAAAAAATAATAACATCATTGATGTTTTGGGGCGAATTTAAACCCCACAAAATCACCTGTTTTATCATACCAAAATTTTTTCAATGTTTAGAAAAGCCAAATTTGGAGGATGCACACAGTGTGCCAACATGTGCTATCTGCCATCACGGGAGATCAATGGACGCGTTTTGGGGGTGCAACCCCTTCCTCAATTATAAAGTAGCGTTGAGGAAGGGCTTGCTCCCCCAAAACACGTCCCTTGACCCCCCCTGATGGCAGATAGCACATGTTGACATTCGTAAATTGGTGTGCATCTTCCAAATTTGGCTTTTCCAGGGGTGATTTCCCCCCATCTGAACGCTATATCAAACACAGTTCATAAATACTCATGTCTGATATAGCCTTCAGGTTTTACCATATGTGAACTTTGTAAGTTCAAGTTTTTTGGCTTTCTTGTTGGTTTTACACAGGCCTGTTTTATCTGAAATGGATATTTCGATTTTTGATAATGCTACTGCAAACATTGTTATACAACAAACATGTTGGTTTGTTTTAAAAACCTTTGGGAAATGCACATGTGATTGTGCAGGTATAAAAAAGTGCCTTACTCAAGAATGTGTGGATTATTGTCTCAACACTACAACACTTTTGGGGTGATGTAATTGCTGTTTTATGCAAAAATGGAGGTTATTTCCTAAGGGCAAATCCTCTTTGCACTACAAGTGCAGGTTCAGTGCAGTTGCAAGTGCACTTGTAGTGAAATGTGTTTTTGCATTTAGGAAGTACCAGCCAACACTGTTTTTTATAAGGTTACCCAATCACGACATTTTCTGCACCCAACACATTTCTGTCAGGGTCAGCTAAAACAAACACAAGCAGTAAATGTCCACAAAGAATTTCTTTTGGATGTTTTTTATTTGAAAAAGGTGTCACAGATTGTCTGGCATATTGATAGCCCCCCTACCCACAAAGAACTCCAGGTAGCGTAACCGGACATCACGGGCATTCAGGGAGGGCAAGCCAGGACGGCCACTTTCAAGCGCCGTCAGTGTTGATGGATTAGGGATTCCGGCCTCAGGCCCAACTGAGCCAGCATAGTTGGCTGAATGTTTTCTTAAAAAATTATGGAGAACACAGCAGGCAAGTATTATATGGTTCAGTTTATACTCCGCCATATGGATGGGTGTCAGAAATAATCAGAACTGGCTGGCCAGGATTCCAAATGTGTTATCCACCACTCTTCGGGCTCTGGCCAGCCGGGAATTAAAAACCCTCTGTTCCGGGGTGAGGGTCCTCATCGGGAATGGCCGCATCAAGTGGTCCCCCAGCGCAAATGCTTCATCAGCAACAAACACAAATGGGAGACCTTCAACATTGTCCTCTGGAGGTGGCAAGTCCAAGCTGCCATTCTGGAGACGCCTGTAGAACTCCGTCTGGGCGATCACTCCACCATCGGACATCCGGCCATTCTTCCCCACGTCCACATACAAGAACTCGTAATTAGCCGACACCACCGCCAACATCACTATACTATTAAACCCCTTGTAATTATAATAGTACAACCCTGAGTTGGGTGGTGGGACGATGTGGACGTGTTTCCCATCAATTGCCCCTCCGCAGTTAGGAAAGTCCCACCGCTGGGCAAAGTGGGAGGCCACAGTCTGCCATTCCTGTGGCGTTGAAGGAAACTGTTGAGGAAAAAAAAATAAACATTACTATTTTTTCACAGAAACATGGCAAGCAGATTAGACACAAACATTATGGGGCAACCTCCAGATAGCATTTACTAAGGGGAATTTAACAACAACAAAGTATAAGGTACACCTATCATATTCCCCCTCCCCCCCTCTCATGGGCCATTTCTAACATTATGGGGGGGGGGGACTCTTGGACAGGTAACCCTCTTCACTTCATTGAGAGATGAATGCCTAAATACAGGGTATTACTTGGAACAGCCCCTCCTTAGTTACACTATTGGCAGACCACTGGACAGGTAAGAAGTGTCATAATACAAAGATATAAATACACACTGTACACATTTGAGGACATTTGAACATTCTGCTATTACCTATCAAGATAATAATAGGATACAAAAACTTTAAACAGTTCCACTGGAAAGTATACAGGCAGGCCCTTGCACTACATGCTTTGTGGAATTCATCCATACATCTGACCAGTAAAGAGATGGGTATAGTGTGTATGGGTTTGGCAAAGTCAGCAGATAGATGATTGAGGATAGAGAATTGGGATCAGTTGACTTAGCAGTTGGGGGGGGGGGGGTTAAAAAAAATTTGGGGACACCACAAAAAAAAGCCTCTGGCACTCTCCCTGAATTTACATCAAAAATAACATTTCCAAACATTTTAGGGGGTGTTTGGGGTAAAGCACTACTATGGAGCTGATAAAATACATTGTTAAGTGACTACATGAGGTGAATATAGGCCAGGAGACACCATGCTGGGGAGGTTATTGAAGGGCAAATATGTATGAAGGACATAAAATAATAATTACCTAAAAATCCAGCATGCATGAGAACAAAGGGGACATTCACAGCATATTACAATCATGGTAATTAGGGAATGAGGGAAGAAATACAATATATTATCAAACATTCAATACAATAAAATGTGATATAAAAGGATAAAAATCTTACCTTCATATACTCCTTCTGCAGGACCTGGATGATGGCAGAACAGGTCTCTGGGATAATGATCCCCAGAGCCTGGGGGGAGATGCCTGTCGAGAACTTCAAGTCCTGCAGACTTCTCCCTGTGGCCAAATACCGCAAGGTAGCGACCAACCTCTGCTCCGGAGTGATGGCTTGCCTCATACAGGTATCCTGCCTGCTAATATAAGGGGTCAGCAAAGCCAACAAACGGTGAAACACGGGGTCCGTCATCCTGAGAAAGTTCCTGAAATCATCAGGATTATTCTCACAGATCTCACGGAGCAAAGGCATATGAGAGAACTGGTCACGCTGAAGCAACCAATTCTTGGTCCATGAACTCCTCCCCACCCTGTTCATGGACTGGACTTGTGTCAAGGTCAGGACCCCAACACCAAGCCCCCGCACAGCACGAACTCTACGAGGAGTACGCATACGAAACATGGCTAGAAAACGGTCGGCTGCTCAGAACGAAGTAACAGAACGCACTGAAGAACAGCAAGGCCTGTGAAGAGCGACCTGAAAAACAGCAACGAGCAGGCAAGATCGCACAGAAAACTCCGATACGAACTGACTGCACGCACTGAAGAGCAGATACAAACCCACAAGCACAAACTGAACGGCAGAAAACGATCTGAAAGCCACGAGTCTGAAAAAGCGCGAATCGTCTCTCACCAAACTTTTACTAACACGAGATTAGCAAAAGGAGCCCAAAGGGTGCTGCGCTTGGTTCTGAACCGGCCTTTTCTAGTCTCGTCGTACGTGGTGTACGTCACCGCGTTCTTGGCGATCGGAAATTCCGACAACTTTGTGCGACCGTGTGTACGCAAAACAAGTTTGAGCCAACATCCGTCGGAAAAAAAAAAATCCTAGGATTTTGTTGTCGGAATGTCCGAACAAAGTCCGACCGTGTGTACGGGGCATAAGAAGGAACCAAACAAGTTTCGCTTTATTCACCACCTTTCGTTTCCAAAAGGGGCATCTGTGAACGATGGTATCAATCCTGAAGATTGTTCAGTGTCGTACACATCGTTCGATGCAGCAGTGGGATGGGTGAGGCACTCATGGCAAAATCAGACATTGAGGCGGCATTTCGTTTGCTTCCAGTACATCCGGACAGCTTTTGGCTGTTGGGTTGCTGTTGGCAGGGGGAATTTTACGTCGATCAGTGCCTGCCAATGGGTTGCTCGATATCTTGCGCCAAGTTTGAGCTGTTTAGCTCATTTCTTGAATGGGTGATTAGGGATGTGTCGGGGATGGATTCCGTGATACATTACCTTGATGACTTTCTCTACGTGGGGCCTCGTGAGTCTAAGGGGTGTGCGATTCTGTTGGCAACCCTGGAACACATTGCAGGTAAGTTTGGGGTACCATTGGCAGTGGATAAAACGGAGGGCCCGACGACAGTGTTGAGTTTTTTGGGCATCGAAATAGATACCAGAGACATGGAGTGCAGGTTGCCAGGGGATAAGGTGGATGGGTTAAAAAGGGATGTCAGGGACATGATGGAAAAAAGGAAAGTGCAGCTGCGACAATTACAATCCCTTTTAGGTAAGTTGAATTTTGCGTGTTGCATTATTCCAATGGGTAGAGTTTTTTGCCGCCGGTTGTCAGCTGCCACAGCGGGGATACAGTCTCCGACCCACTTTATCAGGCTTACCAGGGAACATAGGGAGGACTTGAAGGTGGGGCACACGTTCCTGGAGAGCTACAACGGACGTTCGGTGTGGATGGGAGGACCGGTAAGTAATTGCGACATGGATTTGGTGACGGACGCCGCGGGATCTACGGGGTATGGGGCTTTTTTCCAAGGGCAGTGGAGTGCGGAGGCATGGCCAGAGTTTTGGGTGGAGTTGGGATTTACTCGGAATCTGGTGCTATTGGAATTATTCCCGGTGGTATTAGGAGTAGAATTGTGGGGGTGGGGGAACTTGAAAATACGTTTAAATTGTGACAATATGGGGGTAGTTCAGGTCATCAATCGGCTATCGGCATCATCCTCGCCGGTAATATGATTGTTGCGTCACCTGGTGTTGAGGTGCTTACAACTTAATGTTTTTCTATATGCTGTTCATATTCCGGGCGTGGATAATACTTTGGCTGACTCCTTGTCTCGGTTCCAGTGGGACAGATTCAGGGAGCTGGCACCCGCCGCGGAAGCAGAGGGGATTCCTTGTCCGGGGTGGCTTTGGGAGACGGTATCGGAATCGCCGCAGGATAGATCAGGAAATCGGTGAGTGGGTCGACATGGGCGGCATATAGTAAAGTGTGGTCAGAATGGGCCACTTTTACACGGCTGGCGGACGCCGGGCTGGGAGATTTGGACTTGAGGTTGTTGGTAGTGTATTTTGTGTCGCGACACATGGAGGGGGGTGGTTCAGTGTCCACAACTGAGCGGAAGTTGGCGGGGTTGGCCTTTTTATTCAAGTTACAGGGCCTGACTGATTTTACCAAGGATTTCTGGGTAAAACAGGCCTTAAAAGGTTATAGGAAGAGTCATGTGAAGAAGGATTCGAGGAGGCCGGTATCTTTTTCATTATTGCAGGTAATGTGTAATAAATTAGGTGGGGTATGTAAGTCGGGTTATGAAGTGATTTTGTTCAAGGCGGTTTTTTCTATCGCGTTTTTTGGAGCGTTTCGGGTGGGTGAGTTGGTGAGTCCAGCAAAACAAGTGGCAGGGGGTTTGAAGATGCAGGATGTGGAAGTAAAACGGGATAGGGTGTTGCTGAAACTGTGCAGGTCTAAAACAGACCAAGCTGGGAAAGGGGTAAAAGTGCAGCTGTTTAGGTTACCAGGGTCGGGAATTTGCCCGGTTCAAGTAGTTGAGGAATTTCTGCTAATTCGGCCGGTTGGGGAAGGGCCGTTGTTTGTGCATGAAGATAGGACTTTCTTATCCAGGTTTCAATTCATTGCAGTGTTTAGAAGATGCATTGGGGCTGCAGGGTTGGATAGTAGGCAATTCGCCTCACACTCCTTCCGCATCGGGGCGGCTACTGAAGCTGCCAGGTGTGGGTTGGATGAGGCAGCAATCAAGAGGATTGGGAGGTGGGAATCCAAGAGGTTCCAGTCTTATGTGCACCCTCAATTGTCATCAGATGCTGTATAAAAAAAAAAATATATATATATATAGATATATTATGATCACACGCATTTGACGACAGGGGTGGGGGAAGTTCACATGTTTCAATTTGTCTTCTGTTGTGTTATGTCTTTGCAGATGGGGGTCAACCACGCCTCGTCTGGATCTTGGGGCACTCCTATGTTTTCTGGGGTGCAAAAAGGGGGGACATCAGACCAGAAGGCAGGCAACTGGGGATTTCCAGGAGGGAGGCATGTATTCGCTGGTTGGGCTTTCCAGGCATGGGGTAGGGTAGAGTTGTTACGGAAGTTGAACGATACGCTCGACTCGATCGACCCCCGGATGTTTTAGTTGTACATGCAGGAGGAAATGATCTGGGGGTCCGATCTACCAGGGAACTGGTGTCGGCCGTTAAGTGCGACTTTTTGGCACTTCGGGTGGCCTTCCCGGGCATGATCATAGTTTGGTCTGACATAGTGGCAAGGACGTCATGGCGCATGGATAGATCGGTACCTAGGATCAACAAAGCAAGAATTAAAGTAAATAAGGCGATTGGAAAGTTTGTTGTTAATAATGGGGGATTGGTGGTGAGGCACACGGAGTTGAAGGTTAATGTGGGGATGTACCTAAGGGGAGATGGGGTGCACCTTACCGCAGTAGGCATTGATCTTTGGGCTCTCGGGCTTCAGGATGGCATTGAGAGGGCATTGCGGGTGTGGAGGTGCCCTTAAGGCTAAGGGTTCATCCTTGCGGGCTGTGGCGGCATCTTTGGTCTCTGATGGTGGTACAAAATGCAAAGAGGTGATGGTAAATGGTGGGGGGCTTTCAGTATTCTGTGCCCCTCTGGTGTGTTCTGTTCTTACAGCGGAAGGCTAGGCTGGAAGACAGATGTTTACACTGCGGGAAGGGTGTTGTCACCGTGCTGTTTTAAATACGGCTGGAGGCCTGGTATATTAAAATTATGTACCGCAGTGTAATGGTGTTTGGTGAAGTTTTGAAATGGAGGAGGTGAAGTTAAGAGTGCCATCAGAAGACCAAAGATTGGGAGGTGTAAGAACTGTCAGTTAAAAGTTATACATAGTTGTACAAAATGTTCATTAAAAGAGTTATTTAAAAGTTGGTTTTATACTTTAATAATAAAGGAGGCTGCTATGGCCGGTTTTTTACTCCAAACAACTCCTGTGTGTGTTATCTAATTATTATAGATAAGAAAGGGAAAAAGAAAAGGGGAGTAGTAAATAAAGAGTGGATAGTGGAAGTTGGGGATATTAGTTCCTACACTGGTCAAGGGAGGCCCGGAATGATAATGGAAGTATGGAATGGTAATGAAGGGCTGGGCATGACTAGGTGGAACAGGAGACAACTGAGGGTTAAAAGTAAAAGGAAGTAAGAGGGAGGGGATTGAAGTTAACTTAGGGGGTGGGGAGATATAAAAGGAATAGGCGGGGTTTAAGCAGGAGCAGTGTGAGAAGACAGACAAAGGGGAAGTTGCCCACCCACCCCCCCTTTTTTGGTTTTGTTGTGGGTATTTTTCTGGTTTGCTGTTTCTGTTTTTTCTTTATTACAGGTGAATGGATCACGGTCGTCATAGCAGCGCTTTATCGGCGGCATCTTTGGTCTCTAATGGTGGTACAAAATGCAAAGAGGTGATGGTAAATGGTGGGGGGCTTTCAGTATTCTGTGCCCCTCTAGTGTGTTCTGTTGTTACAGCGGAAGGCTAGGCTGGAAGACAGATGTTTACACTGCGGGAAGGGTGTTGTCACCGTGCTGTTTTAAATACGGCTGGAGGCCTGGTATGGTAAAATTATGTACCGCAGTGTAATGGTGTTTGGTGAAGTTTTGAAATGGAGAAGGTGAAGTTAAGAGTGCCATCAGAAGACCAAAGATTGGGAGGTGTAAGAACTGTCAGTTAAAAGTTATACATAGTTGTACAAAATGTTCATTAAAAGAGTTATTTAAAGTTATTTAAAAGTTGGTTTTATACTTTTATAATAAAGGAGGCTGCTATGGCCGTTTTTTTACTCCAAAGAACTCCTGTATGTGTTATCTAATTATTATAGATAAGAAAGGGAAAAAGAAAAGGGGAGTAGTAAATAAAGAGTGGGTAGTGGAAGTTGGTGATATTAGTTCCTACACTGGTCATGTGATTATCCTCCCCAATTGTTTTCTGTTATTTTGGTTGTGAAACATTTCTGATAACACTACATACACATAGTGGGAGGAATCATGACCTTCAGGGGTATTGGGGGTTTGAAAAATGAGCTGGAAAAGGATTTAAGATAGATTTCTTTGGTTTTAAGTGATATGTATCCCTGCTATATTTTTCATGAATTTTGTAACAATAAAATAACCTTTTTAACCTATGTTTATGTTCGGAAGATCATTCTGAGAGGAGGTTTTTACACCTTTAAAGTCCCACTCATTTTTTCTCTATTGTTTGTTTCTACGGAGATATCTGCTGACATCATAGTGCAGTGATTACTACTGTTTGTATATCACCCCTGGGACTTTTAGAAAACAGAGGATGTTTCTGCCGTGCTGCCCACATCCAGGGGTGCAAATACTGATCCTTTGATTTAAAAAAATGCTGAGGACAGCTGGATCTAGATATCTCTCCTGGTTTTTGGAATAACTGGTAATTTTCTGCTACAGTCCTAATTGGTTAAACATATAAATTAGCAACGGCAGCAGGGCTATGTTAATTGGTGATTAATCATCTCTAGGCACTTGGCTCCAGGTATTTCAGGTGTGCTGAAGGAACCATTGTCATATAAAACAACCCAGCAGGAAAAAAAAGGCTATATAGTGGTAGCAAGATCCTTTTAAAAGGAACCCATTGCTGCCATTGTTTACTTGTTTTTGAAGGTACATACATCAAATAAAGATTTTAAAAAAAGATACTTTTTAGAATTTTTTGAAATATGACTACTAAATGTTATGAAGGTAAGACAGAGAAAAAACAGAGGGCAGAGTTCAGGAGTGCACTACATAAAGAATGCAGGGCTCAGCTGTGCCCATCTATGCATCCTCACCAGTGCCCATCAATGCAGCCTCACCAGTGCCCATCTATACAGCCTTACCAGTGCCCTGCAATGCAGCCTCAGCAGTGCCCAGCAATACAGCCTCACCAGTGCTCAGCAATGCAACTTCACCAGTGCCCAGCCATGCAGCTTCACCAGTGCCCAGCCATGCAGCCTCACCAGTGCCCATCTATGCAGCCTCACCAGTGTCCATCCAATGCAGCCTCACCAGTGCCCAGCAATGCAGCCTCACAAGTGCCCATCCAATGCAGCCTCACCAGTGCCCAGCAATGCAGCCTCACCAGTGCCCAGCAATGCAGCCTCACCAGTGCCCAGCAATGCAGCCTCACCAGTGCCCAGCAATGCAGCTTCACCAGTGCCCAGCAATGCAGCCTCACCAGTGCCCATCCAATGCAGCCTCACCAGTGCCCAGCAATGCAGCATCACCTGTGCCCAGGAATGTAGCCTCACCAGTGCCCAGGAATGCAGCCTCACCAGTGCCCAGAAATGACACACTGAGGGGTGTGTCGGGCCAGTCTCTCTCAATGTATCAGCTTTAATTTGAACCAGGTGCCCGCCGTCACACAAGTCCTGCCTCCTGGACTGGCTCCTACCTATGAGAGACAACACATGTCCATTGGACAAGTGTGCTGTTTGTCGAAGGAGAAAACCAGGAGGCGGGACTTGTGTGACGGCAGTTGACACAGCTGGAGACGTCGGCCTGACACACCCCCAGTGTGTGGGACCCGGGGCGGACCACCCCCCCTCTGCCTCAGCAACCACCCAGGATCGGCCTGCACCTGGCTCCACCCCTGCAATCTGGGGACAGATCCGGGAACAGATGGGCTCCGTTAACAGCGTCCTTCATCCGGGGACTGTCCTCAGAAACCGAGGATGTCTGGTCACCCTAACTAAGGCTGCATTCACACCTGAGCGTAGCGTCTGAGCGCTTTTCTGTTTTTTTGTGTTTTTATGTGCGATTTTGGAGCATTTTTATGTGCGATTTTTTTTAGTGCAGCATTTTTGGGCCTGGATGTGAAGAGCACTACCTTTACTTGGAACATAGCCACCTAAGTCCAGCCCCTGACTTATTGGATGCAGGAGTGCGTGCATGCCTAACCCTCCATAGGAGTTTGTGGCGGAGATCAAATTTCTGACGGTTGTTTATGCCTATTTGACCCACGGCCACTGGCGTATGTGTCCACAACTCAGAGTAAGAGTACCCATCCCCCTTCCCTGTTGCTGGATGTACATTCCCGGGTGCCGTGTGTGAACATCCCCCTGCATGCCTCAACTTCGGTCTCATATGTTATGTATTTCAGCACCCTGCGACTATGCGTAAGGGACTGACTATGATAGTTTGAATTTTACCATCCAGAGACTTTTTATTTGGTCAATTATGTCCTCTGATTTGTCAAACTAAGTTTCTTTTTTTTCCAGGAGTTACTCCATGCACAATTTTGGCCACTATATGTTTGTATATGATTTGTGTATTTGCATTATCTTGAATGATTTTGTATTTTCAGGATTACCTTTTGTTTTCATATGCACTTAGTAATGCACATAGCACTTCCTTTGCTTCAATTTTAGGATTTTTTCCTTGCATATTAGTTGTGTTTAGCACTTTTCATAGCATTTTACACTGTGATCATCATCCCTGGACACTCATCTGGGGTGTACACATGTTTTAGCGCTACATATTTCCTGTGTTTTTATCTTATGCAATTAGTCTTATTACTGATGACAGCAGCTGTCTGTTATCGGTAGCTCAACTTTTTCCTTCACTATTTTTACCTGAAGCCTATCCAGGAACGAGAGAAGCAGCGCAGGGTTGGGACTGCAGGATCGGAGTCCAACCGAGAATTAAGGTTCAGCCGGACGGTGAACCAGTTGTGGTCGGAGGTAGAGGGGAAGCTGACGCCAGGGCCGATCCTGGGCGGGGTGCATGGGGTGCGCCGCGCCCTGGTGCTTACAGATGAGGCAGAGGGAGGGGCGCCATGGGGGGGGGACAGCCCAGGCTGCTTTGGCTTCTGTATGAGGCAACTTTCTAGGCCTGGAGCCTGAAGGGGTGGGCGGAGGCAGAGAGAAGACTGGGCGCCGCGATCTCCAGCATTTAAAAAAAAACTGTCCCAAGACAAGCGGACTCTTTGTTCACTTTCGGGCGCCTTGCCGCCGCCATGCAGTGATCTTCACAGTCACGGCTATATCAATCCGCCGGTGCCAGCCCTGTGCTTGCTACTCTGACATTTGTAAATGCAGGAGCTCGGTCTCCAAGCCCAGTGACAACACTGCTCTCCCAGCAGCGCACACAGAAGCCTTCCAATCCTATCACATAACAACGGAGGAGGGGGCGAGCAGTGACGCAAGTGGGAGAGGTACCTCAATCCGGAAATGGCCAGCGATTCCTCGTGTTTCAAAGTGCAGTCTGCAAATGACCGACTTCGGCAGGCAGGACAGGCGGAGTGATCTGACATGCAGGAACAGAGTGAGCACACTGCAGGCACCCTGCTCTCTTCTCCCCTCTAGTCTGTACAGCTGCATTGTGAGAATAAGTGCAGGGTTTCCTCTGTTATGGCCAGTGGTATAGCGTGAGGGGGCCGTGGCCCCAGGCGCAACAAATTCTGCGCCAATGTGTGTCACTCTCGGCTCCGTCCTCCTAATTTCTATTACATGTGTCCCTGCGCTCTGGCCGCCCAGCCTGAGACTGAACATGGCAGCCTGGAGCACAGGGACACAGGAAATAGAAATTAGGAGGACAAAGCCGGCCCAAGCGTGACCCGAGCGTGACACACACTGGCGACTGGGCGAATGGGGTCATGTGTGGCGGCAGGGTTGCTCCTGGAGTCCCTTCTCCACTTCATTGTGAGTTGCCGCTGTCTTCTCCTCTTCCTCCTCCTCTTCTCCGGACCGGATCCATTTCCCCATTGTGGCAGCCAGTCTGGCAGTGTGACAGAGGCCGCAGAGCAGTCGGAAGAAAAGCAGGTGGTCACGCCGTGTAGTGGTCAGTATAGGAATATTGTAGGTAGGTCAGTGTAGTGTAGTGGTCAGTATAGGAATATTGTAGGGTGGTCAGTATAGGAATACTGTAGGTAGGTTAGTGTAGTGGTCAGTAAAGGAATCGGGTAGGTTAGTGTTGTGGTCAGTGTAGGAATCAGGTAGGTCACTGTAAAGGCCAGTATAGGAATCAGGTAGGTCAGGGTAGTGGACAGGTAGGTCAGTGACTCAGTGTAGTAGCCAGTATAGGAATCAGGTAGGTTAGTGTAGTGGTCAGGTAGGTCAGTGCAGTGGACAGGTAGGTCAGTGTAGGAGTCAGATAGGTCAGTGTTGGAATCGGGTAGGTCAGTGCAGTGGTCAGTATAGGAAATATGTAGGTCAGTGTAAGGGACAGTGTAGGAATCAGGTAGTGAAGTGGTCAGTGTAGGAATCAGGTAGGTCAGTGTAGTTGTCAGGGTAGTGGACAGGTAGGTCAGTGACTCTGTGTAGTGGCCAGTATAGGAATCAGGTAGGTTAGTGTAGTGGTCAGTAAAGGAATCAGGTAGGTCAGTGCAGTGGACAGGTAGGTCAGTGTAGTGGTTGGTGTAGGAATCAGGTCAGTGTTGGAATCAGGTAGGTCAGTGTAGTCAGGGCAGGACTTAGGGTGGTGGGGCCTCTGGGCTTGAGTCATTTTCGGGCCTTACCCTTCTATACATTACTTTAAATAGAACAAAATGTTGACTGGTACAGTAGACAGTGTTACATGTCAGAAAAACGTAATAATCTATTTATATGACCACTGATTGAAGCTTGAAAAACTTTTTTTCCTTGTCAAAAGAAGTTTATTGAGTATACAATGTTATAAAGATACATAAAGTAAGTTTACAAGGATCTATAAAGTAAGCTCATTGTTTTACAGTAGGGTTTATATAGGTACATATCATGAAATTTCAAATATTAAACATTGGGTTCACGTAAACCTAAATTAAAGATATATATCATTTCCTTAGTTACTTTTGTAGGTATTTAAATGATTTATACCTACTATACATATTGTTTCAAGTAGAGTGTATATAGGTCAAATAAATTCTGATAATGAGCTTTAATCGTAAGGTGGAGAAAAGGAAAGAGAAAGAAGAAAAAGGGTTGAAAGGTAGAGGTATGGTCCACAAGGTTGTCCCGCTCGTCAGTTTATTATTCTTTTTAGTTCTCTTTGAAGCCTTAGAATGGGTGTCTCTGTACGTCATTTAATCTGTTACCATGGCAACAGGACAGAGTCATTGAAGTTTGACAGGAACTGTTGTTTTATCCAAGGATGCCAAAGTTTTTCAAATTTTGGAATTTGATTTTGATCGATGGCTACCATCTTAGCATGGGACATTGTATTATTCATTCTGTGAATTGTTTCTGCTAGTACCAATGTAGGAGATTTCCATGCCTTGGCCACTGTTTGTTTTGCAGCCGTTATTAGTTGGATCATAAGTTTGAATTGAGAGAGTGTTAACCATTCCGGTTTTAGATTAAGTAAAGTTAAATATGGATCTGGTTGTATTATTTTTTTAAATATTTTAGATGCAATCACGAAGACTTCCTTCCAGAAGGTTTGGATTACTGGGCATGTCCACCATATGTGTAAATATGTGCCTATTTCTGGGCATCCTCGAAAACAAAGAGCTGAGGTATTAGGTAAATATTTTGCCACTCTAGCGGGT
Source organism: Aquarana catesbeiana (assembly GCA_037953035.1). Lineage (NCBI taxonomy): Eukaryota > Metazoa > Chordata > Amphibia > Anura > Ranidae > Aquarana > Aquarana catesbeiana. The sequence goes on along the minus strand of JBBHAA010001420.1, from coordinate 640,223 downwards.
ACAAGGTACCAGCGAGTTAGGACTTTATAATTTGTCTCCAGTGCTAAGATGTTGGGTGAAGATGACTTAGATGTGAGCCATATGTTAGACCAGTCCATGTCTTCTAAAGTTCGTCCCAGGTCCTCCTCCCACCTCTGAACGTAAGAGGGTCTATTAAGATTTGCTACTCCATATAATTGATTATAAAGTGATGAAATTGTACCTTTAGCAAATGGATCTTTTGTACAGATTGATTCAAAAATGGATAATTGGGATAATGGTGTATCCCCCTTTAGGAATGGTGTATAGAAATTTTTGATTTGGAGATATCTAAATATCTCAGAGTTTGGTAGATCATATTTTTCTCTAAGCGATGGGAATGAAAGGAATGATTTAGATGCTATGAAGTCATTTAGTGTTTGAATGCCTGATGTTGTCCAAGCTTTAAAAGAATTTGGGTAGATCCATGCCGGATAAAAGGCCGGATTTCTGATAAAAGAAAGGAGAGGATTGTGTGGAGATTGTAACTGATATTTGGTTTTTAGTTTATCCCAGAGAGATAAGAAGTGTTTAGTTATGGGATTATGAATTTTAAAGCGGTCTTTAGGATCAAGCCATAATAAATTTGATATTAATAGAGGGTCATTTTCTGAAGCCTCTATAAATACCCATAATGGGATTTCCTGTTTTGCATGGTATTTGGACAGACTGGCCAAATGTGCTGCTCTGTAGTAGTTAGTGAAATTAGGGTATCCCAGGCCTCCTTTATTTTTGGGAAGATGTAGTGTGTGTATAGGTATACGTGGTTTAGAAAAGCCCCATATAAACGAAGTTGCTCTTTTTTGTACTATTCTCAAATAATAGGAAGGAATTGGAATAGGGAGGACTCTGAATAGATAAAGCAATTTGGGTAGAATAGTCATTTTGATTGCATTAATCTTCCCTATCCAGGATAAAGGAAGTTGCGACCATTGTTTTATAAGATTTGTGATCTGTCTTAATACAGGAGGATAATTGGTTGAGAATAAGTCAGAATGAGATGCTGTTAAATGAATTCCAAGATATGGGTTTGATTTTTCTGCCCATGTAAATGGGAGTGCAGCCCTAGCCGGGATCAATTCCATGTTTGTGAGTGAAATATTAAGCACTAGGCATTTCTTAGGATTAATCATAAGGCCGGATAGGGCTGCAAATCTATCAAGAGCTGGTATTAAGTTAGGACCAGAGACCTGTGGTGATGATAGAAAAAGTAATATATCGTCTGCAAATATACATAATTTGTGTGTAATACCTCCTACTTCAATGCCAGTTATAGTTTGGTTTGTTCTGATGTATTGGGCCATGGGTTCGAGTATAAGGGCAAATAATAAGGGAGATAATGGGCAACCCTGTCGGGTACCTCTTTCGATATTAAAGGCTTCAGATTTGTATCCAGCATATTTTATATAGGCTTTGGGTTTATTATATAATGCTTTGATCCATGTTAAAAAGTGGGGTCCAAAACCCCATTTTTGTAATGAATATTGCATATATTGCCAGGATACTGTGTCAAATGCCCTCTTAATATCGAGAGATAGAAAACATAAAGGGATTTTCCGTTTTTTAGCAATATGTGCCAATAACACTGCCCTGCGTATATTATCGCCTGCCTGTCTATTTGGCATGAAGCCTACTTGATCTCTATGTATTAATTTTCCTATAATGCTATTGAGGCGTTTTGCTATTATTTTTGCTAATAATTTAATATCAAGGTTTAACAGAGAGATAGGCCGATAATTCACACAGGAAGTATCATCAGAAAGGGGTTTTGGGATCATACAAACAATTGCCATTAGTGTTTCTTGCCGAAAAGAATGTCCATCTAGAAGTTTGTTAAAAGTTTCAGTGAGAATGGGAGAGAGTATTTCTGAGAATGTTTTATAGTATAAAGCCGAGTAGCCGTCTGGGCCTGGTCTTTTGTTAAGTTTTAGGTCTTTTATGGCGTTAGCAACTTCATCTATAGTTATAGGCTCATCCAAACTGCTTTTTTGATTCTGAGATAACTCAGGTAAGGTTATTTTTGAGAAGAAGGATTCAGCTTCTGTAGGATTAAATTCATTGTTTGTCTTGTATAAAGTTGCGAGATGTGAGTGAAATTTATGGACTATTTTAACTGGATTACAAGTGTAAACATTTTTTGATAATTTCAAACGTATTGGTTTGAAAGATTTGTTAGTTGAATTTAATGCCCGAGCCAAATATGTACCTGGTTTGTTTGTATTCATGTAGAAATTGTGTTTGGAGCGTTTGAGAGATTTATCAACTGACTCAGTGAGAAATAGATCGTATTCCAATCTAGATTTTTCCAGATGAGATTTTGTACTCTGGGATGGATTATCTTGAAATGATATGTAGGCTGCATTAAAATTGAGTTCTAGTTTTTTTGCTAGATTTTTGCGTTCCCGTTTAAATAGTGCCAATAGTCTTTGTATTGTACCACGCAAGACAGGCTTATGAGCTTCCCACAGTGTTATTGGGGAGATGTCTGTTGTATTATTAATTGATATGTATTCTTTTAAAGCTTGTTCAATGGCCATCTGATGTAGTGGGTGTTTGAGCATTATGTCCGGTAAGTACCACGTTGGGTCATGCGCTGTTGGCATGGCTGAGGCTATAGTAGTGTATACTGCATTATGGTCAGACCACGGAATCGGAATTATATCTGATGCAATAATTTCTGGTATCATTCCTATTGTTAGAAAAATATGATCTATTCTGGTGAAGGTTTGATGAGGGTGCGAGAAATAAGTGAATTTCTTTTTCATTGGGTTACTTTCTCTCCATGAATCTACCAGATTGTATTTGGAAAGAAGTTGAGAAAAAGGTAATCTAGAGGTTATTTTGGATGGTGTAAAAGGTGATTTATCTAGAAATGGGAGGAGGACCTGGTTCGAATCCCCACACATTATCACTGTTCCTATTTTGTGTGTATTAATCACTTGTAATATATGTGAGAGGAATGGTGTAGGTTGTTTGTTAGGAGCGTAGTAGGAAATCACCGTGATTGCTGTATCCATTATATAACCCATGAGTATCAGGTATCTACCTGCTGGGTCTTTAATTTCTGATGATAAGGTGAATGGTGTGGATCGGTGAAATGCAATTAGAGTTCCCCTTTGCTTGGTACAGGCAGAAGCCGTGTAAATTTGTTGATAAAAAGGAGAAATATATTTTGGAGTAGAATCTTTGGTGAAGTGTGTTTCTTGGAGGCATACTATGTGAGCCTTCTTGTTATGGAAAGTACGGAAGGCTTTGGTCCTTTTTTGAGGGACATTTATTCCCTGAACATTCAGGGAAAGTATATTCAGTGGTGCCATGGCAATAGATCAAATAGTTTTGACTTACTTTTTGTTATGCAGAGCTGACTGCGCAGATCAACCTGTGTGGACTGAAGAGATATATAGATAGAAAAGAAACCAGTGAATTCTGGAGTAAAGAGTAAACAAAAAACATATGAGATTAGCTGATACATTGTATAAATTATTTTTTGCAAGTAATCACAATTTACCCGTGAAGGAGAATAAATATCTCTCTCAGGGGAATAAGTGCCTTCGTCACACTCCCACATAATATGGTTGGGAGAATGAGGAGGGCTAATGGGGGTACACGGATCTTCCGCTTACAGGAGAGAAGTGCTATGTCAAAAGACTCAAAATGATGTTTCATTAATTGGAGTGCAGAATATAGTTTTTGTTGAAATGATTTATTCCAGGGTGGTTGTATATGGTTAGTCTTGCCCTAGGCTAAATAATTCAGTTAGAAAGGTACTGTTAATAACTTTGGTATTGATGAAGATAGTTTGAATTATTTTGGGATTTTAACCCTTTTAGAGTAAACAATTACATATTTTATTCATATGTAACTGTTTAGATATGTTAACCCATAAAATTGAGGTTGTATTGCTTCAGATTAGAATAAACAAAAACATAATTCTAGGAACTAGTTAGGTAATAATATATTTGTTTTAAGAAAAGAAAGAAAAAGCTTCCATTACTTCTGGATTATTGAACATATTTGTCCTAAAAAGTAATAAATCTATTGTTATTACCTGATAATATAGAACTGAACAAGAATTTCCTTATTTCACTTATATATTCTAAGGCTATATGAATCAGAAGTAATAAGAAATATAACTGGAATGTAACATGATCCCACACAGTGTGTGACTATCAGAATGCAGTTACATTCAGTTATAAATATAGGTTTTTTATAAAGAACCATCTCTTAGTATAATAAATGAAGAGATATCAGGAATTAGGATGTCAGTCCATTGAATCTTCTTGGTCCATGGATGATGTGGCATAACGGCCTCTTTTGTGAGAATGATGATTCCCATTTTGTTCTGAAATTTTCTGGGTGCTGCCTGAAGGTGAAGATGACGCCATTCTTCTGCGTGTGGGAGTGTTGCTGCTTGTGGGTTCTGTCAGATTTAATTTTAAAAGGGTTTGTTGTAGTTCATCTGCTGATCTGCTTCTGTAAATTGTACCTTGGTAGTTAAATCTGACTGAAAAGGGGAAGCCCCATTGATACATAATGTTGTGGCATTGCAGTTCCATTAGTTGGGGTTTCATGGATCGTCTTTTAGTAATAGTAAGTTGGGATAGGTCAGCAAAAATTTGATAATTGTGTCCTTGAAAATTAAGTTCCTTTTTTTCTCTTGCAGCAATTAGTATTTGTTCTTTCGTTCTGTAATAATGAAATTTTGTGATTATATCACGTGGGGGTCCATCTTTCTTTTTGGCTGTGAGGGCTCTGTGTACTCTGTCCAGTTCTAAACGTTCAATAGGGATATCTGGCTTTAGTTCTTGTAATAGAGCAGTAATAGTAGATTGCAGGTCTGTCACAGTTTCAGGTATTCCCCTTATGCGCAAGTTTGAACGTCTGGCTCTATTTTCGTAATCTTCGAGCTTAGTTTGAAGTATTAAATTCTCTTTTTTTAATTGTTCCAATTCTGTTATATTTTCTTGGGTTGTAATTTCAATTTCATCCATTTTTATTTCTAAGGCTGCGGTGCGGTTTCCCAGCTCTCTTATTTCTTTGGTTAGGCTTTTTGTTATTTGGTCTGAGGTTTGTTTTAAAGCCTTATGAAGCATCTTTTCAAATTGTAATAATATTACTGGGGATACTGAGGAGGCTTGTGGAGAAGTTTGTGAGAGGATTTGTTCTGTATCTGACTCAAATGGAGAGTCTTGCTGTGACATTTTCTGTCTGTGAGAGCGCCCTGATGCTGTATCTTGTGAGGTGACTGGAGCTGCTTCAGCTGCAGTGAGTGCCTGTGAGCTCTTTGTGAGGTGATTTTTATTTCTGCCACGGTTTCCTCCCAGTACCATATTTCCTGCCCAAACTTTCACAGTTTGTTCCCTGGGGCAAAAAGGTTCACATGGATACCTTTTGAGCCTGCAGGCTCCGCTTTGTCCTTCTCTTCTCTCCTCAGCGGTGTGGAGCTCTAACAATGCATGTCTGCTCCGCTAGGCTCCGCCTCCTGCCCCCCGAAAAACTTTTTTTCCAATAAATAATGATTTAAAAAGTTAAAAGTGATCATGTGTTTATTGCAATGCATCTTGGTCAGAATGAGAATAAAACACTTATTTACCTGGAAAACATATTGAAAAACAAATACCTTGTAAGGTTGCAATCATAACAAATTGCAAGAATATAGCAAAATAACTAATTGAACAAAGTGCAGGATAAATTGTGTTTGCATGTGTGTAGTACGTAAGTGAGTCTTGCAGTGAAAAAATCTAAACTATGCACACAAATTAGAAATGTACAGTCAATAAAACAAACAACAGTACACTATCATATCTTAACCACTTACCAACCGGCCCATAGCCGAATGACGGCTGCAGGGCGGTTGGATAACTCTGGGAGGGTGTACTATGACGTCCTCCCGGAGAAACGGTCCTGCACGCCCCCCCGGGCGCGTACACGGGAACATCCGTGTTCGCCGGGTCCACGGGACCCGGCGCAACACGGATCGCGGTAAACGGCCAATGACAGCGGCCCTTTACCATGTGATCACTCCGTCCAATGACGGAGCGATCACAAATGTCAACAAAGGCTGTGCTGCAGGGTCACACCGATGCAGCGTGAGAGGAGAGGAGAGCTTCACAGTGCCGAACAGTGAGTTTTTTTTATCAGCAGTGCCCCAACAGTGCCACAACAGTGCCCCAACAGTGCCACAACAGTGTCATCTGTGCCACAAGTGCCATCTGTGCCACATCTGTGCCACCTGTGCCACATCTGTGCCATCTGTACCCTCTGTGCCACCTCTGTGCCACCTCTGTGCCACCTCTGTGCCACCAGAGCCACACCAGTACCACCAGTGCACACCAGTGCCACACCAGTGCCACACCAGTGCTACTTGTGCCACACCAGTGCCACTTGTGCCCATCAGTGCCACCTGTGCCCATCAGTGCCACCTGTGCCCATCAGTGCCACCTGTGCTCATCTGCACCACTGCAGTACCACATCAGTGCCGCCTGTGCCCACCAGTGCCGCCTGTGCCCACCAGTGCCGCCTGAGCCCACCAGTGCCACCTCTGTGCCACTACAGTGCACACCAGTGCAACCAGAGCCACACCAGTGCCACTACAGTGCACACCAGTGCCACCTGTGCCCAACCAGTGCCACCTGTGCCCAACCAGTACCACCTGTGCCCATCAGTGCCACCTGTGCCCATCAGTGCCGCCAGTGCCCATCAGTGCCGCCAGTGCCACATCAGTGCCGCCTGTGCCCACCAGTGCCGCCTGTGCCCACCAGTGCCGCCTGTGCCCACCAGTGCCACCAGAGCCACTTCTGTGCCCACCAGAGCCACCTCTGTGCCCATCAGAGCAACACCAGTGCAGCCAGAGCCACACCAGTGCAGCCAGAGCCACACCAGTGCCACCTGTGCCCATCAGAGCCACCTGTGCCCATCAGAGCCACCTGTGCCCTTTAGAGCCACCTCTGTGCCCACCAGAGCCACCTTTGTGCCCACCAGAGCAACACCAGTGCAGCCAGAGCCACACCAGTGCAGCCAGAGCCACACCAGTGCCACCTGTGCCCATCAGTGCTCATCTGCGCCACATCAACCTCACCAGCTACCAGTATGGCAAAACAATTATTTACGGCCGAGGAGGCCTACCAGCGTCTCAGCATGACCGATGAGAGCAGCGGGGAGCTCTCTGAGTCTCTGTCTTATTCGGATCCGGCCTATGAACCCATGACAAGCAGCGGGTCCGATACAGAATCAGAAGAGGAACGTGTGCCCGTGAAAAGAAGGCGTTCTGGCGTGGAGCAGCAGCCTACTACCACCTCGAGAGCAGTGCCGTCCACCTCCAGGGCAGTGCCGTCCACCTCCAGGGCAGCGCCGTCCACCTCCAGGGCAGCGCCGTCCACCTCCAGGGCAGCGCCGTCCACCTCCAGCGCAGTGCCGTCCACCTCAAGGGCAGTGCCGTCCACCTCAAGCGAAGAGCCACTGCAACAAAGGCCAGGCACCAGTAGGGTGTCATCTCAGCCCCAAAGGGATAGAGGCCATGCCAGCCTACCCTATGCCCTTCAAAACCCCCTGTGGCTTCCCCCTAATTCCGGAGCAGCAAATATCCCCCCTTTTACCGCCCAGCCAGGTGTCCAGGTGAACACCGATAATTTTGTCATGCTCGATTTTTTTTATTTGATTTTCACCGAAGACTTTCTATCATCCATTGTGGCCCAGTGCAACCTTTACGCACAGCAGTACATCGTAAGCAACCCTGGCTCTAGTTATGCCCGTCCCTTTGAGTGGAGAGAGCTTACCATAGCAGAATTTAAAATTTTCTTAGGCCTAACTTTTACAATGGGTCTCACAAAAAAAACGAAATGTACTCATATTGGTCAACTAACCCCGTCCACCACATGCCACTCTTCTCTTCAAAAATGCCAAGATCAAGATACCTTATGATTTTGCGCTTCCTTCACTATAATGACAACACCCAGTGCCCTCCCCGAAATGACCCAGCATTTGACAAATTATTCAAACTTCGGCCACTCCTAAATTATTTCTCAGAAAAATTTCCCCAGCTATATACCCCCCGACCAGAATATTTCTGTTGATGAGTCCCTTGTAAAATTTACAGGCAGGCTTGGCATCAAACAGTTTATGTGATATAAAATAAATGATACACTATACAATTGCCCTCACCAATAGTGTGATCAAATAGCAGCGCTAAAAACTTAAAACAAATTATTAAAAAATTTTTTTTTTCAGTGATTGCTCAATGTGATACCTAAAAATAGCAATATGTGCCCAAAATAAATGAACCAAAAAGTGTTTCTAATAAACATCCATCGTGCAGTCCATTTGTGTAATAATCTAAAATTAGAAAGTTCAATATATAAAGTCCAAAAGATAAGTGATAACGTAGTGAAATAATGGTGACAATATCAAAAGTAGAGTAAAGCTAGAGATGAACACATGGAGACAGCTCTCAAACTGCTTGGTGCCTAGGTGATCGAGCCAAAAACTACAGCACTTAAGTACTGCGGGCATACCAAAATTTTGGTGGCTCGTTGCCCGAAACTAAGACGCAGAAGCAGAAGTGTGTATAAAGCAAACCAAATCAAACCACAGTGGTGAGCCTAATAACTCTTAAAAGCAGAGAGCATTTGCTTATATACTGCGGTTAACTATACGGAAATTGATTGGAGGTTATCACTTTGCCCCTACTGTGTGGGAAAAGCCTGCAAGCCGAACACGAGAGTGTAAGGCAAAAAAAGCTGGTGAGTTTGCTCGCTGAAGGGGAGTGGAAGTCACATTCACAGCGGTGTGGTGGAAGATATCATCACTGAAGATCATACTTTTGATATTGTCACCATTATTTCACTACGTTATCACTTATCTTTTGGACTTTATATATTGAACTTTCTAATTTTAGATTATTACACAAATGGACTGCACGATGGATATTTATTAGAAACACTTTTTGGTTCATTTATTTTGGGCACATATTGCTATTTTTAGGTATCACATTGAGCAATCACTAAAAAAAAATTTTTTAATAATTTGTTTTAGGTTTTTAGCGCTGCTATTTGATCACACTATTGGTGAGGGCAATTGTATAGTGTATCATTTATTTTATATCACATGAGTTTGTAATTTTAAGCAGCTGCTTAGAGTGAGGGGCTTATCCCATAAGCGCAGTGTTTGGCACACAGAAAGGGGCGGATCATCTGTGTACCTCATCAGCAATATATCAAACAGTTTATCCCCAGCAAAAGGGCCCGATATGGGGTTAAAATGTATAAACTTTGCGACCGAGCCACGGGGTACATTTACGCCTTCCGGGTGTACGAATGGAAGGACACCCAACTGCATCCCCCTGAATGTCCAGAATATATTGGAACCAGCGGCAAAGTTGTCTGGGAGCTCGTTTATCCACTGCTTGGAAAGGGGTACCACCTTTATGTGGATAATTTTTATACTAGCTTGCCCCTCTTCCGCAATCTTCACTGGAGGGACACCCCAGCATGTGGTACTGTAAGAACCAATAGAAAAGGCTTCCCGCACAAATTGGTCAATGAAAGGCTACGCCGAGGGGATACGGTGGCTTTGCGGAACCAGGAGCTATTGGCTGTCAAGTGGAGGGACAGACGAAACGTCCACATGCTGACAACAATCCACAATGACACCTACGTGGAAGTCCCAAGAAGAAACGGCCCAGTCCAGAAACCTGCTTGTATTTATGATTACAATTTATTTATGGGGGGAGTGGACTACAACGATCAGATGATTGAACCCTACCTTCCCACAAGAAAATCCCGTCACTGGTATAAAAAAGTGTCCATTTATTTTTTTCAGTTTGGCCATGTACAACACTTACGTAATTTACCAAGAATCTACTGAGACCCCCGTATCCTATCTGCAATACCAGGAACAAGTAATCTCCTCCCTTTTGTACCCTGAAAGCCCACCAGAAAATATTTGCTCTGATTCCGTGAGCAGACTCCACGAACGCCACTTTCCTGACAAAATCCCCCCCACGTGAAACAGGCCACAGACTTCAGAAAAAATGCCGGGTGTGCTCCAGAAGAGGAATTAGAAGAGACACCACGTATTATTGTCCCGATTGTCCTTCCCAACCAGGCCTCTGTATAAGTGAATGTTTCCGCCGTTACCATACCTCTCTACAATATTAGGGAAGTATGGTAAACGTAATTCTCATTTCCTGTAATTTTCCTCCACACCCCTTATGCCACTGCACTGAACCTGATTTACCTCAGCCTTCTCCGGAATCGACCCTGGCCTGTTATACGACCAAGCTTCTGCCTAACACTAAAACTGTACTTACCTCTGCTTTCTCCGGAACTGACCCTGGCCTGTTATACAACCAAGCTTCTGCCTAACGATAAACATACCTCTGCCTTCTCCGGAACTGACCCTGGCCTGTTATACGACCAAGCTTATGCCTAACGCTGATTTGTACCTACCTCTGCCTGCTCTGGAACTGACCCTGGACTGTTTGACCACGTTTTTTGCCTGCCTCTTGGACTGATCATTTACCCTGCTATGCTAGTGGGAACACAGGGGTCTCACATATGTGAGGGGCTCCAGAAATGTTTTTCTGGATGAAGAAGTCTAACTTTTTAGTTTTCTCATTCCCAGATTTAGGGTCTGGAGACTCGGAGGCTTCAAAGAGATTTGGGTGGGAGAAGCCTCTACCCCTGTCCCCATTCTTTCCTGGTCTGCTACTTGGACCATGTTCCTGCTTACTACCAGGACCAATATTTTGGCACTGCTGGCAATGTCTCTACGTGCACTGACCCTGGACTGTACAAGGACATTATCCCTGCCTGTACTATGGACAATATTCCTGCCCGCTGCCTGGACAATTCCATTCACTGTGGATGACCACGTCCCTGCCTGCTGCCTGGATCAGGGCTCTCCTCCTGTGGACAACTGCACTGCTAAAACTACAGGTAATCTTTTGTTTACCCTTTGCTCAGCAGAATGTATTTTAGGGTGTAATTCTTGGTATGTTCATGCTATGTGTTAGAAATATGAAGGGCCTTCAAAAATGTGATAGATTGTAAGGAAATTAGATGTGTAATTTATGCTCCTAGAACGCCTGAATGTGCTACTTCAATGTTGCGCCTCTGTATGTGGCCAGGTTGTGTAAAAGTCTCACACATTTGGTATCGCCATACTCGGAAGGAGTAGCAGAATATATTTTGGGGTGTCATTTTTGCTATGTACATGCTATGTGTCGGAAATATCTTAGAAATGGACAACTTTGTGTAAAAAAAATGCGTTTTCATTTTTTTTCCACATTTTCCACAAACTTCTGGAAAAAAATGAACCATTCAAAAGACTCATTATGCCTCATAGATTATACGTTGGGGTGTTTTCTTTCCAAAATGGGGTCACTTTGTGGTCGTTTCCATTGTCCTGGTGCTCCAGGGCCTTCAAAAGTGTAATAGGTGGTTGAGAGATTAGATGTGTAATTTATGCTCCTAGAACGCCTGAATGTGCTACTTCAATGTTGCGCCTCTGTATGTGGCCAGGTTGTGTAAAAGTCTCACACATGTGGTATCGCCATACTCGGAAGGAGTAGCAGAATATATTTTGGGGTGTCATTTTTGCTATGTACATGCTATGTGTCGGAAATATCTTAGAAATGGACAACTTTGTGTAAAAAAATGTGTTTTCATTTTTTTTCCACATTTTCCAAAAACTTCTGGAAAAAAATGAACCATTCAAAAGACTCATTATGCCTCATAGATTATACGTTGGGGTGTTTGCTTTCCAAAATGGGGTCACTTTGTGGGCGTTTCCATTGTCCTGGTGCTCCAGGGCCTTCAAAAGTGTAATAGGTGGTTGAGAGATTAGATGTGTAATTTATGCTCCTAGAACGCCTGAATGTGCTACTTCAATGTTGCGCCTCTTTATGTGGCCAGGTTGTGTAAAAGTCTCACACATGTGGTATCGCCATACTCGGAAGGAGTAGCAGAATATATTTTGGGGTGTCATTTTTGCTATGTACATGCTATGTGTCGGAAATATCTTAGAAATGGACAACTTTGTGTAAAAAAAATGCGTTTTCATTTTTTTTCCACATTTTCCAAAAACTTCTGGAAAAAAATGAACCATTCAAAAGACTCATTATGCCTCATAGATTATACGTTGGGGTGTTTGCTTTCCAAAATGGGGTCACTTTGTGGGTGTTTCCATTGTCCTGGTGCTCCAGGGCCTTCAAAAGTGTAATAGGTGGTTGAGAGATTAGATGTGTAATTTATGCTCCTAGAACGCCTGAATGTGCTACTTCAATGTTGTGCTTCTTTTTGTGGCCAGGTTGTGTAAAAGTCTCACACATGTGGTATCCCCATACTCAGGAGGAGTAGCAGAATATATTTTGGGGTGTCATTTGTGTAATGTACATGCCATGTGAGAGAAATAACATGTTGTGATGACAATTTGGTGTGAAAAAAAATAAAAATAAAAAAAATCTTCATTTTGCAAAGAATTGTGGGAAAAAATAACAACTTCAAAAAACTCACCATGCCTCTTACTAAATACCTTGGAATGTCTACTTTCCAAAAAGGGGTCGTTTTGTGGGTATTTGTACTTTCCTGGCTTGTTAGGGTCTCAAGAAATGAGATAGGCCTCAGTACATCAAGTGTGATCAGATGTGATCAATTTTCAGTGATTGGAACCATAGCTTGTAGACTCTATAACTTTCACACAGACTAAATAATATCCACTAATTTGGGTTATTTTTACCAAAGATATGTAGCAGTATAAATTTTGGCCCAAATTTATGAAGAAAAATTACTTATTTGCAAAATTTTATAATACAAATGAAGAAAAATGCATTTTTTTACAAAATTTTCGGTCTTTTTTCATTTATAGCACAGAAAATAAAAAACCCAGAGGTGATCAAATACCACCAAAAGAAAGCTCTATTTGTGTGAAAAAAAGGACGAAAATTTCATATGGGTACAGTGTTGCATGACTGAGTAATTGTCATTCAAAATGTGAGAGCACCAAAAGCTGAAAATTGGTCTGGTTAGGAAGGAGGTTTAAGTGCCCAGTTGTCAAGTGGTTAAAGAGGAGTTCCACCCAGGGGGGCCGTCAAAAAAAAAAAAATTAAAAGTCAGCAGCTACAAATACTGCAGCTGCTGACTTTTAATTGGACACTTACCTGTCCCTGGGTCCAGCGATGTGGGGGATCGAAGCCCCGCTCGTCCCCCCCCTCCGCTCGTCGGCGCCGGCATTTCAACTGTGGGCGCCGGGTTGTGGCTTCACAGCCTGGCACCCACTGCGCATGCGCGAGCTGCGCCGAGCGCCGTGATTGGCCGCTCAATCACTTGGGACCTGTAATGGGTCCCAGATGATTGACAGGAGGGAGGGAGCAGAGCGGAGCCCTTCCTGTGCCAAGGGGGAAGTGATGTCACCAGCCCAGGCAAAGGAACAGGCAGACTACGAGGGACCACCTAGCAACAGGCATTTAGAGGTAAGTGAAAAAAAAAATATCCAAATGTTTTTTTGTTTTTGTTTTTAGAATTTTTCCAGGTATTTTTGTTTTTTGGGTGGAACCCCACTTTAAGAAAGCATTACATCAACAACAGAATCCAGAGGCTGATCATTTAAAACAACAACAGGCAAGGTAGAGAAAGAAAGAGAAAGGTGATCAGGTTATGACTTCATGCATGTCATCTCATTTTAAAGATATTAACATAGTACTATTTAGAAGTGGCATCTTCTGGATTTCTTTGCAGCAAAGTCTTTGATCAAATCATTAAAATCCAGTTTACGTAGAAGGTCACTCTCAATTGACATCAGAGTGAGATGATTTAATTTCTGCTGTACAATTGTGGATCTTAGTCTATTTTTTACTAGTTTCAGTTTGGAGAAACTGCGCTCCCCACTTGCATTTGTGACTGGTAATGTCAGGTAAAGTCTGAGAGCGACATCCATGTTTGGGAAAATGGTCTGTAGTTTTCTTTTTTTAATGCACAAAAGAAGTTCCCTAGCAGATGATGGCTCATCATGGCAGATGAATTCTTTGAACTGGATGATTTCTTCACAAAATTCATTTTCAAGGTCAGTGTTGTATTTCTTCTGTAGATCTGCTGCTTTTTATGAAGATGTTCAGCAGATAGGGTAGATATGTTGTTCAGGAAACCAAAAGTGCTGTTGAGGTCATTATAGGACTGAAAACGGCGATCAAGTTCAGCCAGCAGCCTATCCATCACAACTAGAAACACACCAGATGAGAACCGTTCTCTTCCTGATAAGTGAACCTCAGGTGTTGCAGACTCACCCACATGAGTCTTGCGTTTTCTTTGTCTTTGTGTGTCTTGTTTGTATGTTGCTGAAACGGTGGGAGACATCGCTTTTGCTCGGTCTTCAAACACATCAAATTCATCTCTCAAACCAACAATATATTCCCGCAGTGACCTCACCAAATCAACAGCATTGCACAGGTCCAGATCCACAGTTTGAAGTGCAACACTTGTCCCATGAAAGCGTTGTAGAACATAATTCCACATAGTGCAAAGAAAAGCAGTCTCAAGCCTGTTCATTTTTTTATGCAGTGGCCAAGCATCATTTTGTGTTGTCGGGTTCTGATTGTTGTCTTCTGCAATGTTCATCAGGGACTCTTGAATATTGGAATAATTCCTGCACAGTGCCTTGGTGGCCTGTGCATGCGCAGCCCACCTGGTGTCAGATAGAGATTTTAGTGTCTCAATGCGGTGGTTTTCATTAGGCTGCAAACCTGCAGTTACCACTTTCCATCTAGCTGTGGATTTCGAGCAGAAGTTGAACAAAGTCTGAATGAAGTTAAAAAAATCGTCGGTCTCTGTGCAGCAGTTTACGCTATTAACTCCAGCCAGATTAAGCGTGTGCGCGGCGCACGGCACCCACTCTACTAGTGGATTAATTTCTTTGATGTGAGCTTGCAGCCCGTTGTATACTCCTGACTAGGGATGATCTTCGAGTTCGAGTCGAACTCATGTTCGACTCGAACATTGGCTTTTCGCAAGTTCGCCGAACAGCGAACAATTTGGAGTGTAAGCGGCAAATTCGAATGCCGCGGAACACCCTTTAAAAGTCTATGGGAGAAATCAAAAGTGCTAATTTTAAAGGCTTATATGCAAGTTATTGTCATAAAAAGTGTTTGGGGACCTGGGTCCTGCCCCAGGGGACATGGATCAATGCAAAAAAAAGTTTTAAAAACGGCCGTTTTTTCAGGAGCAGTGATTTTAATAATGCTTAAAGTCAAACAATAAAAGTGTAATATCCCTTTAAATTTCGTAGCTGGGGAGTGTCTATAGTATGCCTGTAAAGGGGCGCATGTTTCCCGTGTTTAGAACAGTCTGACAGCAAAATGACATTTCGAAGGAAAAAACACATTTAAAACTACCCGCGGCTATTGCATTGCTGACAATACACATAAAAGTTCATTGATAAAAACGGCATGGGAATTCCCCACAGGGAAACCCCGCACCAAAATTTAAAAAAAAAATGACGTGGGAGTCCCCCTAAATTCCATACAAGG
The DNA here is from genome assembly GCA_037953035.1 of Aquarana catesbeiana. Classification (NCBI taxonomy): domain Eukaryota; kingdom Metazoa; phylum Chordata; class Amphibia; order Anura; family Ranidae; genus Aquarana; species Aquarana catesbeiana. The sequence continues at coordinate 624,688 of JBBHAA010001420.1, read as the reverse complement.
CCCTTCAGGTCTGGTATGGATTTTAAGGGGAACCCCGCGCCAAAAAAAAAAAAAAACGGCGTGGGGTCCCCCCAAAAATCCATACCAGACCCTTATCCGAGCACGCAACCTGGCAGGCCGCAGGAAAAGAGGGGTGGACGAGAGTGCGGCCCCCCCCTCCTGAACCGTACCAGGCCACATGCCCTCAACATTGGGAGGGTGCTTTGGGGTAGCCCCCCAAAACACCTTGTCCCCATGTTGATGAGGACAAGGGCCTAATCCCCACAACTTTGACCGGTGGTTGTGGGGGTCTGCGGACGGGGGGCTTATCGGAATCTGGAAGCCCCCTTTAACAAGGGGACCCCCAGATCCCGGCCCCCCCCCTGTGTGAAATGGTAAGGGGGTACTTACCCCTACCATTTCACTAAAAAACTGTCAAAAATGTTAAAAATGACAAGAGACAGTTTTTGACAATTCCTTTATTTAAATGCTTCTTCTTTCTTCTATCTTCCTTCATCTTCTGGCTCTTCTGGTTCTTCCTCCGGCGTTCTCCTCCGCGGTGTCTTCTATCTTCTTCTCCTCGGGCCGCTCCGCACCCATGGCATGGAGGGAGGCTCCCGCTCTTCTCTTCATCTTCTTCTTCATCCTCTTCTCTTCTTCCTTCTTCTCTTCTTCTCTTCTTCATTTTTTTCTCCGAGGAGACTCCGTCACACAGTGGGAGCCTCCCTCCATGCCAGCATGGATGCGGAGAGGCCCGGAGAAGAAAATGAAGAAGAGAAGAAGGAAGAAGAGAAGATGAAGATGAAGAGAAGAGCGGGAGCCTCCCCCATGCCATGGGTGCGGAGCGGGCCGAGGAGAAGAAGATAGAAGACGCCGCGGAGGAGATGCTGGACGAGAATGCCGGAGGAAGAACCAGAATAGCCAGAAGAACCAGAAGAAGAAGATGAAGGAAGATAGAAGAAAGAAGAAGCATTTAAATAAAGGAATTGTCAAAAACTGTCTCATTTTTAACATTTTTGACAGTTTTTTAGTGAAATGGTAGGGGTAAGTACCCCCTTACCATTTCACACAGGGGGGGGGCCGCGATCTGGGGGTCCCCTTGTTAAAGGGGGCTTCCAGATTCCGATAAGCCCCCCGCCCGCAGACCCCCACAACCACCGGCCAGGGTTGTGGGGATGAGGCCCTTGTCCTCATCAACATGGGGACAAGGTGTTTTGGGGGGCTACCCCAAAGCACCCTCCCAATGTTGAGGGCATGTGGCCTGGTACGGTTCAGGAGGGGGGGGCGCACTCTCATCCCCCCCTCTTTTCCTGCGGCCTGCCAGGTTGCGTGCTCGGATAAGGGTCTGGTATGGATTTTTGGGGTGACCCCATGCCGTTTTTTGGGTTTTTTTGGAGCGGGGTTCCCCTTAAAATCCATACCAGACCTGAAGGGTCTGGTATGGAATTTAGGGGGAACCCCACGTCATTTTTTTTTTTTATTTTGGCCGGGGTTCCCCTTAATATCCATACCAGACCTGAAGGTTCGGGGTTGCCCTGTGGTTCGGGGTTGCCCTGTGGGGAATTCCCATGCCGTTTTTATCAATGAACTTCTATGTGTATTGTCGGCAATGCAATAGCCGCGGGTAGTTTTAAATGTGTTTTTTCCTTCGAAATGTCATTTTGCTGTCAGACTGTTCTAAACACGGGAAACATGCGCCCCTTTACAAGCATACTATAGACACCCCCCAGCTACGAAATTTCAAGGGATATTACACTTTTATTGTTTGACTTTAAGCATTATTAAAATCACTGCTCCTGAAAAAACGGCAGTTTTTAAAACTTTTTTTGCATTGATCCATGTCCCCTGGGACAGGACCCAGGTCCCCAAACACTTTTTATGACAATAACTTGCATATAAGCCTTTAAAATTAGCACTTTTGATTATTCACGTTCGTGCCCCATAGACTTTAACGGTGTTGGCGTGTTCGAACGAACTTTTTTCCTGTTCGCATGTTCTGGTGCGAACCGAACAGGGGGGTGTTCGGCTCATCCCTACTCCTGACATGTTTGCGGCATTATCATAGCACTGTCCACGGCAGTTACTGATATCTATGTCCATCTCATGTAAAACTGTGAACACTGCATCACAGAGTGCCTTCCCTGTGTGGCTAGATATAGGGAGAAATTTTAAGAATCGCTCTTCTACGAGGCCCTCTGGTGAAACATACCTTTTAATAAATGTAAGCTGATCAATGTGCGTCATGTCGGGAGTTGAATCAATGCAAATGGAAAAGTACTTTGTCACTTTCACTTCAGCAATGATTTCAGAAAGCACTCTATTGCTCATTAGCTCGATAAATTCGTCGCATGTTTTTAATGAAAGATATGAGGGAGTTCCTACCCCAGCATTGCCATATATCTGTATGTGTGATTTCAAGAATGGGTCGAATTCACTGATCAGTTCCAGGATTCCCATGTAATTCCCATTGTCAGCTCGACCAAATATTTCAATGGAGCCTCGGAAAGCCAATCCCCGCTCTGACAGAAATTTTACAACTGCAACCACTCTTTGCAAAACTTCACTCCAATAATTGCATTGCGACTCGAACTGCTTTTTAAGCTGAGAATCTATAACTCCGTCAGCTGCTGCTCTGTTGATGTAATTAAACATAGCCTTTCTATGACTGTCACTATTCTCGTGCCCGGCAATGCGTCTGGTAGCATGTATCCAGTCATTATAGCCAGACTCAAAGAGGGATTGACCATCACCATCGCCAAAAAGGCGGCAAGCAAAACAAAACACACAACCGGTGGATGGTGAGTACAGCAACCATTCTCTGGGCAAGTACTCACCATTCAAATGCTTGCGTTTGAAATGAGTTTTAGAAAACAGTCTCTTCTGATGTTTGTAGTGGCGTTCAGAAGCCTTGACATTAGCATCCTTATTTTGAACGGACTCCGGACCTTTTCGCGCCCAATAAGCACGCACGCTTTCATCAATTTTACCCCAGCGAGTAGGATCAGTGGATAAAGAATCTGTAGTTGGACATTGTTCGGTCACTGTTTCTGACTGAAGAGATGATTCATTGATGGGCTGCCCTGCTCATGAATTCACATCGTCTCCAACTGTTTCTTCCAGCGGGTTCGGGTTGTTGTCCTCTGGATTCTCCGCTTGCACATCAGGCTGTGGTGTCATGGGTGTAAAAAATCCAGTAATCCTTTTCATTTTACTGGGAACTTCCTTTTTGCGTTGCTGTCGTTCATTCTTTAGTTTTCTTTTAAGCGCGCCACTCTGATACCGTTTGTCCGCCATTACACCACTGTCTAATGCAGACAGGTTTTCTCAACGGCAGAAAACGAGGCACTACACGTAACTACACGTAACTGCCAATAACCAATCAGAAAACCTCAAGATAGAGAGAAAAGGAACAATTCTATATAGTTCTTAAATAGTCCCAAATATTATGTATAAGAACAGTCAATAGGATTGCTCTGATGGCTGTAACCTGGAGAGCGAAGCACAGCTCTATAAAACAGAAATAGAAAAGGACAAGGTGCGCCAGACTCAATATTAAAGAACTTCTGTTAAATTGGACAAGACAAAACAGCCAAATAACTACTCACAAAAGTAGATAATATATAAGCGTGTAAGTGGGGGATACTACTGTACTGGTATTCGTCCTGGGACCACGATGTAAGCGATCGTTCTGAGGCACCGCTGGAAGATGATGAGAAGCGGTGGTGGCTAAGATTGCTCTGATGGCTGCAACCTGGAGAGCGAAGCATAGCTCTATAAAACAGGAATAGAAAAGGACAAGGTGCGCCAGACTCACTTGACAATTGGGCACTTAAACCCCCCTCCTGCCCAGACCAATTTTCAGCTTTCAGAGCTCTCACATTTTGAATGACAATTACTCATGAGAGCCTCTTGAGCCCATCGGGAGAGAGAGCCCTGACTGATGGGGGCATGACCAGGGAGGAGTTGCAGTAAAGTTGTTATAACTCAGGATTGGTACAAAAGGGGAAAAGGGTTGGGCCTGAGCTCAGGAGTTTGGCACCCCAGGGGATTATGGTCCTTTTCGGACGGAAGCATGGAAGAGCTCGGACCTGACCCTGCGGCTCCAGCTATGGACACGGATCACCTCCTGGCTAAGGTCCGTGAGCTGGCCCTCAAGGGTCAGGCTGACTGGCTCTTTGCCCTCTTATCCCCTGGGGTGCCCTCTCCTGCCCCTTCCCCTGTTCCTCCTCCTGAGTCAGATGGACGCAGGGCCCGCAGACGCGCCCGTCCACCTTCTCGTTTTAGCCCTAGTCCCTCTGCGGCCTCTCACTGCTCCCCCCCTCCTCCCCCCATCCATCCCTCTCCGGTGCGGGTTCCCAGGGCTCCAGCAGCAAGGAAGCGGGGGTCGGCCGCCCGCTCTCGGCGTGCCCCCCCTCGTCGGTCACCTTCCCCGGCCATCCGGAGTAACGTGCGGCCCCCCCCTCGGTGTCCCCGTTCACGTAGCCCCCGCTCAGCAGCACCCCCCTCGTCCCCCTCCCCTTCCCTGTGCATGGCGCGAGGCCTGGATGGAGCTGGAGCGCTCCAGCCCACGGCCTCGAGCCGTTTGGTACCTGCTCCCGCCCCTGCTAGCAGCGGGGGGGTGGCGGGTGTGCGGCCGCTCCGCTCCTCGGCCAGGCTGTCCTCTCGCAGGGCGGCTGGAGGGGGCCGGAGCTGTTCGCCTGCTCCGGCGGCGGCTTTCGTTCCCTCGGGCGGCGGCGACTCGATTTCATACCGGCTCCCCCTAGCGGCCAGTTCGCTCCCTGCGCTTAGACAGGCGGGAGAATTCGAACTGGCAGTGCACAGCTACAGCAATGCATGTGCCCAGCACCCCTCTGCGCCCGGCTGGGCGGGGGGTGATGGTGGGGGCATTCGCAGGGGAGCATATGGGTGCGGGCTGCCCCATCCTGCGCCCTCCAGGGCGGGGTCGCAGCCGGCTCAGGATTCCCATGGCCAGGGCGCCCTACAACATGTGGCCCTTTCAGCACCCGGCTGGGTGGGGGGTAATTCGTCCCGGGATGGAAATCGTGCAAACATGGCCAGGTCGCAGGGTCCCCCGGCGCCTTCATGGGCGGGGCCCTCAGCGACTTCTGGGCCATCGGGAGCGGGCTTTTCGCAGGGCAGGACTCCCATTGCACCCGGACGGGTGGGGGACAGGTCCCAGATCCGGGCCGCGCCATGTCATCTAGCATCCCGGATGGGATGTGCCCCCCCTGCGCCTGGCAGGGCGGGTGCGGGTTTATCTGCCCTCACGGATGCCATCCCCCCCGTGCTCTCGGACGCCCTCCAGCGCCCGGTTGGGCGGAGGGCTCGCGGATTCCCCCCCTCCAGTCTCCGGGGTTTAACCCCTCCTACGGGGTCAACATGGCGGGTAACGCCAGTCTCCCTGCGCCCAGCTGGGCGGGAGATTCCGGATCCGGGCTGGCGGCAGCTTCCGCCCCGGATCAGCCGGTCAGAATCCAGAGACACTCCTGTACTTGCACAGTCACTGCCCTCGGCCAGGGGGACCCTTCAGTGTCCGTGGCGGGATCCCCGCCTTTGGATCTATCAGTCGGCCGAGACGGCCCGAACATACACGGCCCCGTTGCTCCTCTCGGTGCTGGCCGTTCCAGCCTGCAGTCTCCTGGAGTCGCATGGGACACCGCCTCGCCCGTTGATCGTCCATCAGTGATGCCCCCGAGGATCAATGAGTATGATTGTGAATTGATTTGGGGGAGGTCTGTTGATGATTCCGTATCGGGCCCCGAAGACCGTATAGTGTCGGTGGTCAGGTCGGTTCTTTCTAGTATGGGTGTTTCAGGCGCGGCGGCAAATCTTTCCCCTCCTTCCGGAGGGGCCTTGTGGGCTGTAGCCCCCACGGGCGCCCACATACCGGAGGAGACGAAGGAAAGAATTTGGCGTCGGGATTTCGTTGATTTCCTCGCTCTAGTTCCATCGGACAGGGAAACGGTCGACAAATCCCGTCGGGTAGACGTCGCTACGCAGAGCGATAAAGTCAAGCAGCTTCCTAGAACATTTAGGAACTGGCTGCAAGGTTTTTGTGCCTACGCGGGTGTGCTCTGTGAGCGTTACCCAGAGTTGGCGACCTCCTTGTTCTGCTACCTGGACCTTATCTGGGGAGCGTACAAGGTTTATGGGGGTCAATGCTGGTTCCAGTATGACACCCAGTTTAGACAGAAGATGGCGGCGCGCAAGGAGCTTCGTTTCGACTGTCAGGATGGTAGCCTATGGCTGTTGCTAATGTGCCCTCATAGGCCGGCGTCCTTTCAGTCCGCGGTCGGCGCTCCTCAATCCGGAGCGTCGACCGCCTCCAAAAAAGGTGTCTGTTGGCTTTTCAACGAAAGCCACTGTAAGTGGTACTCCGCCTGTCGCTTCAGGCATGAGTGCTCTAGCTGTGGGGGCGCTCACCCCTCCAGCCGGTGCTTCAGGAAGGGTAAACAGACATTTTCCAGAGCGGGAGCCAAGACCGACCTTCCTAAGCCGGAGGACGCCGGTGAACGTCCTAGAGATGTCGCCCTGGCTAGACCGGTACCCCCTTCGTAGGGAGGCCCTGATCCTAAAGGATGGCCTGGATCGAGGTTTTTGGATACCGTTTTCCCCATCGAACGCGCCTACCATGTCGGCTAATTTAAAATCGGCTGTTGAATTTGAATCAGTAGTGGCCGAGAAAATCCAGAAAGAGCTGGAACTGGGGCGCATGGCGGGCTCCTTCGATCTTCCCCCATTTCACAACCTGCGGGTGTCCCCACTGGGCGTGGTCCCCAAAAAGGCGAGTGGTAAATTTCGTTTAATTCATCACTTATCTTACCCTTCCGGCTCCTCTGTCAACGACGGAATTGATCGCGAGGAATCGCGGGTGCATTATGCGTCGTTTGATAAGGCTCTTCACCTCGTCAGGGCAGCAGGGCGTTCCGCTCTTTTGGCAAAAGCGGACATTGAATCCGCTTTTCGCCTTCTCCCGGTCCACCCGGATTGTTTCCACCTCCTGGGTTGCTACTTTCAGGGAAGCTATTTCTTCGATATGTGCCTGCCTATGGGTTGCGCCATCTCGTGTTACTTCTTCGAGTTATTTAGTAGCTTCCTTGAGTGGGTGGTCGCCCGGGAGGCCGGATCTCAGTCCATGCTGCACTACTTGGATGATTTCCTTTTTGTGGGTCCCTCGGACAGTGGGCAGTGTCAATGCTTGCTCTCTGTTTTTCAAGATATTTGTCGGCGTTTCACTGTTCCATTGTCCGTGGACAAAACCGAGGGTCCGGTAACGGTACTATCCTTTTTGGGTATTGAGATTGACACAGTGGCCATGGTCTTTCGCCTGCCGAGGGAGAAGCTGACCAGGCTTTTATCCTTGGTTCGTTTGGCGAAAGGGTCCAAAAAACTTCAGCTGAAACAGCTACAATCTCTGCTGGGGCACCTAGTATTTGCGTGCAGGGTCATACGCATGGGGAGGGCTTTCTGCAGGCGATTGTCTTGGGCCACGAAGGGCGTTACGGCCCCGCACCACCACGTTCGGATCACCAAGCCCATGCGGGCGGATTTGGACATTTGGCTAACTTTTTTGCAATCCTACAACGGACAGTCTTGTTGGTTGCGGGAGGAGGTACCGAACTCACAGCTGGAGTTGTACACTGATGCGGCAGGCTCCTGTGGTTTCGGTGCCTTCTTTCGGGGGGAGTGGTCTGCGGAATGTTGGCCGGCCTTATGGGCCCGCATGGATTTATTGCGCAATCTCACCCTTTGGAGCTTTTCCCGATCATTGTAGCGGTGGAGCTCTGGGGTGAACAGTTGCGCAATCGTCAGGTGATCTTTTGGTCAGACAATATGAGCGTAGTGCAGGTAGTGAACAAGCAATCGGCCAGTTCCCCCCCGGTCGTATCACTGTTGCGTTTTTTGGTTTTAAAATGTTTGCAATTTAACATTTATATTAGGGCAAAACACGTTCCGGGAGTTTCAAATGACATTGCCGATGCTCTTTCCCGCCAACAGTACCCCCGTTTTCGTTCCCTGGCTCCGTCGGCTTCGCTGGAGGGCCTCCCCTGTCCGGCCCACTTATGGAACCTCGTTTCCGGGGATTGTTAGAACTGCTTCGGTCGTCGCTTTCTCCGAGGACGTGGGCGTCGTATTGTTGGGTCTGGCACGAGTGGTCACAAGCGTCGGGCGGTGAGTTCTCTATTTCATCTCCGGATGATAGACGTTTGATCCTATTTGCTTACCTGGTCCAGTTACAGGATAAGGGAGTGTCGGGTTCCACTGTCTCTTCGGCCATGTCCGCCTTATCCTTTTGGTTTCAGCTTCTGGGGTGGGGGGATGTCACAAAAGCCTTTCCAGTGCGTCGGATATTGAGGGGCTGGAAACGCATCACTCATCTGCCTGATTCCAGGCGCCCCATTTCTTTACAGATTTTATCGGATGTTTTGGCTATGTTGCCAGAGGTGTGCTCATCCGAGTTTGAGATTTTGCTGTTCCGAGTAGCTTTCTCATGGGCGTTTTTTGGGGCTTTTCGCATCGGGGAATTAGTTGCAAAATCCAGGTCTTCCACTGGGGGTATTCGATCGGAGGATGTCGTCCTGTTGGAGCGCAGTGTCACCATTTTATTGCGCTCCTCGAAGACTGACAGCCTTGGCAGGGGCCGCCGAGTGGTGCTGCACCACTGTGGCGGCCCATTCTGTCCTGTGTCTCTGGCCGTTCCTTTTCTTTCCGCGCGCCCCCCATCTCCCACTTTTTTCGTGCACGCTGACTCCTCCTCTTTGAGTCGCTTCCAATTTTTAAAAGTTTTTCGTTTTTGCCTCGAGGCTTTAGGCTTACCAGCGGGCGATTTTTCAACTCACTCATTTCGCATAGGCGCTGCCACCGCCGCTTCTGGCTTAGGGTTTTCCGATACGGAACTTCAGCGGCTGGGTAGATGGGAGTCGTCTCGTTTTTCGCTGTATGTTCGCCCTCACCTTTTGTGTTAATTTCAGGTTTTCCCCCGACTCAAGTTTGGATTTTGGGTGATTCCTTTGTCTTCTGGGCGGCTCGTCGTGCAGAGATCCGGAACTATGGGAGAAATTTGGGACTCTCTTCGACCGTGGCAAGGATTCGCTGGCTGGGCCTGCGCGGGCTGCGTTGGCATCAGGTACTGTGGGAATGTTTGCACCTCCGTACCCGCGTGTCCGGTCACATTGTCCTGGTGGTTCACGCCGGCGGGAATGACGTAGGTTACACCCGGTCCGTGGATCTCATTGCTGCAATAAAAGGTGATATTGCTCAATGCCTTGCAATGTTTACCAGTGTGACTTTTGTATGGTCAGAGATTGTCCCTCGTTCTATTTGGGCTAGAGAAGTTCCTGGACCCTGTTTAGAAAATTTTCGGAGGAAGGTCAACGCCCAGGTGTCCAAATTTGTTCGGAGGATCGGGGGGGTCGTTGTCCGTCACAAAGATTTGGAGGGAAACAACAATGATTTGTTGAGGAGGGATGGTGTTCACCTCAACGACATTGGCATGGATATATTTAACCTGGGACTTCAGAGGGGGGTGGAACAGGCGCTGGCTGCGGTGGGGCGCCCGTCAGTGGATCACTGACTGGCTGGTGGCGGTTTTGGTAACCTTGCCAGCAAATATGGAACCCCTTTGATGCCCGGATGGTAATTGGGAGATTGACGGCCGGTCCGGCACTGATGGTAAGGACAGGCCCCTCCTTCATCTCCCTTTTACATTGGTAGTTGAGTGCTCACAGTACAACTGTGACTGGCACGGTCCTAAAGGTTAATGTTAAGGTTAATGTTAATGTTGTTTTAAATAAAGCTGTGGCCTTGCCCTTTCCAACGTTATTGGTTGTATGTGTGGTTCTTATTGGTTGAGAAGAAGGGGTAAGGTATGACAAGTGATGGTTGGGACCTGGGCTTATTGCACCTCAGCAGTCATGAGAGCCTCTTGAGCCCATCGGGAGAGAGAGCCCTGACTGATGGGGGCATGACCAGGGAGGAGTTGCAGTAAAGTTGTTATAACTCAGGATTGGTACAAAAGGGGAAAAGGGTTGGGCCTGAGCTCAGGAGTTTGGCACCCCAGGGGATTATGGTCCTTTTCGGACGGAAGCATGGAAGAGCTGCCCACCCTCCCGCCCTAATTTTGATGGTATGTCACAGCGTGTTGCGGTTTTGGTAACCTTGCCAGCAAATATGGAACCCCTTTGATGCCCGGATGGTAATTGGGAGATTGACGGCCGGTCCGGCACTGATGGTAAGGACAGGCCCCTCCTTCATCTCCCTTTTACATTGGTAGTTGAGTGCTCACAGTACAACTGTGACTGGCACGGTCCTAAAGGTTAATGTTAAGGTTAATGTTAATGTTGTTTTAAATAAAGCTGTGGCCTTGCCCTTTCCAACGTTATTGGTTGTATGTGTGGTTCTTATTGGTTGAGAAGAAGGGGTAAGGTATGACAAGTGATGGTTGGGACCTGGGCTTATTGCACCTCAGCAGTCATGTAATGTCATGTCATGTAATACTGTACCCAAATGAATTTTTTGTCCTTTTTTTTCATACAAATAGAGCTTTCTTTTGGTGGTATTTGATCACCCCTGGGTTTTTTAATTTATGTGCTATAAATGAAAAAAGACCAAAATTTTGAAAAAAAATGAATTTTTCTTAGTTTCTGTGACAAAATTTTGCAAATTATTATTTTTTTTCATAAATTTTGTCCACAATTTATACTGCTACATATCTTTGGTAAAAATAACCCAAATTAGTGGATATTATTTGGTCTTTGTGAAAGTTAGAGAGTCTACAAGCTGTGGTGCAAATCATAAAAAATTGATCACACCTGAAGTACTGACGGCCTATCTCATCTCTTGCAACCCGAACAAGCCAGGAAAGTACAAATACCCCCCAAATGACCCTTTTTTGAAAGAAGACATTCCAAGGTATTTAGTAAGATGCATGGTGAGGTTTTTGATGTTGTCATTTTTTCCCACAATTCTTTGCAAAATTATTATTTTTTTCACAAAATTGTCATTGTAATAGGTTATTTCTGTCACATGGCATGTGTATAACACAAATGACACCCCAAAATACATTCTACTACTCCTCCTGAGTATTACGATACCACATGTGTGGGACTTTTTCACATCCTGGCCACATAGAGAGGCCCAACATGCAGGGAGCACCATTACGTGTTCTAGGAGCATAAATTACACATCTAACTTGTTGACTACCTATTACACTTTTGAAGGCCCTGGAGCACCAGGACAATGACATGTGACACTGACGTGGCACTGATGACAGATGGCACTAATATGTGGCACTGATGACACCTGACAGTGATGACAGATGACACTAATATGTGGCACTGATGACAGATGGCGCTAATACGTGGCACTGATGACACCTGACAGTGATGACAGATGACACTAATATGTGGCACTGATGACAGATGGCACTAATATGTGGCACTGATGACAGATGGCACTAATACGTGGCACTGATGACACGTGACACTGACAGGTGGCACTGGGGACAGGTGGCACTGATGACACGTGACACTGACAGGTGGCACTAGGGACAGGTGGCACTGATGACAGATGGCACTGATGACACGTGACACACTGACAGGTGGCACTGGGGACAGGTGGCACTGATGACACGTGACACTGGGGACAGGTGGCACCGATGACAGATGGCACTAATACGTGGCACTGATGACACGTGACACTGACAGGTGGCACTGGGGACAGGTGGCACTGATGACACGTGACACTGACAGGTGGCACTGGGGACAGGTGGCACTGATGACAGATGGCACTGATGACATGTGACACATTGACAGGTGGCACTGGGGACAGGTGGCACTGATGACACGTGACACTGGTGACAGGTGGCACTGATGACAGATGGCACTGATACGTGGCACTGATGACACGTGACACTGACAGGTGGCACTGGGGACAGGTGGCACTGGTGACAGATGGCACTGATACGAGCCACTGATGACACGTGACACACTGACAGGTGGCACTGGGGACAGGTGGCACTGATGACAGATGGCACTGATGACACGTGTCACTGAAAGGTGGCACTGATGAAAGATGGCACTGATAAAACTGACAGGTGGCACTGGGGCAGGTGGCACTTGAGGCAGGTGGCAATGATAGGTGGCACTGGGGACAGATGGCACTGATAAAACTGACAGGTGGCACTGGGGCAGGTGGCACTTGAGGCAGGTGGCAATGATAGGTGGCACTGGGGACAGATGGCACTGATGACACTGACAGGTGGCACTGGGGACATTTGGCACTGATAGGTGGCACTGGGGAGTCGGGACAGATGGCACTATGTTGTGTAGTGTTGTGTAACTGTAATCATCCATAACACCAGTGTGAGTGTTCACTCACCGCTGCAGCAGGAAGCTCTCCCTCCTCACACGCTGTCTGTGTGAGGAGGGAGAGCCGGCAATGACAGATGATCTCATATGAGATCACCTCTCATTGGACGAGTGCTAAATGGCCGCTGTGATTGGCCATTTAGCACTATCTGTGATTGGCTGTGTCCAAGGGACACGGCCAACACAGAACTTCCCCGATGCGCGCCCACGGCGGCACGCAGAGGAGAAGTACACAGGAGGACGTCCAGGGACGCCCGCCCGGGAATGGGCGTCCGCGCTGTAGCCGTCTTTCGGCTATAGCGCGGGTGCCGCGGGGCCCCCTATTGGGCGGGGCCCATGGGCTTGAGCCCACTCAAGCCCTATTATAAGTCCGGCCCTGAGTGTAGTGGTCAGTATAGGAATCAGGTAGGTCAGTCTAGTGGTCAGTATAGGAATCAGGTAGGTCAGTGTAGTGATCAGTATAGGAATCAGTTAGGCCAGTGTAAGGGGCAGTGTAGGAATCAGGTAGGTCAGGGTAGTGGACAGGTAGGTCAGTGATTCTGTATAGTGGCCAGTATAGGAATCAGGTAGGCCAGTGTAGTGATCAGTATAGAAATCAGGTAGGCCAGTGTAAGGGGCAGTGTAGGAATCAGGTAGGTCAGGGTAGTGGACAGGTAAGTCAGTGATTCTGTGTAGTGGCCAGTATATGAATCAAGTAGGTTAGTGTAGTGGTCAGTGTAGGAATCAGGTAGGTTAGTGAAGTGTTCAGTGTTGGAATCAGGCTGGTCAGTACTATTGTAGGAAGGGACTAAAGAGTGCTAAAAGTCCGCAGGTTAGGTAGCGCAAATTACGTGCCTTGCCCCGGGCACTGACAACCCATGCTACGTCACTGGTCATGGCATCAGAAAAAAGAGGCTTTCCACACAGCAGAAGACCGGGGAGCAAGATACAGCCCTGAGTACAGTAAGTCTTTAAAATGTGTTTCTTCTAGAGCAGTGGTATCCAAACTGTGGCCCTTTGCTTGCTTTTTTTCCGGCCCTAGGGAATTTTTTCTCCCACTATCAGCAACAGTGAGGCATAGTTCCTGCTACTGATACTGACAATGGGGCTCTAGTCCGTTCACTGACACCCACAGATGGGGCACTATTTCTCCCATTGATACAAATGATAGGAAACTATTCCTTCCACTGATACCAATGATGGGACACTATTCCTCCCATTGATACCAATAATAGGGCAGTATTCCTTCCACTGATACCAATAATGGGACAGTATTCCTCCCACTGATACCAATAATGGGACATTATTCCTCTCACTGACACCCCAAGATGGGGTACTATTCCTCCCACTGACACCAATGATGGGGTACTATTCTTCCCACTGAAACCAATGATGGGGCGCTATTCCTTCCATTGCCACCAATGATTGGGCACTATTCCTCCAACTGACACCAATGATAGGGCACTATTCCTCCCACTGACACCAATGATAGGGCACTGTTCCTTCCATTGATGTCAAAGATGGGGCACTAGTACTGTACACCACCACAGTGACAATGTCAGACTAATGTCTTGCTGGATAACCATACAAGTGATGGGTTCGATGCATCAGAGAAAGCCCTTTGGCTCTTATTTAGGCAAGTTGTCAGGCAGTCTGAATTTGTCCTGTGTCCAATGGCCCTCTACTGGCTCAGAATGCCTTTCCAGAGACTTACTTCTGTGGTGAGAACTGCATAATTGTGAGGTAGGAATAACCTGCCCAGGGTTAACACTGGAGATTGCAGCCACCACAACAGGGGTGAGACAAAGTTCCCTGTCCAGGAAAACAGTAAGCTATCTTATCTGGACAAGATCTTTAGTTGAAGGGCTCTGAAGTGGAACTGGGCAAAGAACTGCCTTAAGAAATGAGACCAGCCAGATTCTAGACCTCAGCACCCAGGCCCCAGCAGCCAGGGCCCAGCCCCCAGCAGCCAGGGCCCAGCCCCCAGCAGCCAGGGCCAAGGAGCCAGGGCCCAGGACCAGCAGCCAGGGCCCAGGACCAGCAGCCAGGGCCCAGCAGTCAGACCCCAGGATCAGCAGCCCAGCCCCAGAAGCCAGGCCCCAAGACCAGCAGCCAGGAATCAGGACCAGCAGCCAGCCCCAGAAGGAGCAGCAGCCAGCCCCAGTATACATTAAGGTAAGTGAAGTCTTCTAGGGCTGGGCCTGGGCATCAAATATTAATATAATGTTGTTTATTTTTACTATTGTTCAGTGACACACTATTGTAATCTCTCAGGAGGGGACTCTTTTTATCAGAGACTCTCCAATGGTCACAGAGAGGGCCTCTGTTAGATCGACCCACCTCCAGGATCCATTAGACCCCATTGTAGTCTCTAATGGGGCCTGGTGATTGCTCTTTCTAACAGTGGCCCTCCTTGTGTCACTGTTCATCAGAGAGACCCCCCTCCAGGTCTCATTAGAGTATTCTGCTTCTCTTCCTGTATTTGCTTTCTGTTAAGAGATCGTGGGAGGATCCCAGGGTAACAAGGACTCCTTAGGGGAGGGGAGGAGTTAGTAAGATGACCACGCCCATGTGGGAGCACCAGAAATATTTCTGCACCCAGGCGCCTGTGACCCTAGGATCGGCCCTGGCTGACACCACTAAGGGACCATCCACCTTGTTACCGGAGACTACAGTGAGTAAGCTGGAGCCAGTACCAGAGCAGTCTTCTCACCAGCCAGGGACGGTGAAGAAGTGGGAAAGCTTCAGCAGGTGCCAAGCCAGGGGCCCAGCAGGATAGCAGGGGTGATACTTGAGGAGCATCAGTAGTGCCAAGCCAGGGGCCCAGCAGGATAGCGGGGATGACACTTGTGGAGTATACATCGTGTTAGCTATGGAAGAGCTCAGGAGATTCAATGGCGATTGGATCTGGGAGTCTAGTGAGAGACTGGGAGCTCAGTGAGTGAAGATCTACAGTGAGCGACTGTAGTGTGAGAGAAGAACCATTCTGTGTTGCCAATAGTTAAGTACAACTATCGTTAGTGACTGTTACAGGATTTGAAGCCATAGGAGACAGCGGTCCTATCTATACAGAAGTGGTATCCGGCTAGAGGCCTTCCACTGTATAGCTGTCTACCTATGGAAGTTTCGGAGTCTGCCACTTATCATTGCATCTACTTAAGGGTGTCCTGGCCCTAATCCTCTCTCCCACAGTTCTGTTAAGAGACAATAAATCCCTTTTGCATTCAAAAAGTGTCTGGCTCTCCCTAACTCTTGGGGTAAATTGTACTGACCTTGTCGTGACCAGAGACTTTTGATGCTCAGATGACGTTTAGCAGAATTGGTATAAAATGGTCAAAGGGATGAGACCCCAAAATGGAAGCAATGTGTGGTTAGCAGAGGTGCCCATTAAATAAAAAGGTTTTAAAAATAATAGAATCTGATCATTGTATGCACCCCTGTCAGTGCTGAATGGTTAGTTCCATCCCTGTAAACTGGTACGACTGGAAGAGAGCTTGTTCTTTAGAAAAACAACAGATTTGCTGGCTGGATCACCTGATGAAAGATGAAGAAAGAAAGCCTAAAAAAGAAAACAAATGCAGCCATCACATCTATGAATTGGTAAGCTGCAATATAATAAATGTTTGCTTTTGTGTGTTAAAACTGTGTGAAGAACCTGATATATGTAAAATCGATCGGTTCCGCACTTGCTGATATTACCAGTCAGTATGAGAGCTCCGGCCTGTCCACATTATCAGTCCTCCTTCCGCTCTAATCTGGAAGAAAGAGACCCGGCTGGGGAACAGAGCAAGGCCCGCGGATTGTTTGGGTCTCGGACGTGTTTATATCCAACACTGAGAGGTACGGGGTGGGGGAGGGGAGGGAGGACCGGGCCCTGTGCAGATAAGGAGAAGGCAAATGTATCCGGTCCTCACCACAGGAAATAAGAATGACAATGAAAGAAAACAATGACTGTGAACGAGGAGAAGGCTGTATGTCACATGGATATGTTTTTATTGAAGGCTCATAGGAAAAAGGTCCCTTGTTACCAATACACACTGATTTCCAATACAGATATTAGCACCCCCTCTAATTAAATACCCAAATGCCCATTTTATTGATCTAATGCCACAGTCACATGACCATCCTTCTCTCTCCTTCTGTTTACTTCCTGGGGTCCTTCTTTGGATGCCCACATCACTGCCTGTGTGGTGTCCACACCTCCTGTTGGTGGGGTGACACTTCCATTGGTCGGATCCTCTCTCCAGAGACAGGAGAACTCACGGGGGAGGTGAGGAGAGCGGTGCCCAAGAAGATAATGAGCGGGACAAATGTCTGGAGCACAGGGTGGGAAATGCGCTTGGCTCATAGAGGAAGCTGTGACTTTGATCCGTTACTCTGCAGGACGGCTTAGGAAGAGATGTTCAGAATCCAGGCTGAGGAGTAAAGTAACTGAGGCCCAATGTACTATTTACACTTCATTTCTGCCCCGAGTTGGGCTTTAGTTAACCACCTCAATACCGGACACTTTTACCCCCTTCCTGCCCAGGCCAGTTTTCAGCTTTCAGAGTTGTCACAATTTGAATGACAATTACGCGGTCATACAACATTGTACCCATATGACTTTTTCATTATTTTTTCACACAACTAGAGCTTTCATTTGGTGGTATTTAATTTCATTTGTTGCTAAATAAACAAAAAACGACTGAAAATTTTGAAAAAAAAGTGTTTTTCTTTGTTTCTGTTTATAAAATTTAGCAAATAAATAATCTTCATAAATTTAGGTTAAAATGTATTCTGCTGCATTTCTTTGGTGAAAATAACCCAAATCAGTGTATATAATTTAGTCTGTAGGAAAGTCATCGAGTCTACAAACTACGGTATATATCAGAAAATTGATCAGTCCTGATGTACTGACGGCCTTTCTCATTTCTTGAGGCCCGAAAATGACCCCTTTTTGGAAAGTAGACAGTCCAAGGTATTTAGTAAGAGGCATGGCGAGTTTTTTTGAAGTTGTCATTTTTTGTCACAATTATTTAGAAAATGAAGTTAAAAATTCACATTTTTTTTTTTAAATACTGTCACCAGTGCAGTACAGCATCATCATATAACTGGTGTGGCAGTGATCAGGGACACCGACTGGTGACAGTATAAAAAATAATAATACGTTTTTTTTTTAATTAATTTTTTTTCCAGGATTTTTTTTATTTAGCTAACATACTGTGACCAGAGCAATAAAGTGTTACCATAGTAACACTGCTACTCTGAGGAAGTGATCAGGATTTTTTTTTTTACAAATTATTAGTGCATATACCAATGAATTAAATTCATTTAAGCAACCATTTTTACTGAATGAAGCTAGTTCACTCAGTGTCTTTTGTTGTGATTAGCTGTGATTGGTCAAAGCTAATCACATGGTATAGATGGGTTGTGATTTGCCTGTCTGTAACATGTGTTCACTGTGACCAATCACAGTTAGCAACACAATTGTATACAATAGATGGCATGAAAGGAAGCCATCCATTGTTTACAACTGTCATGTGATCTGCTGTGATTGGTCACAGTGATCACATGACACTGGCAGCAGGCAGGTGTGATGATCAATCATCGGGCACAGTCGGTGAGAGAGTGGGCCGCTGCATGGCGCTTTCTCAGGAAGACGTCATATGACGTCCTCCCAGAACTACAGTGATCTCGCCCCGCCGTCACTTTGCTATAGGCGGAGCAGGAAAGTGTACAGTAGAAGGCCCCTGTAGATAAAAACCAATAGTGCAGCTTTGGCCAAATATGAACATTGCCATTGCTATGGGTGTAGTCTATTTCCGTACCCCCTGAAGCCTGACTGAACAACTCCAAGAAATGGCATCATCCTGTCCTGTCTTGTTGCTACGACGTTGCTAAGAGAGTCCAAACCCTTACTGTTCACCTCCATCATCACAGGAGTGAGCTCTTCATATCATTCAAACCCCTTCATATGCTCTTTGTCTCCCCTGATGCAGTAACTCTGAGCTCAGCATTTGGGAGCTCGCTCCTGTGATGATGGAAGTGAACAATAACAGCTGGGGGGATATCTCCTTTTTTCAGAGGTTGAATGTGAAGGACATATTTTAGGGTGTAAGTCAGATCCCCATATCATTGTTCTAATAGGTTGATGTGTAGCACCAGTCTTATGGGGCGGACTGGGCTGAGAGGCAAATTAGTCTAGCGCCCCCTTAAAGCGGCCGCACTGCTTCCGGTATTCGGACGGCTGGCATTCTGCAACTGTGGGGGGGGCGCCGCTTCTAATTTTGAAAGTACTATCATCCTGGACCACAAACCTTTCTCACTGTGCTATATGTTTTCTGCTGGTTATATCTTCTTAGTCCTCTCCATAAAATTATCAGAAATTTATGAAATTTATGCTTAAAGTAGAACTATAGGCAACACATTTTTTTTTCTCATTTTGGATAGAATAAGGGAGGGTTATAGCCCCTGTCAGTTTATTTTTTACCATCCTTGTCCCATTGCAGAGATTTCCCTTCACTTCCTGCCCCATAGCCAAACAGGAAGTGAGAGGAAATCTATGCAAATTAGGGCAATCCATTGCCCCCCCCCCCAGGCCCTTAGAACTAGTGTCCCCACTCGAAAATTTCAGGGCGGGTCTTAAACAGCAAGGAGTGTGTCCTTGACAGGAAGGGGTGGGTCAATCTTAAATTAGGGGGTGCACGAGGGCAGCAAAAAACCTAAATACACTACTGCCTCAGGGTCAGATTTGGGTGACTCCTGGAGACAAACAGAAAATGTAACATTTCTGTACGCAGTGCCCAACATTCATTCTAATCTAATCTTACATTGAAGCAAACTGGCTCCACATTACATTCTGGAGAGAATTAATTACCACAATGCAGAAAAAACTTCTTTCTAATACAATAAGGAAAATTCCCTCCCAATGGTCTTTAGGCTCCGACGCAGAACATGGACTCAGCAGATAACTACCTCTTTGGATCTGATCTCTGGGGCCTATGAGATATTTCTGGGCTGGTACTATCCTATCAGTGGTTACACTGGGGCTGTGATTAGTGTGTAGGCAGGTGCAGGTCCTCCTCCATTCTATAGGTGGCCCTGTGCCATTATTACAGATGGAGTGGAGTCTGTTAGGGGAATTGTCCCCTTAGGGACACTATTAGTTTCTCAGCTGTCTGTTTGGACGCTGCAACCTCTTGTCAGCTCTGGTAGCCATCAGGGTGTGGGACCTTATATAATGAGGTACCTGAACCATTTGGGTGTTCCTGGACAAGTGGTAAGTCAGGGACAGAGACCCTACTGGTGACAGAAAGTGCATAGTGTTGGGGAAGGTTCCTGGTGAGTAGGATCAGCTCAGAGACAACGCCTGTCTTAAAAAAAAAAATATTAACAACAACTTTATCAGTGCACATTAATGCAACTTCACCTGTGTCCCTCAATGCACCCTACCTGTGTCCACCAATGCAGCCTGCCTGTGTCCACCAATGCAGCCTGTCTGTGCCCACCAATGCAACCTGCTTGTGCCCACCAATGCAGCCTGCCTGTGTCCATCAGTGCAGCCTGCCTATGTCCATCAATGCAACCTGCCTGTGCCCACCAATGCAGCCTGCCTGTGCCTAACAATGCAGCCTACCTGTGCAGGGGAAGAGAGGAGAGGAAGAGAATTGCTGGCCGGATCATCAGAGCACCAAAGAACATCACTGTAACAGCTTTCATTTCAATTGCCGTGTGTTCCCTGCACTCGCCGTCACATACACCCCCATCTCCTGGCCGGGGAACTTTGATATACGTCACTCGTCCTGGGATTGGACGCGTGTTCTGTCTATCAAAGTCCCTGGGTCAGGAGGCAGGCTGTATGTGAGGGAACACACGGCAATTGAAATGAAAGCTGTTACCGTAATGTTCCTCGCACTCTCATCTCTCTTCCCCTGGAAGAATGGCTCCCATTCAACCCTGCCTGTCGGCGGTGCTCGCCCACCCCCCCGCTCCCAGGCAGCCCACCCTCACCAGCCCTCATTTTCCACTCGCAAAATGCGAGTAGGGGAGTGTAAAATTTGAGGGCTAGAACATCCTGTGTCTGTGTTTACAAACAAGACAGAGGATTGTTATGTGATTGACTACAGCCGATCAGCAGGTCCCAGCCATAACTGATTGGCCAGGTCCTGCTGACAAACTTTTGCTGTAGCCAATGATAGCACAGGTCAACATGATGTTCATCTGTGCAAGCTATTCTTGATAGTATAAACATCAGAAGGGATACTGAGAATGCATTTTTTTTAATAGGTCCATGTGCAGAAGGCCCTGTGCTTGCAGATTGTTATTTTCTATTTAACTGGCAAAACCTGTTAGATTAGAGTTAGGGGCCACACACCATACAGAGATGCCTTGATGAGGCACTGGGGGTTCCACTTGTATATTTGCAAATTTTTGCAACTAAAATATCTGTTTTTAATAGAAGTGGATTTCCATTGCAACCTGGATATATATAGAGCTGAAATATGTTGGAAGTGCACTTAGAGATTAAGACACATCACCGGGAAAAGTCTAACCCATTCAGCACAGTGCTTTTTTTTTAACCTTGTTATGCATATTATACTCACCTGGTAATCCAGTGCTGCAGATGTACTTGCCTTGTCCGGTCGACTCGCACTGATGACATCGCCTACAGATTTTCTTTTGGATCCTGAGAGAACCCCAGCATTGGACAGTTAACAGGAAGTGTCACGTCATGCAGGCAATAACATAGACACCTGAATAAGGAATCCAGTGAGTTTGCATAGGCAGCTTCCTGAGACATTTTAATTACCTTGCTGGGAGCATGCAGTGAGTGTACTAAAAGCACAGAAAACTGCTCCCCATGAACACAAATATGCGGCTGCCTGGTGTTAAAGCCCACCTGCCCAGTGGATGCATATACAGTATGCATACCTCCCAACATTTTGAGATGGGAATGAGGGACACCTACTTGCAAACGTATGTAGGCATAGGACACGCCCCTGACACACACCCCCTTAAAGGAGAATTAACCAAAAAAAAAAGGTTAATTAAATCCACAAAGACTTTTTTTTACCACTCCTATTCCTTTATATTTGCTTTTAAAATTGAAAAATGCAGCAATTTAGAATTTTAGATAAAAGGTTTAGCGCTGGGAAACACTTTTTGAAAGATGAAAAGTGCATTTTATATACAACTATATAGATCAGACCAAAATGAGGGACAAATGAGGGGGAAAGAGGGACAGAAGGACATTGCTCCAAATCAAGGACAGTTGGGAGCTATGAGTATGCGTGTGGATCCTATAAAGCAGCTTTAAAGTGATTGTCTCTTTGTCCTGCATGGACACTGCCATTCTCAGCAATACAAATTTGCTTTGCTTTAGCTCCCCTTATCTGATGGTATGCCTAGCCATCAAGTGCAAAAAGAAACCCTATGTAAGTTCTGTACCAGTATGTATTATTTTTCCCAGTGGCAAAATGGATTAGCAAATAAAGAAAACCACCACCGATATATGCTACTGGGGTGGTGGTGGTGCTGGGTATTTAGGGGAATATGTTACTTTGTTCTGCATGGAGAAGCGCAATTTTAACCTCTGGTAGGTCAAACAGAAAGAAAAGATTAAAATATATGTATTGACAAAACTTTTTTTAAAGGCTTATAGAGCTTGAGAGGTCCGGCAAAGAAGAATGGGAGAAACTGACCAAAAATAGGTGTGCCGAGCTTGTAGCATCATACTCAAAAAGACTTGAGGCTGTAATTGGTGCCAAAGGTGCTTCAACAAAGTATTGAGCAAAAGGCTGTTAATACTTATGTACATAGGATTCAGTGTTGCCAACTGCCCGTAGATTTACGGGCAGTCCGTAAAAACAGGGCATTTTTTTACCGCCCGTAAATGCCCGTAGTAGCAGATATGTGCCAGTAAAAAAAATGGTGGTGACGGCGGGTCAGAACTGCGCATGCGCAGTTTGCGGAAATTGCTGAGAAGATCCAATCCTCTGCCCGCCGGCGCCGCGCGACGATGATGTCAGCTGCGCCGCCCGCCCGCCAGACTTAAAAAAAAAGCAGGAGCTGAGGGCGGATGGACAGAGGACTGAGAGGAGCCTCGTGTTTGAGTCAGTGCCAGTGGACAGAGCAGCAGTCAATCAGCAGCTAAGGACAGTGTGCGCTGGAGTCGGACTGCTGACGTGAGCCTATAACCTGACCAGCCAGAACACTACAGCGACACAGAGTGCCCTGGTCGGTGTCGGATGGTGAGTGGCTGTTCACTGCAGATTGCACAAAGATGGGTCGGGCGTCGGGGACTCAGAGGTTCTAATCCTAAAGATTTTTCCTTTTCCTAGCCTCCCACAGCAAGCTCATATGTCAGGGCTGGGAGTGTGCTGGGAAGGATGCTTGCTTGTATATTATTACTCCCTCTCTTTGGCAGCATTCTACCCCCACTGCTGGCTCTGTACACCCACCTACCTTGCTTTCTTCAATATCTCTCTCTCCCCCCTCTCTATCTCTCTCTGTCTCTCTCTCCCCCCCTCTCTCTCTCTCCCCCCTCCCCCCCCTCTCTCTCTCTCTCTCTCCCTCTCTCTCTCTCTCCCCTCTCTCTCTCCCCCCTCTCTCTCTCTCCCCCTCTCTATCTCTCCCTCTCTCCCCCCCTCTCTCTCTCTCTCCTCCCTCTCTCCTCCTCTCTCTCTCCTCCCCTCTCTCTCTCTCCCCTCCCCCCTCTCCCCCCTCTCCCCCCTCTCTCTCTCTCTCCTCCCTCTCTCCTCCCTCTCTCCTCCCTCTCTCCTCCCTCTCTCCTCCCTCCCCCTCTCTCCTCCCTCTCTCTCTCTCTCTCTCCTCCCCCTCTCTCTCTCTTTCCCCCCTCTCTCTCTCTCCTCCCCCTCTCTCTCTCTCTCTCTCTCTCTCTCTCTCTCTCTCCTCCCCCCTCTCTCTCTCTCTCCCCCCCCCCTCTCTCTCTCTCCCCCCCTCCCCCCTCTCTCTCTCCCCCCTCCCCCCTCTCTCTCTCCCCCCCTCCCCCCTCTCTCTCTCTCCTCCCCCCCTCTCTCTCTCTCTCTTCTCCCTCCCTCTCTCTCCCCCCCTCTCTCTCCCCCCCTCTCTCTCTCTCTCTCTCCCCCCTCTCCCCCTCTCTCTCCCCCCCCCCTCTCTCCCCCCCTCTCTCTCTCCCTCCTTTTTTTTCTGATCAGTTTGATTAATAGGTAAGCTTGCAGTGCCCACCACACATTTTTTTCCTCAATTGAAGATAGGGAAAAAAAAGACAGAGAGCAGAGTAGGGGAGAGAGAAGGAAGTATGAATGAAAGGCAAAGTCCAGCTTCACCACAGACAGCTCCAGAATTGTGGTATTTCCCTGCCTCGGACAGTCACAGTGCTCTCCTCTGCTACTCAGTGTGCTCACTCGGGGCGGGGGGATAGACAGAGTGACTCTGAATCAGTACCAGACAGGGGCCAAGGCCTGGCCCGGGGGAGTATATGAGAATGAGTGATTCAGTCAGTCAGGAGCGGCCCCAGCCAATAATCCCTTCCCAGAGCAGGCTGGAGGTGGTGGACTGCAGCCGCACAGTGAAAGGGGCACTGGAGGAAGGACACTGATGTAGAGAAGTATGGTAATATGAAGGGGGCAGAGGAGGAAACTACCATGTCCACAGTCTCTGACCATCTCCTGTATCGTGTCCGCAGCCTCTGACTATCTCCTGTATCATATCCGCAGCCTCTAACCATCTCCTTTTATCATGTCCGCAGCCTCTAACCATCTCCTTTTATCATGTCCGCAGCCTCTAACCATCTCCTGTTATCATGTCTACAGCCTCTAACCATCTCCTTTTATAATGTCTACAGCCTCTAACCATCTCCTGGTATCATGTCTACAGTCTCTGAGGGGGAGTCTGGAGAGGAGTCAAGAGTGGGAGCGCCGTCAGGATGAGGGTTATGGGAGAAGTCAGACGTGTGGACTATGGAGAGGAGACTATAGGATAAAACCAGAGCCACCGAGCTGGAGCCATCTGACTGAGCGTTGCACGGTGCACCTGAGAGGAGGTCAGTGACAGCATCGCCAGCCAGTCTGAGGGAGGGGGGGGGTTGCTGATGTAAGGGGGGAGTGAATACAATAATGTAAGGGGCACTGATATAAAGGTCCCCCCTATATTAGTGATCTCCCCTTACCTTAGTGTATTTACTCTACAGAAGGTGGTCTCTGGGCACCAGAGTGCCCCCCACATCAGAGTTTTTGGCGTTCCCCTTTACATCAGAGTCTGCAGGATTCCCCTTACAGTGCAAGGGGGAACTCAGACTGCAGACCCTGATGTAAGGTGAAAGATAAAGCAGTGGACTCTGATATAAGGTGGTCTCTGGTCACCAGAGCCCCCCTCTCTTACATCTGAGTTCCCCCTTAGATCATGATCTGTAGCGTTCCCCTTTACATAAGAGTTTCCTTTCACTGTAAGGGGGAATCCTGCAGACTCTGAGGGAACTCTGTGCTGCCTGGGGTATAGTAACCTGATCTTCATGCCAAGAAGAAATATGTTTTTTTACTTTTGTTTAACTTAAACACATTGCTAATAGCACTAGCTATATGTTTATAGTTTAAATATTGATATTTGCACTGTTTGGCACTGTAAAACTGTAATTTAGGTACTTTTTTGCAGTGTCAGTAAAAAATTGGTGCCGTTTGTAAATTTCGGCATTCTGCCAGAAAATTTAACTTCGTGGGGTTGGCAACACTGATAGAATTTTTTATTTTTTATTTTTAATACATTTGCAAAGGTTTCAAACAAACTTCTTTCACATTGTCAATATAGAGTATTGTTTGTAGAATTTTGAGGAAAATAATGAATGTAATCCATTTTGGAATAAGTCTGTAACATAACAAAATGTGGAAAAAGTGAAGCGCTGTGAATACTTTCCGGATTCACTGTACCTTAAAACGAAACCCTTCCAGTGGTGCCCGCCCACCGCTGAGAGGCTGACAACTTCACCCAGCCTTTCTTCTGGGTTTGCAGGCTGCGGCGCTGTGAGTGGCCGGAGCCACGATGACATCGCTCCCACGCATATGCGGTATACTGGACCTTCAGAGCACATGTGCCGGTGACATCAGTGGCTGCGTGCAGGGTGAATATTTCCTACACGGTGCACCTTTAAGAGATCTTAATTTTATCTACAGGTAAGCCTTGTTATAGGCTTACCTGTAGGTAAAAATAACAAAGCAGGCTTTACTACCGCTTTAACTGATTGACAACAGAATCCCACAAGTCCTGTGGCTTGTGGCTGACCTGCAGCATATGTTGTAGTAGCCTTGTTTCTGTCAATGTCTAGTCTTTTTTGGACATGGCCAATTCTTTCAGTATTTCTTCTGCAATTTTCTATTATGTAACTTAAACAAAAAATCCACCAGGGGGAGTGAGACCACTGTTTAATTCATGGTGAACCGAACAGGGAACCTAATTGCAAAGATCTCGCCTCTATAATCTCCAAGGTAAGTAAAGGCATCAACTGTAAAGATAAAAAATACTGCAGCACTGCTCACAAAAATGTTTTTTCAGTAAATAACATACAGTCCTCCTAACATATTGTAACGCACCCCCTAAGGAGCCACAAGTAACTGGGATCCCCCACCCTGCACAGCCAGGCACACTGAATTTCCACAGGCACTCAGAGTCAGAGAACAGTCTGTGACTCTTTTTTTTTTGTTTTATTGAGGGATAACTTGGATGGGGATGGGAGATTATGGGATGTCCACTTGAGTTCAGAACAAACTTCAGGCACAACTCCTCCTATATACAGTCTCTATATCCAGCACACACTTGCTTGCAGAACCCAGCTATGTCACCCTGTATTGGTTTTGTAGCAAAGGCCAATTACAGGCATGGACTCACAGCCCCTATACTTGAAGAACAGATAGGCCCTAGGGTGACACAGCTCACACTTTCCCAGCACTTTCTCTGTGTGGTCACTGATCCCAGCACCACCTCTTCAGGCACTGCCAATGCACCTGGCTGCAGCTGCTCCTTCCCTAGCCTTCTAGGCTAACTTCTCCACAGTCCTTCCAGACTAACACTCACCAGCCCACCCGGCTGACTCTCAGGAGATCTCCCAGACGTGCTGAACTGCTCCTGCTGTCCTCTCACTTGCTCCTGTGCCTCCAGGAAGGGTTCCCTCCATGTGTTGTAGGGGTAATTTTCCAGCACCTGAGCCCCAGAGATCACCCCCCTCCCCCAGACTAGGGGGCTCCCTGCAAGGTCCTCCGACAGCCTCCTCAGCACTCCATCTCCATCTTCCACCTGGCTGCCCCTGCTGGCATGACTCATGTCTATTTATGAGATGGCCCCCTTTTGCTGGGGGTTGATCGAGGACCTCATAAATATGTATGACAGCCCCTCCTAGCTTCCACCCACTACATCTGAAACATTCTCCAATGCTTCAGAAAACAGGAGGAGGCTCCAGAAGAGCTGTCAGGATGAGTCTTCCAGCCTACACTAAATCCTGACCAAGATTCACACCCAGGCCTGGCTCTCAGCCAAGCCAATTTACCTACTCTAACAGCAAACTTATTTACATCTAGCACACTAGAGGGTGCTACACTATGTATCCAAACAAAATAGTGCAAAAAAAAAAACAAGTGATAAGGTGTATATAAGGTTGTCTCAAAATGTTTCAAAACTAGTTTTGTAACACACCAGCAGGTGGCAGCAGAAGGCTGCACGCACAATCACAGGAAGCACCGACCTTCATAAGTCAGTGTGCCAAAAAAACATTGTCCTGTGTACATCGGGAGCTGTGCAACTGGTGCTATTCTGACCACGCATATTACTACTTCTGCTATTTCATCAAGGACAGCAAGTTAGAACAAGGAGCAAACGTGAAATTCTGCGTGAAACTGGCCAAATCTGCAACAGAGACATTTGACATGATTCGTCAAGTTTATGGCGATGCTGCAATGAGTTGAAGATTCACCTCAAAGGTCATGAAGGTATTTGATGCGCTTCAAAAAGAAGACTTCCAGGACACATTCCAGAAGTGGCAAGAATGCTGGGAGCTCTGTATTGCTGTGCAAGGGCTATTTTGAATGTGATCGTGTGTGGACATAGATAAATAAAGTACTTTCTTGTAAACAGAGCTAGTCTCAAAACGTTTTTGATACCACCTCGTAATACTGTGTATACAGATAAAATTAGATAAAGTACTTTAGAATATCAATAAACACCATACAGACGTACTAACACCAATAATAGAATAGCAATAGCAATGATTACTAAAGTGAGATCAAACTAACCACATATAAAAAAGTCAATATAGTGCAAAGAAATCTTCAACAAACACCCCACTGCCCCACTAGTACATACATGAAGCTAATGAGTGAAAATAAGGGCAAATGAGAAAAAAAAACTACAACAGTTTATCAGAATACTTCATGAAGTAAATCCAAAGATAAATATATAGTCCCTGGACTTCAAGTGGAAATTACCAGGATGATGCCTGCAGCTACAGGCATCATCCTGGTATAACCACTTGAAGTCCAGCGACGTACGAGTAAGATCTGTTTTTTATTTATACCTACAGGTAAGCCGATAGCAATACTTATCTGTATGTACAATAAATATCTCCAAAACCTGCACCGTTTAGCATGTACTGTATTTATTGGCGTAAAACACACACTTTTTCACCCTGAAAATCAAGTGCAAATAGCGTGTGCGTGTTATACGCCAATACTTCAATTTTAGCTGCCTCGGAGGGGACAGGGAGGGGGGCGCTATGAGCACCGTCAGATTTACATACAGTGAGCATCTCCTGTTTACTTGGCGGCCTTCTGTAATAGGAAGTCCTGGGCTGCCATTGGACCACTGTTTTGTCTATCATAGGATGTTCTCACTGTATGTAATCTGTCGGCACTCGTCCCACCATTCCCCCCCCCTCCCTGTCCCCTCTAAGCTGCAGATGGGCAGCGATCAGGCTGCATTGATGGCAATGGTGAGGCTGCTGCATTGATGGCACTTGTGAGGCTGCTGCATTGATGTGGACTGATGAGGCTGCATTGATGTGGACTAATGAGGCTGCATTGATGGCACTTGTGAGGCTGCAGATGGGCATTGATAAGGCTGCATTGATGGCAATAGTGAGGCTGCTGCATTGATGGCACTTGTGAGGCTGCTGCATTGATGTGGACTGATGAGGCTGCATTGATGTGGACTAATGAGGCTGCATTGATGGCACTTGTGAGGCTGCAGATGGGCATTGATAAGGCTGCAATTGATGGCAATGGTGAGGCTGCAGATGGGCACTGACCCTTATTTTGCTTCAAAGTTCCTTATTTAAAATGTACGTTTTTTTGCTGAAACTTCCCTATTAAAATGAATGTGTGTTATAAGCCGATAAATATTTTTATTTACTTTAGTAGCAGCCGTTGATATCACCGGCACATGCGAACTTTGTCCTCAATGGACGCACCATGGCTTAGAGCCTGCAAACCCAAAAGGAAGACCGGGTGAAGATGGAAGCCCTGTCAGTGGTTACAGTGTGCCGCTGGAATTATCCCTTGTAAGGTAAGTCTTTCATAATGTGTTATACCTGTACACACGGTCGGATTTTCCGATGGAAAATGTGTGATAGAACCTTGTTGTCAGAAATTCCGACCGTGTGTAGGCTCCATCACACATTTTCCATGGGATTTTCCGACACACAAAGTTTGCTATAAAATTTTCCCGACAACAAAATCCGTTGTCGGAATTTCCGATCGTGTGTACACAAATCCGACGCACAAAGTGCTCAGAATAAATAAAGAGATGAACGCTATTGGCTACTGCCCCATTTATAGTCCCAACGTACGTGTTTTAGGTCACCGCATTCAGAATGATCGGATTTTCCGACAACTTTGTGTGACCGTGTGTATGCAAGACAAGTTTGAGCCAACATCCGTGGATTTTGTTGTCGGAATGTCCGATCGATGTCCGACCGCGTGTACGGGGCATAAGTATGCAATGTATACTATCACGATATGCTCTTAATTTGCAGGGGGGAAATTTTTTGTATTGTTTCTTTCTGCGGTTTGCTACCTCTTTAAGACAGCATACATTCTCAACTTACCCTAATAACCTTGTAAAATATATCGTATATAACATTAAAAAAAAAAACTGTTGACATGTTACCTACAGAAAACAGCAAAATGCTCTGCAGTCCATATCCAATCTCGAAGAGTGACACATAATATTATTTTTAAATTGTCTGATAACTAACCTGAGACACTTGTGTGTGCTGTACTTTGCTCGATTTCCTGCTAAATGCTCAACCTACAGTATTTTTTTTTTATCAAATTGACCACAGTAAACACACCTAGACACGCGCTGTCTGAACTTTACATAAGGGGATTCAAAGCACTATCCTATCTCCTCATTAATATGTAAAGCAAGTTAAAAAAGACTCAGCACTTTTTGCGGATAAAATGGTGGTGACCTTTTATTGGAATTTACTATGAACAATTATAAATGGGTAATATTTAATTAAACTATAACTTTAAAGGCAAACTATTTTTTGTAATAATATAGCATATGAATTGCTACACAAGCCATTTTTGTAATTTAATTTTATTGGAAGTTCCATTTCCATTACAATCATCAGCTGCTGTGTTTTTGTAAAACTGTCAAGAAAATCCAATGCATTATGACCTAACAGGCATTCTGAACACCAGTTTGTACTAAATGCCCCCAGAAATGTAATTTCCTGTTTTACATTTTCTTTTCAAAAGTCTGCACTAAGATACAAGTAAAATTTGTGGCTAACAGACCCCTGATGTCTCCTTAAAGAGAACCTGTCACCTGCTCTATACTAGGGGTCTACAAACTTTCTAAACAAAGGGCCAGTTTACTGTCCTTCATACTTCAGGGGGGCCAGACTGTGGCCATTGGTGGTATAAAATTTCCTGATGTCAGTGGGAGTTAAGCATTGCATCTTTGGCACTAGGAGGAGGAATAGTGCCCCATTGTTGGTGTCAGTGGGAAGAATAGTGCTCCATCGTTGGTGTCAGTGGGAGGAATAGTGCCCCATCATTGGTATCAGTGGGAGGAATAGTGCCCCATCATGTCAGTAGCAGGAATTATGCCCCATTGTTGGCATCTGTGGAAGGAATAGTGCCCCAGGCCCTGGAGAAAGGCAAGCAAAAGGCCACATCTGGCCCACAGGCCGCAGTTTGGAGACCACTACTTTATGCAATCACATAGAGAGTTTGTCAGCCCCATTGTGATAGCTGCTTGTCCTCACTATATATGTACTGATTATCATGTCTACATTTTCCCTGAAAGTAATGTGTCCTGATTGTCCTTAGCAACCAGACTCTAGAAAAATAAAGTCTGATTCATTGTCTGTGAAAGATCTCATTTATCCAAGTTATGGTCTATCTAGTAGTTCTTACTCAAATTCACCTGCACTTGTTTTGTAATGTTGAAGACATTTTCCCAGCACACACGTAGCACTGACACCTAGATCCAGTCACCATTAAAAGGCAGATGTTACTGCCCAATCAACAGGATAGGAGGTATGGAAACTGTGGAACAAACCTGACCTAGTAACTATTCTTTTTGTCAAGAAGGCTTCTTAAAGCCGAACTCCAGCTTTTGATATACTTTACAGCTTGGCCCAAACAAACTATATCCCTCACTAACATGTGAGGCCGCTGGATGTGTGGTATAAACGGTATGTAGCTGAGGCTACATACAGTCTACTATACAGTACTGTGTTGCGGGTTCGAGTTGAGACTTCCTGTGTCATAGCCGAAACACAGGAGAGTTTATCTGATTGGCACTCAGCCATTCAAAGAAAGCGATGTATGCTAACAATAAATACAAAGCTTCCTCTGGCTAAATCAGAGAGACAGACTGATGATGTCACAACCTCTGCCAATCATAAGAAGTTTTGTATTCATTAATAGAATACATTGCTTTCTCTAAATGGCTGAGCTCCGACCAGATAGATTCTACGGTGTTCTAGGTATAAGACAAGAAGTCTTGGCTCGAACCTGGAACACAGTATGGTATGTTGCATGTAGCCTCAGCTACATACAGTTTATATCAGACATCCAGCAGCCTCACACGTTAATGAGGGACATTGTTTGTTTGGGCCAAGCCATAAACACAGTGGACATAAACATCAAGTTTACAAGGGAAGAATAACAAAATATACTTTTTAGATTCTGTGTAGCACATCAAGGAATGGGTCAACTTTCACATTGAGGTCTACAATAAACCCATACACACAGACCAGTATCTGCTTTTTTACTCCCACAACCCACTGAAACACAAACTAGGGGTTATCAGAACTCTGCATCATCGAGCTCAGATAGTAACAACAAAAACAAAGTCTAAAGACAAGGAACACATCTCAGGAGTGCTTTGAAAGTTTGTGGCTAACCAGATTGTGGCGTTGTGGAGAGGAATTTCACCACAAAGGCTCGACATAGGAGGTCAGATTCCACATCTCAAAACTCAATAGTTTTCCTAAACATAAGGCTGGTTTCTCAAACTAGGATTCCTCTAGAGTAGGGATCCTCAAACTATAGCCCTCCAGCTGTTGCAAAGCTACACATCCAATGAGGCATTGTAAAATTCTGACATTCACAGACATGGCTAGGCATGATGGGAATTATAGTTCTTGAACAACTGGAGGGCCATAGTTTGAAGACCCGTGCTCTAGAGCAGTGTTCCTCAACTCCAGTCCTCCAGGCACACCAACAGGTCATGTTTTCAGGATTTCCCTCAGATGAAACGGCTGTGGGAATTACTAAGGCAGTGAAAACTGATCAAATCACCTGTGCAAAATAGTGGAGATCCTGAAAACATGACCTGTTGGTGCGCCTTGAGGACTGGAGTTGAGAAACACTGCTCTAGAGGTTGCTAAGGGTTTCTTGAGAAATGGACAATTTCTGCCTCTTAGATAAATTCCCACTGACACCATTAATCTTTTTAGATATCTGTAAGGGGGTAATTATTCCCAATGACCATGAGTGTAAGGAACATTCTTCCCACTGACCATCACACTAATGTATCACAAGTTTTAGATATAGTCATTTTTAGCAGGGGTTCCCTGAGACCAGAAAGTTATTTCAAGGGTTCCTTTATGTCGAAAAGGTCGAGAAAGGCTGTCTTAAAGTGGAAGTTCAGCCTAAAGCTAAAATCTCTAAATCTACTAGCAGCCACAATCTAAGACACACCTATCTATCCCTTTAAAGCAAAAATTTGCTATACATACCTTTTCTGAAGCCACTCTGGTCCAGTCTCCAGCAGAGGAATTTGTGTGCAGGAGACAGCCGACAACAGCTGAGAAATGCCTGGGAATCAACATCACCCATAGAGTTATTATGGGGCTTCCAATATCGGCTGCCTCTTCTGCACAGAGAAGTAGCTGCTGACAGCTCAGCATGGGACTGGACTGGAGCAGCTTAGTAAAAGGAATGTGTAGTGATTTTCGCTTTACAGGGCTAGATAGGTTAGTCTTTTAGATTGTGGCTGCAAGTAGATTTAGAGATTTTAGTTTTAGGCTGAACTTCTACTTTAGGTAAAGGAAAGGAAAGGTTACATAGTTACATAGTTAGTAAGGTTGAATAAAGACACCAGTCCATCCAGTTCAACCTGAGTGAGTGTGGGTCTACAGCCCTGACCCTTGTCCCTAACCCTGAACATCGCACACTCACATCAATCCCTACCCTCAATCCAAGGTCCCCATTCATATACTAGGGCCAATTTTGGACAGAAGCCAATTAACCTACCAGCATGTCTTTGGAGTGTGGGAGGAAACCGGAGTACCCGGAGGAAACCCACGCAGGAACAGGGAGAACATGCAAACTCCAGGCAGGTAGTGTCGTGGTTGGGATTCGAACCAGCGACCCTTTTTTACTGCTAGGCGAGAGTGCTAACCACTGCACCACTGTGCCGCCCTTTTCTTTTGAGGACAGTGAGCTGCACATTGTGGACAGAGATGACAATTGGTTTGCTGTGGTTTGAAATATTGTCACGCTTACCCCTAACACAGGTGGTCAGACACTATAGCTGGCTTCTATGTTCTTCACCTATAGCAGCCCCCTTCCCCATAAGGCAAGCAGGCCTACCGGTACTTGGTTGCCCGGACTTTTACACAATGCTATACTGCCTGGCTACCACGTCAGGGCATGCCCAAACTGAGAAAAGCATACAGGTACTTGCGGTAGGCAGACAGGCAAAGTTCAGGATAGTCAGGGTAAAAGTCCAAAGTCAAAAGGTAGCAGAGTTCAGAGATTAGTCAATATCCTATCCGCAGATCTTGACTAGGTATTACACACTATATCACAAGCATGAGACTGCAAGCTTGGCTGGTTTATATCAGGTTTGGTCTCCACCCAGAGTCTGGCCATATCAATCACCTTGCAGGTGGACAGACAGACAAGGAGAATGCCATAGCTAAAACCAGGATGCTGGAATGAAGAGCAGAAGCACTAGACACTCCAGACAGGTATGAGAGAGGCTATCTAAGTCACATTGGAACAACTATCGCTGAACAGTGGAAGCCTTTAATACCACCTGTCTTTCACACATAATTACATTTTAACATCTTTAGCCTGATATTTTGCCAACAAGTCACACCTTCAGCCATGTAAATTGAAGGAGTAATATCTATAAAGACTTCCTGAAACCAAGGATGGAATTATGTCCCTACAACAGGGCAGTTCCTAAATGTTCACATCTCTCACTCTGTTCTTGGGAAATAATATTTGCCTATCCATTGTGACTGTATTGTCTTGGTGCTACCTGTGTAAATATAAATGCGGGAGTATTTTCCTAACATCCATTAGAATTGAAGACGTGGCATTAATATCCTACAAAATGTCTTCAACAGAACAAGTCTAGTTGAATGTAACTAACTACTACTTGACTGGTGTATAGCTGATTTTCGTGTGCTCCCCTTAAAGCCGTTGTATAGTCTTTTTTTTAACTTTTACCTACAGGTAAGCCTATAATAAGGCTTACCTGTAGGTAAAAAAAATATCTCCTAAACCTGTACGGTTTAGGAGATATTCCCCTTGCTATGAGCCGCTGACTGCAGCGGCGCATGCGCACAGGGGATTCTCGGCTGAAGGCCCAGCAACTGCCGGACCTTGCCGGTAAAGAAATCTCCCGCACGCATGGAGTGATGACATTGCGGCTCCAGCCACTCACAGCGCTGGAACCGCGATACCCGGAAGACACGCCAAGGCAACATGTCAGCTACCTCGGCGTGGACCAGGTAAGATACCGACGCCTCGTTCTTAGGTAAGTATTTTATAATGAGCTAGTATGCGGTGCATACTAGCTCATTATGGCTTTTGCTTTACAGGGGTAAAAAAATAAAATAAAATTCAGCGGGTATACAACCGCTTTAACCAAAACCCATTCCACTACTTGCCTTACCTTACTTATTAAAATGATCACCACACACCTTCTGGATTAAATGGCCATCCGGCCCCTTTATTAACAAATAACAATTTTTATAAAAATAAACTCAATTTAAATAAATATATATATATATAACATTTATAATAAACCGCAACTTTTTTAAACTCCTGCTCTGTCTGAGGTTTGTGAAGGAAGGTATATCTACCGCATCGGCTGCGCCACCACCACCACAGTATCCTTGGCCCCTAGCTGTGATCCCACTAGCACAGGGACGAACCATTGCCACCTTCATACCACTGCAGCCTGATGACCGGTAGCCCATTATTTCCAGCTAGGGAGGGTACCATACCGAGATAGGTCCAATCCTCCCCACACCATATCCTGTTTATCTTCCACCATTCCAACCTACACGAACCAGAGACCCATGCCACAGACTCCCACCAGTGACCACCTCAGGCGTGGGAGGCCCACCACAGCCGACAGGCCCGCTGAAGCCCATCCTGGAGCCCCAGGAACCACATGTCAATCCCAACGGCTGACAAATGTACCCCTCTGGCCCTTAAGTACAGACCGATGTCCTGTTCCAACTCAAAATGGCGGACCACCAATCCACCATTGCGAACCACAAATTTTGCCACAGCCTTGTTAACCTTTATCCTGGTCTTGTTGATCCGCTCAACAGATCGGGCACCCCTCCAAGTTGCCCTGCCAATCATATCTGACCACACCAACACTGTCTCCGGAAATGCTAACCTTAAACGTAAGAAATCCCATTTGACATCCCGAATAAGATCCCTCGAGGCCCTGATACTAAAATCATTACCCCCTACGTGCAACAACAGCACATCCGGGGGCCTATCCAGCCTCATGTACCGATGCACTTCAGGAAGGACGCGGGCCCACAGCATGCCCGGAATCCCAATCCACCGCCCCAAAGCTTCCTCCCTTGGGAAACCCAACTGCTTTCCTTCCCATCTGACCAAGGCCCTTCTTGCTCCCCAATAGATGTATGAGTGCCCCATGATCCATATTAGGCACACCGGGCCTAAAAGACAGAAAGACACAAAGGGAAACATAGACACACACACCAATCTTCATTCATACCACCCCATTATTAACATACCACACCACACCACATAAAGACATTACAAACAACACCAGACAGGACCCGTCTACCCGGGCTCCACCCCCAGACCCTACCCCACAACCCTTCAAAGTAAATGAGGGTGAACATAGAGTCGGAATCGTTGAGATTCCCAGCGACCAATCCATTGCAAGATCTGGTCACCGACACCCCACCTTGCCGCCCCAATCCTAAATGAATGAGATGAGTAGTCTCAAGGGGAGAAACCCCCTGCCACTAAACAATTCCTGAACACGGACACAAACTGATATCGCAACAACTGCGAACCATTGTCATGTACCAGAAGAGAAACCCCACGGAAGGCTGTATTCCTAGCCACTCCCGGATAACCCTTACCGGGCATAACTCCAGCCCAGTCACCGCACCCAACACCACCTTAGCCCCTTTACCCAACTGATCAGTTTTTGATCTAGGGATGACCAATGTAATAGAATCATCCGCTACTGATACATCCGACAGTGCCAGACCCCCAACCACCAACTTTGAGGGGCTCACCAATTCACCCACCCTCAAGGCCCCACAAAAGGCCAACACGAAAGCTGTCCTGAACAGCTGTGCTTCAAATGAAGAAAAACAAACCTGAGGCAGATTACTCACCAAGTTAGTTAACATCCCCAACGACACTGGCCTCCTGGTATCCGGCCTACTTCGCCCCATCTGTAACCCCTCAAAGCCTTCCTTTATATAAACGCCTTCGTAACATCCTCCACCCCATTCAGCTGGAACATGAACGCAAGGCCCGACATCTTCCTATTAACCGCGGCAACCGACACCCCTTCTTCGCAATTCTTACCCAGCAAATACAAAAGTACCTGAAGCCTTTCCTCTTTGTTGGAACAACCGCCGACATCACTCACCAACTCCAGCCATTCCTGCCATCCCCGCTCATACCCTCGCCACGTAGCGTCCGCTACCGAGCGCCGCACCAAAGCCATCACGGTATCAAGACGAGTTCCCACATGTGCCTGGGGCACAGGACTCCCAGCCGCTCTGCTCCCGGCGCCAGTTGACGGAACCTCTCCCACTGTAAACGAGAAAGCGTATCAGCCACCTCATTCTCCACCCCAGGGATGTGTACAGCAGACACACAATTATTCAATCGTAAACATATTAACACCAGATGTCGCAGCAGGCGCACCACTGGCAAAGATGAAGCCGACAGGGAATTGATGGCCTGTACCACACCTAAGTTATCGCAATGAAAACGAACCCTCTGGTTGGTGAATTCTGTGCCCCACAGTTTCACCGCAAGCACTATTGGAAACAACTCCAACAGCATGAGGTTACGCACTAGCGCCGACCCCGCCAACTCCACTGGCCACCGGTCCGCGCACCATTTCCCATTGAAATAAGCAGCGTAGCCTACCGACCCCGCCGCATCCGTAAACAACTCCAGCTCAGCCGCCTGAACCGCCGGCCCCAACCAAAAAGACCTACCATTATACTGCTCTAAGAAGGAATCCCAAACCTGCAGATCCGCCTGATGCTCCTGACTTAACCGAATGAAATGACGTGGCGCCTTGACTCCAGTAGTCGCGGCTGCCAGGCGCCTACAAAAGACTCTCCCCATTGGCATAATTTTACACGCAAAGTTCAGTTTTCCCAGTAAGGACTGCAGCTCCTTCAGCTGAACCTTATACCGCCTAGCCATCGCAGCCACAGTCGATCAAAGATCCTCCAGCTTATCACTAGGTAACCTGCATTCCATCAGTGTGGTATACCCAAAAACTTCAGGACTGTGATTGGGCCCTCCATTTTTTCTCTAGCCAGGGGAACCCCAAAAACCTGAAAGACATGTTGCAACGTGGCCAACAAAATGGAACAAGCAAGCATTCCAGGAAGGTACTGAACAACTCAAAGTACGAGCAACCATAGGAAGGCACCTGTCCACGAAAAACTGACCCTCCCAGCAACAACCCAACAAACGCACACTATCCGGATGAACCGGCAATAGGCGAAAAGCCGACTCAATGTCGGTCTTGGCCATGAGTGCCCCTCTCCCGAATTTCTGTACCCACCGCACTACTTCGCCAAACTAAGCGTAAGACACCATACAGCGTGCCAGATCAATCGCATCATTTTACTGAACCCCCTTTTGGATTAGGCAAATGGGGCACCATGCCCAATGGGAAAACCACCAAGTCCTCCACCGGTGGCCCCTCAAACGTGCCCACCATCCTCCCCAACTCAACTTACCTCCCACCACCTCCGGATGTTCAGACGCTGATCTAAGAATAGGAACAGGGGGGACCTTATCCAACGTGCTCGGAATGGTGAAACCATCTCTAAAACCCATCCACAACATCCGGGGCGCCCCCCTGTTAGGGCACCTATTTAGATACGGCGCCATTTTTTCCACCCTCAACGGAGTCCTCCCTTTTTCCAGCGTCGGCTGGTTTCTTACCTTTCCGGAAGCACTTAGACCACGGGTGGGCACCTCCGCATTCTGAACACTCATGTCGGAAGCAGCAGGCTCCCCCGAACTTGCCCGTTCACTCATCGAACTGCCAACAGAAGCCCTTGCGCTTAACGGACGATGGTAACGAGGTGTTGGCACCCCTGGCCCCACTATGAAAGGTCGGCTGCACCGCCCTGGCTTGTGTCATGAGCTTTATCCACAGCCCAATATCTTTGTGATCCCACCGCAACGACGGGCGAAAAACCTTCCGCTGCCGGAACTGCTCGTCCTACCTAAGCCAGGCCACCCCCCCATAAACCCTTTGTGCCTCACTGATGGAATCCAGGTAACAGAACAGCCCCGAACAATTGTCCGGAGCCTTCTCCCCAATGACGCTCACTAAAATGTGAAACACCTGCGACCAATTCGCAAACGTTCTAGGGATCAGCCGATAACGTTGTTTCTCCTCTTCTTCCTTTTTTGCTCTCGTCCGGCTTGATCTTGTCCAGATTAAACTTTTCCAGCGGAAGAAGCGAGAAGATCTCTATGTACTCCCCTTTCCAGATCCTCTTCCTAACCTCCGTTTTTAGATGGGAAACAAGGGGGCCCTCGTAGCAAACGTAAACCTCACAATGTGCTGCACCTGCCAGCCGCACTCCATCCACCACCGACACCCCTTTGCGTCCCTGTACTCGTACTCATCTGCGAAGACACCGTCGCAGGAACCCCATCCTTTGACGACTCCACTGTTAATGGCGACGGCCCAGTCACCACCGCGGCAGCCGGCGGAACCGCCACCACCGCCTGCAGAGGTGTGGGCACCGCCATCCCCGACAATGGTGGCGGAGGTGACCCCATCACTGGGAGGACACCAGGCGGTGCCATAGCGCTCCGCTGTCCATGCTGCAACCGGGGAGAGCAGAGCCCCAGGTGTGGCTGTTCCAGGACTCCTAAATGCTAAGAACGCAGCCAGAAAATGCTGTACAAGCATTTCACCGGCGCCCATGCCCTGTAAGCCCCCTTGCAGCACTCCCATAGTCCCCACAGGCCCAGCCCCTGCAGCCAAAACAGGCGCCGGACCACCCCCCACCAACATCCCAGCGGGGGAGCTAACCGGACCCCCCACCAATAACCCAGAAGGGGAACTAACAAGGGGAGGGTGGGACACAGACATAACAGGCACATTGACAGGAACAGACAGAGACTTACCAGGCTGCCCAGAGGAAACCGACCGACCAGCCACTGATCTGGATCCCTGCAGATGTCCCGCCCGAACTGGCACTGCGCCAGGCCCATCCGATCCAGAATCTGACAGTTCACCTTCCGATCGTTGGTCCCCCTGTCCACCAGGGGACGCTGAGTACGTAGAAGGTCCCGGCCGCACGTCCGTGATGTCATCGGCCCGCGACTTCTGTGCACTGCGGTCGACTCCTGCACTTCTCCCTCGTTGAGCACACTGCTGGCTGGCAGGTGCCAGTCCGCCACTGCCGCCGACCCCATGGGAAACTCCACTTCCACAATGGCCGCGGCCGCTCGTGCCAGTAACCGCAAGTCGTCCACGCTGAGCGCCGCCAGACACAGGGGAATGCCCTGCGCTGTGCGCTGCTCTGTCCTGATCCCTTGTAGAAGGAGGCCTGGAGGGGGATGCTGATGGCGCCCTCCTGGCCAGATCCCGCCCACGATGGGGATTCCTCCCAGCCCCAGCAGCAGCAGCCATGGCTGGGCGCTGGAGGGTCCGAATTCGGGCTCCTGGATTGGCGGCTCATGCGAGGGGTTTCATCCGGCCTAAAACACGCAGGAGGCCGAGACCTCCTCACACGCGATGTTGAGGGGGCTGGCAGAGCTGAGCCCTGCCCCAACCCCTGTAGCAACACCGTGAACTGAGAATTCAACCACTGTGTGCCGTGCACCTCTGCGGCTGTCCTAAGCTGTTCTATAAGGCCGTCAAAGGTCTCCATGCTGATACCTGATACCATGCTGATACCTGATACCATGCTCCATACCTATACCTCTCACTGCCTCTGCTGCCACACAAATGACTAACCCCTCCCCTCTGCAGGGTCAAAATTAATTTTACACTCCCATAGTTGCCAACATCACAAAAAAAATATGTGGGACACTTTTTTGGCTGTAGGCGGAGCCGTACAATAATTAGGGGGCGGGGCATTCATTTGTAGGTGTGACTTAGCAAAAAATAAAACTGTGGTTGAAAAGTGGGCGTGGTTTACATGGCATAATGGGTGTGGCTTAAATGGGCGTGTCTCAAAGGGGTGCGGTTAGAGTCTGAGATGAATGAGGGATGGAGAGGAATGAAGGGACAGCAGCCCCAGATCCTACACCACAATAGAATTATGTGTATTCTAGAAAGTTTAACAATCAGCAGATAAAGATACTCCAAACACCTGGTGTTAACGCTTCAATCATCCCGGCACCATGATTGTTATGGTGTCAGGATGATTGAAGCGCATTATTTTTATTATTACATTGTAATATAAAATTAAATCATTCAACTCACCATAATGCCGAATCAGTGGGATCCCTGAGCGTGTCACTAGCCACGTCGCCTGCCACAAGCAGAGTCCATCCTTGCATCAGGTGCCACCAGCAGAGTCTGTACTTGCATCAGGGGTCCCCAGCAGAGTCCGTCCTTGCATCAGGTGCCCCCAGCAGAGTCCGTCCTTGCATCAGGTGCCCCCAGCAGAGTCCGTCCTTGCATCAGGTGTCCCCAGCAGAGTCTGTCCTCGCATCAGGTGCCCCCAGCAGAGTCCGTCCTTGCATCAGGTGCCCCCAGCAGAGTCAGTATAGACCCCCTCAGTGCAGACCCCCTCAGTGCAGACCCACCTCCATCAGTGCAGACCCCCTCAGTGCAGACCCCCTCAGTGCAGACCCCCTCCATCAGTGCAGACCCCCCTCCATCAGTGCAGACCCCCCTCCATCAATGCAGACCCCCCTCCATCAATGCAGGCCCCCTCCATCAATGCAGGCCCCCCTCCATCAATGCAGAAGCCCTCAGCAGACCCCCCTCAGTGCAGACCCCCCCCTCCCATAACGCCCCCAGGCCCCAGCACATTACATTACAGCGGCCGCCGGCACCGTGTGTTCAGTGGAGAGGGGAGGGGCCGATCCGTGTGAGAGGAGAAGCCGATTCATTGGCTGCACGGATCGAGCCCCCTTCCTCTCTCTACTGAACACAAGGGGGAGCGTTCTAGCGGCAGCGGCGGGACCGGCCGCCATTTTACTCAAGCTTGTTGCAAAAAAATGAAAAATGCAAACATTCCTGTGGATTTAATTAACCTTTTTTTTGGTTAATTCTCCTTTAAGGGGGGTGTGGCAAGGGGCGTGTCCTATGCCTACATACATTTGTTAGTAGATGTCCCTCATTCCCATCTCAAAATGTTGGGAGGTATGCCTAAGGCTCCCTTTTCATTCCGGGCTTGTTCTAGATAGTCTGATTGGTTAGTAATTTTTTCACTCATACACTTGTTCCTTGTGATCGATATATAGAGGAAACTGATACACTTGCTTTTATAAACTGTTTACTTGCCCACATTTTGAGTGGTATACAAGTTCCTGTCAATTTCTTTGCATGCTGTGGTTGTGGTTTGTCAGATGTGCCTCTTAAAGGGTCAAATGACTGAAGCATGAAGGGAGGCGGTAGCTGACCTCCAGTTAACATCTTTGCAAGATATCTCTGAGTCTGTGTGGTTTATTTACTAAAGGCAAATCCCCTTTGCACTACAAGTACACTTGGAAGTGCAGTCGCTGTAGATCCGAGAGGGACAAGCAAGGAAAATAAAAAACAGCATTTTTGCTTGTACATGATTGGATGATAAAATCAGCAGAGCTTCTACTCATTTCAGATCTACCCCTCAGATTTAAAGTGAACGCACTTCCAAGTGCACTTGCAGTGCAAAGTGGATTTACCTTTAGCAAATCAACCCCTGTGTGTGGAAGGGATGGAGGTGTAATCTCATTACAGAGTGATATTTCCGAAGCATAGTCAAGAGTTTGCTGTTTTCTAAGGTTTTCTTTTCTGCAGCTCCTATGCTATTTAGCATGAGACTCATGTACTTACTGCTGATCTCTGAAGGTAAGGCAATAAAAAAAAGCAAAATTTTTTTAAAATTGCATATAATTAGTACTGTATATAATAAGTTTGCTTCAGTTTTAGGTAGATGTTGTTGGTCTCAGTCACTTTGTATATCTCAAAGACTATTGTAGCACTAACTCTCGGTGGAGCTGCTGGTTTAAGCGGGTCTGTTACCTTCACTTTGCTTCCCCCTGTTTCACCGTCACCGGGTCTAGGGGTTCCGTTGAGTTTACTGCTGGACGACACATGCACCA
Organism: Aquarana catesbeiana; assembly: GCA_037953035.1. Taxonomy (NCBI): domain Eukaryota; kingdom Metazoa; phylum Chordata; class Amphibia; order Anura; family Ranidae; genus Aquarana; species Aquarana catesbeiana. The sequence continues at coordinate 582,123 of JBBHAA010001420.1, read as the reverse complement.
ACACTGGAGTACGTTTTCAATGCTTTATTAAACAGTCAACTTTAGGAAGTAGCAGGAAAGAGACAGAAAAGGAAACCTTCAGGAGAAACTCAAATATCTTCTTATCAGATCTTAGCAATAAATGTCCCGGTAGAATTCAGATAATTATGTGGAATGTGTTCCCCTCATGGGGCGCACTCTTTGCTCGTCTGGATAGGCCTCTCTCACCGGTCTAGCAGCCAGTACACAGCACAAATCAAAGTCTCTGCCACAGACTTGTTTGGGGGGTAAATCTGCACGATCCTCTGCCACAGGATGTATCAGATCTTTTGCAGTGAACAGTCAGTCACAGTGCCTGAACCTTTAAGCAGAACCGGCGACACTATGCTGTATGATTACTTCTTTTGGATACGTCCTGCAACCGAGTCACCAGGCCCCTCTATAGACCCACACGCTGCGCGATCTCTCCAAGACGGGTCCTCCCCTGGGATCTCCTCGGTTGTCCCGCTTCGTCACACAGGACCGACAGCTCAGGACCATTCCTCGGCCGCGGTGGTAGGCCCCAGACAAGCCTCTGGACCCACCCCTGCGCCGCAGCATCGTGGGCCTCCTGATCGGAGGACCACGAGGTAGCTCCTTAACGCATACCTGTCGGCCAGGAGGGCCAGCAGGTGGCTGTAAAACAAACCCCAAAATATGGCGTCTGTCCCATAAATACCCCCTTCCCAGAATGCAACTCGGAGGACCACCTCCACCGAGCGTGCCTCCGGGACAGAGGAGCATCTATACACTTCGACACGTTGCCCTTCCAACACTGACTAATGGTAACAGCGACACCCACCGGTCAGCACGGAAGCACACACAACGTCAGCCAAGCTGGAACAGAGGCGAACTTTTAACCTTCCTAACACACAATTTACAAAATTTACCTAATCTGCGGTAGATTGTAAATCTACCAGCGCTACACTATGTTCTGCTCACTTTCATGTATTTTTCTGTGTTGTATTAAACTCCATGATATTGTCATTTTTCTGTATTATGCCGACATCTAGTGACCATCTCCAGCCACTACAACATGTTTTCTAATGTGATTTTGGTATCTTCCTCTATCTTCTTACCCTATTTAGAGCTAATTCATTTTCCTAACGACACCCTCTATTCTTGCATGTTCCTTAAGGCTCGATTAACATCTATGCATGTTGCTTTTCAGCGTTTCTGCAGTGCTTTTTGCAGTGCTTGCTGCATTTTTGAACATGCGTTTTTGCTGCAATTTGCGTTTTGCGTTTTTATTTTTTTTTTACACAGTTTTTTTTACAATGTGGTTGCTTAGCAACCAGCTATATACAGTGGGGAAAAAAAAGATCTAAAAAAAAAAGTGCAAATCGCGGCAAAAACACGGTAAAAACGCAGTACTTGCGTTTTGGATGAGGGTCCATTGAATTCTATTACATGCAAAACGCTGCATTTTGCATGAAAAAAGTCCCCGACCCTTTCCAAAAACGCAGAGGCACAAAAATGCGTTGATGTGAACATGTTCCATAGGAACCCATGTTAAAAAATTTTCCCTGTATTTCTGCAAAATGCAAAATGCATCAAAAATGCATTAGTGTGAATCAAGCCTTAGTCAGTGTTATTAATTCGCATAGACAGGGCTTAGGAAAGTCATTGTCTTTATACACTTCAAAAGACTGAAAAAAAAACATCCTCTGCAATTAGCTGAAGTGAAATTAAATTAAAATTCTGTGTCTTGTTGAAGAGTTAAGCTGCCTGTGGATAGTGACCATGCTGTCTGGACAGACGGATTCTAAGGAGGTATGTCAATGCATAAACCAGCATTTGAAACAGAACAAATAACTGTCTCATCTCACCCAGAATTTTTAGCGAGGATTAAAGTTGAACTATAGGCAAAACTTCTTTTTCCCTTTGCATAAAACAAGGAAGAGTTATAACCCCTGTCAGTTTATTTTTTGCCATCTGTGTCCCATTGGGGAGATTTCCCTTCACTTCATTTCTCATAGCCAAACAGTAGAGGAAATCCAAATTAAGGGAATCCCTTGGGGACCCCCAGGTCACCAGAACTAGTGTGCTCATTAGAAGATTTCCCCTCTATTACTTTTTTGGGGACAACCCAAAATGTGGGCTTTTCTTTACTTTTACTTTCAATAATAATGATAAACAGGACTAAAGAGAGGGTGAATCTCCCTAACGGAGGCACAGACAGCAATAAAACCCCAATAGGTGTTCCCAGTGGCGGCTGGTGCTCAAAATTTTTTGGGGGGCACAAACAAACTGAAAAATTCTGAAAAAAACCCCATCAATTGCAGCCTCACTGTACCATCAATTGCAGCCACACAGCCATCAATCACAGCCACTGTGCCATCAAACACAGCCACTGTGCCCATCAATTGCTGCCACTGTGCCATCAATTGCTGCCACTGTACCATCAAACACAGCCACTGTGCCATCAAACGCATCCACTGTGCCCATCAATTGCCACCACTGTACCATCAAACACAGCCACTGTGCCATCAATTGCCGCCACTGTGCCCATCATTTGCCACCACTGTGCCCATCAAACGCAGCCACTGTGCCCATCAAACGCAGCCACTGTGCCCATCAAACGCAGCCACTGTGCCATATCAAACGCAGCCACTGTGCCATATCAAACGCAGCCACTGTGCCATATCAAACGCAGCCACTGTGCCATATCAAATTCAGCCACTGTGCCATATAATGCTGCCACTGTGCCATCAAATGCTGCCACTGTGCCCCATCAAATACAGCTACTGTGCCCATCTTATGCAGCCACTGTGCCCATCTGATGCAGCCACTGTGCCCCATCTGATGCAGCCACTGTGCCCCATCAAATGCAGCCTCACTGTGCCCCATCAAATGCAGCCTCACTGTGCCCCATCAAATGCAGCCTTACTGTGCCCATCATATACAGCCTCACTGTGTTCCATCATATGCAGCCTCACTGTGTTCCATCATATGCAGCCTCACTGTGTTCCATCATATGCAGCCTCACTGTGTTCCATCACATGCAGCCTCACTGTGTTCCATCACATGCAGCCTCACTGTGCCCCATCATATGCAGCCTCACTGTGCCCCATCATATGCAGCCTCACTGTGCCCCATCATATGCAGCCTCACTGTGCCCCATCATATGCAGCCTCACTGTGCCCCATCATATGCAGCCTCACTGTGCCCCATCATATGCAGCCTCACTGTGCCCCATCATATGCAGCCTCACTGTGCCCCATCATATGCAGCCTCACTGTGTCCCATCATATGCAGCCTTACTGTGTCAAAAATGACATTTATCCTACTAAGCTAGTTAAAAACACCTGAACATATTAAAAAAATACAGGAGGTTTGGTCACACTATATGGTCATACAGTGCTAAGCCCACTTACTGCGACAAAGTATCCCGAATTAGTGGGTCCTACACTATCCATAGAATTGGAGATCTTTTAACCATGGGAGCCATACACTCCTCTAAATGGGAGAATTAAAAAGGACAGCTACTGTTCCCATCTTATGCAGCCACTGTGCCATCAAACGCAGCCACTGTGCCCATCAAACGCAGCCACTGTGCCCATCAAACGCAGCCACTGTGCCCATCAAACGCAGCCACTGTGCCATATCAAACGCTGCCACTGTGCCCCATCAAATACAGCTACTGTGCCCATCTTATGCAGCCACTGTGCCCATTTTATGCAGCCACTGTGCCCCATCTTATGCAGCCTCACTGTGCCCCATCTTATGCAGCCTCACTGTGCCCCATCAAATGCAGCCTCACTGTGTCCCATCATATGCAGCCTCACTGTGTCCCATCATATGCAGCCTCACTGTGTCCCATCAAATGCAGCCTCACTGTGTCCCATCAAATGCAGCCTCACTGTGTCCCATCAAATGCAGCCTCACTGTGTCCCATCAAATGCAGCCTCACTGTGTCCCATCAAATGCAGCCTCACTGTGTCCCATCAAATGCAGCCTCACTGTGTCCCATCATATGCAGCCTCACTGTGTCCCATCATATGCAGCCTCACTGTGTCCCATCATATGCAGCCTCACTGTGTCCCATCATATGCAGCCTCACTGTGTCCCATCATATGCAGCCTCACTGTGTTCCATCATATGCAGCCTCACTGTGTCAAAAATGACATTTATCCTGCAAGGCTAGTTAAAAACACCTGAACATATTCAAAAAATACAGGAGGTTTGGTCACACTATATGGTCATATAGTGCTAAGTCCACTTACTGCGACAAAGTATCCTGAATTAGTGGGGCCTACGCTATCCATAGAATTAGAGATCTTGCTTCTCTTAACCATGGGAGCCATACACTCCTCTAAATGGGAGAATTAAAAAGGACAGCTACTGTTCCCATCTTATGCAGCCACTGTGCCCCATCAAATGCTGCAACTATGCAGCACTGAATGCAGCCACTGTGCCCCATCATATGCAGCCTCACTGTGCCCCATCATATGCAGCCTCACTGTGCCCCATCATAAGCAGCCTCACTGTGCCCCATCATAAGCAGCCTCACTGTGCCCCATCTTAAGCAGCCTCACTGTGCCCCATCATAAGCAGTCTCACTGTGCCCCATCATAAGCAGTCTCACTGTGCCCCATCATATGCAACCTCACTGTGCCCCATCAAATGCAACCTCACTGTGCCCCATCAAATGCAACCTCACTGTGCCCCATTATATGCAACCTCACTGTGCCCCATCATATGCAGCCTCACTGTGCCCCATCATATGCAGCCTCACTGTGCCCCATCATATGCAGCCTCACTGTGCCCCATCATATGCAGCCTCACTGTGCCCCATCATATGCAGCCTCACTGTGCCCCATCATATGCAGCCTCACTGTGTCCCATCATATGCAGCCTCACTGTGTCCCATCATATGCAGCCTCACTGTGTCCCATCATATGCAGCCTCACTGTGTCCCATCATATGCAGCCTCACTGTGTCCCATCATATGCAGCCTCACTGTGTCCCATCATATGCAGCCTCACTGTGTCCCATCATATGCAGCCTCACTGTGTCCCATCATATGCAGCCTCACTGTGTCCCATCATATGCAGCCTCACTGTGTCCCATCATATGCAGCCTCACTGTATCCCATCAAATGCAGCCTCATTGTGTCAAAAATGACATTTATCCTACTAGGCTAGTTAAAAACACCTGAACATATTAAAAAAATACAGGAGGTTTGGTCACAGTATATGGTCATATAGTGCTAAGCCCACTTACTGCGACAAAGTATCCCGAATTAGTGGGTCCTACGCTATCTATAGAATTGGAGATCTTGCTTCTTTTAACCATGGGAGCCATACACTCCTCTAAATGGGAGAATTAAAAAGGACAGCTACTGTTCCCATCTTATGCAGCCACTGTGCCATCAAACGCAGCCACTGTGCCATCAAAAGCAGCCACTGTGCCCATCAATTGCCACCACTGTACCATCAAATACAGCCACTGTGCCATCAAACGCAGCCACTGTGCCCATCAATTGCCACCACTGTGCCCATCAAACGCAGCCACTGTGCCCATCAAACGCAGCCACTGTGCTCATCAAACGCAGCCACTGTGCCCATCAAACGCAGCCACTGTGCCCAATCAAATGCTGCCACTGTGCCCAATCAAATGCTGCCACTGTGCCCAATCAAATGCTGCCACTGTGCCCAATCAAATGCTGCCACTGTGCCCCATCAAATGCTGCCACTGTGCCCCATCAAATACAGCTACTGTGCCCATCATATGCAGCCTCACTGTGTTCCATCATATGCAGCCTCACTGTGTCCCATCAAATGCAGCCTCACTGTGTCAAAAATGACATTTATCCTGCAAGGCTAGTTAAAAACACCCGAACATATTCAAAAAATACAGGAGGTTTGGTCACACTATATGGTCATATAGTGCTAAGCCCACTTACTGCGACAAAGTATCCCGAATTAGTGGGTCCTACGCTATCCATAGAATTGGAGATCTTGCTTCTCTTAACCATGGGAGCCATACACTCCTCTAAATGGGAGAATTAAAAAGGACAGCTACTGTTCCCATCTTATGCAGCCACTGTGCCCCATCAAATGCTGCAACTATGCAGCACTGAATGCAGCCACTGTGCCCATCATATGCAGCCTCACTGTGCCCCATCATATGCAGCCTCACTGTGCCCCATCATAAGCAGCCTCACTGTGCCCCATCATATGCAGCCTCACTGTGCCCCATCATAAGCAGCCTCACTGTGCCCCATCATAAGCAGCCTCACTGTGCCCCATCATAAGCAGCCTCACTGTGCCCCATCATAAGCAGCCTCACTGTGCCCCATCATAAGCAGCCTCACTGTGCCCCATCATAAGCAGTCTCACTGTGCCCCATCATAAGCAGTCTCACTGTGCCCCATCATAAGCAGTCTCACTGTGCCCCATCATAAGCAGTCTCACTGTGCCCCATCAAATGCAACCTCGCTGTGCCCCATCATATGCAGCCTCACTGTGCCCCATCATATGCAGCCTCACTGTGCCCCATCATATGCAGCCTCACTGTGCCCCATCATATGCAGCCTCACTGTGTCCCATCATATGCAGCCTCACTGTGTCCCATCATATGCAGCCTCACTGTGTCCCATCATATGCAGCCTCACTGTGTCCCATCATATGCAGCCTCACTGTGTCCCATCATATGCAGCCTCACTGTGTCCCATCATATGCAGCCTCACTGTGTCCCATCATATGCAGCCTCATTGTGTCAAAAATGACATTTATCCTACTAGGCTAGTTAAAAACACCTGAACATATTAAAAAAATACAGGAGGTTTGGTCACACTATATGGTCATATAGTGCTAAGCCCACTTACTGCGACAAAGTATCCCGAATTAGTGGGTCCTACGCTATCCATAGAATTGGAGATCTTGCTTCTTTTAACCATGGGAGCCATACACTCCTCTAAATGGGAGAATTAAAAAGGACAGCTACTGTTCCCATCTTATGCAGCCACTGCGCCAAAAGCAGCCCCTGTGCCATCAAACGCAGCCACTGTGCCCATCAATTGCCACTACTGTACCATCAAACACAGCCACTGTGCCATCAAACGCAGCCACTGTGCCCATCAATTGCCACCACTGTGCCCATCAAACGCAGCCACTGTGCCCATCAAACGCAGCCACTGTGCCCATCAAACGCAGCCACTGTGCCCATCAAACGCAGCCACTGTGCCCATCAAACGCAGCCACTGTGCCCAATCAAATGCTGCCACTGTGCCCAATCAAATGCTGCCACTGTGCCCAATCAAATGCTGCCACTGTGCCCCATCAAATGCAGCTACTGTGCCCATCTTATGCAGCCATTGTGCCCCATCAAATGCAGCCTCACTGTGCCCCATCAAATGCAGCCTCACTGTGCCCCATCATATGCAGCCTCACTGTGTCCCATCATATGCAGCCTCACTGTGTCCCATCATATGCAGCCTCACTGTGTCCCATCAAATGCAGCCTCACTGTGTCCCATCAAATGCAGCCTCACTGTGTCAAAAATGACATTTATCCTGCTAGGCTAGTTAAAAACACCTGAACATATTCAAAAAATACAGGAGGTTTGGTCACACTATATGGTCATATAGTGCTAAGCCCACTTACTGCGACAAAGTATCCCGAATTAGTGGGTCCTACGCTATCCATAGAATTGGAGATCTTGCTTCTCTTAACCATGGGAGCCATACACTCCTCTAAATGGGAGAATTAAAAAGAACAGCTACTGTTCCCATCTTATGCAGCCACTGTGCCCCATCAAATGCTGCAACTGTGCAGCACTGAATGCAGCCACTGTGCCCATCATATGCAGCCTCACTGTGCCCCATCATAAGCAGCCTCACTGTGCCCCATCATAAGCAGCCTCACTGTGCCCCATCATAAGCAGTCTCACTGTGCCCCATCATAAGCAGCCTCACTGTGCCCCATCATAAGCAGCCTCACTGTGCCCCATCATAAGCAGCCTCACTGTGCCCCATCATAAGCAGTCTCACTGTGCCCCACTGGGCATGCGTTCCACAGAGCTGCCAACATCACTTCCGGTTTCCCTGTTACCGGAAGTAACCTCTTAACTACAAGAACAAAGCTCCCGCCTATAGTAATACTATTCAATCATGTCACTAATCAATCACCGCTCTCTGTTAAGCAGACAGCACCTAAATTTGCCTGTTTGCTTCTCTGTTAAGCAGAAAAGCCAAAAACATTGTACACTCTCTAGCACCTACTGTACCTAGGAGGGTGCTACACAAGTGATATGCATATATAAGCTCCTACCCGCTCTAGCTTTCTGTAAGTGCACCCCATATTGTTCACGCAAGTTTGATTGTTTTTAACTGGATATACTGAATAAATTGTATGCTGCTTAAGGACTGGCTTGGCGCATCTCTCTCCTATCTTTGCTTTTCTTTTTTCCCACAGTGATCGGGTCCCCCAGCCTGCGCCGCACCCATCCAGAGACTTTACTTAGAGTCTACAATTATAGGGGTTATCCTACAGAACTTTTTTATTCACCCCATTTATATTTATTTACATCATATATACAGCGCCTTTCAAAAGTATTTACACCCTTGGCATTTTTCGTGTTTTGTTGTCTCACAACCTGGAAATAACATGAATTGTTTGAGGATTTGCATCATTTAATTTACAGAACATGCCCACAACTTTGAAGATGTGTTTTTTTTTTTTTTTTTTATTGTGAGCAAACAACAAATAGGACAAAATAACAGAAAAAGTCAATGTGCATAACTATTCACCCCCCTAAAGTCAATACTTTGTAGAGCCACCTTTTGTGGCTATCACAGCTCCAAGTTGCTTTGGATACATCACGTCTCTATGAGCTTGCCACATCTTACCACTGGGATTTGTGCCCATTCCTCCTTTCAAAACTGCTCCAGCTCCTTCAAGTTGGATGATTTGCGCTTGTGAACAGCAATCTTTAAGTCTGACCACAGATTTTCTATTGGATTGAGGTCTGGACTTTGACTAGGTCATTCCAACACATTTACATGTTTCCCCTTAAACCACTCAAGTGTTGCTTTAGCAGTGTGTTTGGGGTCATTGTCCTGCTAGAAGGTGAACCTCCGTCCTAGCCCCAAATCACACACAGAGTGGTAAAGGTTTTGCTCAAGAATATCCCTGTATTTAGCTCCATCCATCTTTTCCTCAACTCCGACCAGTTTCCCAGTCCCGACTGCTGAAAAAAATCCCCACAGCATGATGCTGCCACCACCATGTTTCACTGGGGATTGTGTTCTTTGGATGATGTGATGTGTTGGATTTGCACCAGACATAGCATTTTCTTTGATGGTCAAAAAATTTAATTTTAGTTTCATCAGACCAGAGCACCTTCCTCCATACATTTTGGGAGTCTCCCACATGCCTTTTCGCAAACTCAAAACATGCTATTTTGTTTTTTGATGACTTTCTTCTGGCCACTCTGCCATAAAGTCCATGTACAGATATTCCAGTCTCTGCTGTGGAACTCTGCAGCTCCTCCAGGGTTACCTTAGGTCTCTGTGCTGCCTCTCTGATTAATGCCCTTCTTGCCCGGTCCGTGAGTTTTGGTGTGCGTTCGTCTCTTGCAGGTTTGCTGTTGTGCCATGTTCTTTCCATTTGGCGATGATAGATTTGATGGTGCTCCTAGGGATCATCAAAGATTTGGATATTTTTTTTTATAACCTAACCCTGACTTGTACTTCTCAACAACATTGTCCCTTACATGTTTGGAGAGTTCCTTGTCTTCATGGCCGTGTTTGGTTAGTGGTGCCCCTTGCTTAGGTGTTGCAACCTCTGAAGCCATTCAAAAAGGTATGTATATGTAATGACAGATCATGTGACACTTAGATTGCACACAGGTGGACATCATTTCACTAATTATGTGACTTCTGAAGGTAATTGGTTGCACCAGAGCTTTTTATGGGCTTCATAACAAAGGGGGTGAATACATATGCACATGCCAATTATTAGTTTTTTATTTCTGAAAAATAGTTTTATGTATTTATTTTTCCATTTTTTTTTTTTTTTTTTTAAAGATATTTTTATTGATTTTAGGTTCAGCACAAACCAACAAACACAAAACAGTCACAAATAAAGATCACAAATAAAAATATAAAAAAAAAACAAAAAAAAAAACACACGAGTATCTGATCCATTACGCATACAAAAGTGGTATCCAATTGGTAATTAGATCACACAAGTCATTGTAGGCAGTTCATTTCAAGAGGGTTGAGATATTGGTAATAATAACAGTCAGGTATAGGCACTTTTGCACGACATAACCATATTAAAGGACCTGGTATTGAAGGTCCCTGTGGCACAGCCCATCAATGATCAATTGTGTTCAATTGTTAGAGAGAGTTAGCGGACTAGCCAACCATTTTCCTCAAATTTTATGAAAGGTTTTATTTTGTTTGCGAATTTCAAAGGTTAATTTGTATAATGGAATGGAGTCATTGATAAGTTTTAACCAGAGGGACTTCAAAGAGGTCTGTGCACCTTTCCAGGACAGTAGAATAGATTTTTTAACATAAAAATAAAGTATACGGAGCAATCTCTTGGCATGTGATGGTATATGTAAATCTCCAAATACTCCCAACAGGCAGTTCTTAGGGTGAATTATGTTAGGAAGGCCCAACACAGTCGAAATAAAGGCAACCACTTCCTCCCAGAAGTCACTAACTATCGGGCACGACCAGAAGCAATGTGAGAAGTCTGCCTCCTGGCCGCAGCCTCAGAAACAGACAGCTGATGGCAAGAGACCCATTTTATGCAGTCTGGCCGGAGTGAGGTCTGATGAAAAATTTTTACTTGTATGATACGGTCTCGGGAGGAAATGACAGAGGTTTTATATGTGTCACTAAATTCTGCCCAGTCCTCATTTACCATAGAAATATCCAATGAATCCCACTTCTCCTGTGCTCTGTGAAACCTAGGGTTAAAGTCAGTCATTAAGGCTGCATAGTAAGTGGAAACTAATTTAGAGGGTTCTGGTTGCCTAAGTAGTCTTTCTAGTGGAGGCAGATCAGTGATATCATCTAAGGTACCAAATTGAGCATGTATGGCATGTCTGAGCTGATAATAATAATAAAATAAGTGTGATCTTGCTAAGTCAAAGTCCCTGCTCAACTGAGAGAAAGTTTTAAAGCCCTGTGTAGTATATAAATGACATAGATATTTAACCCCCTTTGAATACCAACGATTGGCATCTGGAAAAGAGTATAATTCTTGCAGATTGGGATTAAACCACAGGGGGTTGTTAGGGGATTTCAGCCAGGAATGTTTCGATATTTTTGTGGTAATGTATTTAAACAGTGAAAGGGAGACTGAGAGCAGAGAGGTTCCAGGGCGGTCTGGGACCTGGCCTCTATATATTATGTTATGCAAAGTTTCAAGGGAAGATGCGATAGCCCCCTCTGTGGCTGTACAGGCATTAGCTGGATCTGGGTTCATCCAGTCATGTATGTGCACCAGTTGAGATGCCATATAGTAAAGGAAAAAGTTAGAGAATGCTAGACCTGCCAGATGAGCTGGTAGTCTGAGTCTCAAGTGCCACTTTGGGGGATCCACCCTTCCACAGGAATGAAGTACATATCATATCTATGCGTTTGAAAGTAGCTTTTGGTATTTTACACGGGGAGTTAGTAAGGATATAAAGCAATCTGGGTAAATAAATCATTTTAAGAATATTGGCCCTCCCCATGAGGTCTAAAGGCAAATCCATCCATTGTTTAGTTTGTTCCTGGAGGCGGGTCAGCAAAGGATCAAGATTATTAGTAGCATATAGAGATAAGGGAGCCTGAACCAACACTCCAAGATATCTAAAAGAAGACACCACCTGAAGCCTGGAGTCCGGGTGCACCTGAAGAGGGTCATTCACATCCAAGGGAAAAAGGCTGGACTTGTCCCAATTAACCTGGAATCCAGAGTAGTCCCCAAAGGTGTTGACCTCCCCCAGCAAAGCCTGCAGAGACTCATTTGCATCTGCCAGGTACACCAGTGTGTCATCTACGTAAAGAGAAATGCGCTCCTCTATATTTGCAATTGGGAGACCTTTAATTGTAGGGGAGGAGCAAATGCGAACTGCAAGCGGCTCCATGGCCAGGGCAAACAACAGGGGCGACAATGGGCACCCCTGTCGAGTGCCCCTAGTGATTGGGAAGGGATCAGTGATAGATGAATTAACCCTTATTCTAGCCGTTGGGGAGGTGTACAGAAGTTTTATCCATGCTATCACACGGGGACCGAAACCATACTTCTGTAACACCTGAAAAAGGTACGGCCATTCCACACTGTCAAATGCTTTACAGGTGTCTAATGACACAATGACACGTGTAGAAGGGCAGTCATGTGGATATTGCAAGTTGTGGAACAGTCTGCAAATGTTCATTCTAGTAGACCTGCCAGGGATAAATCCACCCTGGTCACTATTAACCAAGAATGTAACCACAGCATTTAGACGGTTTGCTAATATTTTGGCCAGAATTTTAACGTCCACATTTATAAGAGAAATTGGACGATAAGATTCACAGTTAAGTGGGTCCTTTCGGGGTTTTAATAGGAGTACTATCAAAGCTTCCCTCATCGATGGGGGAAGGATCCCAGTCTCTAGGGCTTTGTTAAAGGTCCGGAGAAGGAAGGGGGATAGAAGGTCCTTGAACTTAGCATACCATTCAGTCGGGAAACCATCAGGTCCAGGAGTCTTATGTGCAGGCATTTGGGAGACCGCTACTGCGTATTTTTCTAATTTTACTTCACCAACTTTGAATATTGTGTTCTGATCCATCACATATAATTCAAATTAAAAAAAACATTGAACTGAAGGCTGTAATGTAACAAAATAGGTAAAAAGCCAAGGGGGGTGAATACTTTTGCAATGCACTGTATTTTGTGTTATTTATTTTTCATATTATTTTTTCACATTTTATTTTCCATTTTTTATTTTTATTTTATTTCTATTTTTTGTTAATTGAAAATGTTTTCATGGTTGCACCTTTATGGACTAGCATGCAGGTGCATGCCTTTTTTTATTTAATCCTAATCATCAGATGGTTTAGCACTGAACATTACACCAATCTTGTGAATGTGTTTGTTCTAAGAAAGTATTACATGACTGCAGAAAAATAAAAAAAAAAATCATGTCACCTGTCCTATTGAACATTTCTATGTTGTGTAGCCCAACTGAGTAAATTTCAGAACTGAGTGGACAGAAATATGAATTCATTGGCATGTAAAACTGTTCCCTTATATGTATTGTATCTGTGTATTTGGTTATTTGCCAATGAGCTTTAATCACTGACAAATTTTATTTATTTATTCATTCATTCATTTTTCTGTTTCAATACATTTTTATTGGTTTTGTGTGGATTTGCAATATAGTCCATAATATTATGAAATGACTACAAATAATATTCATATGCTCGGAGCAAATAGGCAACACTTGTGGTTGAGGGAAGGTAAAACAGGCAGTTGAGATGCATTTTTCACAGTTCCCTACCCTGAGTTTTTACTGCCCCCTTAAGTTGCAAAGGCAGGACAGGGTTGTGGCACAGCAAAAGCTATCCCCCGGGAAAGCGGTATTCTTGAAAAAGCCCATTTAAAAAAAAAAACAAAAAAAAAACAGCAAGTCAGAAGGATGGATAGCTCTTAAAGGAGCTACACAGATGTAAACAAGCCATTAGAAAGTCATAAAACCACAGCATTTTGCTGTTGAGATAAAAAAAATTAAAAAAAATTAAACAAAAATGTGTATAAGCAGATAATGGTTGAATATAGCTTGAAGCGAATGATTTGTCACAACTTGTCAAATGTGAAGCAACTGTGTATCAAAAACAATTTCCATTGTACAGCTACACAATGTGGGGTTGAATTACTAAAACTGGTGCACACAAAATCTGGTGCAGCTCTGCATAGAAACCAGTCAGCTTCCAGGTTTAAGCCGTGGTTCACACTGAATGTGACTTTGAAATTGTGCAAACTTACTTGAAATTGTGCGATTTTAAAGCTGCATGTTAGAGCGACTTCAGGTGCAACTTGGCTGACATCTGCGCGACCTAATGCACAGATGTCTAACCGATTTGAACAGTTCCATTGCCAGCAAGTTAGAAGCTGATTGGTTACCATGCACAGCTGCACCACATTCTGTGTGCTCCAATTTTAGTCAATCTCCCCCTATATGTTGCATTTAAAAATGCGGAATATTAAAAATAATGAAGATTTGTGTTTGTGCTCCATCTTCACTGTCCTGGAAAAGTAGCTCTACCTACAAAATAAGAACAGTTGGTAGGTTTCATTTTATAGAATATGAGAGATGAGTGATTGTGTGCAACGTACACTGAGCCAAAGGTTCTCATTGTTTTTACAGCTGTTGGGATATTTCTATATCAGCCCCAGGACATCATCTTTGTACCAGCCGGTGGTTCTGTGGATATCTTCTGCATCTCCAATACTCCAAATCTATTAAATGACATTGGAAGAATTTCCTGGTATCGGAAGACATGGAGAGATGGGGATATGCTAAGAAGAGTTGCATCATGTGCGACTATAAGCCTACAAACCAATTCCTGTAAAGTGGACACAAATGGCTATACTATAACATTATTCAACATTCAGCCTGAGGACTCTGGAAAGTATTACTGTTCACATCTTCATTTAAGATCATTGGTCTTTGCTAATGGAACAATGTTAATCGCTGGAGGTAAACCATGCTCTGTTTCATTAAAATGTAATATTATGTAAGACATCTAAGGCTATTCATATATTACTATCCTATTCTTTGTCCATTTTCAGCTCTATTTTTGTACAAGCTTGGGTGGGAGGCAGTAGTGTATTTAGGTTTTGTGCTGCCCTAGGCCAGACAAAACTAGTGTACCCCCTAATTTAAATATGACCCATCCCTTCCTGTCAAGGCCACACCCCTTGCTGTTTAAGACCTGCCCTAAAATTTTCGAGTGGGAACACTAGTTCTGAGGGCCTGGCCTGGGGGGGGGGGGGGGGGAGGCAATGGATTCCCTTCATTTGCAAAGATTTCCTCTCACTTCCTGTTTGGCTATAGGGCAGGAAGTGAAGGGAGATCTCTACAATGGGACAGGGATGGTAAAAAATAAACTGACAGGGGCTATAACCCTCCCTTACGCTATCCAAAATGAAAAAAAAAAAGTGTTGTCTATAGTTCTACTTTAAGCACAAATTCCTGATAATTTTATGGAGAGGACTAAGAAGATATAACCATGCCAGTGGTGCAGCAGAAAACATAGCCTAATGAGGAAGGTTTGTGGTCCAGGATGATAGGACAGTCAAAATAAGAAGTGGCGCCCCCCCTCCCCACAGTTGCGGAATGCCGGCCCCGCCTGCATACCGGAAGCAGTGCGGCCGCATTATGGGGGTGCTAGACTAATTTGCCTCTCAGCCCAGTCTGCCCCATAAGACTGGCACTACACTAACAGTGTAGCACAAGCTGGCGGGGACTCTTTCCGTGCTGCCCCCTGCAAAGTGCTGCCCTAGGCCTGGGCCTTGTCAGCCTAGGCCAGGATACAGCGTTGTTGGGAGGCAGGAGGAGGATGGATAGAAGAGTAGGATAGGGGCTTAAATAGGGAGTTTTGCATGTTACTATCAACTCTTACCTTCCTAGGCTCTAAATTAACAAAAAAGTCCAAAACCAAAAGTGATTACACCCAGAAAGGTTCCATAGGAGGGAAAAGCTAGGAATTCCGATGGACAGATAGTGGCGATGGGTGATGCAACCTATTTTATTTTGGGTTCATTGATCCTTTAAAGTGTAACTATATCCTAAACTTTTTTTTGTTTAAATTATTGATGGTGTAGGGAATGATTTCTCACCTGGAGGCACAATTGAAAGTGAAAGAAAATCTCTCCAAACTGTTTTGGTGCCAACCCCCAACAGTCTGCATTTTCCATCACATTCTGTCCCAGAGACAATGGTCACCAGGACCATCAAAGAAGGCAAATCTTCAATGTAGGTCCTGCGCTACCACTAGGCGAACTAGGCAGTTGTTTAGGGCGCACTGCCACCTAGGGTGCAGCCACGACTGCTAGAGCCCGGCAGGAGGAGGGGGTGCCGAGAGCTTGTCAGTGCCTCTTTCTCCATAGTCTGGGGTATGGAGAGCGTGCACAGAACAGGACCACTGCCAGCCTCCTCAGCTCCGCACACACAGAGCAGCATGTTTGTGGGTGTTCTGCTCCGTTACCAGTCTGCCTTCACTTCCTGGGCCATTTGTCCGAGTTTATTGATGGGGAGGAGTGAAGGAAGTGTGGGAATCCCTTCCTCATAATGGTGGGAGGCCTTCCCGCTCACTCCCCCAGCCCCGGGGCAGAGAACACTAGACAGGTGACCATACTCCTTGCACACATGCCTCTACTCGGCACTTACTGAGCCTCGGGACAGCACAACACAAAGGCAGCCATTGGCCTCACCCACCACCACACGGAACGCCCACCCCTGCTATCGGTTGGCCACGGGACAACAAGCACACGACTCAGTGATTGGCTGCTCTAACAGACCGTTTATTGTATTCTCCTGTGATAGAACTCTGTCACACTGCCCCCCACCTGTCACACTGCCCCCCCACCTGTTACACCTGTCACACTGGCCCCCCACCTGTCACACTGCCCCCCCACCTGTCACACTGCCCCCCACTTGTCACACTACCCCCCACCTGTCACACTGCCCCCCAACCTGTCACACTGCCCCCCAACCTGTCACACTGCCCCCCACCTGTCACACTGCCCCCCAACCTGTCACACTGCCCCCCACCTGTCTCACTTCCCCCCACCTGTCACACTACCCCCCACCTGTCACACTGCCCCCCCACCTGTCACACTGCCCCCCCACCTGTCACACTGCCCCCCTCCTGTCTCACTGCCCCCCACCTTTGCTGGATTGGGCTGTCTCTTTGTTGGATTGCGATGTCCCTTTGCTGGATTTGGCTATCTTTTTGCTGGATTTATATGTCTCTTTGCTGGATGGGGATGTCGTTTTGTTAGATTTGGCTGTCCCTTTGCTCTATGGGGACATCTCTTTGCTGGATTGGGCTGTCTCTTTGCTGGATTTGACTGTCTCTTTGCTATATGGAAATTTCTCTTTACTATATGTGGATGTTTCTTTGATGGATTGGGCTGTTTTATTTTGTTTGCTTTCTTTTTTTTCTGGTTTTGGGCTGTCTATTTGGCATCTTATGGCATGTATTTTTGCAAATTAAAAGAAATGTAGCAGTTTCATGTTTAGATGTTTTAATATGTTCTAAGTTTTTAAAAAATTTAGAAGTTTAGAAAAAAATTTTTTGGGGGGTGCAAGTAGCTGGCCTTGCCTAGGGCACAAAATAGTCTAGCACTGGCCCTGCTCCAATGACAGCAGGTTCTGTGCAAACCCCTTCAGTTGGCTTGCCTATCTGATAGACCTGAAAGGCAGTGACAAGGCTGCTGCTTACCTGCTCTATCCAAAACAAAACAGAATGTGTTAACTGGTTGGACTTTACTTTTATAGCATTCATACTATAACATTTAAATGACCTAATACATTTATAGTTTCAACAGATCATTCAGTAACTGTATATTTATGATCTCACATTCTCAGATAATTCCGATGCCAACAATATTGGTTATCTCCTGATTACTCCACAGCAAGCTACTCCTAACAGTACTATCCAGCTGGCCTGTGTAGTGAAAGTGCCTCTTCATACAGTGTATGTGACCTGGAACATCTCTGGAACGCATCACATGGGCAGAAGAACCTCTATGAAGCTCCAAGATGGTACATGGATGGTACTGAACTTCCTCTCCCTTCCCAGAGACACCTGGGTTTATGGAGACCATGTGACCTGTGAAGTCTGGTTCAGCTCTTCTCCTGTCCAGATCCATGGGACAATACCACATAGAGGTAATAAGGACCCTTGTCTTTTTCAGCATAAGCAATTTAATTTAAGAGAAATGCATTTCTAGACAGTATCTTTAGTCCTTTGACTATCCTAAGCTTGCCATAGACGGTTCAAATCTTGGTCGGTTCACCAGGGACTGGCCGAGACTTGAACCATGTATGGGCAATCTGATTGTACCCAAGTTGATTGATTGATAAACTTGGGTATAACCAGCTTGTCGGATTCTTCATGCGTTTATTACCAGCGGCTTTAGCCGCTAGTAATGATCACTGTGTTCTCCCAGCAGGGACAGCTTTACGGGAGCTATTGACTGTGTTGATGGGGGAATCGTGCTCAGGGCATGCGTGCTGCTTCGTCAGGCAACGCAAGCTCGACCATGCCTCCCATCCATCATTGCTGACGTGCTTGCTGTGTGACTGTCTTCAGCCTCGGGAACCACCGGAGCCGCCGGGACTGCTGGCCAACACCGCTGCCCAGCTGGACCACAGAAGCCTAAGCCTTTTACCCATGCTATGCTTGTCTTTCTCCACTCAAATATGAGTTGAAATAATGCTTAATAAAACTGGGATTTTAATTAACTTACTGCACTCAGAGTGGCGCCGCTCTCTCTCTTTCTCTCTCTCTCTCTTTCTTTACCCATACATATAGAGTCATTTCTGCTCTTTACAGCTGACTGCCTACACTGACACAGACCAGAACCTTTAACACAGGTCTGCTTCCAGCAGCACGTGAACTTTACCTTAGGGCACCTCTGAACCTTTGGAACTGTTTTCAGATTGCACTAGTTGCTGTTCTAGCACTCCATTTTTTACCTTATTTTCTGCACAGCGGTGGTTGAAGCACATCAGATTAGATCGCCAAGGTCATCATCAATTGTGATTAAGGTCAAGTCACATGCGGAATATCTGAATTGCACTTAAAAGGACTTTACCCAGCACAGATTCACTGCATGTTATAATATGTCATATATAGCTGCAACTATCTGTTTATTGAGTTATTATTGGTAAATTAACATATACTGTGATTTTTTTAATATATTCACTAAGATCGGTATACACAGCGTGGCACATATCTTGATTTAAGTCCCCCCTCAGCCCCCCTAATACTTAACTGAGCCCCATCTTGATCCAGCAATGTTGCACAAGAGTCTCGGCTGTCCAGGACTACCCTCCTTATTGGCTGAGACAGCAGTGAGGCGCCAATGGTTCCCGTTGCTGTCAATCAAAGCCAATGAAGAGAGAGAGGGGGTGGGGCAAATCCGCAGCTCCATGTCTGAATGGACACACAGAGCATCGGCGCAGGAGGGAGGGGCCAGAAGCACAGAAGAGGGACCCGAGAAGAGGAGGATCCGGGCTGCCCTGTGCAAAACCACTGCACAGAGCAGGTGAGTATAACAAGTTTGTTTTTTTTTTAAGTGAGAAAAAAAATTAAGCCTTTAAAAGTTTCACTGTCCCACAGTTATCTTCAGCTTTTGTAGGAGATTCAATTTTGTTTACTTACTATAGAAGCTAAATTTACAAAGTCAATTATTGCTTTGCCAAATTGGCATGTTTTATGAATCGTTAGACCTGGCTAGAGGGGCTCTTCTTCATTTCCTTATTTAAAGCAAAAACATATTTAGGGTACTTTCACACTGGGGCGGGGGCGTTGTCGGCGGTAAAGCCTTGCTATTGTAAGCGGCGCTTTACCGTCGGTATGCAGCCGCTAGCGGGGGGGTTTTACCCCCCCGCTAGCGGCCGAGAAAGGGTTAAAACCACCGCAAAGCGCCTCTGCAGAGGCGCTTTTCCGGCGGTATAGCCGCGCCGTCCCATTGATTTCAATGGGCAGGAGCGGTGAAGGAGCGGTATACACTCCGCTCCTTCACCGCTCCGAAGATGCCGCTGGCAGGACTTTTTTACCGGGGCTTTCACACTGGAATTAAAGCAGCGGCACTTTCGGGTCGGTTTGCAGGCGCTATTATTAGCGCAATAGCGCCTGCAAACCGTCCCAGTGTGAAAGGACCCTTATAGTTCTGGACAGAGTGAAGAAGAGTTTTGCTCGTGTTGCCATTGGGGTAACTAAATGACTGGACTGCCTGTCTCCTAGGATTATCACTATCTGGTCCATAGAAAACCAAATGGAATGGGAGCTCTTGCAGCGTGGTTAAAGCAGCGTGATTTATCCGTAATGAGCACAGTGAAACAGAACCAGGGTTTTCATTTATATTATAAATACATTTTGTTCTACCATCTGGAAACTTGGGCCTCATGCACACTGGGCTTTTGCCTAGTTCTTCTAAACAGCTTTTTCCTGGCAGGAGAAAAGCAGCATCAAAAACATGCCTAAAGCTGCGTTTTTGCAAACACGTTTACTTAGGCATGTTTAAGCGCTAGACATGTGCAATTCGTTTTGTTCCGAATTTGTTTTTTAGCGAATTTTCGACAAATTCGTTAATTCCGAAATATCTGAGTTAACGAAAACCCGTTTAACAAATTTTTCCGAGTATTCGTAAATTAGAAAATATGAAAACCCGAAAGTTCAAAAATCTGAAATAATAACTAACTAATAATAATTTAGCCATTACTAACTATTAAATTATAGATATTGGAATTTCCTTTCAAATTTGGCTGTTAGTGAACGTATTGAATCCAAATTTTTCTGAAGTTACGAATGATCAAAAATAACGAATGCCGTATCTAAAAGAATAGAACATAACAAATTAATAATAATGAATAACAATAATAATAATAAAAACTTTTTATTATTATTTATTATTAATTCGTTCCGTTCCATTTGTTTAGATGCGGCATTCATTATTTCAGAAAATCCGTAGATTCGGATAAATTTGTGTTCATTACGTTCACTAACAGCCAAATTTGAGGTCCAGTTCACATCATAGAAACACAGTCCGGATGCGCGCCAGATGCTTTTTTGCATGCGCGTTTTTGATGCGTTGCAGTGCGTTTTTGATGCGTTTTTGGTGCGTTTTTGATACAGTCCAGTGCATTTCCCCCCCCTTTTTTTTTCCTTAACCTCAAATGAGAACAAGGGTGTTCCAGTGCATTTTTGGTGTGTTTAGGTGCCTTTCCGGTGCGTTCCTGTGAGTTTTTGATGCTTTTTACAGCTTTCCAGTACAGTCCAGTGCAGGAAAAATGCAGCACAATCTACTGTTTTTCTAAAACTGGAATGCACTGGAACTGCAAGCACTGGTGTGAACTATGCCATTGAAAACCATATAACCTACTTTCTATGTGTTTTTGATGCAGAAAAAAAACGCACTGGACTGCATGTGGTGTGAACTGGCCCTAAAAGGAAATTCCAATACCTATAATTTAATAGTTAGTTATTATTAGTTAGTTAGTTAGTTATTCTTTCGAATTTTCAGATTTTTTTTCTTATTTTTGGATTTTTTCATTTACGAATTTTCGAATTTTCAAAGTTATGAATTTACAAATTGCAATCATAACGAATGACCCGAAAGATGAAAAAAAACCAAAAAAACGAATGAAACGAAAATGAAAATGAACACATTTTTCGGCAGTGCATATGTCTACTAAGCGCATCAAACTTTTGGATGTTTCATTTAATTGGCCAGAATATTAATTTATCCTGACCATTGAAATAAATGAACGCTCAAGCACTTAACCACCCAGTGCTTAAGAGTGTTTAGATGCGTTTACATGCCTTTAGACATGTCAGGCATTTTTTTCTGTCAAAATGCTGCTGCTCCTTAAAGAGGAAGTAAACCCTCATGGGTTTACTTCCTCTTTGTTTCCCTGCAAAGGTAAAGTATAATGGGCTACTATGCATCACATTGTAGCCCATTATGTGTCACTTACCTGACACAGGAACCTGCGATGTCACCGCTGTCCCTTCTCCTACGAAGCGTCCATCTTCTTTCCGGGTTTCACAATCACAGCGCCGGAGCCGCGATGACGTCACTCCCGCGCGTGCGCGCTGGTGCCGCCACTAACGGCATGATCACCGTTAGAGACGGCATGCTCAGTGCGCCTGCGCGCCGTAGACATCAGTGCCGGTCTTTTGGAAATATCTCCTAAACTTTGTAGGTTTAGTAGATATTTCTTGCACCTACAGGTAAGCCTTAATCTAGGCTTACCTGTAGGTAAAAGTGGTCTGTAAGGGTTTACAACCACTTGAACGCGCTGGCAGGGTTTTGTATTTTCTCCCTCTAAACTCCTGTAAACATGAACATATAGGCTAATACTGAGGGGCGTTTAGAGGCAGGAAAAAATATGCAAGACACCTCTAAAAGTGGCATTTAAAATGTCCAGTGTGCATGCGGCTTTATGTAAGTTATAGCTCATCAAATATACAAATATTTTTGGTATTTGTCCATTATATAAAGACAGAAAAAATATTATAGTACAATGCAATTTAGCTATTGGGACTGTGACATCCTTCATATTATTTAAAGTGATATTAAAGTGTTACAAAACCCACAACAGTAAAATGAGTCTGTATATGCAGTAAAGCGTGCTTGTTAGGCCCCTTTCACACTGAAAGCAATTTTCTTAGGCATTTTAGCACTAAAAATAGCACCTGTAAAGCACCTGAAAACTGCCTACCATTAATTACAACAGCTGCTTTCACACCCGGGTGGTGCGATGGCAGGAAGTTAGAAAAAGTCCTGCAAGCAGCATCTTTATGGCGGTTTGGGAGCGCAATGAATAGGCAGTGCCTGAAAAGCTCTTCAGAAGCGCCGCAACGCGGGAGTTTTTAACAGCGGAAAAGCACCGCTAAAACCAGAGGCGCTTTACCGCTAACGGCGGGTGCTTTCAGTGTGAAAGCAGCCTTATACTCACTGTGGAACCTAAGGGGTTAATCTTTTGCATTGTGTATAAAGTCTGTTTGATCCTGCCTCTGATCTTCCCCTTCTTCCAGTGTCTCCAACCCCCCCCCCCCTCCCCGATTATTACAGAGCCAGGGGACAAGCTGCACATGCTCAGTTTGGTGTGTATTGCGAAAGAGTTTTATTTTTTCTTGGGAGAGTGGATGTGATCTGCACAGGGCCAATCAGCACTGTCCAGACATGTCCAGACAGAGGATCAGGGGAGAATGAAAACTCCTCCTACAAGGTTTACTAGGAAGTGATAGAAGTCACAAGACTGCTATATACTGATGAGGAGAAAAGGTATTTAGCAGTTTATATTTAATAAAATAATTGGCTTTCCATGTTCTGTGTACTGTGGGAGACCAGATATAGTGAATGCAGGCTCCTGGGTTTAGTAACACTTTAAAGGCAGATTTGTTTTTATTTAAATAACAAACATGTTATACTTACCTGCTCTGTGCAATGGTTTTGCACAAAGCAGCCCCAATACTCCTCTTCTCGTGTCCCCTGCTGATGCTTCTGGCCCCTCCCTCCTGCCGAGTGCCCCCATAGCAATAAGCTTGTTATGGGGGCACCCCAGGAGGCTTGGTCCTGACCCCCTGCTCTGCGTGTCCATTCACACGCGTAACACGACTCAACAGCACGGCCCTACTTTCTCCTCATTGGCTCACTGGCTGTGATTGAGGAAGAGCCACGGGCGAGTCGTGGCTCTTGTGCACGTCGCTGGATGCAGATGGGGCTCAGGTAAGTGTTAGGGGAGGCTGGAGGGGGAGCTGCACCCAGAAGGTTTTTTTACCTAGAATAGAATACATGAAGGTAAAAACATTGCGACTTTACAATCACTTTAATGCTACAAAAACAAACAAATGCAAATTTAAAAAGTGTACAAATAAATAGTAAAAAATAAAAAATAATAGCTAAGAAAAAAGAAAATGAATGAATTCTTAGACATTAATTAGGGTTATATAAGGATTAATAGGTGATTTTTTTAAAATGTATTTATTGTTGATCCAGGCAATATCTAATTGCCTTCTAGGGGATCAGGAAGACACTTTTTTCCCCACTGGAGCAAATTGAACCATGCTGTGTAAGGTTTTTTTTTTTGCCTTTCTCTGGATCATATGTGGGTACAGGGTTCTGTATATGATGCTTTCTATGTATTTATATATTTTTTTTTATTGGTTGAACTAGATGGACAATTAAATTAATTGCACATACCATTAATTTATGTACTGCAACTGCAGAATGTCACCTCAGCAAAAGATTCACAGTGACCACAGAGCCTTGATAATTACTCCAGAAGACCAACTCTCACGGTGTAATTTGCAAAGCCATCCTGATAGCATTACAGCTTGTTGATGCAAAGGCAGGCGAGGCTACCATGGTCACTGTAGCCCAATGCCTCTGGTTTGCCTTTCCTGTCTGTATGTTAGCCCAGTTCTGAATGCATGGACATTATGTGAACTATGAAGTCTGGATCAATTGGCTGCTTGGTGTGGTCCACTGGAGAAAGCTTTGGTAATGCTGAATGTATCATAGTTTCTACAATCTTGATTCACAGACATCCAGAAAGGAGTGCCAGACCAAAACCAGATAAAAGAGTCCCAAGATCATTTTAACCATTGGTAAACAAAAGTCTTATAAAAATACCTAACATCCACCCCCCCTTCATCAGGGCTCAACACAGAATAAAACATGGATGGACGCCAAGGAAATAGTGGGGTCAATTTACTAAAGGCAAATAGATTGTACACTTGTTTT
This sequence comes from Aquarana catesbeiana, assembly GCA_037953035.1. Classification (NCBI taxonomy): domain Eukaryota; kingdom Metazoa; phylum Chordata; class Amphibia; order Anura; family Ranidae; genus Aquarana; species Aquarana catesbeiana. The sequence goes on along the minus strand of JBBHAA010001420.1, from coordinate 557,623 downwards.
CCCCAGAGCTTTTTAAATATGGTAAAACCCTGGTGATTTCCATCATCCGAACATGTGCAAGCAAAAATCTTTTTTTTTTAAAAATTATTTTCACCTGATTGCATAGTCTTTACAAAGTGAAGCTTTACCACATTTGCATGAAAAAGTGCAACTGCACTTGCAAAGTGCATAGTCTATTTGCCTTTAGTAAATCACCCCCAGTGACTTCACAAATCTATATAAGAACCAGTATTTGACTTTTTATATGAAGTAATAACCTGACAAAAGACGTTGAACAGCAATGGAGGAATCCATCCCAGTTTTATCCTGAAAGGAAATGCCTCAATCTGAATAAGTAGATAAAGGTAGGGGCGGGTACCATCATCCTTATGTTTACAGTGATGAAGGTATAGAAGATGTCAGGAGCTACTCCAAAAAATGCCCCATGACAAAGGGATTGTTAATGGACTATCTCGGTACCCAGGGAATGGACAATTGGATATAAAATATACATCTATGAAGAAATACCGTCTTACAATTTAATTTGTTACAATTTGTAAAAAGAAAGGGGAGGGAAGGGGAAGGTTATACTATTACAAAATAGATACATTGATGCTTGGAGTAAATTTGTTACAGTCGGGCCTGGCTTACCAATGGGAACCCAATTCGGGGTCATGGGCGGCACAATTTGAGGCACCCAAAAATGGGTATAAGCATCTCACCTTCTGTAATGTTTGTAGGTACTGATTTGACTAATATGATCTCTACATCTGTCTTTCAGCTATGGTCCATGGAAAGTTCTTCTCTAATTGTCCTTCATATCTAAGATATGTTGCGAGTTCCATCGTTCTGTTGATTTTTTTCCTTGCTATTCACCTCTCCTCAATGTATATAAAGAGGTAATATAGACCACTACTATCCTCAGTTTCCTTAAGGTCCGATTCACACCTATGAAGGTTGCAGTTTGCATATTACAGGTGCAGTTTGCATTTTTCAATACACGTTTTTAATCCATTGAAGTCTATAGAACCAAAATGCAGAAAAAAAGTCCCTGGCCCTTTCCATAAAATGCACAGATGTGAACTACATCCATAGGAAACCATGGTAAATGGACTGTAGTGTGTTTCTGCAAAACTGAAAACACATTAAAAAATGCATAGGTGTGAACCAGGCCTAAGTGACCCATCACTGATTAAAAAATAAATAAAACAGACCCTGTCAAAGAAGACTTTCTGTATTCACCTGTCCTTCTACCTGCTCATTGGATCATAACTTTCTTGGAAAGCTACAGACACCAACAGAATCTTCACATCTGGCACTTTGGGAAGTTTTGGATGCCTGTCTTGTTTCTACTACACAAACTGTTGTTTTATCCGCTGGCCCCTTCGTCACTACAGAATAGAGCTGCACGATTCTGGGAAATATGAGAATCACAATTTTTTTGCTTAGAATAAAGATCACGATTCTCGCGGTGTAACATAATTCTTCACATTATACAAAAAAATTGGGCTAACTTTACTGTTTAATTTTTTTTTAATTCATTAAATTGTATTTTTTTTCCTAAAAAATTGCATTTGAAAGACTGCTGCGTAAATACAGTGTGACATAAAATATTGCAACAACCACCATTTTATTCTCTAGGTTATTCTCGCTAGCTTATTCTCTATGTTTGGGGATTCTAAATTATTTTCTAGCAAAAAATTCAGATTTTAACTTGAAAACAACAAGTGTCAGAAAAAGGTTTAGTCTTTAAGTAGGTAAACTTCCCTCATTTACAGATCAAAGTTCATTCCTTTAATCTAAAGAACAAAACATTACAATGTTTATAGTTAGCTCAGCAAATTTTGTGAAACTTGTCAGTCTGCCTGTTTTTTTTTTTTTTTGACAGCTGTCGGCTTGAGCAGAGAACTCTGCATGGAATCGGGAAAATTACTTGTTAAGATAGCGAGGGGGAAAGAAACGCAATCTCGATTCTTAACAATTAATCGTGCAGCTCTACTACAGAATACACTAGTGACATAAAGACCAATGGATCAAACCAGAGAGTGCAGTGGGGGGACACAGACATCCGACTCAGCCAGAAGTGTATTGAACGCAAATATTCTGCCTGAGACTGTAGATTTGCAAGAGAAGAGAGAGACCTAAGGAATAGGGGTGGGACAGGTTAGTATAAAATGCTTTCCCTAGCAGGGTCTGTCCCTCTAAAGTAAAACTATAATTGTTTTGGGTGAACTTAAGTTTACATTTTTTATGTGTGTTTTTAGATGATGAACATATATTATTTTATGATTTATATACATTTTGTTTTGCAAATAAACATTGAATTGTCAGAAACCATGAAATCAGACCGAGACAGAAGTACAGTTAAATCACACTTGTTTAATAATAAAAATAAATAGAACAAGCGTAGTCAAAACATAGCCAGAGTTCAGGAACAGCAACAGATAGTCAGACAAGCCAAACGTCAGGGAGCCAGAGATGAGTGTAGTAAAACAGCAAGCAGGATCTGGAGCCAGAAGAGATGTTAGCCAAGCAAATCTTTTAACAGGAATGCAGGAGAGCGTCTCTGTGATGTTGACTAAGGCGAAGGCAGAGAGCCTCTAGGCTGGACGGCTTAAATAGGCAGGACTGACGAGCAGGATATCATCAACAGCTAAATACCTGTGGAGAGAGATAGGAGCTGGCAATTAGCCAACAGCTGAGCAGCCAGCTCAGAGAAGGAAGGGCTGAGCCCAGCCCTGACATGAATAAAGCACTTACCATGGCTCACGTTTCACAGAGCGTTGTGGGCTTTCCAAAGAGAAGGTGGGACAAAAGTTGTTTACCTCTAGGCTACCTTTCTTTGATTGAAACTTCAGAGGGAACTATCTAAAGAAAATACGAGGAGTGACAGAGATAAGGGAATGCTTTAGCTCATTTTATTGTATAAGCTTTGGTGCTTGTGCTAGTACGGAAAACAGTAGATAAGGATAATATGCAAACATGTAAAAAAAGGAGCCCAGGGCACCACCTGCTGACTAAAAATGAGACTACAATATACATTTAAAATACTTTATACAGTATGACCTGACTATAAAAAAAAAATATATATATATATATACATACACATACATATATACACACACACATATAATATACGTTAACCCCAAAGCTTATACTTTAGTATTGGATAAACTAGTGAGCAGCTACCAATGGTCTAAGACAAGCAAAGGTCTTAGGTGTTTAACTGGTATTATACACATAGACACATCTATATCTACATACCCACACAATCTCAACCTACCTTGCAACTCAACTGCATGATGACTGTTACATGAAATTAAAAAATTTAAAGAAGAATGGAAGTTGGGGATAACCAGCTAACCTCACCTTTGACCCAACCCCACCTTTTTAGAAGGACTTGGAATGTCGCTCCAAGAGTTGGCAATACCACTTCAGTGATCCACACTATTAGGGTACGAGTATTCAAAGTACACACCCAGGGTTGCAGTAACATAGACACAAAACACGCCCTCGATAAGAGTTGAGGCTGAGGCTATTTCACTGTTTATCTTACTTTCTGCTAATAGGAGAGCGGAATCTTTACACTAATCTATGTTACTGCAACCCACCTTTGTAGAAGTTTTTAGTGAGGTAGTAAAGTGACATACTGAAAGAACGGATAAGTAAAGAAGTATGGTTCCTCCAATTAGAACAATATCAATTTGGCCACACAAGTCATACAGGCTCATATTTGACCTTTAGCTCTATCACGTTACACTTACTTGAGATGTTTCCCAACATTTATAATTTGATAACAGAATCCAATGTAGACTGTACATCTTTCAGTTATAAATACACTAACAGTGAGCAACACCTTTTGACAATTGAACTGTATCAGAATTGCCTGTCTTAGGACCACAGAAGAGGCCTTGGAAGAGTGAGGGCCTAGGGAGAGATGAATCCATGAATGTAACTTATTTTTTGTCCTTCATTTATATGGACATGTTATAATAAATCACTATTTTTATTTCAGGAAGTAAAAGAAAAACAAATGATGGGGAACCCCAGAGACACATATGACTTCTCTGTTAATTCAGTTGAGGAATTTGACAACATACCCACCGACTACTCAAATGTGAAACTTTGGCACTAAGATATCCTTCAGGACCTTGACCCACTGGTGTTATATTGATAGATATTCAAAAAATATTTAATTTCATCAATTTATGAAATAGGTTTGGTGTAAACTGATCAATACATTAAAACATACAAATAATGACATGTATGCAAATAAAGTAAAATAAAGAATGAATGAAATGTAGAGAAAAGACCATTGGGGTATTCTAAAATACAATAAATAAACCTGCAGAGACAGTTCTGCTGTACAATACTTAGTGGATGGGATGCAACCTGAATTTCTGAAGCAATAAATAAGGTTCTACTGATAAAATAAGAATTTTGGAGGAGTGAGAATGAGATTTGGTCATTAAAAATGAATATTCAGTTCCATACTTGTAGTACCCAAATGACACCACAAGGTGGCAGAAAATGATCAGTTATGAGAATGTAACATTACTGTATATTCAGTTCAATACGTGTAGTACCCAAATATCAGCATGTAACATTAAGAATATACAATTCTAAACCTGTAGTACCCAAGATGTCACCACAAGCTGGCAGTTATCAGAATGAAACATTAAATAGGAATATTCAGTTCACATGGTGGCAGAAAATTATCACTTAGCATGTAACACTAACTTGGAATATACATTTCCATACTTGTAGTAACCAAATGTCACCACAAGATTGCAGAAAATAATCAGTTATCAGAATGTAACATTGCATTTGGTCCCATACTTGCAGTACCCAAATGTTACCACAAAATTATCACTTGTAACAGAATATTCAATCCAATACGCGTAGTAGCCAAATGTCACCACAAGATGGCAGAAAATTATCACTTTTCAGCATGTACCAATAAGAGTATACAGTTAACAGTTATATACAGTTTAATACTTGTAGTACACAAATGTCACCACAAGGGTGCAAAAAATAATCAGTTATCAGAATGTAACATTACTGTATATTCAGTTTCATATGTGCAGTACCCAAATATCACCACTAGGAGGCAGAAAATAATCATTTTTCAGAATGCAACATAAATAATACAGTTTAATACTTGTAGTACACAAATGTCACCACCAGGTGGCAAAAAATAAACAGTTATTAGAATATAACACTATATTCAGTTACATATTTATAGTACCCAAATATCTCCACAAGCCAAACAAAATGATCACTTTTCAGCATGTAACATTAAGAATGTTTAGTTTCATATATGTTGTACCTAAATGTAGCCACGTGTTGTATTCTATTTTCTGGTCTGTTAACTTTCTGCCTTCTCTTCCTTCTCCTGATTCCTTCTCTTCCTCATTCTGATTCCGCCTACTCTTTGTACTTATATTCAGATCCTCTAGTTATGAAACATAATTATAATTTACTGTTGCATTTTGATAAGTAATTTTTTTCTGCCACCGTGTGGTGATATTTAGGTGCTACAACTAGAAAGCAGAATTCTAATGTAACCTTTACATGCTGATTTGTAGTAGTTTTTCCCACCTTGTAGTTATATTTAGGTATTACATGTAGAAAACGGAATATTCTCATTTAGGATTTCTCCTCCTTTTATTACTATTTTTTTTTTTGGACGCGTTAGCCATAACATTACTTAAACCTTCCAGAACAATATAGATTTTCTAAAAGTAGAGGCCCTGTAGAATCAAAAAATGATAGCAATTTTTTTATGCTGTATGATATTTGCAGAAGTCTTTATCAAAACTTTATTTTTAGGAAAAAAACACAAAAATTATTTAAGTGCATGCAAACACAACTGAATCCCCATTTTTTTTGTACAAAATAAAAGGATGGGGTATTGTAGATTAAATAGATGCCAAATGCATCAGGCCTTAAAACTGCATGTGCCCATTAAATGGCAAAAAATTACTGTACCCAAAATTATCAATAAGTGATGCTTTAAATTTACAACTGATCTATTTGGAGTAAACTGTAAATGACGGCCCTAGAATTATTGCTCTCACTCTTACATTTGTGGCGATATATAACCTGTTTTGTGCAATCGCTGTTTACATACACATGAGCAGCATGTGCTGTATTTGCATATGTCTGCATGTACAGGGTGATGAAATTGCTTTTTTTTTTTTTTACATTATTTTTATTTTCATTTTTTAATAATTTTGTTTTCTAACCCTTTTTTTTCCATTTAACTTTATTGCTATCACAAGGGACTAACAATCCCCTATGTGATAGCATTGGTCAGGTGACAGATCCTCTTTATGAAGATATCAGGGATCTTTTAGACCCCTAGTTCTAGCTAACTGTGCTCAGGAGTGTGTTCTGATAACTAACCATTTTGATGCTACCTTGTGGTAATATTTGGGTACTGCATGTCATTTTTAATAAAAGCAGCTGTAATTTCTTGCATCAGGGATTAAAGAGTCAATTGGAATTTTATTAATGTGTTCTGTTCCCTAGGGGACAAAGAAAGTGAAGTACTTTGTTCCATCTTCCTAGCTCTTGTCTAATGCCCCGTACAGACGATCGGACTTTCCGACAACAAAAACGTGGATTTTTGTTCGAAGGATGTTGGCTACAACTTGTCTTGCATACACACGGTCACACAAATGTTGGTCAACAATTACGAACGTAGTGACATACAAGACGTACGTGATATCTCCATTATCGTAAAGTCCGAAAACAAACATTTGTTGGCGGAAAATTTGAGAACCTGCTAGCCAACATTTGTTGGCGGAAAGTCCGACAACAAATGTTCGATGGAGCATACACACACGGTTGGAATTTCCGCCAACAAGCTCACATCCAACATTTTTTGTCGGAAAATCTGATTGTGTATATGGGGCATAAAGCTAGTTATGAGGTCACACAGAGCACCCTCCCCCCCCCCCCGCCCCGCCAAACGCTGAACATGTAGTACATTGTTCCATCTTCCTAAGTGTTAAGACTAGGTATGAGGTTGGACATGGCCCCCCATGGCTGTCTGACTATGCAGCCAGCAGGGAGATGTATCAATAGCTCGGTGCTCACAGACTGAACAGGAAAAAATCCAACAAAGTAGTTGCCAATAGGAATAGGTAGATCCGCTTAAACAAAAATAAATGGTACTAATGTTGGCTTATATGGGTCTATGGGAGGGAGAGTATGCGTCCATGGGGGGGGGGGGGTCTGTGGTAATCCAAAAATCCAGTGGGAAACGATGGATGGATGGTGATAAAGTCCTGGGTGGATGGGACCCAGGGAAGGATGACTGCAGCTCCTCAGTTTGATTAGATCAGGGAAAGATCCATAGACTGTGCAGAGAAAAAAGGCAAAGTAGCCAAGGGTGCAGGAGATTTGTAAAAAAAAAAACTTTGTAACATTTATTTCAAAACAAATCCACACTTACATAGTGGTTGGAGACATGTACATATTGGGATGCCATAGCATGATCATCATAGGTACCTCTTGTTACACAACCTTCATCTTAAGTAGAACTTTGTCTGGCCTGTACATGATTCCAGTAGTATTGACATCCTTATAGTGACAGGGCCACCACAAGATCACTAGAACACAATAAGTAGCCTGTGAGAGAAGGGTCACAGATTCACTTCTACACATCAGCAAGCCTGTAAAAGAAAAAGCATTATACTTACCTGTCTTTGGAATGTGCACTGAAATGCCACTGCTTCATCACTCTCAGGCGTTATGCCCCCTTGGTGGTCAGTGTGCCCTTTACTGGTCATTATGTTCCCTGTGGTCAATTCGCACCCTTGCTTGTCTCTAAGCCCTTTTGGTATTTAGTGTTCCCCTTGCTGGTCAGAGTACCTCTTTGGTGGTCAGTGTGCCCCCTTTCTGGTCAATGTACCTCTTTGCTGGTCAGTGTGCTCCCTTGTTGGTCAGCTTTCCCCCTTGGTGGTTAGTGAAACCTCTTGCTGATCAACATGCCCCTTTTTTACTGGTGGCCATTGGGAGCAATATTACTAACCCAAGAAACACTACTGCTTCACACCTGCTGGGTCTCTGGAGAGTTGCATTTGGCTGGAAGGATGCAGGCAAATGTTGGGCTAGATATCACTTTGCTGGACACTGCCTACATAGAACAAAGCAAGTCAGTATGACATTCAGAGTGACTTGCTCCATTAGGTCTCTTTAGATCCTGGGCACTTGGGCAGGAGACCTGAGAAGCATGCCCTTCATGCTAAGGTCGATTTTGTGTATTTATTGACTTTATATAATTCCACCTGGTGGTGCTGTTACAAGACACTTTAGAATGCATTAACGTTGATATTGAGGCCTGGACTAACTAAATCCGTTGGAATGTACTGTATATTGAGCCCTATATTTATGATCCTTTGTGATTGTTTCCACATTGAGGCTTGGCTCTTACACCCAAGACGGCCATGACTCAAAACGTCATCTGGTTACCCTTTGTGGATATAAACAGCGTTGGTGCAACATGGTGCCTGTGCCCCGGACAATGTCACGTGTGACAAAATGGGTAGGGCGGAGTTGTGTGCTGACATTATCGTGTCTCTACCTACACTGGAAGTGCAGGTGTTGTATGCTGGCGAAGAAACTGTACTGTGTTTGGCGTTCTGTTCATTTATATCATGTACAGGTAAGTGAGATTTTAATTTTTTAATAAAACATCCAAGAAGGTTTTACACTATTGGCGCATTCTGTTTCTGTATCCCTATCCACGGTTGTTTTGGCAGACGACCACTATTCCTGGTTTCCTTCGGAGAGCGTTGTAAAGCTGCTCCTGAGAGATCTATGTCTTGGTCGATTTAAGATCTGAGCCTATTGGACCTTTCTAGAGATAGAAGGTCTACCTGAGGAGAGGTTCTGCACAAGAATGCTATACATGCCATCGGTGATGGATACATATTCAATAACTTTTTGAGAAGAATCTCTGTTTATGCACGTGGACTTTCATGCTATTTGGTGCACTCCCCCTAAGGAGCCGCAAATAGAAAGGGATCCCTCACCCTGCACAGTCAGACACACTACATCCTAACAGCACACTTGAGTCAAAGCAAAATCAAGTGCTTTGTCTTATGTTTTATTGAGGGGAATAAACTTGGATGGAGATCGGAATGTTATGGGATGCCCACTTGACTTTTCAGCAAAAAAGGAATCTTCAGGTACACAACTATTTACAGTCCATATGTACACTTCTCTTCTGCCTGCTGCACAACCCTTGATTGCAGCACTACAACTCCCAGGACCAGCTGGCACACTGTTGGGTGATCTAACAAAAGGCTCAGTCAAATTAATAGCAAAAGCCCTTTACCGGCAGGCCCCTTGATTGTATAGCAAAGTCCTAGTGCCCAGCTGTCCTTCTGTGGCTACTGATCTCAGCACCACCTCTTCTGGCACTGCTAGCCCACCTGGCTGCAGCTGCCCCTTTCTCCAGCCTTCTTGGCTAAACTTCAACAGTCCTCCCAGACTGACTCTACATCCATCCCAGACTGCTCTCAGACTGGCTCTCAGTCCTCCCCGACTGTAACACTCACCAGCCCCTATGGCTGTCTTCCTCCCTGGAGATTTGCCCAACAGTGTTCTCCTACTGTCCTTCTCCTCCACGTAGTTCCGGTCAGGACACCCCTGTGTGTCGTGAAGAGTGTCCCTTCCACACCCAAGCCCAGGCCACCCCCCCTCACCCAGACTAGGAGACTACCCTCAAGGGCCACTGACAGACTAACAATCCATCTCCAGCTTCCAGCCAAACTCCACTGCCCCAGTTGGGCTGACCCAGAGTATTTGAGGGGGCCTGACCCCTGCCAACCCCTTTGTTGGGGATTGGGCAGGACCCTCAGAATACTTCAGACAGCTCTTCCCCACCTCCACTTCAATTCTTATGGAAGTTTCCAGCAAGTTCCAGAAGTAGGTGGAGGTCTTAGAGATGCTGCCTGTGAGTCATCCAGCCCTCCTTGAGTAACTCACCTGACCCAGATAACAAAACACAGGCTTGGCTGCCAGCCAAACCTGAACCATTTTCCTACACTACAGAAAAATCTATTCTAGCACACTAGAGGGTGCTACGATTATAAATACCTTTTTGGCTTTATAGTAATTGCATATTTGTTAATTTATTCACTGTTATTTAATTGTTGAATTAGCACAGCTCTGTAATGTACTTAGTACTAAGGTCTATTGCAGCTTCTTATAATCCACTGCAAGACCCCAATGTAAAACAGCATCAGGGGTGAATGGGAGCTTTTGTCCTGTTTGGCAAAAACAACCAATTGGCTATTTCATGGTAGGTGTTGCCATAGAAAACGTGGTTAATTGTTACACATCACTTGACATATTTACATACCTTTCAACATTTTGAGATGGGAATGAGGGACACCTACTACCAAACGTATGTAGGCATAGGACACGCCCCCTACCACACCCTCTTAAAGGAGAATTAGCCAAAAAAAAAGGTTAACTAAATCCACAAGGGCTTTTTTTTACCACTACAATTCCTTTAAACTGGATTTTGAAATTTACAAATGCAGCAATTTAGAAATTGGATGAAAGGTTTAGCACTGGGAAACACTTTTTGAAAGATAAAAGTGCATTTCATATACAACTATATAGATCAGACCAAAATGAGGGACAAATGAGGAGGAAAGAGGGACAGAGGGACATTGCTCCAAATCAGGGACAGTCCCTCGAAATCATAATAATTATAAGGGAAGAATTGTAAATGAGAAAGTATTAAACAAGATGACTGCTGTTCTGTGAAAAAAATTATATGGACTCACCTAAATAAAATACTTGACAAAATGCCATGACTTTATCAAAATAATCCATATTATTTAGCTTCCCTTAAAAAAATGAGTACAGCACATTTTACAGTTTTGCATTCTCCCAGCATTGATGTCCACTGACCCAATTCATCATATGGCCAGGGGTAAATAGGAGCAGATTTTGCGGTTCATGCATTTTAATGACAATGAACTCTGTCGTCCTCGGGGTGACCCTGAATACGATCGGCTCCACAAAATTCGGCCCCTCAAAAACCACTTCAACCAAAAGACTGCAGCGTTGTTTACTCCCGATCAAGTTGTCTGCACTGATGAGTCCCTGATTACTTTTTCTGGCCGTTTTTCAAACAGTATCTTCCCAGCAAGCGTGCCAGATACGGGGTCAAGATGTATAAGCTCCGTGACAGGGCAACAGGCTATACATATCATTTTATGGTTTACGAGGGAAAAGATAGTCACATGGAGCCGGAGAACTGCCCAAACTACATAGGGAGCACTGGTAAGATTGTGTGGGACTTGATTTCACCCTTATTTGGAAAGGGGTACCACTTGTATGTGGACAATTATTACACGAGCGTGACACTTTTCAGTCACTTGTTTGATCATGGAATTGGCGCATGTGGCACCGTGCGATCTAATCGCCGGGGCTTACCCCAGCGGGTTTGTAGAGTCCTGACTTAGACTGGGGGAGAGAGCCTGCTTGAGAAGTGATAATTTGCTCGCAGTGAAGTGGAGGGATAATAAGAATGTTTTCGCTCTGTCCTCAATGTTGTTGAGAAGTACAAGTCTGGGTTAGGTTATAAAAAAATATCCAAATCTTTGATGATCTCTAGAAGCATCATCAAATCTATTATAACCAAATGGAAAGAACATGGCACAACAGCAAACCTGCCAAGAGACGGCCGCACACCAAAACTCACGGACCGGGCAAGGAGGGCATTAATCAGAGAGGCAGCACAGAGACCTAAGGTAACCCTGGAGGAGCTGCAGAGTTCCCCAGCAGAGACTGGAGTATTTGTACATAATAAGGAAGACAATAAGCTGTACGCTCCATAGAGTTGGGCTTTATGGCAGAGTGGCCAGAAGAAAGCCATTACTTTCAGCAAAAAACAAAATGGCACGTTTTGAGTTTGGGAAAAGGCATGTGGAAAACTCCCAAAATGTATGGAGGAAGGTGCTCTGGTCTGATGAGACTAAAATTTTACTTTTTGGCCATCAAAGAAAATGCTATGTCTGGTGCAAACCCAACACATCACATCACCCAAAGAACACAATCCCCAATGTGACCACATGGTGGTGGCAGCATCATGCTGTGGGGATGTTTTTCAGCAGTCGGGACTGGGAAACTGGTCAGTGTTGAGGGAAAGATGAATGGTGCTAAATACAGGGATATTCTTGAGCAAAACCTGTACCACTCTGTGTGTGATTTGAGGCTAGGACATAGGTTCACCTTCCAGCAGGACAATGACCCCAAACACACTGCTAAAGTAACACTTGAGTGGTTTAAGGGGAAACATGTAAATGTGTTGGAATACCCTAGTCAAAGCCCAGACCTCAATCCAATAGAAAATCTGTGGTCAGACTTAAAGATTGCTGTTCACAAGCACAAACCATCCAACTTGAAGGAGCAGGAGCAGTTTTGCAAGGAGGAATGGGCAAAAATCCCACTGGTAAGATGTGGCAAGCTCATAGAGACTTATCCAAAGCAACTTGGAGCTGTGATAGCCGCAAAAGATGGCTCTACAAAGTATTGACTTTAGGGGGGTGAATAGTTATGCACATTGACTTTTTCTGTTATTTTGTTCTATTTGTTGTTTGCTTCACAATAAAAAAAAAAACATCTTCAAAGTTGTGAGCATGTTCTGTAAATTAAATGATGCAAATCCTCAAACAATCCATGTTAGTTCCAGGTTGTGAGGCAACAAAACAAAAAAAATTCCAAGGGGGGTGAATACTTTTGCAAGGCACTGTATGTAAAATGTCATGTTTTTTCAATAATTTTATTCTGTATAATAAATATCTTTGATACTTTTTTACCCAACTGATACCGTTATAGTCCTCCTAGTTTAGCAGTTAGGGTATTTGTGTAATTATTTTTACACTAATGAATATCAAAATATTTTCAGCTGCACAGAAAAACTTTCCTAATGACTAATTCTCATTTTCACACCTTCTGATATTACCGATGTAATTCTATTCACGGCCCCGGAAATAAGGTCTGCACAATGTGTCAATGTCCACTGCAAACTGAAAATGTTTATCAGCAGGGCAAAGTAGGCTGGTTTGATAGCTGTGCCCTTCTGCTAATACTTAAAGTGGAGTTCCGCTGTAAAAAAAAAAAAATAAAAGTCAGCAGCTACAAAAAGTGTAGATGCTGACTTTTAATAATCAGACACTCGCCTGTCCCACGGTCCAAGGATGCGGGCGTATGAAGCCCCGCTCCTCTCCCCCTCCTCTCTGCGGCGCCGGAAATCTTACTGTGGACGCCCGGCTGTGGCTTCACAGCCAGGCACGCACTGCGCATGCATGAGCCGCACTGCGCGCTGTGAATGGCCGGGCAATCTTCTGGGACCCGTGACATGTCCCAGAAGATTGCAGGGAGGTAGGGGGAGAGGTGAAATTCCTTCCGGCACTGCAGAACCCCGGGAGGGAGTGGGAGCTGGATGCCTCTAAAAACAGGGTATCCGCCCCCCCCAAAAAAAATTACATGCCAAATATGGCATGTCAGGGAGTCACCGTCACTTAAAATGGAAGTTCCATTTTTGACTGGAACTCCACTTTAACCGCTTGCCGCCCGGCAGCTGTCATATGACGGCAAGGCAGCACGGCTCTCATTCTGGGATGGTGTCATATGACGGCCCTCCATTTAAACAGGGAATGCGTGCGCTCGTGTGCGTACATCCCTGTTCCTTTGGTGGCGGCGTGTCATGGAGACACCGCTCGCCACCGAGGAGGGTGAACAGCCATTGGGCATGACTGTTTACCATATAATCGGCCGTGATGAAGTCATGGCCAATCACAGGTGGTACCGCCCCACTTTGCTCGGCGCATGCACGCAATCTCAAGTGCACTGCACATGCACGTTGGTGGCGGCGTGTTCCCGGGAACACTGCTCGTCACCGACGCTGGTAAACAGCCATTGGCCAGCAGCTGTTTACCACGTGATCGGCTGTCATCCTTTCACAGCCGATCACTAAATGTCAACAAGTTTGAGCCAACATCCATTGGAAAAAAATCCATGGATTTTGTTGTCAGAATGTCCGATCAATGTCCGACCGTGTGTACAGGGCATTACACTGCCCATCTGAAAATCGAATGAATCTAAATATATCCAAAAGAAATACGAATATGAATGCATTCTTCAATTATATTATTTCTTTATATTCGGCGATAACAAATAGTAGGAAAGAATGAAAATACGAAAAACAAAATGATCCAAAAGAAAAGCCCGGAGCAAAGCAAATGAAATGACATAGGCGGAGGACTTACATGACTGGGGAAACAGGGTAATAGTATCAGGAGAGGGAGTGTATCAGGTTGGTGCTGGGGGGAGGGGTTGGAGAGGAGATAAAAGGGAGGCCCCTCCCTATGAGTCATCACAGTTTAGGGAAAAGTTCAGCAGAAGCATGTCAGAGGTGGAGCAGCTCTTGGCCCAGCTCAGGGAGGAAGCAGCGTTTCAGGGTCTCTGGTTGGCTGCAGGACACTTTGGGGCTTATTCTAACACGAACAGCAGCAGGTGACATTACAGGGGGGAGGTAGGGCAATCGGGCGTGTAGGCCCAGGCCGCTGGAGCGATTTTCTCACCGGACCGTCACTCTAGGCCACAGCGTCAGTCGGGGGGTACCCTGTCAGGGACTCCCGACGGGACCCCCGGCCTAGTGGGCAACAGCGCGGGATGGGGGGAGTCCTGTGCGGTCTCCCCTCCAGCACAGGAGGTCACCAGGAGGACAGTCTGGGAGCTCCGGGGCGGCATTGCGGCCTACTAGGCGGTGGAAACTGGAGGGCACAGGCCCCCTAGCGCTACGTCAGTCGGCCTGAGGCCTACCATGGAGGAACAAAGCAAAAGGGGTTCCCGGGCTTTCTTATGCACCGCCAAGGGACCTTAGGAGGAGCAGTGGGGGACAGCCGGGGAGGACTTCCAGGCAAGCGGAGGCCAGCAGGACTGAGGCCCCACACACTGGTCCTGGTAAGGCCGTCCAGAAGCCGGTGAGCGGGTACGCAATGCGGGGGGGTTCGGAGGTCAGCGGAACCATCGGCAGCTGGTGCTGTTATGCCTGGCGGGCTCTCATCAGAAGAGGAAGAGGGGTCTGGACAGAGGTCGGCAGGAGAACTGGGAGTCGGAAGAAGAGGCTGCTCCCCCCTCCAGCAGTGCAGTGCAACGTCGTTGGAAAGCAGATGGTCGGCTGATGGGGCAACTCCTGTGCAGCCCGGTAAGTCACCTTTACACTTATATCATGAGGGATTGTCTGTTAGCATAGGGCAAGAGGGCAGGACAGATGGGTCCGGCGGGAAGGACGGCGGTGGCTGAGGCAGCTGGGGGGGCTGCGGGGTTACTGGGTTTTCTTGATGGGACATAGGAATTGATGCAAAAGTTGGGGCAAGCGGCTAGAGCCCCCGCTGGGCCGGTGTCAGCCTGGGTCCCACCAGCAAGAGTAGTCGGCCAAGCCATTTTGCTGGGGGGTGCGGTAGCTCCGGTAGTTCCGGCCTTGACAACATGCCCGTCACAGGTAACACAGGTGGGGTTACGCAGGGGACGACCAAGGTGGTGGTGGCGGGGGAAGCTGCGGGCAGACAGGAAGTCATCAGACTAGCTGGTTCTGCAAAATGCGAGGTCTATGTTTACTATGAGGGGCCATTGGGTGCACACTTGAAGCCTGAAGTATGAGAAAAGATGTGGTAGGGTGAGTATGCGGAGATTTTTTCCCTGCTGCAGTTAGCAAAAATTTAACCTGGATAGGGTTAAACCGGATCATTCAAAGGAGGACGGAGAGTAGAGGGGATACCGGTTGATCCCGACGACATTTGCCAACTGGCTACAGGAGTTTTACCATCAGTGCAAGGGTGAGTGGGGAAAAAGAACCCCGAATACTGTTCGGCACTCTTTTGTTACTAGGATTTTATAGGGGAGGCGGATAGAGCTTACGGGGGCACGGAGTGGCTGAGGTATGTTGAGCATTTTCGTCAGTGGAGAGTTATCTGGCCGGCGTTGAGATGGGACCATAAGGACATCAGCCTGTGACTGTGCTTGAGGACGGCTGCGTGGGCTCCGCACCAGTTAATTTTCAGGGGAGGCCGGTGGACTTTCGGCTCAGGGACAGGCGGCCGGCAACAAAAAAGGGGTATGCTGGCAGTACAATGCTAGGACCTGCACGTTCAGAGGGATGTGCCGGTACAAGCACTAGTGTTCAGGGGTGGATGGTCTCATCAGTCGTCCAGAGGTTGCAAGCAAGGAATAGGTCGTGCTGGAGAGGCTGGACACAAGAGGGAGGACCACAGTGATGGTGAAAAGGATGTGGCCGTTTTCTCGGTAGGTATCCGGATTGGAAAGTGGCTCAGTTGCGGGATTCAGGTTTCACAGCTGGCGTTAGGATTCCATGTATTTTAGAGGTGATTCCACGGTGTCTTGCACTTTGTGATCGGCCATGCGACAGCCAGATGTAGTTTCTGAGGAACTTAGTAGGGAAGTTGCATGGGGTCGCATGGAGGGCCCCTTTCCGTCTGCACTGTTTCCCTGATTTGGTAGTTTCCTCTTTGGAGTAGTGCCAAAGTAGGAGCCCAACAAATTTAGGTTGATTCACCACTTTCTTTTCCAAAAGGGGGTCGGTTAATGATGCCATTGACCAGGAGACATGTTCGGTGAGTAGTACATCGTTCGCTGCTGCGGTGGGTTGGGTGCGTCATTACAGCAAGGGGGCATTGATGGCGAAGGTGGAGGTGGAATTAGTTTTTCGGCTACCCCCAGTTCACCCGGATAGCTTCCGGTTGCTGGGGGTGTCATTGGAATGAGTAATTTTGCGTCGTCCAATGCCCACCGATGTGTTGCTATGTATTCCTGTGCACTGTTTGAGCAATTTAGCTCAGTTGTGGGAGGGGTGGTAAGGGATGTGTCGGGCGGGAATTCGATCATCCATTACCTGTACGATTTCATTTGCATGGTACCAGCTTCTTCCAGAATCTGCGCGGGGCTCCTGGCTACGTGGGAACACAGAGTGGACCGGTTTGGAATTCCGGTGGCACCTGAGAAGACGGGGGGGCCTAGCACGGTCATCACGTTCCTGGGCGTTGTCTTGGACTCGGGTGCAATGGAACGCAGGTTGTCGGTAGATAAGCTGGCGAATTTAAAAGGGGATATTGCAGGTGTGATTGGTTTAAGCGTGGTCATCACGTTCCTGGGCGTTGTCTTGGACTCGGGTGCAATGGAACGCAGGTTGTCAGTAGATAAGCTGGCGAATTTAAAAGGAGGGTAAAAACAAAAATTGCGCTTACACTAATTAATACAAGCTGCGACTAAAAAAGTAGTAAACCATAAATATTAGATATATCAATAAGTCGCGCTACAAAATGACAACTGGCAAATGCCTAAAAAAGCCTCATAAAAATACGGGGATAAATGATAATAACTGAATAAATGAATATTATAAATGAATATTATAAGAGTGCTGAGCAATACAAATAGACACTTTGAGGTTAAACCAAACTACATACTATTAGTTAGGTGGGACACAGAAAGCAATGACTATGTTCATGTGAAAAACGCAATATTAAAAACCAAATCAATAACAAGTGAATATCTCCAATAACTAGGAAGAAAAATATTGTGGCAAATCTATAAAAAATAAGGTATAGCGTGATACGTAAGGAAAAAAATAATAATAACAATATTCCCAAAAAAAAGTCCGTGGCTCAGCAATAATGTTAAAAGTCCATCCGTGTTAAATTAAATTACACAAAAATGGCTTGTCTCCAAGTGCTCTGTGAATAATAAAACAGAATCTTGCTGTGGTGAAAAGTAGAGTGCGTAGAAAGACCTCCACCTCTTGAAAAAAATGTCTGCCTCTTACCAGATGGAGATGGTCTCTTAATTACAGGAGACCCAGGGGGCGGATGGCTACAACCCCAGCCAGGGATCTTTAAGGTAGGCATTCAGCGTCCAGGGACTCTCTCCCACCAGCCTCCGCAAATAAGGAAATATCACCATGCAAAAAACAAAGTGCTCCACATAGTATAAAACCAGCGTTTTATTAAATATATAAAATTAAAGTTGCACTTACAGGAACATGGTAATAGCAAGCAATATCGAAAAAAGCCGGCCGGCTCCAAAGTAACCCGTGTCTTCCGGGTATGTGTATCGCGGTGTCGTCGGGACGTAGCTCCTGGGAGGAGGAGCTACGTCCCGACGACACCGCGATACACATACCCGGAAGACACGGGTTACTTTGGAGCCGGCCGGCTTTTTTCGATATTGCTTGCTATTACCATGTTCCTGTAAGTGCAACTTTAATTTTATATATTTAATAAAACGCTGGTTTTATACTATGTGGAGCACTTTGTTTTTTGCATGGTGATATTTCCTTATTTGCGGAGGCTGGTGGGAGAGAGTCCCTGGACGCTGAGTGCCTACCTTAAAGATCCCTGGCTGGGGTTGTAGCCATCCGCCCCCTGGGTCTCCTGTAATTAAGAGACCATCTCCATCTGGTAAGAGGCAGACATTTTTTTCAAGAGGTGGAGGTCTTTCTACGCACTCTACTTTTCACCACAGCAAGATTCTGTTTTATTATTCACAGAGCACTTGGAGACAAGCCATTTTTGTGTAATTTAATTTAACACGGATGGACTTTTAACATTATTGCTGAGCCACGGACTTTTTTTTGGGAATATTGTTATTGTTATTTTTTTCCTTACGTATCACGCTATACCTTATTTTTTATAGATTTGCCACAATATTTTTCTTCCTAGTTATTGGAGATATTCACTTGTTATTGATTTGGTTTTTAATATTGCGTTTTTCACATGAACATAGTCATTGCTTTCTGTGTCCCACCTAACTAATAGTATGTAGTTTGGTTTAACCTCAAAGTGTCTATTTGTATTGCTCAGCACTCTTATAATATTCATTTATAATATTCATTTATTCAGTTATTATCATTTATCCCCGTATTTTTATGAGGCTTTTTTAGGCATTTGCCAGTTGTCATTTTGTAGCGCGACTTATTGATATATCTAGAATTTAAAAGGAGAAATTGCAGGTGTGATTAGTTTACGCAAAGTCAGCTGCGAGTACTGCAATCGTTCGGGGGTAAGCGGAATTTGGCATGTCACATTCGGCCAATGGGGGCGGGTTTTTCTATCATTGGTTTTTGGCAAGTACAGCCGGGATCAGGTCTCCCACGAGCATTGTGCGCTTGGTTAAAGCGCACAGGGAGAACTTGAGGGTATGGCATACCTTTTTTGTTTGGGAATCCTTTCACGGACGGGCTCTATGGATTTTAGGGCCCGTTAGCAATTTTGACATTTGAAATTATTACAGATACTGTTGGCTCTACGGGTTTTGGGGTTTTTTATTCCAGGGTCAGTGGAGTGCTGGACCATGGCCGTGGTCATGGCTTGAAGCGGGAGTTAGGAAGAATTTAGTGTTGCTGGAATTGTTTCCGGTGGGGCTGGCGGTGAAATTGTGGGGTGCTTCGTTCAGGGATCTGAAGGGGATGGAAGGAAGGGCTGGCGTTCGTTCAAAAGGCTGGTGAAGGGTCAGCTGGCCTGGCAGTTCGTTTACTGGTGTTGTATTTCAGGTGAGGCATAGGGAAGAGGGTGTGTCCACTCCTGCTGTGAATATGAAGTTAGCTGGTTTAGCTTTCCTATTCAAATTGCAAGGTCAACCTGATTTCACACAAGATTTTGGGGTGAGACGGGCGATTAAGAGTTACCGGCGATCGGTGGCCCGCAGGGATGCCAGGAGACCAGTAACCTTTGTCATGATGCGGGGTATGGTAGCATATTTGGGGGAGTGTGTTGATCTGAATACCAGGCCATCTTGTTCAAGGTGGCCCTTTTTGTTAGCGTTCTTTGGGGTGTTTCGGATAGAGGAGTTGGTCAGTCCTTAAAAAGGTTCGTGGGGGAATTGGGGGTCACGAGGTTATATGTGGAGATGACGGGTTGGCTTTATTTTTGCGTAGATCGAAGACTGATCAAATGGGTAAAAGGGAGGTCAGTACAGGTGCTCCAGTGCCAGGATCACTGCTGTGCCTCATGTAGATGGATCTACTGTATCGCGCTTTCATATTGTTGATGATTTTTTGTAAGAAAATGTTTACGGGCATTGGGGTGGGTAGAGAAGGAGTTTTCCTCTCATTCATTTTGGATAGGGGCTGCTACGGAGGCAGCCAGAAGTGGACTGGATGTGGATTCGGTAAAAGCGTATTGGGTGGTGGGAATCAAGGAGGTCCCAGACAGCAGTTCGGCCTCAACTTGTGGTTGGGTTGTGAAGTATTAGGGTGGGGAGGAGTTTGATGTTAGGCCCTGCGTGGTATGGAATACTATTTGGTCATGGTGTTGGGTTTGCTCTCTTATAATTTCAGAATCGGTGGCAGGAATGGTCTGGATAATGGGTCATTCCTAGGTGTTCTGGGGGGCCAGGAGGGGTGATGTTGGGTAAGAAGGCAGGCATATGGGTTTGTATAGATGGTAGGCTGTATTCGTGGTTGGGAGTCCCTGGGATGTTATGGGGTAGGATTGTTACTGAAGTGCATCGGTATGCAAAAAAGGGACAGGCTGCCCAACGTTTTTGCACGTGGGCGGCAACGGTTTGGGGGTTAGGTCCATGTTGGACATTACGCGGGACATCAAATTCGATGTGCGGCGGTTATTGAGGGATTTTCCTGGCATGGTCATTGTTTTGGTCGGACATGGTGGCTCGTACAACATGGCGGATGGCCAGGTCGGTGGAAAGGGTTAGTAGGGCCAGGAGAAAGATTAATAGGGATGTGAGCAAGTTCATGGTTAGGCATGGGGGATTGGCTATTAGGCATGTGGAATTGGAGTTTGAGAAAGGGAGATACCTGAGGGCAGATGGGGTGTATTTGCATGAGGTGGGTATTGACATGTGGGTGTTCGGATTACAAGAGGGTATTCAGAGAGCACTTCGGGTGTGGAGGGGCACCCATAGGTAAGGTGTTTCCTTTGGGTGCTGTGGCGGGTGTTGGTCTTTGCAGGGGAAGGAAGATATTTCAGAAGGAAGAGTTCAGGAACTATCGTTGCTATGGGTCCTGATGGTGGTTTCCAGCTAATGGAGATTAGCTGGAAAGTGTTAATGGGGGCACTGCGGTTAGTGGTTGTCTCTGAGCCAGCATGTCGGCTTGAGGCCTATTAATACACTTGGAGAGGTACCGCAGTGCAGTATTGTTTTTCCACAGATGGTTATGAAGTTCCTGCAAAGACCAACGCTAGGAGATTGATGGGTTGATTAACAGATGTTTCAATGTTTTATGTTAATTGGAATATATATATTTGTTTAAATAAATTAGGCTGCTACGGCCTTGTTAACTCCAACCTTGGTGTGGTCTCAATTAATACGGTAAGGTTAAGAGGTTGGGGTATATAAGTGGTGGTAGAGTTACCTCTGTTATACAACAGTCATGTAATCGATTTGTTAAACTTGTAGGTTGAATCGTTTTTCGTTCTTTCGGATTTTTGTATTTTCGTCCTTTCGGATTTTCGCTCTTTCGGGTTTTCGTTTTTTCTGACAATTCATTTTCATACCCATTCTTCAAAAGAGTCTTTCATTCACTCGGATGCTCCTGAATGAAAGAATATGCCGAATTTCAACCGAAAACTAATTTGTAACGAAACAAATTACACATGTCTATTACGCACTAATAACTGGAAAGGTATGGCTGGGCAGCTCAGGACTAGTTAGTTAGAGACAGGGCTGGTGCAAGGATCTTTGTCTACTAAGGAAAAGGTGTATTTTGCCCCCCCAAGCTGTCCTCCTGCTACCCCTTCCCCTCCACAATGCAACCCCCCACCCCCATATGGTATACATTTTATTCGCAATCTATTATGCTATAGTGGAGGAAGAGCATCCAATGGGTTGTGGTTTTTCAGGTGGTCTACTGACCACAAGTGGACAATTATTGTGCATTGGAGTTCATTGTGTCAAGTTACACAGTCATTCAAAATGAAAGGGCTGTAACGCACCTCAATGCCCAAAAGTGTTGCTCCCGATGCATTTTTGAAGAGTAGTACTATGCATACTGAACAGGAAATTGGGGTTAAATAAGCCCCTATCATTGGTGTCAGTAGCCATAATAGTAATCTCAAGCATTGGTGTCAGTGGCAGTAGTAGTAATCACCAGCATTGGTGTCACTGGCAACAATAATAACCCCCAGCATACTGTAGATATGACTGGACACAATAACAAGCCCAGCATTAGTGTCAATGGCAACAATAATAACCCCCAGCATTGGGGTGAATGACAGCAATAATAACACCCAACATTAGTGTCAGTGGCTGTAGTAATAACCCTCAGTACTGAGGTGAGTGGCAGTATTAATAATCCCCAGCATTGTCATTGTCTGCAATACTAACCTCCAGTACTGGTTTCTATGGCTACATTAATAACTCCCAGCATTGGTGTCAGTGTGGTCACAATAACAGCCCCTAGCATTGGATTCAGTGGCTGCAATAATAACCTCTAGCATTAGTGTCAGTGGCTGCAATAATAACCCCCAGCAATCGTGTCAAACCTCCCCCCTACATTGGAGGTCAGTGGCAGTGCCATTTTAGTGTCAGGGTACAGACTGCTCTGTATATAATGTACAGTATGGTGTCAGGGTACAGACTGCTCTGTATATAATGTACAGTATGGTATCATGGTATAAGACCAGTCTGTGTATAATGTACAGTATGGTGTCAGGGTACATACTGCTCTGTAAATAATGTAAAGTAGTATACTGTAGGTGTCAGGGTATAAGACCAATCTGTACCCTGCTGACCCCGTACATTATATAGACTGCCCTGTTTGCAGGACTTGGTCCCCTGAATACCAGTTCTTCTTCCAGGGATGCTTCTAGCATTGCCTTGCTATAGCAACAGTGTCCACTTGTTGTTCTGCCCCTTGGCGACCCACCAGCTCTCCTATTGGCTCTCCTATTGCTCATGCGCAGTCCATGGAAGGTGGAGTCATGACATCTCCCCACACTCTGCCTGTATAATGTACAGACCCAGGAGGGGACCACAGTGCTGCATAATGCAATAGGCTTGGATTGCAGCCAGCAGACTCAAATCCGGGGAAGGCACAGACCTTCCCACTGGGCTAGAGGGACTAACAATCCTCAAGACAGTGCTGAGAGATGGGGGGAGGAGACAGCTCCCCCGCCTGTGCAAGTGGCTGGGGATTTTACCACCCCCTATCTTGCTCCCGAAAGGCGGCTGCCCAAGCTGCCTTATGGTAGTGCTGGTCCTGGTTAGAGAAGAACTGTGAGCACTTTGGACTCTATTGTTGCAGCGTGATAAGTAAAGCTGTTATCCATTCAAAAGCCTGGTCTGAAGTTATCTATAAAGGGGTGCATGGTGATGCATGGCGTATCAAAGGAACAGGGCCTGTAAAACACATACGGGGTGAAGAGGAAGAAACTGAGGGCCACTGCAAGGGGTTAACTCAGCAAAAGAGTTGATGGGAAGTGTGTAGCTGCTATGGGCAACCATGAATTGGTGGGAAAGTAATAGCAGCTAGACAGCGAAGATTGGTACCAGGCACTGGTGACGGTGTGCAGCAAAATGGGACAGATAGTGCTACACAGAAGGAATCTGTATGTTGCTTCACAGCTGCCCACAGTGTATGGCTCATCTCTAAGCTGGGGTTCTGCCTTAATGTCAACTTTCACTCAACACAGTAATAGAGGGGAAATCTTTCATTAGGGGCACTAGTTCTATTGACAACCAGGGATTCCCTCACTTTGGAGGGTTTTTGTCTCACTTCCTGTTTTGTCTATGGGACAGGAAGTGAAGGGAAAGAGGACACAGACGGTAAAACATTTTTTTTAAAAAACCTGACAGGGATATAACCCCCACCTATTCTATCCAAAGTGGAAAAAGTTTTTCCTTTAGTTCTACTTTAAAGTTTGTCATCACATGTTACCCATAGCAAAATGCTAAATTTTCAGGAGAGTCAAGTCTGGTCGTTGGAGTATAGTGTATAGGAGCTATCTACTCTCTTCCTGTAGTCAAACATGTGATGACATATTACACATGTGATTTGCACTTTCTTCTGTTTCCTGATAAATACTTAATTTCCTTTCTTTAAACTGACCATAACAAATATATCTAGACCTGTACACTGACAAACAACGGGACACATATCTCAAAATGTTTCAAGGGTTCCTTTATTTAAAGACTTTCAATGGAGAAGTAAGGCAATTATGAAATATATAATAAATGTTTCTTCAGTCTAGCCAAATATTCCAGGAGCTTTATATACTATATCTTTCAGGGACTCTGCCCCTCCCTCAAGTGTCTTATGTGGCTCCTACTTTAAAAACAAATTCAGCAGAAGACCAAAATATATAAGATGTATTGATTGGAAATGATAGATTATCTACATACAGTATATATAGGTCAGCTTTAAACACACCAATACACATAGGTCATGTGGTGTTAGGAATCCCCACTCTTCCACCCCACTGAAAAGTGCAGAGTAAATATATTTTAGAATGACTGAACAGCTTCTTGTCCATGGTCCAGAAGAAGATCCTAGAATAGTGCCATAGTTTTGTGCTTCTATAGAGCCAGTTAGTATGATGTCAAAGACTTCTAGAAAATTAAGAGATTAGTTGTCCATGTTTGCCCATCAATGTTTTCTTTTAGGTTTTTCCTGAAATATTAAAAAATATATAAAATATATATGAATATATAAAATGTATATGAAATATAACATTTCTAAAAAAAAAAGTTGACATATTTTACCATTTAACTTGAATAAAACATATTGGTTCTAGTCTTGCATTCACCTATCTATATTG
This sequence comes from Aquarana catesbeiana, assembly GCA_037953035.1. Classification (NCBI taxonomy): domain Eukaryota; kingdom Metazoa; phylum Chordata; class Amphibia; order Anura; family Ranidae; genus Aquarana; species Aquarana catesbeiana. The sequence continues at coordinate 532,817 of JBBHAA010001420.1, read as the reverse complement.
TCTAAATGGCAGACCCAATAGTCACCTTCTGTGCACCTACGATATGCAAATTTAGTGAAGCTCCACTTACAAGGTGTTGCCTACTGGTAAAGCTAATCTCAAGCTCTCCACTCCACCCCCTTCTAAAAAAAAAAAATCTACATATCTGCCTATCTTTGACTCACCTAAAGCCTCAGTCATGTGACATTCTGGGCCCAAGTCTTCTCACTTCTTCTACATACAAGGGTATCTGGTTCTCTTTGGATATCCATACTACTGCCTGCATGACATGGACTTTTTCTATTGGCTTTCCAGCAGCATGCTACTGAGCCTGTAGCTACACAGCCTTTGGCGATTTAATATAAAATATTATAGCACTTTTGTACACTACTTTTTAGGGTCAGTTCACAGCTTATGTAATTCACCATTTAGCTGTTCGCTGTAAATCAGTAAGGGTAATGCAAGCAATGCATTTCTGCAGAAACTCTAAAAAAGTTTAGTTTTATTACCTCTTTTTGGTATTTCCCAGGGGACCATGAAAAGTGAAGAATTCAGCCAGACTTCACAGGTCACATGGCGTCCATAGTCCCAGGTGTCTCTAGAAAGTGAGAAAAGGCCTAAGACAGTCCAAGTGCCACCAGGTTCCTCCAAAGAGATCACATCACCTTTGTGACGTGTTCCAGTGATATTCCAAGTCACATGACCTAAAGACATCCTGACTACACAAGCCAGCTGGATGGTAGTGTGAGGAGGAGGAGAATACTGAGGAGCCAGGAGATAGATGGAACCATTAGGTAAAGAAATATCTGTAAATGTGAGTTTAAGTAAGATAAATTAGTGCAATGCTGGTTTTATTTCATATTTCATAAATATATATATATATATATATATAGAGAGAGAGAGAGAGAGAGAGAGAGTACATTTTAAATTGTAGGGACTCTATAAGTATTTTTGTATATATTTTCTTTTATCTATTTGTTGTAATTTGATCTGCTATTTAACCACTTCAGCCCCAGAAGGATTTACCCCCTTCCTGACCAGAGCACTTTTTGCGATACGGCACTGCGTCGCTTTAACTGACCATTGCGCGGTCGTGCGACGTTGAACCCAAACAAAATTGCCGTCTTTTTTCCCCACAAATAGAGCTTTCTTTTGGTGGCATTTAATCACCTCTGCGGTTTTTATTTTTTGTGCTATAAACAAAAAAAGAGCGATAATTTTGAAAAAAAAGCAATATTTTTTACTTTTTGCTATAATAAATATCCCCAAAAAAATATATAAAAAAACACATTTCTTTCTCAGTTTAGGCCGATATGTATTCTTCTACATATTTTTGGTAAAAAAAAAATCGCAATAAGCTTATATTGATTGGTTTGCGCAAAAGTTATATCGTCTACAAAATATGGGATAGATTTATGGCATTTTTATTATAATTTTTTTTTATTGGTAATGGCAGCGATCTGCGATTTTTATAGTGACTGCGACATTATGGCAGACACATCGGACACTCTCGACACCATTTTGGGACCATTGTCATTTATACAGCGATCAGTGCTATAAAAATGCACTGATTACTGTGTAAATGACACTGGCAGGGAAGGGGTTAAACACTAGGGGGCGATCAAGGGGTTAAGTGTGTCCTAGGGAGGTGTTCTAACTGTGGGGGGGATGGGCTACCACTGACATGACAGAGATCACTGCTCCCGATCACAGGGAGCAGTAGATCCCTGTCATGTCACTAGGCAGAACAGGGAAATGCCTTGTTTACAAAGGCATCTCCCCGTTCTTCCGCTCCGTGACATGATCGGGGGCCCACAGCGAACATCGAGTCACAGAGTACGCGGCGGGGTGGCGCGCCCACAATGCCGCAATTAAAAGGGGACGTATCCGTGCGCCCATTTGCCCAGCCGTGCCATTGTGCCGATGTACATCGTCATGTGCTGGTCGGCTAGTGGTTAAAATACAAAAGTAAATGAGTAAAGGAAAGAACATACCGACCTTCACTCTTTTTAGCACATATAGCTCTGGGTGAGGTTTCATCTTAATAAATCAGTCATAAAGCAAGCAGCGATAGCTGAACTTTTTATTAGGCCTTAATTATGCTCCACACTCTATGCTCTACTTTCTGTCCCTAATACAATTGTCAGCGTAATAAATAATACATTTTCATAACAAATAGCTCTAGAATACCTGCAGCTACAGAGATCACTGATGACCTGTTTTAAAATGCTACATACAAATAATTAAGTGCAGTGCTGAGATCACCCAGCATAAACTTGAAACATGGGTGAAAAATTATATACACCAGTGAAAGTGTTTCACACTTTCACTGGTGCATATAATTTTTCACCCATGTTTCAAGTTTATGCTGGGTGATCTCAGCGCTGCACTTATTTATTTGTATGTTGAGTTGACTTGGTTTGTTTGTGTGCTAGCTGCTTTTTTGTTTAGTTTTTTTTTGTTTTTTTTTTTTGCTTTTTTTTCACTTGTTTGATTGGGTTAGCGCAGCATTTTTTATACCTTGTTTTAAAATGCTATTTACTGCTTGTACAAGTGGACCTTAACTCTGGAAGCCCAAAAAGGTAGGCAAAGGCCTTGACACTAGTATTGCCTATGGTTTCCCTACAGATGATCTTTCTCCCTTGCCGACTTAACATGCCTTGTTCTGAACTGTGTGAAGGTGACCATCTTTATAGAGGCATGACTTTGGGTCCTCATATTAGAAATGCCTAATGATGATTGGTGGTCTGATGAGTGGTAGGGTAATGAACAAGAAGCATCAGGAGAGGTGGAACAAGCTCAGACCCAAAGAAAGATTGAAGCAGAAGCAGGCAGAATTTCCTCCAGAAAACAGAGGGCAGCACAGCAAAGCTCAAAATTGTCCCTCTTTGGGAACCAATCACTGTGTATCTCTTTGACTTTCAGGTATCCCTTTTTGGCTGATGTATAGACTTCTATTAAAAAAAAAATACTGTTTAACTACAGAAGTGTACCAAATCTTTTAATAAACCAAATCAAAAATAATATTATGTCTAATAGGGTTGTAGCAAGAGTGTGACCTTTGCCTATACTATATTGGGGAAGATTTGATAAAACTGGAGCACTCAGAATCTGGTGCAGCTGTGCATGGTAGCCGATCAGCTTCTAAGTTCGACTTGTTCAATTAAGCTTTTGACAATAAAACCTGGAAGCTGATTGGTTTCTATGCAGAGCTGCACCAGATTTCGCCCTCTCCAGTTTTAGTAAATTCCCCTATTGTGCATTTTTTTTCCTACCTCAAAAAGTTGGAGGTATGGCACAATAGTGACAGCGCTAAATTACACTTCATATCTTGTGAAACGAGCAGGGCCGTCTTTAAGGCAGGGCAAAAGGGGCAGCTGCCCTGGGCCCCATCATTGTTTTGGGGCCCAAAGCAGCTGCCTCATACTTGCCAACTATCCCAGTTTAAATTCCCTTGTCCCTTGAAGTTTCAGTCCTGTGCTGTGCCCCAGTGTGGAATTCTGTTACTAATGCTCCCAGCTTTGCCCTATTGTCATGTACAGATGACTCACCTGCTGACCCTGTGTTTACATGTAAATAACCTGCATTGCCATGTAAATAGCGGCAGCATTAATATGTTAATACCATTGGACCATCTGCATTGGTATGTAAATAGAGGTGGCATTCATATGTATATCATGCCTCCCTGAGTACAGTCTAGCAACCAATCAGTGTGCAGTACTAAAGTGCAGTAACCTCTAGCAACCAATCAGTGAGCAGTATTGAGGTACAGTAATCTCTAGCAACCAATTAACAAGCAGAAGTCACATGCTGTAACCTCTAGCCACTAAATCAGTGATCCATAATGTGTGCTGTGACCTCTAGCAGCCAGTAACAGGAAGCGCACTGATAATTTCCACAAGGAAATTAAGGCAAAAGGCAAATCGTTCAAGTTACTGCGTAGGCATAATTATCATTCCTAGACATTTCTTATAACAGGAAATCCTTAGTCCAGGGTCACTTTAAAAATGAATAAATATATGAATGTCCATAGTCTTGCTCAGCTAATACATGAGAACTAGATTGAGCTTTAAACCTACCTGGAGTTCTATGTAAAATAGTATTATAGTAAATGAATAAGTAAACATGGCTGACCTCTAGCAATAAGGGTTGTTCCATTACCAAAAGTAATATTATGTCTCAGATAGAAAGCACAGTAATATACTCCAGAGTCCAGTGTGCTTATGTTGTTCACTTCTAAAAGAGGACTGGTGTCTTCCTGCATACAGCTGTACTTCTCTGAGGTATTGCTTTGTCTACAATCTGTAATTTTTTCCAGGGCCTCAGGTCTTTTCCAAACTCTCCGAAACCAGTAGAACTTTCTAATCTTCATTAATGCATCACTGTCGGCCAAACAGGAGACATTTACAGAGCCACCTGTTGGTGCAAAGAGGACCTCCTGCAGATAAAGACCAAGTCCTGCAGACAAGGCTGAAAGATATAATGTGAAGTGGTAAAGTAAGGTAATTGGTAGAAATAAAGTGGTTGAAGGACATTTTACATAGCGATTTTTTTTTTTATAACCTGTGGACCAAAGGCCTAGTGGAAACTTGGGTTAAAGTGATTCTATCAACTTGCTTAATCAAGTTCTCTAGATAGCTCACTCCATTACCCACTGATGTTAACCGTCTGCCATTTTTGCCTGCTAGAGTCCATTTACTGTTTGAGCTCAGGTGGTCAATGTCAGATTTCACAATATTATGATCTACTCCCCTCCCCATGTGACAACAATCTGAACTCACCTCACCTGGGCCAAAGCACTACATTCTGGGACGAAGGGGGGAAGGTGACATGCTCCCCTATATCCAGAAGTATTGGGTATATCCAAGGCCTCCAGTAGGTGAATGGAGCAGCAGGGTTGGGTGGAAGTGTGGTCAGCAAAGGTGGGTAATAGCAAGACGGTGGTGGCACTATTATAAAAACCCTGAAAGGGAGAAATATGATCCTCCTCTTAACAGCCACAAACATAGAACTTCAATTCTAAATCCAGCTAATTGTCAAAGTGTCAGTCCCATTGATGGAATAGGAGAAAAACACACAAGACAACTGATCATACTGGAAGCAGCACTGGAATGGATGTGAGTATTGCAGAAAAATCTGCATTTTAAATTATTTGGCATTCATTAGGCTTTATAATGACATCAGAAAATGTAAAAGGTAAAAGAGGTGTACCTGCAAAAGAAGACAGTATATACTTACCTTTCTTGTTGCCAGAGCTGTTAAACACCAGTCTGTCCATGAGGGATTGTCCCAGGGAGCCTGCTGGGGAAATCTCCTAGTTGCATAGTTACATACTTGATATTGTTCAAAAAGGCATAGGCCAATTGTAAGAGGGATAAAAAATGTTCTTCCTGACCCCATACTGGCGATTAGATAAATCCCTGAATCAACCTCTTATTGAATTTAAACATCACCATAGCCCTGTAAATTATCTACATTTTTTTATTTAAATTTTTGAACACTCTCAACTAATACCACTTCCTGGAGAAGAGCATTCCACTTTTTCACTGCTCTAAGAGTAAAGAACCCTTTTCTCAGTTTAAAGTGGTATTAAATCGAAAAGCAAACATTTATTATATTGCAGCTTACTGATTCTTAGAGGTGGTTGCTGCAAACATTTTTCTATTGTTAGACTTTCTTTCCCTTACTTTCACCTGGTGATCTGGCCAGTAAGTCTATTGTTTTTTAACAGAGGAAGCTATCTTGCAGATGTAGCATTTAGAGGGTTGAGACTAACCATTTACCACTGATAGGGGTGCTTACAATGGTTAGCTTTTATTTATTTATGTAAAACCTTTATTCCAAAGAAAAAAAAAACTTTTACTGTAAATGCTTAAAACGTGTGAGAGAGTTTGACTTCAGTTTGTTAGTGTATCTACATCTGCTAGTACATCAAACACCCCCCCCCCCAGATTACCAATGCTGTTGTCCAAAGATGTCTCTGTTGATCCTTTATTTTAGAGCATGGGTGCTCAACCTTTGACCTTCCAGCTATTGCGGAACTACAAGTCCCATGATGCATTGCATGACTGACAGTTACAAGCATGTCTCTCAAATGCATGATGGAACTTGTAGTTCTGCAACAGCTGGAGGGCCACAGGTGAGCACCCATGACCTAGAGTGTAGACATTCTAATACAGGAGGAGAGTTACTGTCTGAATCACTAAGTAAAATCAGAGGGAAAAAAGCCTAAAAAAAAAACTAATGCAGCCACCACATCTAATGATTGGTAAGCTGCAATATAATATTTTTTTGGGTTTAAACTCTTTACATACAGTCTTAAATTGTGGCCACATGTCTTCTTCAGGGACCTTACAGAAAACTAGTTATTACAGTTCATATAACGGCAATCACCTTTGAAATATTTATAAATCATGATTATATTCTTCTTTAAGCACATCTCTAAAGAGAATAAATGCAATCTTTGTAATTGCTCCTCATAACTGAGGTCCCCCAACTCCTTAATTTTGTCTTCTCTGAACTCATTCTAGTTCAAGAGCATCTGTTCTATGGAATGATGACCAAAACTGAACTGCATCTTCAAGATGAGGCTGAATCATTGTTTTATATATTGTTGGGGTAGAACTATGGATTTATCTCTGGAATGTAAGCCATTTTAATATGTATTCTGCTTGATTTGTTGCCACCTGTGACCTAGAAGTACAATCATATCCATTTGAATGATAGAGTCTCTTTGAGGACCCCACTAATAGATATTATTATGTATATTAAATATTTATGAGGTACAGTGTTGAATGCATAGCAAAATCCAGATATACGCTATCCCCTGGCATAATCTAAGTTCCTTCTCACCTCCCCAAATACTACTAACTACTTGGTTTGACAAGAACAATCTTTAAAAAAAACATGCTTGCTGTCATTAAGTATAACCCCAATGTTCGAGTCGAGCGTTAAGTTCGACTCGAACATTGGGTGTTTGCCAAACAGCGAAAAATATGAGGTGTTCACAGCAAATTCGAAAGCTGCCGGAACACGGTTAAAGTCTATGGGACACTAACATTAAAAAACAAAAGTGATCATTTTAAAGGCTTATATGCAAGTTAGGTCCCTTTCACACTGGGGCGGTAGGGGGCGTCGGCGGTAAAACAGCGCTATTTTTAGCGCTGTTTTACCGCGGTATTCGGCCGCTAGCGGTGTGGTTTTAACCCCCCCGCTGGCGGCCGAAAAAGGGTTAAAACCCCTCGTATAGCACGGCTATAGCCGCGGTATTACCGCGGTATAGCCGCGCTGTCCCATTGATTTCAATGGGAAGGAGCGGTGAAGGAGCGGTGAATACACCGCTCCTTCACCGCTCCAAAGATGCGGCTCGCAGGAGATTTTTTCTTCTCCTGCCAGCGCACCGCTTCAGTGTGAAAGCCCTCGGGCTTTCACACTGAACAAACAGCGGACTCGGAGGCTGTTTAGGGGCGGTTTGCAGGCGCTATTTTTAGCGCAATAACGCCTGCAAACCGCCCCAGTGTGAAAGGGGTCTTATTGTCATAAAAAGTGTTTGGGGACCCGGGTCCTGCACCAGGGGACATGTATCAATGCAAATTTTTTTTTTAAAATGTCCATTTTTTCGGGAGCAGTGATTTTTTTAATGCTTAAAGTGAAACAATAAAAATTTAATATTCTTTTAAATATCGTACCTGGGGGTGTCTATAGTATGCCTGTAAAGTGGCGCATTTTTCCTGTGTTTAGAACAATACTACAGCAAAATTACATTTCTAAAGGAAAAATTGTCATCTAAAACTGATCGCGGCTGTAAGCCCCCCAAAGCACCTCGTCCTCATGTTGATGGGGATAAGGGCCTCATCCCCACAACCCTTGCCCAGTGGTTGTAGTGGTTCTGCGGGTGGTGGGCTTATCGGAATCTGGAAGCCCCCTTTAACAAGGAGACCCCCAGATCCTGGCGGCTACCATTTCACAAAAAAGTGTCAAAATGGTAAAAAAGATAAGAGACAGCTTGAGACAAGTCCTTTATTAAAAAATAAAAAAATAAAAATGTCCCACAAAGTAAGTTCACGCCGCCCGACGGACCAAAAAAGAAAAAAAAAAGCCGCAACCGACCATGGGAGGCTCCCTCCGTCTGATGCGTCTTCGCTGTGACAGCTCTTATATAACTGAGGGCGGGCCACACGGTGATGTAACCGGGTGACCCCACCCCTCTCTGCCGCATGGGGCTTCCCCGAGGCTTCCCCGTGGTGTCAGAGGGGGCGGGGTCACCCATTTACGTCACCGGATGGCCCCGCCCCCCTCTGACTTGTGAGGTGATTGTAGCGTTCTTTACTGAATGTTATTCAGTAAAAAGCACAGCTTAATTACCTTAGCCTTTCTGAAATTTAGCGTGTTTGTCATACCAAAATGTCTATCTTTCCTGTAATTTTGGGTAAATGCAATTATAGTACGGTTGCCCAAATTGTTTCTAATTTTGCACATTTGTAACAAGGTCTGTGTTACTTGAAATCAATAGATCAAACAGAGCATTTCTCTAGGTGGGGCTTCCACCATATAACCCATGAAATTGTCCTGCAATAGGTTCACAAAATGTCAAGTCTTTGTTCAGTTCCATTGGTCCATTGGTCCAGTCAAATTGAAATCCCCATAATAAGATCATTGTCCTTTTCTCCAGACATTTTAGTCTATGAAAGGAGATTAATGTTTCTGATGTTTATGATAGGGGGGTCACATACTCCTACAAATACTTTAGCATTTGATGCACAAATATGAATGCTCCAGATTTATGACCTCTCATACTCACTTTACTCATCACCTCTCATTATCATTTTCAATTTCACAAACAGACATATCCCACCACCTTTTCTATTAATTCTATACTTATGAAACAGCCTAACCATTCTCTCTCTCTCTCTCTCTCAGAGAATATGAGGTGTGATGAGACCAAAGTCATTTGGAGTGATGAGACCAAAATTGAGCTCTTTGGCCACAACCATAAATGCTTCATTTGGAGAGGAGTCAACAAGGCCTATGATGAAAGGTACACCATTCCTACTGTGAAACACGGAGGTGGATCGCTGATTTTTTTGGGATGTGTGAGCTACAAAGGCACAGGAAATTTGGTCAAAAATTATGGCAAGATGAATGCAGTATGTTATCAAAAAATACGGGAGAAACATTTGAATTCATCATCATATAGATCCTCTAGCTGGGATTCCAAACAAGCAACTCACTCATATCTCACACACAATATTCACCTTCAAATGACTGTTTGGGGAGCGCTTACATAGTGCAGGATGTGCTTTGAATTGCATTACCACTAACGGAAGACATAATTAACACCAGCTAAATGGGGGAATAAAAAATGACAACACTGACCCAAACTACACTAATATTATAAATTAGGTTCAAAGCTTTACCTTGCCGTGCTTATTCTTGTTTTAACACAGAAATGCACTTTACACAGCACACCTTGCACAGCTCAGAACTTCGCTTGCACTGTTACACAAATCCAAACCTCAGTCAGAAGTCAATCTAATGTAAGTAAAGGTGTAGAATGATAATTTAAAGAATATTTGAACTCAAAATGTACAAAGCTAAACCACTGCCTCACAAATAGCAGCAATTGCTTGCCTTATCAGGTGTATTTCAATAGAAAGCCAAATGGCCAACTGAATCAGTGCACTTGGCAGGCTGCCAACGCTGTTGCTTATTGCGAGTCAGTGGCTTAACATATTTCAGCCTCCAACAGGAAGTGTTGTTGCTGGCTGTCTCGGGGTGAAAAACAACAAATTCACATCATACAGTTTTCTTAAGCAAATATTTTTTGTGAAGCATACTGAAAAATAGGTTTTTGGTGTACACTTTGACCTAAAAAATTGTTTCTGGCACAGAACACTTTATAGAAGACATTTAAAAAAAATTCTGTGATGACGTTACCTGTAGAAAACAGCAAAATGCTTTGGAGAGTCATGTCTGGTCCTCGGAGAGTAACTTATAGCAGTTGTCTTCACCTTTCTGGTAACTAAATGGAGGCACTTGTGTGACTTGTACTTTCCTCTATTTCCTGCTAAATGCTCAATTTATTTTTATCAAACTAACCACCGAAACACCTAGACATGCACTGAGCTTTAAAAAAAGAAAAAAGAAATAAAAACCAGACCAAGCCCAACCTCAATGTGCAAAATGTACAATGTATCCCTAGATGAATACAATGTTATGTAAGAGAACCAAAGTAGTCTGACACATGTAACAATATAGAAATTAACTTTATTAAACACCAATAATCTAAACAATACAAAACCCACTATCCAACTAATAAAATCATAATTGGCCAATTATTAAAGGCACAACCAAGACAGCTACAGGAAGTTATGTAAACAATACCCCTCCCCAAAAAGAGGGAGAAAAAAAACAAATGTGATCACATGTTCATAAATGTATGTGCCCCGGTTTGGGGTACAATCTACATAACCTGGATCAAAAACATGACATTGCCTACTCCATATTACATAGTTACATAGTTAGTAAGGTTGAATAAAGACACCAGTCCATCCAGTTCAACCTGAGTGAGTGTGTGTGTCTACAATTATCCCTATCCCTGTACATTGCATCTCATTAAGATGCTCATCTATTATATTATTATTTATTTAAGGTACCCATATAGCGCCATCAATTTACACATACATCTCACACTCACATCCCTACTCTCAAGGAGCCCACAAACCAAGGTCCCCAACTCACATTCATACACTAGGGCCAATTTTGGACAGAAGCCAATTAACCTACCAGCATGTCTTTGGAGTGTGGGAGGAAACCAGAGTACCCGGAGGAAACCCACACAGGCACAGGGAGAACATGCAAACTCCAGGCAGGTAGTGTCGTGGTTGGGATTCAAACCAGTGACCCTTTTTACTGCTAGGTGAGAGTGCTAACCACTACACCACTGTGCCGCCCAATGTTATATTGTAATATCATAATGTGTAGCTCATAACTTGATGGTATTAAGGATACCTAAAAAGGAAGTCTTGGGGTTGAACATGTTCCAGGACTAGTTTAAAGTTGCATATTATTCAGAGTCCATTAAAAGATCTTCTCATGGATATATGAGAATCCAATCCACAAATGGATGATGTCTCCCCCTCCCCCCCCCCCGTGTGGCCAGTAGTTTTCTAAATCTTATGTGCTGTAGCATGAGATCAACCCACATATGAATGGTTTAATTGGCCAGTACATGTGATTGATGGCATTTCAGGTCCATGAGGATGCCTGTATAAAACCAACACCCATATATGCAGCATGAAGTCAATATGGAGTGAATAATGGCATGTGTATCAAACATTATAGTTACATATAGAGGAGTGCCCTAGCAGTAATATATTTACCTATGGTACCTTCGTCCCAACAATATAGAAAAAGGATTGTGAAGGGGAGGCTATAGTGGACTTTAATGGTACCGTATACCAACTGACAATGGCCCAAAGGAGGAAGACACATCCCGGAGGGCACAGGAGCCCCTTAAAAAAGGCACAGGACACAGAGTAAAGGTCTATCAAAAAATAAAGCATATTTAGAACCATTCTAACCAGAATGGTATATATAATCAAAGATAACAAAGAGTTGATAGCCATAAAATATCATACCAGAGGGACTTGGCTTAACCATAAAGACTTTAAAATTGCTGAGGAGATGATATATATCTATAGGGTAAAAATAGATGAATCTTTTTTACGCTATATTAAAGAGGACATTAATCCATTGGGTTTGTGTCTTCATACATTCCCCACAATCAAATATCCCTCAGAGGATTTCAAAAAGATGTGGGAAGGTACTCTTACTAAATGTAGTAAAGAATTTATGACTCATCTTGTCAATCAATATACCAAAGATATGGAAGCCCTAGATCTTGCGCCTTCAGTGCAGGTCTCAGAGAGGACTGAAGGTATAGTGGGGTTGGAGATCTCAGCTGATGAGGAGCAAGGAGAGGTCCTCTTTGTTCTTTGGTGTGGGTCTTTTAGATACGCTTGCCAACGAACTGCATGGCAGGTCAACATATGTCTGGTCAAGCATGTGGTACCCAAGCGGGAGATGTTTTGGCCACGCGAGATACTCTTGAGACATATGTTGCAAATAGCAGCGGTGTGATCTGATGCACTCGTCTCAAAAAAGGCCCACACCAAAGAACTTTTTGAATAACGCGCAGAGACTGCAGCGCCCGGCACATGTGGAGCTTTGGGGTGTGATGCAGTCAATGTGCTGCCCTTAGGCTGGCCCCTGGAGGACATCCTGCCTCGTTGGTGATGTGCCGCCTCCTCCTCCTCCTCCTCCTCTCTCCTATCAGGCACCCACGTTGAGTCAGTGACCTCATCATCCCCTCCCTCCTCATCACTGGAGCAAACCTGGCAGTATGCTGCAGCAGGGGGAGCATGACTGCCAGATTGCTGTCCTTCTTGGGCACCCCCTCTGTCCGTGCTCATGTTACTGCCCTCATCGAGCTCAGTATCATCATCAGAGCCTTCCAAACGCTGGGCATCCTCCTGGAGTATGTACCCAACACTGTGGTCAAACAGTTCGAGGGACTCCTCAGGAGGACATGGTGGGGCTAGGGAAGGAGTCACTGATGACATTGAGCCGAGGGAAGAGGCCGCTGCTTTGCCAGACAAAGTACCCTGAGCATGGGTGAGAGAGGATGAGGAGGATGAGGACGGCTTGGTCATCCACTCGACCAAGTCTTCCGCATGTTGCGGCTCAACACGGCCAGCTGCCGAAAAAAAGGCCAAGCGTGTCCCACGGCCACGTGCTGATGAGGATGCACCGTCTCCATGACCAGCACTAGACACAGAGCCTGCTTGCCCTCTCTTATTGGCTTGTGACTGTCTACCTCTCCTTCTTGGCCTTCCAGACATACTAATGGCCTGTAGCTGCACTAAGCTGGGATATATATGTATGTATATTTATACTGATACTGCAGCTAGCAAAATCAACTGCCTGCCTGTAGTATGAAAATACCACTAGGGATGAGCTTCGAGTTCGAGTCAAACTCATGTTCGACTCGAACATTGGCTGTTCGCAAGTTCGCAGAACAATTTGGGGTGTTCGCGTCAAATTCGAATGCCGCGGAACACCCTTTAAAAGTCTATGGGAGAAATCAAAAGTGCTAATTTTAAAGGCTTATATGCAAGTTATTGTCATAAAAAGTGTTTGGGGACCCGGGTCCTGCCCCAGGGGACATGGATCAATGCAAAAAAAAGTTTTAAAAACAGCCGTTTTTTCAGGAGCAGTGATTTTAATAATGCTTAAAGTCAAACAATAAAAGTGTAATATCCCTTTAAATTTCGTAGCTGGGGGGTGTCTATAGTATGCCTGTAAAGGGGCGCATGTTTCCCGTGTTTAGAACAGTCTGACAGCAAAATGACATTTTGAAGGAAAAAACCCATTTAAAACTACTCGCGGCTATTGCATTGCCGCTCCAACAATACACATAGAAGTTCATTGATAAAAACGGCATGGGAATTCCCCACAGGGGAACCCCGAACCAAAATAAAAAAAAAAAAAATGACGTGGGGTTCCCCCTAAATTCCATACCAGACCCTTCAGGTCTGGTATGGATTTTAAGGGGAACCCCGCGCCAAAAAAAAAAAACGGCATGGGGTCCCCCCAAAAATCCATACCAGACCCTTATCCAAGAACGCAACCTGGCAGGCCGCAGGAAAAGAGGGGGGACGAGAGTGCGCCCCCCCCTCCTGAACCATACCAGGCCACATGCCCTCAACATTGGGAGGGTGCTTTGGGGTAGCCCCCCAAAACACCTTGTCCCCATGTTGATGAGGACAAGGGCCTCATCCCCACAACCCTGGCCGGTGGTTGTGGGGGTCTGCGGGCGGGGGGCTTATTGGAATCTGGAAGCCCCCTTTAACAAGGGGACCCCCAGATCCCGCCCCCCCGTGTGAAATGGTAAGGGGGTAATTACCCCTACCATTTCACTAAAAAACTGTCAAAAATGTTAAAAATGACAAGAGACAGTTTTTGACAATTCCTTTATTTAAATGCTTCTTCTTTCTTCTATCTTCCTTCATCTTCTTCTTCTGGTTCTTCTGGTTCTTCCTCCGGCGTTCTCGTCCAGCATCTCCTCTACGGCGTCTTCTATCTTCTTCTCCTCGGGCCGCTCCGCACCCATGGCATGGGGGGAGGCTCCTGCTCTTCTCTTCATCTTCTTCTTCATCTACTTCTCTTCTTCCTTCTTCTCTTCTTCTCTTCTACATTTTCTTCTCCGGGCCGCTCCGCATCCATGCTGGCATGGAGGGAGGCTCCCGCTGTGTGATGGCGTCTCCTCGTCTGACGGTTCTTAAATAACGGGGGGCGGGGCCACCCGGTGACCCCGCCCCATCTGACGCAGGGGACATGACGGGACCTCCCTGTGGCATTCCCCGTGACGTCACAGGGAAGTCCCGTCAAGTCACCGTGCGTCAGAGGGGGGCGGGGTCACCGGGTGGCCCCGCCCCCATTATTTAAGAACCGTCAGACGAGGAGACGCCGTCACACAGCGGGAGCCTCCCTCCATGCCAGCATGGGTGCGGAGCGGCCCGGAGAAGAAAATGAAGAAGAGAAGAAGAGAAGAAAAGAAGAAGAGAAGAAGATGAAGAAGATGAAGAGAAGAGCGGGAGCCTCCCCCCATGCCATGGGTGCGGAGCGGCCAGAGGAGAAGAAGATAGAAGACGCCGCGGAGGAGATGCTGGATGAGAACGCCAGAGGAAGAACCAGAAGAGCCAGAAGAACCAGAAGAAGAAGATGAAGGAAGATAGAAGAAAGAAGAAGCATTTAAATAAAGGAATTGTCAAAAACTGTCTCTTGTCATTTTTAACATTTTTGACAGTTTTTTTGTGAAATGGTAGGGGTAAGTACCCCCTTACCATTTCACACAGGGGGGGGCGGGATCTGGGGGTCCCCTTGTTAAAGGGGGCTTCCAGATTCCGATAAGCCCCCGCCCGCAGACCCCCACAACCACCGGCCAGGGTTGTGGGGATGAGGCCCTTGTCCTCATCAACATGGGGACAAGGTGTTTTGGGGGCTACCCCAAAGCACCCTCCCAATGTTGAGGGCATGTGGCCTGGTACAGTTCAGTGCGCCCCCCCTCTTTTCCTGCGGCCTGCCAGGTTGCGTGCTCGGATAAGGGTCTGGTATGGATTTTCGGGGGGACCCCACGCCGTTTTTTTTTTGGAGCGGGGTTCCCCTTAAAATCCATACCAGACCTGGAGGGTCTGGTATGGAATTTAGGGGGAACCCCACGTCATTTTTTTTTAAATTTTGACCGGGGTTCCCCTTAATATCTATACCAGACCTGAAGGGCCTGGTATGGAATTTAGGGGGACTCCCACGTCATTTTTTTTTTTTAATTTTGGTTCGGGGTTCCCCTGTGGGGAATTCCCATGCCGTTTTTATCAATGAACTTCTATGTGTATTGTCTGCAATGCAATAGCCGCGAGTAGTTTTAAATGGGTTTTTTCCTTCGAAATGTAATTTTGCTGTCAGACTGTTCTAAACACGGGAAACATGCGCCCCTTTACAGGCATACTACAGACACCCCCCAGCTACGAAATTTAAAGGGATATTACACTTTTATTGTTTGACTTTAAGAATTATTAAAATCACTGCTCCTGAAAAAACGGCCATTTTTAAAACTTTTTTTTGCATTGATCCATGTCCCCTGGGGCAGGACCCAGGTTCTCAAACACTTTTTATGACAATAACTTGCATATAAGCCTTTAAAATTAGCACTTTTGATTATTCATAGACTTTAACAGTGTTTGCGTGTTCGAACAAACTTTTTTCCTGTTCGCATGTTCTGGTGCGAACCGAACAGGGGGGTGTTCGGCTCATCCCTAAACACCACCAACCTTCTGCAGGTAGCTTTAGCTGAACACTGTGCAGAGCTCGCAAAAAACTAACTTGTAGCTTTTTTAGCTGCCTGCGGTAGTGATAGGATCAGGAAAACACCACCAACCTTCTACAGGTAGCTTTAGCTGAACACTGTGCAGAGCTCGCAAAAAAATAACTTGTACGTTTAGCTGAACACTGTGAGGAGGACACACCACACTAACTTGTAGTTTTAGCTGAACATTGTGCAGAGGTCTACTACACTAACTTGTAGTTTTAGCTGAACACTGTGAGCAGGACGCACTGCACTAACTTGTAGGTTTAGCTGAACACTGTGAGGAGGACGCACCACACTAACTTGCAGTTTTAGCTGAACACTGTGAGCAGGACGCACTGCACTAACTTGTAGGTTAGGCTGAACACTGTGAGGAGGACGCACCACACTAACTTGTAGTTTTAGCTGAACACTGTGAGCAGGACGCACTGCACTAACTTGTAGCTTTAGATGAACACTGTGCAGAGGTCTCACTACACTAACTTGTAGTTTTAGCTGAATACTGTGAGCAGGACACACTGCACTAACTTGTAGCTTTAGATGAACACTGTGCAGAGGTCTCACTACACTAACTTGTAGGGTTAGCTGAACACTGTGAGGACGCACCACACTAACTTGTAGTTTTAGCTGAACACTGTGAGCAGGACGCACTGCACTAACTTGCAGCTTTAGATAAACACTGTGCAGAGGTCTCACTACACTAACTTGTAGTTTTAGCTGAACACTGTGAGCAGGACGCACTGCACTAACTTGTAGCTTTAGATGAACACTGTGCAGAAGTCTCACTACACTAACTTGTAGTTTTAGCTGAACACTGTGAGCAGGACACACTGAATTAACTTGTAGCTTTAGATGAACACTGTGCAGAGGTCTCACTACACTAACTTGTAGGGTTAGCTGAACACTGTGAGGACGCACCACACTAACTTGTAGTTTTAGCTGAACACTGTGAGCAGGACGCACTGCACTAACTTGCAGCTTTAGATAAACACTGTGCAGAGGTCTCACTACACTAACTTGTAGTTTTAGCTGAATACTGTGAGCAGGACGCACTGCACTAACTTGTAGCTTTAGATGAAAAATGTGCAGAGGTCTCACTACACTAACTTGTAGTTTTAGCTGAACACTGTGAGCAGGACACACTGCACTAACTTGTAGCTTTAGATGAACACTGTGCAGAGGTCTCACTACACTAACTTGTAGGGTTAGCTGAACACTGTGAGGACGCACCACACTAACTTTACACCAGTACTACAAAGCCTGTTAAACAAGGGCACAGTTGCTGTGTCAGCCAACACTAAACTCCCCACTGATCTGGATTTTTTTAGATCCAGCTCTGGCTCTGGCAGAAGCCAAAGTCCAGAGTAATTTAAAGACCTTTGTGGTGAGAGCTCCACAAACACCAAATCCTCAGAGCTCAATATAATTAACCTCACAAATTTTCATTTGACTGACACACAGGTATCTGTCCTTTGAAAGGGTTTAGGGTTTTGTCCCCCTCATGAGATTGACGTAATGGAAACAATCAAAGATCTACAGTGCCTTGCAAAAGTATTCACCCCCCTTGGCTTTTTACCTATTTTGTTACATTACAGCCTTTAGTTTTTTTAATCTGAATTATATGTGATGGCTCAGGACACAATAGTGTAAGCTGGTGAAGTAAAATTAGAAAAATATATACATAAAACTATTTTTCAGAAATAAAAAACTGATAATTGGCATGTGCGTATATATTCACCCCCTTTGTTATGAAGCCTATAAAAAGCTCTGGTGCAAACAATTACCTTCAGAAGTCACATAATTAGTGAAATGATGTCCACCTGTGTGCAATCCAAGTGTCACGTGATCTGTCATTACATATACACACCTTTTTGAAAGGCCCCAGAGGCTGCAACACCTAAGCAAGAGGCACCACTAACCAAACACTGTCATGAAGACCAAGGAACGCTCCAAACAAGTAATGGACAATGTTGTTGAGAAGTACAAGTCAGGGTTAGGTTATAAAAAAATATCCAAATCTCTGATGATTCCTAGGAGCACCATCAAATCTATCATAACCAAATGGAATGAACATGGCACAACAGCAAACCTGCCAAGAGACGTCCGCACACCAAGACTCACAGACCGGACAAGGAGGGCATTAATAGGAGAGGCAGTACAGAGACCTAAGGTAACCCTGGAGGAGCTGCAGGGTTCCACAGCAGAGACTGGAGTATCTGTGCATAGAAGGACAATAAGCCGTACGTTCAATAGAGTTGGGCTTTATGGCAGAGTGGCCAGGAGAAAGCCATTACTTTCAGCAAAAAACAAAATGGCACGTTTGAGTTTGCGAAAAAGGCATGTGGGAGACTCCCAAAATGTATGGAGGAAGGTGCTCTGGTCTGATGAGACTAAAATTGAACTTTTTGGCCATCAAAGAAAACGCTATTTTTGGCGCAAATCCAACTCAAAGCCAAGACCTCAATCCAATAGAAAATCTGTGGTCAGACTTAAAGATTGCTCTTCACAAGCGCAAACCATCCAACTTGAAGGAACTGGAGCAGTTTTGCAAGGAATGGGCAAAAATCCCAGTGGTAAGATGTGGCAAGCTCATAGAGACTTATCCAAAGTGACTTGGAGCTGTGATAGCCACAAAAGGTGGTTCTACAAAGTATTGACTTTAAGGGGGGTGAATAGTTATGCACATCGACTTTTTCTGTTATTTTGTCCTATTTGTTGTTTGCTTCACTATAATAAAAAAAAAACAACTTCAAAGTTGTGGGCATGTTCTGTAAATTAAATTATGCAAATCCTCAAACAATCCATGTTAATTGCAGGTTGTGAGGCAACAAAACATAAAAAATGCCAAGGGGGCGGGGTGAATACTTTTGCAAGGCACTGTATACCTATTTGCTCGTAACTTAACGTATAAATATATGTTTGATTCAGAATGTAAAGTAAACTGAAAAAGAAATATCAGAAAAAGTTAAGGGTTTCACTATGAAAGACTTTCAAGCTCTGAGAGACTTGATGATTCTATATGATAAGGGAAAGATAGACCTTGACCCCGCACTTGAGGTAACAGATGACACTTCTGAATCTAACATGCACAGGGTGAAAAAATTGAAGTCTAAATCAGGTCACTTCCCTGAACTATCCCTGTCCAAATGTGTGTATGTTCCTCCAAAAATCCATTAGGGATCTCAAGAATGGCCATCCTTTTCCTCTCCATCTTCTAATATTTCTGATCAACAACTACTTGCACTGCAACAACTCAAAACACAAACACAAATAGACATTAAACCATCAGACAAAGGTGGCAAAATCGTCTTGATGTCCCACCTACAATACCAATGTATGTGTTATGATATACTAAACAATAGGGAATGGTATTGCCCTATTGATTCGCATATGGTGTCCTCATTTTTTTTTTTTTTTTTTCCCTTTTTCCACTTCAGCGAAAATTTTTCTGAGAGACATTATTTCAACTTTATATGTCAAACTTTATCTCTTCTCATTTTTCACATCATTGTGGATTGTTTCCGTCACATCTTTATTGTTTTTCCCTTCTAGGATAATTATTTAATAATTTTAAAAATCGACGACAAAACGCCTCCTATAAATATGAACCCACTATTATCTTATTCTCTCTCAGTCCCTCTTATTTCCCCCCGCCCCCCCTCCCCCCCTCCCCCTCCCCTGTGTTTGGTCCGTTCCTTTATGTTATTTATTTATCCACTTGGCTCTGCACCTATTCTTTCTTTTATCTTATCTAAATAAATGTCTGAGACTTTGTATTTTTTCCAACTTTCCCATCTACTATTATCCCTTTTCTCTCCTCCTTCCATTTTGTAGTGATAATCTATTTCCTTTAGCCAGTTTCTAATGTCTGGTTTTCCACTTTTTAGCCAATTCTTGGAAATTAAGGCCTTGGCCGCATTCAGGAGGTTAGGTACTATTGATTTTCTATATTGTTTCTTAGGTTTATTATAGATATGGAAGAGGCAAGTCCAGATGTTTTGTTCTATTTCTTCTTCAGTTATTTCTTTTATGTTATTTAACACTTCCTTCCAGGTACTCCATTATTATTGGGCATTCCCACCATATGTGTATGATCGTTGCTATTTGGCCACATTTTCTCCAACACAAAGAGGTTTTGTCTTGATGAAATCTGTGTATTCTTACTGGGGTCATATACCATCTTGATACTAGTTTATAATTCATTTCAATAGTCTTCATGTCCCAGGCCTTATTATATCCCATTTCTATCATTTTTTCCACTTTTTGGTTATCTATTTTTATATTCATTTCTTTTTCCCATTGATTTATGTATTCTGGTCTTTCTTGTGCTTCCAAATCTGTCAGTGTACTATAAATTTTTGATGTTCCGTTTTTCAATGGTATTTCATTGCTACATAGCTTTTCCAGTGCGGTTAATTTCGTTTCGTCTCTCAGTCGGTGTGGTATTGTGCTTACTAAGTGCCTTAGTTGATTATAATTCCATTCATTCATCTTCCATCCATTCCTTTCCTCTATTTCTACTCGTGTTCTTATTTTGCCATTTCTAGTGATATCTTTCAATTGTGGGTTACGTATTCCTTGAATTCCAAATATTTCCTTCCCAGGGGTGAAGAAATTCGATCCTGTGAGTGCTAATAGTGAATTATATTTCCATTCATTCTTTAAGTGAATAGTGTCCCAAATTTTAAATACATTTTTTGTTATTTCGTGTGTGTCAGTGTCCAATGTTCTATATTTCCGTGGAATCCAAATATTCTTATGTAATGTGACTCCGCTTATTATGTTTTCCATTTCCACCCATTTTTTTTTCATTTTTCTCATTTGTCCACTCTAACATTCGTGTTAAAACTATGGCTTTATAGTACCTACTTATATCTGGAGCGGCCAGACCTCCGTGCTCCTTTTTCCTTGTAATCAGCGTGTATTTGATTCTTGGTTTTTTATTAAACCATATGTATTTTAACAAAATTGTTTTAATTATTTTAAAAAAGCTCTGCGGGATCTTTACTGGTAACATCTGTAATCTGTAATTTATTTTGGGTAGTATCATCATCTTGAACATATTTATTCTTCCAATCCATGAAAGTGGCTGTATTCTTAACTTTTTCATTTCTTCTTTGACCTCATTGATCAATGGGATAAAATTTGCCTGGTAAATTTTTTCCACTCTAGGAGTTATTTTAATTCCAAGGTAATTTAGTTCTTTTACCCACGTAAATGGGAATTCTTTTTGTAAAAACTGAACTTCCTTTTTCTCTAGTCCTATGTTTAATATTTCCGTTTTTATTGGATTAATTTTGAAGTTTGACAGTTCTCCGTATTTTTTTATTTCTTTCAATATGTTTGGGAGTGACACTCTTGGGTTGGATACGTACATCAAGATGTCGTCCGCGTAAGCTGCGATCTTATGCTCTTTTCCTCCTAGTCTCGCTCCTTCTACCTCTTTGTTATTGCGGAGTGTTGCTAATAATGGTTCTAAAGCCAATACGTATAATAGTGGAGACAGTGGACAGCCTTGCCGTGTTCCGTTCTGCATCTTAATTTTTGGAGAGAGTCTACCGTTTACTTTTACGACTGCTGTCGGGCCATTATACAAATTTGTTATCCACTTCATCATTTTTGTCCCGATACCCAAGTGCCGCAATGTATCCATCATGAAACCCCAGTCTACCCTGTCGAATGCTTTTTCTGCATCCAATGACAGGAATAGAACTGGGGTCTCATTCTGCACCTTCTTGTGCAACATCAATAATGATTTTAGGCTGTTGTCCCGCCCCTCTCTCCCCGGGACAAAACCAGTCTGGTCCGGGTTGATCCACTGTGGGATTAGTTTTTTTATCCTAGTGGCCAGGATCTTGGAGTACAGCTTCCTATCAGCGTTCAATAGGGCTATTGGCCTGTAGCTTGAGCAGTTAACTTTGTCTTTCCCTTCTTTTGGTAGTATTGTAATATGAGCTAGTAGCGATTCACTTCTTATTTCTTCATCTTCCCCTAAGGAATTCATATATTCTAATAGTTTTGGAGTCAGCTGTTCTTCAAATTTTTTATAGTATTTGACCGTGAACCCGTCTGGTCCTGGACTTTTTCCTACGGGAGTTTCCTTTAATGCCAGTTTTACCTCTTCTTGCGTAATATTTTTTTCCAATTCTTCTAGTTGGTCTATTTTTATTTTTGGTAAATTTGCTTTTTTTAGATATTCTTGTATCCTCTTTGTTCTTGTATTCGCTTCTTTCCAACTTTCCTGTCCTTTTATTGCATATAGGGAGCTGAAGTATTTTTGAAATGTTATCGCTATATCTGTAGTTTTATTTACCACTTCTCCTTTTTCATTTTTGATCTTCTCAATGTAATTCAAAGACTTCTTTTTTTTTACCAAATTTGCTAGGTATTTTTCTGGTTTGTTACCCCATTTGTATTTTTCTTGTACTACTCTGTTGTACTCCTTCCTTTCTTCTTGTTCCATCCAGTCTTTTAATTGCTCTCTCTTTTGAGATAATAGGCCGAAGATTTTGTTGTTTACTTGATTTTTGTGTTTTCGTTCCAATTCATAAATTTCTTTAATTATTTGTTGCATGTTTGTTTTCCTTTCCTGTTTTTTTCTTGCCCCTATGGCTATTAATTTGCCCCTAATAACAGATTTATGCGCCTCCCATATAGTTGCTTTCGATACCTCTGGTGTATCGTTTTCCTCAAAATATCTTTTCATTTCTTCTATGATACTTTTTTCGGTCTCGCTGTCTTCTAATAAAGTTTCGTTGATTCTCCATGGACCCCTTTCAAAGACTTCTCCTTTTATTTTCATTCTCAACGTTACTGGGCTGTGATCTGAGGCGGTGATTATACCTATTTTTGTTTCTTCTATTTCTTCCAAGCTTCTATGTTCGACCATGATGTAATCCAATCTGGAGTAACTTTTGTGTACTGTTGAGTAGAATGTGTAGTCCTTTGTGCTGGGGTGCTGAATTCTCCAAGGATCTATTAGTTGCTGTTCATATAGTGTTCTTTTTAATTTCTTTAGTTGTTTTACCTCTTTGTCCCTTACTATTGAGGTGCTGTCCATTTTGTTATCCATGCTGAAGTTGAAGTCTCCGGCTAGTATTAATTTTCCTTGTTTGAATTCCATTAGTATTTTAATGATATCTATCAAATATTTTTTAGGGTTCTTATTAGGACAATAGACATTAGCCAATGTATATTTTACCCCTTGTATAGTTCCTGTAATAAAAAGATATCGACCCTCCGGATCTATTTTCCTTTGATCTATTAGAAAACGTACATTTTTCCCTAAACCGATGGCTACTCCTTTGGCCCTTCTTATTGGCGAGTCTCCTTGATACCATGTTGGTATGTTTCTTGAATACATTTTGGTATTTGAGTTTTGGGTTATATGCGTCTCCTGTAGGAAAATTATTTCTGCTTTACTTTTTTCTAGTTCTCGGAGAATGATGTTTCTCTTCCCTGGGGAATTTAGTCCTCGGACATTATAGGAGATTATTTTTATGCTGTTTACGTTTTCCATTCTTGTGCCTTTTCTTCCCCGCCCGTCCTCCGGCCCTCCCCCCCACCCGGTCCTCTTAGAAGGCCGGGTGGAGGGGACACCCAGCGGACGCACGGGGTCTCCTCATCTCTTGTCTCAAAATAGGTGCGCCTATGTAACCACTCATGTGGATCAGACCTTTCCCTCCCCTCCCTCCTTCCCTCCCTTTTCCCTCCTCCCACCCTCCCCCTCCCTTTTTTCTGATATGGGCTTTTTACCCCCATATTCTCTAGAGCTGAGAGCATTTTACTTTGTTTTGTGGGGCACACCCTACCCCCTCTGCTCTATTTATTGTGAGGCGGAGCTCTGTGAGACACCCTATTCCCCCCTCGCCTAAGCACTAATAGGGCGACCCCCTGTCCACTCCGTGAGTCCCTGTCTTCCTCTCCCTGCATTTTTGTTGTGTTTTACCAATCCTTTCACTTTCCTTTTTTCCCATCCCATCAACCCCAGCCCCCCCCCCCTTTCCACTCTAAGGCCCCTTGCACTGATGTGTGGTATTTTCTCAGTTATTAATTTCCTCGAGATTCCACATCTTGATGTCTGTTCCTTGAATTTAATTGCCATTGCAGGTCATCTCCTGCCGTTATTCGCTCCTGTCTATTTGCATATTTTTCCAGTTCTGGGGAGGGGATTTCTAGTTTGTTGCAAAAGTCCGGAATCTCCTCCACATATCTTAGCCTCGCACCTATTCCGTTTTTCCTTGCTATTAGACATGCTGGAAAACCCCAGTTGTATTGAATTTCTTGCTCCCGGAGGATTCCTAATAGTGGTTTTAATGTCCGTCGTCTTTTCAACGTTTCTTGAGACAAATCTTGAAATATTTGTAATTTACCTTCCGCAAACTCTATTTGTGTTTTCCTCTTTAGGTTTATCCAGATCTGTTTTTTTTCTTCCCATTTTTCGAAGCGTACTATTACATCTCTAGGTGTTTCCCTTGAGAACCTTTGAGGTTTTTTTACTCGAAAGACACTTTCTATTCCTATTATGTTGGTTGCATCCTTTCCCAAGATTTGGTTGAAGAGATTGTTCATTTTTTCTATTAGGTTTTCTGCTTGTTCTGTTTCCGGTAACCCGCGTATTCTCAAGTTTTTCTTTTTATCTCTATTTTCTTGCTCTTCTATTTTATATGATTGTTCCTGTTGTTCCCGTTTTAGTTTCTTTATTTCCTCTTCCAGTTCCTTTATGTTTTTTTGATGTAGGTCTACTTTGATCTCTACTTCTTCCACTCTGTTTAACATATGTCCCATGTCTTTATGGAGTGTTGATATCTCTGCTTTTAGGGAATTCTCTAGTGCCGCGAACATTTTTTCCATATCCTGTTTTGTTGGCAACTGTGGCCCTTGTTGTCCTTCCTCCTTTCCTCTGTCTTCCTCTCCCATTTCTGGCTCCATTCTGGGTTCTGGGAGGTGGCTGGTTTCTGTTTGTACTTTATACTGGCCTTTTTTATCCTTGTTGTCCTTCTCTTTTGTATCTATTTGTCTGCCCTTTGAACCCACTTGTTTCTCTCCTTCTCCGATTCCTTGCTGTATATACCTGTTCATAGGGCCTGGACTTGGGCCTAGGCTGGTCCTAGGTGATTTCGGTATTGCTCCCGCACTTCTTGTTGTTTTCCCCTTCATGTTTGTTTCTATGGCTGGATTTATAAGATCTTCGAAGCTGCCTTCCAGAATACCCCTTGGTTGGGGTCTCTTAATGATGAAAAAATCTCCCAGCCTTCTTAAATTGAATTATTTTTAATAATATTTCTTTTGTTCCGTTCTCATACCCACCATCCTCCCCACAATCCAATAATAGAGATAATTAATGAGATATGAGTAGTCTCCGTTTCCCAGAAGTTATGTTACTACCTTAAGTACATTAAGCATTCCTTGGTGCTGTTCAATTGTTTAAACCATAGTATTAAGTCCCCATGCACTCGGACATCTCTACAGCTGCTTTTCTAAGCCCTTTCTGCAGCTCAAAAAGGCCTGTCTATGTTAGTCTATGGCTTCATGCCCACCTAGGCGTCTCTGAGCTGCAAGTGGCATAGGCGTTCCTAAGCTGCAAAAAAAAAAAAAAAACCCCAGGCCCAATGGGTTCTGAGAGACGTTTTTCAGCTGCAAAAACGCTCCAACGCTAAAAAACGCTCAAAAACGCCCAAAAACATCATTCTCCAACGTCCTCCAGCGTTTTTGATCCATTGAAGAAAAAAAAAAAAAAAAAAACGCTCAAAAACGCTATTGCAAAAACGCTGCAAAAAGCTGAAATAAGTTAAAAAAAGTCACTGCAAAGACACCGGCGTCTTCACAGCGCTTTTCTAACAGCCCGTGTGCATGAGGGCCCAGGTGCTCAGCAAAATAATTCAAATGTTTTAGCGATATAATGCAATCTAATTCAAGTATTCAGCAAGATGATTTATATATTCAGCAGTATAGTTCCAGTATGAGCTTATATGTTCCACATTTTTGTTACTATGAAATTTCTTCTTATTCTATAGTTTGTACTATCAAGCCTATAGTTAGTACCATTTGCAAAAAAAAAAAAAAAAAACAAAAAAAAAATCACAAGAAAGGGAGATACTGCAGCAGCAGCAAGCAGGTGGGGGCTGGGAGACAACTCTTCCGTTGGCTTGTCTCTCTTTCACCTTCTCCTTCTCTTCTCCCCTGTCCCCCCCCCCTGTTTTTATTGTTTTTCTTAGCTCACTTGATTCAACTTTTTCAGCTCTTTCGCCTTCATTTACTTTCATTTACTTTCACTTTTCATTCCATTTTATTTCATTTTATCTCAATGTGTTCTTTCCCTTTCCCTTTCTTTTGTTCTATTACTTTTCCTTTGCTTGTTCACTTCAAAAAAACAATTGCAATAGAAAAAAGCCAAATAAGGAAAAAAAAAAAAAAAACGCTATTGCAAAAACGCTGAAAAAAGCTGAAATAAGTTAAAAAAAGTCACTGCAAAGACACTGGCGTTTTCACAACGTTCTCCCAACAGCCCGTGTACATGAGGGCCCAGGTGCTCAGCAAAATAATTCAAATGTTTTAGCGATATAATGTAATCTAATTCAAGTATTCAGCAAGATGATTTATATATTCAGCAGTATAGTTCCAGTATGAGCTTATATGTTCCACATTTTTGTTACTATGAAATTTCTTCTTATTCTATAGTTTGTACTATCAAGCCTATAGTTAGTACCATTTGCAAAAAACAAAAACAAAAACCAAAAAAAAAAAAAAAAATCACAAGAAAGGGAGATACTGCAGCAGCAGCAGCAGCAAACAGGTGGGGGCTGGGAGACAACTCTTCCGTTGGCTTGTCTCTCTTTCACCTTCTCCTTCTCTTCTCCCCTGTTCCCCCCCCTGTTTTTATTATTTTTCTTAGCTCACTTGATTCTACTTTTTCAGCTCTTTCGCCTTCGTTTACTTTCATTTACTTTCGCTTTTCATTCCATTTTATTTCAATGTGTTCTTTCCCTTTCCCTTTCTTTTGTTCTTTTACTTTTCCTTTGCTTGTTCACTTCAAGACAATTGCAATAGAAAAAAGCCAAAAGAGGAAAAAAAAAAAAATACGGTACTTATCTTTTAGTTGTTGTTGAAGTTGGGACACAAAGGGACGCTCACTACTGCTTGCTGCTGCTCTCTGATGCTGCGAGCGCTCAGGTGCTGTCTCTGATGTTATCAATCTGCCCAGGTCTGTCTGACCCGCTGAAGTCGCAGCTGTTCTCCGCTCTCAGCTCTTCAGTGTCCGCTGCCGCTGCTCCTTGCTCCGCTCACCCACCTTCCTGGCTCTCTCCTCCGAAATTCCCCGGTGCACTTCAGCTGGTTCCTCCACTCTCCGCGGCCGGCAACACCGCTGGGGACTTGAAACAGCCCCCAGCAGCGCACCGTTTTCCCTGCTGCCGTCGCTTCCGAAGCGCTCCGATCTCCGCGGTTTTCCAGTTCTCCTAACACCCCGTCCTCGATGAGCCTTCTAGCCCGTCCGACCACGGAGGGGTGGGGGGGGGATGCAGGCAGACGCAGGTACAAACTTCCTCTGGCTTACACCGCAAGACAGCTCAGAGAGTGATGAGAGTGATGAGCGGGGGGGGCGGGGAGGGAAGCTACCTACACCTTCTCATCAGGCCGATCATTCCTCTCAGCTGCAGGGAGAGGGTTCTCAGGATCCTCACGCCGTGCACAGAGCCCATATGGTGTCCTCATTTGAGAGCGATTTTCGAGATCTCTGTACTCAGGCCAATATCAAAGGACTGATTCACAAAGATACTTTGGAATATCTGGTCAACCCCTTCCCACGGGCCCCCACGTTCTACACTTTGCCTAAGGTCCATAAAAATGTAAACTGCCCACTAGGAAGACCTTTTATTTCCGGTATTGGATCTTTATCTAAATGTGCAAGTAGATATGTTGATTCATTTCTCCTTCCACATGTAACTAGTTTGCCATCCTTTATTAAGGATACACCCTATCTACTCAGACATGTGGAGGGTACTCATGTCCCTCCGGGTGCCGTGCTCGTTGCTATCGATATTGAGTCTTTGTATTCGAGTATCCCACACAAGCAGGGCGTCCGAATAGAATCCTTCCTCATAGAGGAAGATAGACATTCTTGGCCACTAAATCGCTTCGTTTTAGATCTATTGTCTTTTATCTTGACCAAAAATTACTTTGTTTTAATGGAAGACTGTACCTGCAGGTGCAGGGGGTAGCCATAAGCACATGTTGCGCTCCATCTTACGCCAATCTCTATTTAGGGGGATGGGATAGAGAAGTTTTCTCCAGCGATATATATGTACCCCGGCTCCCCTGCATCCTGTGTTGGTTCAAGTACATTGATGATTTGTTGGTCATCTGGACCGACACAGAGAGGGATCTACATGCGTTTATGGAACAATTGAATTGTAATTGTTACAATCTAAAATTCACATATATAGTGAATGAGTCAAAAATATCCTTTCTTGATCTCAATATCTCGATATTGAGATCAATATAGTGACCCAGAGGGTTACATGCAATCTGATCTCTACTGCAAGCTGACCGCCGGCACCACCCTAATCCATGCCAGCAGCTCGCATCCGAGCTCGCTGATTCGGAGCATTCCATATGCCCAGTTTCTCCACCTACGGAGGAACTGTACTTCTGATATAGATTTAAAAAAACAGGCAGACCTGATATGCGAAAGGTTACTGGCACAAGGGTATTCCCGCACACTCCTGAGATACTCTTACAATAGGGCATGGACAAAAACAAGAGGGTCCTTATTGTACAATATAAACGTAATCCCCAAACCGTGGGTTTGGTCACAAGGTTCTCTACTCATGAACCACAGTTGTGAACACTGATTGCAAAAAACTGCCATTTCCTTACTGAGGATTATACCATTTCCAAATATGTAAGATCCACTCCAGAGCTGATCTTCAGATGAGTGTCCACCCTAATGACCCGTATACACGGTCGGACTTTGTTCGGACATTCCGACAACAAAATCCTAGGATTTTTTCCGACGGGTGTTGGCTCAAACTTGTCTTGCATACACACGGTCAGACAAAATTGTCGGAAAATCCGATCGTTCTAAATGCGGTGACGTAAAACACGTACGTCGGGACTATAAACGGGGCACTGGCCTATAGCTTTCATCTCTTTATTTATTCTGAGCATGCGTGGCACTTTGTCCGTCGGATTTGTGTACACACGATCATGATTTCCGACAACGGATTTTGTTGTCGGGAAATTTTATATCCTGCTCTCAAACTTTGTGTGTCGGGAAATCCGATGGAAAATGTGTGATGGAGCCTACACACGGTCGGAATTTCCGACAACAAGGTCCTATCACACATTTTCCGTCAGAAAATCCGACCGTGTGTACGGGGCATAAGAGAACAACTAACTTCCAGTCATTATGTACCACATAAAGACAGCAATTCCTCACCACAAGGCACTTATCGGTGTGGCAGCTGTCCACATTGTCCATGGATTAAGGAAGGCCAGGGTATTAGACTACCAAATGGTCAATGGCATAGATCTAAAACCTTTGCCGATTGCTCCTTTAATGAAGTCATGTCATGCAGATGTGGTGTATTCTACATCGGCAAGATTGTCACGCCTGTCACTAGACATATAGGCGTATACCAAAAATACAATACTGAAATGGTCTCCTTTGTCCTTGAGGTGGTCCCAACAAACCCCAGAGGGGGAAATTGGGACAAACTCATAGTCCAACGCGAGACGCTCTGGATAGAGTGCCTCAACGCAATGACTCCACCGGGCTTGAATAAGGCTAATTCATACAAACCCTTTTTGTAATATTTTCCTTTGTTTTGTGTTGTCTATGTTTACTTATCTTTTTTTCTTTTTCATCTCTTCTTTCTCCATAATAAGCAATTGTTTGAGGATTTTTAGGGATCACGTGTTAGACAGACTTAAATGAATGTAACCAGTATGTTTATTAAAGATGTCTTATGATTTAATGTTTTTATTCTTATCTTTTTTATATGTTTGTGATATGCCCCTGCTGTGTTGTATATGCCCCTATTTGGGTCATCCTGATGCATTTTGGAGCGTCATATCCTTTTGGGCCCCCCATTATTGTTGTTCAGGTCATGGGCATGACCTTCTCCAACATGGCTGCCCCTGACTCACTGCCCTAGAGCGCGGAGTCTGCACGGCGGCCCGGGATTATGGTTCTCCCTGGCGGGCATGCGGCCCTTAGGGGGAGCGTGCATAGTTGCTTGGCAATGCCTGGGCCTGTTGTCTTAATGGCAATGCACTCATGATCGTGATATTCAAGGTGCTGTTTTTGGACAACGCGCATGCGCCGTTTCAGCACATGCGCACTCTGGGTCCGGTGACGTCAGACGCTGGATAGGAGCTCATCTGTGCACAGGCACATAAATAGAGAGGAGATGACATGTTTATCATCTCCACGTTCATTGGGGCAGTGCTAGCGTCCTAAACAGTCGGGTAAGCTGAACATACCTATGATTTATCCTCCTCATCTCTAATCTCCTGAAGTATTGTTTGGCATATATATATATCCAATCTTTATTCATATGCCCACAGTGTTTTACCTCCAGGGGGTCCACTAATCCCAGTAATCCCGGTGGATACCTTTATCTTCCTCCTTGCTTCCCACAATTGTTATGGGTGCTAATAATAACTCTTCAAGGTGAGACAACTACACCTAATGGACTTTGCTATATTGTAGTGTATGTGGCTCACTATATACATCTTTGTGGTCACACGCACTGGCATCTTCATACCTCTCTTTATAGGTGCCAGCGTTCCTGGTAAGACAATTATTCTGGGGGGTATTCACAGCAGATGCTTTTTTTACATCAGTATATTATGTTATTTCAAAAAAGTTTGTTTTGTTTTATGTGACTAATGTATATTTTCTTTACTTTATAGTTATGTGATAATCATCTTTAATCACCATATAACTGTACAATAAAGCTCCCGAAGAAGCGGCCAATGTGATCCGCGAAACATGTAGAGCAACCAATATACAGATGATATCTATGTTCCAGTTGTCACAATTTGGTGTGACTACAAAACTAAATGATTTGTCTGATTATCACTGCTGGTTTTAATGTAAATGTTAAAAGCTGTATTTATATATTTTTGGAATAAACATTTTCAAATATTTTATTCACGACTGTCCATTGTCAGTTTGTATACGATACCATTAAAGTCCACTATAGCCTCCCTCTTCCCAATCCTTTTTCTACATAGTTACATAGTTAGTCAGGTTGCAAAAAGACAAAAAGTCCATCAAGTTCAACCAAAAAAAAAAACAATCCCATATACACAAACCTACACCCACAGTTGATCCAGAGGAAGGCAAAAAACCCCAGCAAAGCATGCTCCAATTTTCTACAGCAGGGGAAAAAATTCCTTCCTGATCCCCCGAGAAGCAATCGGATTTTCCCTGGATCAATTTTACCTATAAATGTTAGTACCCAGTTTTATTGTGTACATTTAGGAAATAATCCAGGCCTTTTTTAAAGCAATCAAACTGAGCTTGCCAGAACGCCCTCTGGAGGCATTCTATTCCATATTTTCACAGCTCCTACTGTAAAAAACCTTTCCGTATTTTGAGATGAAATCTTTTTCCTCTAGACATAAAAAGTGCCTCCTAGTCCTCTGTTGATCATATCCCCCCTTAATCTCCTCTTCTCAAGAGGGAATAGATTCAGTTCCTCTAATCTTTCCTAATAGTTGAGCTCCTCCATGCCTCTTATCAGTTTGGTTGCCCTTCTCTGCACTTTCTCCAGTTGCCTGATATCCTTTTTGAGAACTGGTGCCCAAAACTGAACTGCATATTCCAGATGATGTCTTACTAATGATTTGTACAGGAGCAAAATGATAGTTTTTTCTCTCTGGAGTCCATACCTCTCTTAATACATGAAAGGACTTTACTTGCCTTGGAAGCCGCAGCTTGGCATTGCATGCTATTATTGATGTAAATGGAAATCTCCCAGGAAGAGGTGTCCTTGTGATCACATATGGTACTCTTGTAGCTCATAACCCTCTCTTTGTTGGCAACTAGATACAGTAGACACAGGAGAACTCCTCCAACTGTGTGGTATGTGGTTCATCATTGCCCAATGTGGAAGCCATCAGTTTTAATCAAGGAAGGATTAAGCCATTTAGCACTCAAATAAAGAAAGTGTACTTAGCCATCCATGTGGATCTTGAAAAGTATAAGCTGCACTTGTAACAATGGAAGTTTATGAGTCCATATCCAGAGAGATCTTGGTCCCTTAGAAGAAAGGAGGAGTTAGGGGAGGAGGTATCCCAGAGGCTGGCAGCATGAGAGCAAAGCTGGACACCTGACCAGTTTTGCCAGTCACGTCGGCTGCTTCAGATGCAACTGTCACCCATCCATGTGAAAAATGTCTGAGCTTTACATAATGGAACACAAAGCGCAAACATTTCCAGTGCCCATATGACTATGATCTTTTATTAGGGTTTACTATACATAATTATAAATGGGTAATATTTTGATAGCGTGAGGAATTGTTAGAACTTCTAGAAGTGTTTCTCCAGTCCTCACTTGATGTCCTGAAGATGCAGAAAAAGAAACGAGGAGTGAGTGTCACCTCACCAGAATAGCAAATAAAAAATGTTTAGAAAGTTTAGCTTAAGAAAACAAGTATAACCTCTGTATAACCTTTGTACAACCTTTTTCGAAATTAATAAAGAAACATTGGAATGAAACATTTTTTATGAAACGCCACAAAAATTGTTAAAGTCTCCTGCTCCTGTGTACACATGCACACATGAACCTAGACATGTGCATTGGTTGTGCAGACATAAGAAATACATTTGTGCCACAGATATTAGGTATCATCGTGCATGCTGGAGTAAGAGCAACTATTCTAGGGCCACTGAACTCCAGGGAAAGTAAAAATCCTCCCTTGCAGTAGGGCTGGTATATGCAGTGCAGCATAGGGAGGAATGCAAAGACCTGAACATTAGTGAAGGAAGTAACCTCTCTACAAACGGACGGCTTAACATAGGTGGGCAAATTCTACTGGTCAAGGCTCAACAGTTTTGCTACACTTACAAAAGGACATTCTTTAGAGGACAGTACAGTGCACATTTTGGACAGAGAGAACAAATTATTATCAAGAGGAATGAGCAAGGCCATCTACATCAAACCAGAACAGCCATCATTGAACAGGTGTGGGGGTGTTCAAAACAATCTGTCTTCCACATGCCTTGTACAACTCTGCCCCAAGCTAAATCACTAATCTTGTCTCCAAATACCACTCAAACTGTCTTCTCTGCTCCTCCCAATACATCCTGCTCTCTCTTTCTCTTGTCTCCTTCTCCCATGCTCATCTTGAGAACTTCTCCAGAGCCTCTCCCATCCTCTGGAACTCTCTACCTCAATCTGTCAGGCTATCTCTTACTCTGACCAACCTTTGAAATCCCTGAAAACTCCATTAGCTCATCCCCCACAGTCATTACCATTTGTACCACTTGCTCCACCCTACTAGATTGTGAGCTCTTATGAGCAGAGCCTGCTTAACCCTCTTATATTTTATCTTACTATAATTATACTGTCTCCCTTTGGATTGTAAAGTGCTGCGCAAACTGTTGGCACTGCTGTAAAAAAATCCTGTATAATAATACTAATAAGGATAATAATAATGCTGTTTTAACTTCTCGTTTCAATATATTTTATTTTCCAATAAAAGTGAATACATCATAGGCAATAAACACAAAGCAGGTCCACAACCCCGCCATACCGGAGAATGATGTAACAGTTACAGAGAAATAATCATCAAATAGTACTGTACTGTAAATTCTTAAAGTGATCAGAAAGTGATAAGTTTAACTTGGAAAGCAATAATACATAAAAGGTTTCATGTAGTTGAGGATGAAATCCCAGAAAGCAAAGTCTAAATTATCCAGTCCTTTATTGCTTTAACTCGGGTCACCTCTCTTTATGTTATGGTGGGTGATCCCAGACGGAGGGAGCTCCCCCACCCCAAACGGGAACATGCTGTGGTAGAGCTCCCCCCCTCCCAAGACCCCCATTCCGACATTTATCTTGCAATACGTAACCTTTGTGAGAAAAAAAAAAAAACACACACAAAAAGAAAAAGAAAACCACCCATCACTTTCTGTGGAGGGTAATAAGTATTTTTGGCATACAAGACATATCAAAGGTCTAGGCATAACCACAGACCAGTAATTATGGCATGTATTTGACCGCCCTGACAAACAACTAGTTTAAATGCAATGAGAAAAAAAAAAATGGAAGAAAGAATGTTCTTAACAAGTAACTGGTTTTTCCATTTTTGAGGAGTGTGCGGTATACCAACATTATGCTAGACCACATTACTAAAGAGTAATTTTGGTTAGTCTAGTTTAAAAACATTTGAGAAAGAAGTGGGGGGTGGGGACCTTAGGGAGAGTGAGAATGGGAGGGGGAAGAGGAGAAAAGAAAGGAAAGAGACAGAAGAAGAAATGTGAGTTTATATTGGAAGCCGACTGGGGGGAGCCCAGAGTCCTGTAGTCGCCTCTTGAGGGTTCTAGTAGAGGGATATTCCCACAAAATCTGCCCAAGGCTCCCACACCATTTTGAACTTTTCTGTGCGATCCAAGACCACGCCCGCCATCTTTTCCTGGTTCATGATCCAGAATATCTTACGTTTGGCCATAAGGGTGGAAACATATGGTTGCTTCCAAGCTTTGGCTATCGTGAGCTTAGCTCCTAAAAGGATAAAGTGTATGAGGCGTTGCGTGATCCTGGAGGCTCCCTGGACAGGGAAGTTAAGGAGTGCTATGAGGGGGGATACTTGTATGGATAAGGCCGTGATTTTGTTAATCCAGGTGAAGATCCTGTGCCAAAACTGGCGTATTCTGGGATAGGACCACCACGTATGTATCATATCACCTCTTAACTCACAACCTCTGAAGCAGAGAGGAGAGGAGGATGGGAAAATCGCAGCTAATTTAGATAGGACTAGGTACCATCTAGTTATAACTTTTGCGCTAGCTTCCATGAGGCTGGTATTAAGAATCCCCTTGAAGGAGTTTGCAAAATTTCGGTGCCAAGTGTCGGTTTTCCATTGTTGTGCCAAGTCCTCCTCCCATTGCATCATGTAAGGTGCCTTGGATTGTGTTGATGATAGGGCCCTGTAGATCACCGAAATTCCCCCCCTCTGCTCACTGGTCTGGCCACACCAAGATTCATATTCAGTTATTAATAATTTGTGTGAAGATGACTTGCACTTTTTCTGTAAAAAGTTTGAGATTTGAGAGAATCTGAAAAATTCTGAGGAGGGCATTTCTAAGTTACTAATACAATATGGTTTGGAGATCGGGCCCAAAGGCCTGAGAAAGTGGCCTATCCTGTAAAGCCCTTTGTCTAGCCACCATTGAAAGGCTTTAATGTCTAGCCCCGGTGGGAAGTCAGGATTATGAAATATATGTTTAAGAGGTTCTATAGGGGATGAGATCTGGTTGTTTTTCCGTATACAATCCCAGAGATGGAAAGAGTGTGAAAGCGTCGGGGATAGGATTGAAGGTCGAAGTTTTTTAGGGCACCAGAGGAGATAGTCTATCGTATGGAGTGGTACTGCCAGCCTTTCAATATGCACCCAGTCAGGTTTTTCCCAGCGGGAGTAAACTGCTGATATTTGAGCAAGGTGGGCTGCTTGGAAATACCAGAGTAGGTTAGGTAAGCCCAGTCCGCCACCGGTCTTGGCTCTAAACAAGATTGATTTTGAGAATCTATGACCTCTTTTGCCCCAAACAAATTGTATAATTTTGGCTTGGAATTTTTTAAGTCGGGCTTTGTCAATAGGGATTGGGAGGGCCCTAAAGTAATATAGGATGCGGGGAAGGAGGGTCATTTTAATTTAATTTATTTTGCCAAGCCAGGACAGAGAGAGCCCAGACCACCTGGTCAAGTCCTCTTCCAGTTTTTGGTATAGCTGAGGATAATTAGCTTGATAGAGGAGTTCTATCTTGGGGGTCAATTTAATCCCCAGGTATGTGATATGCGCATCATTCCACGTGAACCTAAAACTCTCTCTTATCCTGGCCAGCAAAGGGGTAGGTAGGTTGATGTTGAGCGCTTGAGACTTGTCATAATTTACTTTAAGTCCTGAGATAGATCCGAATTCGTCAAGAAGGCGGCATATGTTGGGGAGGGAGGTCAGGGGAGACGATATAAACATTAGGATGTCATCTGCAAACAATGCACATTTGTGGTGACGGGGGCCACACTGAACCCCCTGTATGTTCGGATTGGATCTGATGGCGATTGCTAGGGATTCGATTGCTATGGCAAAAATCAATGGGGATAGGGGACACCCCTGTCTTGTACCTTTCGAGATGGGGAAAGACTCAGAGTAAAATCCCTGCAGACGTACCTGGGCTGTGGGGAATGAGTATAGAGCATGCAGAACATTCAGAAAGGAGTCCCCAAAACCCCATCTATGTAAAATGTTGAATATATAATTCCAATTTACGGAGTTGAAGGCTTTTTGGAGATCTAGGGACAATAGACAGCCTTGTCTGGATGGGCCTCCATCCCAATTTGAGTTGAGGAGAGAAATTATATCTATCGCACGTCTAGTTTGATCTGGACCCTGTCTTCCAGGAATAAATCCTACCTGGTCTTTGTGAATGTATAAGCTAATAAAGGAAGCCAGGCGGTCTGCAAGGATCTTAGTCAGGAACTTCAAGTCATTATTGATAAGAGATATAGGCCTGTAGTTGCTTACAGAGCTGGGGTCTTTGTTGGGTTTGGGGAGGACTTTGATGTGAGCCATATTAAGTGAGGAGTCCAGTTGTCCCCCTTGTCTGAGGGCGTTGAAGAACCGGGCCATATATGGGGCAAGTGTAATGGCGAAAGTTTTATAATAGGGTATAGAAAACCCATCTGGGCCTGGTGCTGAGAGCGTTTTAGAGTTTTTAATGACCGTGCATACCTCTTCCGCTGAGATAGGGGCATCTAATTTTTGACGGTGGGTATCTTGTAATTTAGGAATTTGAATGCTATTTAAAAAACTGTCCATCTCCCGTTGAGGAGGGTTTTGATCCCCTCTGCATAAGGCTTCGTAGTATCTCTGAAATTCACCCATGATACGTTGGGGATTCTGAGAGAGAGTGCCCCCCTGGATTTTAATTTTTGGGAGAGCTTGGGACCTGAATTTTGGAGAGAGTCTACTTGCTAGCATTGAGCTTAATTTGTCTCCGTGGCAGTAAAATTTGGATCTATTCCATCTTAACCATTTTTTGGGCCTTGGTAGTGAGGGCCAGGTTTAGTGCCGTACGGGCTGCGTTTAATTTGGCTATGGGTACCGAGCTAGGGTTAGTTTTGTGCATTTTGGCCAAATCAGAGAATTCCTTATCTAGTTTTGCGATTTCCGCTTTATTGGACTTGTTAATGTGTGAAGCTATTTGAATTAAGTGGCCTCTAAGGACTGCCTTGTGGGCTGCCCAGAGGCAAGAGGGGCTAATATCTGGTGTGTCATTAGTGTGAAAATAGGATTTGATAAGTTTTTCGATTTCCGCTGCTCTGGACGGGTCACTCAGGATGGATTCATTAAGTCTCCAGCGTCTATCAGGGAGCCGGCTTCCCCGGCGGAGGAGAGTCAAAACTACCATGGAGTGATCCGACCAGACCACCTCTTTAATAAAAGCTTTTTTGGTCAGTGGGATAGAGGGTGATGTAAGGAGAATATGGTCGATCCTGGAGAAGGTTCCGTGTGGGTTGGAGTAGTGTGTGAAGTCTCGGGCAGTGGGGTTGACTTCCCTCCATATGTCGACCAGACCATGTTGAAATAGTAATTTGGCCAAACGGAGGCTCTGTTTAGAAGGTCTGGTTAAGTGTGCGCCCGGGGGTCTAGATTTATCCAATCCCTGATCAAACGCGGTGTTGGAGTCTCCCCCAAAGATCACCGTGCCTTCAGTTAGCGAATTTAGGGTCTGCAGCATGTTTTGGAAGAAAGCTAATTGGCCAGTATTGGGGGCGTAATATGAGATAAATGAGTATAATTGTCCATCTAATTCACCCACCAGTAATAAGTATCTCCCGTCGGGGTCTTTGTGTTCTGACTTTAAGGTGAATTTGCTTCTCTTTGAAATAAAAATGCCTTAGACTTAGTCTCGGCATTGGCCACAGAAAAGAAGGGGAAGTTAGCGTGAATGAACGATGGGCAGAAATTTTTAGGGAAGTGGGTTTCCTGTATGAGAATTACGTCAGCTTTTTGCGAGTGCATATAGTTACAAATTTTACGTCTTTTAATGGGAGAATTCAATCCCTGTACATTATGCGTAACTACCTTGATAGTAGTTAGTGTCTGTGGTGTATTAGCCATTGAGCAGAGGTGGGGAGCGATCCGGGGCCAAATCAACACTTACCCAATCGAGTTCAGTAAGGCCAAGGTACCTCG
The DNA here is from genome assembly GCA_037953035.1 of Aquarana catesbeiana. Classification (NCBI taxonomy): domain Eukaryota; kingdom Metazoa; phylum Chordata; class Amphibia; order Anura; family Ranidae; genus Aquarana; species Aquarana catesbeiana. Next base: position 494,483 of record JBBHAA010001420.1, on the reverse strand, counting down.
TAGGCCTATCAGAGTCCTCGGATGTCAGTATACAACCTCGGGGTGTGTCCCCCCAGTCGACTTCTGAAAAGAGAATATAATGAGCGTCTTGAGAAAGAGAGATGAAATTAAAGGAGACAGGAAAGACGAAAGACAAGGGAGTCTTCCGATGGATGGAGGTGACAGGATCCCCCATCTATGTTAAGGGTGAACTTTAGAGTCCCTCTAAACGACGGGGACTACACTTGTCCAGAGAAGAGACAAAATCCGATCTCACAGACAAGAGGGGGTGCATGAGCACCACTCCAGCAGACAGGCCGCTAAATCTATATCTCTAAATAAGACCGAAAAAGGGATGACTTATATAGGTTGCTAGGCTCAAACATTAATAACTGGCATAATATTCCACCCTAGGTGGCTTCAACTAATGGAAATGTAAAAATGAGCAGGAGGTGAGACTACATATTGCCTTGAAAATAGAACAAAAAGGAATAAAAAAGTAACGAAAAACTGTGAGCCTTTTTAGGATGGCGATAAGAAACTGGATCCATGTAGGCAAAGATGCCCATGGTGGAGGGGGTAGGGAAGAAGAGTATTCCGAATGGGTCGGGTACTCTAGGTAATACTTTCAGAGATAGGGATACAGGAGGAGCAGTTCACTATGAAGAGCCCAAACTGATTGTGGTTATTATCATTCCTCCTCCTCCTCTCAGACACCTCCATAGAGACATGGCTGAGAGGGGGGCCCCTACTATAAATTGTGTTAAGTGTAAATTTTAGGTAGAGCTCATAACCCCGGCAGGGACTCCCCGCGAGATCCCCTTGGCCCAGTAAAAAATTCAGGCCAAGGGATGACCATCCCATAAGGGACCAACCCGGGGTGCGAGACCCCCCAGGTCACCTGAGAGGAAAGAGAAAAAAAAAAAAAAAGGTCCACTAGGACCGGACACGGCCCAAATGGCCTTAAACTCAAAAGAGTCATGGAGGGACTGTCTCCTTATGTTTCTTGGACTTCACCGATTCCCAAACTGGTGTCAGAGGGCTGGTTGGAAGTTGTCGTTTCGTTTCGTTGAATTTGATCCCGACGGTGTAGAGTTAGAGTCCTGGCTGATGAGGCCCAGTTGAAGCAGAACCTTTTCACCTTCTTGAAGCGAACCGAAAGTGTATGATTTGCCCTTCCAGATGAATTTTAGCTGAAACGGAAAAAGCCACCAATACTTGATATCCTTGTCCATTAGGATTTGGAGGAGTGGTTTCAAGGCTCTCCTCTTCTGTATAGTGGATGGGGAGAGATCCGCAAAAATTTGCAGTTGGTGGCCTTGAAAGATGATTTTAGGCATTGTTCTTGATTTCCGCATTATTTCCTCCTTGATGGAGTAAAAATGTGGTTTGACCATGACGTCACGTGGAAGACCGTCTGCTCTAGGTGGTTTGAGAGCCCTGTGAGCCCGGTCTAACTCCAATCTGTGCTGTGGGGTGTCAGGAAGTAAATCCTTAATGAAAGCTTGTATTGTGACTGGTATGTCTTTATAAGACTCAGGGAGCCCCCTTAATCTGAAGTTATACCTTCGATTCCTGTTCTCCAGGTCGTCAATCTTTGCATGCGCAGTTTCAAGCTGTTCTTGGAGAATCTGTATACAGGCAGTATTCTGATTTGTTCTAGATGAGGTGGCTTCCAGGTGTGTTTCAATTATTTCCATGCGGGATCCAATATTCTGTAGATCTGCTTTGATATCATTTGTAATCCTATTAGCAGTGTTAATTAATCCCCTGTCCAGGAGTACAGCAAATTTATCAAAGAGATCCGCAACATCAACAGGCTGAGGTAGGCCCGAGTCCCCGGGCTGTAGTAGTTGTTGTGACTGGGGAGGGCCTGCTTCCAAAGGGGAAAAGTCTGCACCTGCCGTACAGCGTCCTAATAGGGATTCAGTAGAAGCAGGGGAGTTGAGGCCCGGGGCAGTGCTGTGTGCAAGGTTGTCTTGCTGCAGTAGAGAGGGGGAGGACGTGGGCCACGAGGTCTGTGTGTTATCTGAGGTGACACAGTAAGGGGCCGCCGCCATCTTAGCTGTATCAGGCCGGGCCGGTGAGGCTTCAAAAGCGGGCTGTAGGTTGCGTCTTACCGCTCCGGAGTACATGTGGTCGGTCCCCGGGTTGTCTCCCACACTTGGGAGGTGGATCCAGTCAGCTGATGCCGTTCGGTCTGCTCTCTCTGAGGCCGTAGCTGCTGGAGCGGGACGGAGCTCCCGGACTAAGCGTCCATGTTAGGTGCCGCCGCGCATGCGCCTCCTGTTTTAACTTCTCTAGCCTGGAGCTTTAACAACAATTCAAACCTGCAGCCATGTACATTGAAGAATTAACACCTGTGAAATTTCCCTTATACTAAAGATGGGAGTATTTAACTAGAAAAAACATTTGCCTTTCCATGGTGATTGGATCGTGGTGTCAGTGCTACCCATTGGGTACAAATGCTGGGGTATTGAAAAAAGGGAATTGTCCCCCATAAGGGGTTTTCTAGGCAGCAGAAGGGTATGAAGATGATATTGTATGGTTTAAAAATTATTGAGCTTTATTAATAGCATAATCTCAAAGAGTGACAATAATAGTCAAAATAGGAGCGGTGATACAGGAGATAACACAAGTGAAACTGGCACAATAATATACAAGGTTCAAGAACTAAAGTAGGATGTTAATTCTGATGCGTTTCAACACCCTCGGGTCTTCTTCAGAGTATTCGGGCGCTGTAGGGAAGCTGTAGGGATGCTTCGACTGCAGCACCTGCAGTCGAAGCATCAAATAACAGTGCTATCAGTGCATTTCGTTTAGCACAGATAGAAGTATATGTATCATTACCAATCGTATAATATTAGAAGTAATAAGTCTGTTTATAAAATTATTTTGCATTTTTAACTGTTATCTCTATTTCTAGGACCAACAGCATGTAGTTATTCACATACTCATGTGAAGGTAAAATGAAAATAGTAACTGTAAAAAGATATAGGTGTCAGTGTGTCAAAAATGGATGGTGTTAAGTATGTTGTATAGTGAGATTGAAATAGAGAGAATAGCATGATAAATGGAACAAGAATAAGAATGTAAAAACATAAAAGAAGAAATAAAAAAAAGGCGAATGGGAAGGGAAGGAAGAAGAGGACCCAGACACGTGAGGGATGAAAGGGAGGGACGGAAAAAAAAGAAACTTGCATAGGAGCCCCAATGGCTAATCGCCAATAAATATGGTTTTAGAAATATACAAAAAAATATAGGGGTTGCTATGCAAGGGTGGTCCCCGGGGGTACTGGTAACCTAAAGCTGACTAAATAGATACCATCCTATATGTGGAGCCATAGGTCAGGGAACGGTTAAAGATGCAGTTGGAAGCAATAGTTACTGGACCTATAATATTATAGGTCCAGTTGGCGATTAGCCATTGGGGCTCCTATGCAAGTGTGGATCACTTCAGGCGCCTGCACTGCATGTGGTATTTGTCTGTCACTGTGTGTGTATTGTCAGTCACTGTCTTGTTATCTGTCTCATTGATACACCATCTGTAAACTTATACACTCAGTGTACCATTTTATGATTGGTCTCAGAGGACTTATGGTTTACTAGTCCTATTGGAAAGTAACATCATTTTATATATCTGTGTTTTCTTTGTTTAAATCATTAACAAAAATTTGATACTTATTTTTATATATTGCCCTTTTGACTGCCCTCTCTGACCACAAGTAGCTGTCTTTATCCCAGGGATATCCAATCTGCTGATCTCCCTGGGATAGTCTTCTATTTCTTTATGTTATATAGGCTACGGCCAGAGCCTCCGAAGTGGAGGAGCGGCAGCGAGCAACCAACTGTCATCTAACTGTTATGCCCCGTACACACGGTCGGACTTTGTTCGGACATTCCGACAACAAAATCCTAGGATTTTTTCCGACGGATGTTGGCTCAAACTTGTCTTGCATACACACGGTCACACAAAGTTGTCGGAAAATCCGATCATTCTAAACGCGGTGACGTAAAACACGTACGTCGGGACTATAAACGGGGCAGTGGCCAATAGCTTTCATCTCTTTATTTATTCTGAGCATGCGTGGCACTTTGTCCGTCGGATTTGTGTACACACGATCGGAATTTCCGACAACAGATTTTGTTGTCGGAAAATTTTATCTCCTGCTCTCCAACTTTGTGTGTCGGAAAATCCGATGGAAAATGTCCGATGGAGCCCACACACGGTCGGAATTTCCGACAACACGCTCCGATCGGACATTTTCCATCGGAAAATCCGACCGTGTGTACGGGGCATTAGAGTGTGAGCAACTTTTACGGTCATTTTTTTTGTTAAAATAAAGAGTTACAGGTAGATGGAGTCAATTAAGTTATGAAGGTACTGTACTTGTATTTACCTGTCTCCAGATTGTTGGTCAATTTGGCCGTCCTGCTGTTGGTCCTGGAAATATAGATAACAGTTAAAAAATGCTAAATAATTTTATAAACAGACTTATTACTTCTAATATTATACGATTGGTAATGATACATATACTTCTATCCGTGCTAAACGAAACGCACTGATAGCACTGTTACTTGATGCTTCGACTGAAGGTGCTGCTCGCTTGCCCTCACGCCACTCCCTGGCCTTGGGAATTTATCCACTTTTGTGACTCCTCGCAAGACACGCACGAGCAGTTGGCTCCCTCTGTCGATGTGGTGGCTGGCCGGGGCCCCCTGCTGGGACTGAGTGAGGGAGTTTTTGGAGAATTTTAGGCTCAGGAGAAATCGCTTAACAAGATGTGATTGGTAACTATACCAATAAATGTATACCTACTATTCCTTATTTTATTTTATGGTTATATCCATGAATCTCAATAAATGCACATTTCCCTACAGCGCCTGAATCCTCTGAAGAAGACCCGAGGGGGTCGAAACACATCAGGATTAATATCCTACTTTAGCACTTGAACCTTGTATATTATTGTGCCAGTTTCACTTGTGTTATCTCCTGTATCACCGCTCCTATTTTGACTATTATTGTCACTCTTTGAGATTATGCTATTAATAAAGCTCAAAAATTTTTAAACCATACAATATCATCTTCATACCCTTCTGCTGCCTAGAAAACCCCTTATGGGGGACTATTCCCTTTTTTTCTTATTACTCGGGGTGTGCAGCATCCAAATGTTCTCATCATGTGTCTTCCCTGTTCCAAATGGTGGGGTATTTTCCTGACATTCATTGGAACTGAAGAAGTGGCTTAGATAAGCTATGAAACATCTTCAACATTACATAACAAGTCCACTTGAATGTGACAAACTACTACTAGACAGTCTGATTGGTATATCATTCACACACATTTGCTCCTTGAGACCAATAATGATTGATATATAGTATGGAGGAAACAAGTAAATTTGCTTTTACAAACTGTTTTCCTGTCCACTTGTTAAGTGTTATTTAAGTTCCTGTGGGTTTCTTTGCATTTTGTGGTTGTGGTTTGTTAACTGTGCATGCAAAATACACCTATAATGTTTTGTGAGACTCTTACAAGCCGCATGACTTTAACATGGAGGACAAAAATAAACTGACCAGCTGTTAACTACAAAATGTGCTTTACTGCATTGAATCTTCTATCAGTCTTCTAAATTATTGCATTTACTTTGAAAAACAAGTATAAAGTAGTAGTAGGGTTTAAAAAAAGTAATTTGACATGTGGCAGAGGGGTGTCCTTGTTCTAAAACGTGTCTCTCTCGTCTCTAAAATTTAGGACACTTCCTGACTAGCAGAAGTGTTTGTCTCGTCAGAATGGCTGGTCAAAACTACAAATCCTTCAGATGGTAAAAAAGTAGGCATATATGTATATCTATTTTAGGGATGAGCCCAATGTTCACCTGTTTGCTGAACAGCAAACAATATGTGGTGTTTGCGGCAAATTCGAAAACCGCTGGAACACCGTTAAAGTCTGTGGGACACTAACATGAAAAATCAAAAGTGCTCATTTTAAAGGCTAATATGCAAGTAATTGTCATAAAAAGTGTTTGAGGACCCGGGTCCTGTCCCAGGGGACATGTTTCAATGCAAATTTTTTTTTTTTTAAATGGACGTTTTTTCAGGAGCAATGATTTTTTTAATGCTTAAATTGAAACAATAAAAATGAAATAATCCTTTAAATATCATACCTGGGGGGTACCTATAGTATGCCTGTAAAGTGGCGCATTTTTCCCGTGTTTAGAACAATACCACAGCAAAATGACATTTCTAAAGGAAAAAATGTCATTTAAAACTGTAATGTATTGTCGGGTCTCAGCAATATAGATAAAACTCATTGAAAAAAAAGCATGGGTTTCCCCCCAGTCCATTAACAGGCCCTTTGGGTCTGGTATGAATATTAAGGGGAAAAACTCTAACATCACCTGACAATACAAAAGAGGCTAGTGTGGCTGCACACCCCGAAGTAAATATTACCAAAAAAGGTTGTAGAGATTCCCCGTGGGGTTTTTCAGCAGCAATTATCAAAATGTAAAATTTTTTGTAAAAAATGTTTTTATTAGAAAAATACTCCGAACATAGTTTAAAGAATACAGAAATTTAAAATATGAGCTCCGGTTTCACACATAGCAAGACATATTGGGTACATGTGCCAATCAAGCAGATAATTTGTCACATAGTAGGTTGCAGGGAGTGTATAAGTACTACCACTCCAAGCAATGTCAATTGTGATTATGGTAGGTGTTGCCAATAATAGAGGAGACCCCAATGAATTTCAACGTTTATAAGGTCATTGTCTTCCTCAGGGGGTCCTTTAAGCTCTGTAAAGGCATCAAAGAAAAAGTGATCATATATTCTTTGTATATCATTAGATGTAAATACTCTATAGTAATCACTTGATATTTACCTTTAGTACCATATATATATACCGTATATATATCCGGAGATATCTTAAAAACACTGAAGGAATCAAAGAAATTCCCCACTCCTGATGCTGGACTCCGTTATACCGTTGTCCCTGCCTGCGCCTCAAAGGGAAACAAAGCCAACCCATGGGGCTTACGAGCGATCACAGGTATGTGGCTCTCCTCCACAAATGGAGGGGGAAGCAGGAAAAACTACAAATTTTCCAATACACCAGTACTATGGTGTATAGTAGATTAAATATAGTTACAGTATTGCCCAACATTTACGCCAATAAACATTTAAATATTTTTGGTGATACACACAGGCTACCTGGCTTTATATTGCCATATGAAAATAGACTCTTAGATACTCAATATCTTGCTGTCACATTAACCTTTCTCTATACCCAAGCAAACTAATTTACATATTTGACATATAGTCTTTTGAAAGACAGATAAGATACTAAGAAACTTTTTTCATTATGATAAATTTATAGGTGTCTGTTTTTTTCCTGCTTCCCCCTCCATTTGTGGAGGAGAGCCACACACCTGTGATCGCTCGTAAGCCCCACGAGTTTGCTTTGTTCCCCTTTGAGGCGCAGGCAGGGACAACGGTATAACGGAGTCCAGCATCAGGAGTGGGGGATTTCTTCGATTCCTTCAGTGTTTTTAAGATATCTCTGGTTAAACGAGCACATACGGTACTAAAGGTAAATATCAGTTGATTACTATAGAATATTTACATCTAATGATATACAAAGAATATATGATCACTTTTTCTTTGATGCCCTTACAGAGCTTAAAGGACCCCCTGAGGAAGACAATGACCTTATAAACGTCGAAATGCATTGGGGTCTCCTCTATTATTGGCAAGCACTACCATAATCACAAATGACATTGCTTGGAGTGGTAGTACTTATACACTCCCTGCAACCTACTATGCGACAAATTATCTGCTTGATTGGCACATGTACCCAATATGTCTTGCTATGTGTGAAACCGGAGCTCATATTTTAAATTTCTGTATTCTTTTAACTATGTTCGGAGTATTTTTCTAATAAAAACATTTTTTACAAAAAAATTTCCATTTTGATAATTGCTGCTGAATATTAAGGGGAACCCCGAACCAAAATTAAAGAAAAAAATTGCGTGGGGGTCCCCCTAATATCCATACCAGGTCTGATATGGAAATTAAGGGGAACCCGGCGCCAAATTAAAAAAAAATGGCATATGGGGTCACCCCCCAAAATACATACCAGACCCTTATCCGAGCACGCAACCTGGCAGGCCGCAGGAAAAGGGGGGGACGAGAGAGCGCCCCTCCCTCCTGAACTGTACCAGGCCACATTCCCTCAACATGGGGGGGTCTGACCCCAAAGCACCTTGTCCCCATGTTGATGGGGACAAGGGCTTCATCCCCACAACCCTTGCCCGGTGGTTGTGGGGGTATGCGGGCAGGGGGCTTATCGGAATCTGGAAGCCCCCTTTAACAAGGGACCCCCAGATCCCGGCCTCCCCCTATGTGAATTGGTAATGGGGTACATTGTACTTCTACCATTTCACAAAAAAAGTGTTAAGAATGGTAAAAAAGACAAGAGACAGCTTGGGACAAGTCCTTTATTAAACAATAAAAATGTCCCGCAATGTAAATTCACGCTGCTCGATGGACCAAAAAAAAAAAGCCGCAACTGCTCCGCCTCCATGACCGGTGGCCCCGCCCTCCTCTGGTGCCACGGGGAAGCCCCAGTGGTGTCAGAGGGGGTGGGGTCACCGTTTACATCACAGAGAAGAAGCATCAGTTGGCGGGAGCCTCCCATGGAGGCGGGATTGGTTGCAGCTTTTTGTTTTTGTTTTTCGGTCCGTCAGGCGGACCGAAAAACAAAAACAATTGTGGGAACAATTTCATTGTGGGACATTTTTATTCTTTTATTTTTTAATAAAGGACTTGTCCCAAACTCTCTTGTCTTTTTTACCATTTTTGACACTTTTTTTGTGAAATTGTAGAGGTACCCCATTACCAGTTCACGTAGGTGGGAGGCCGGGATCTGAGGGTCCCCTTGTTAAAGGGGGCTTCCAGATTCCGATAAGCCCCCCGCCCGCATACCCCCACAACCACTGGGCAAGGATTGTGGGGATGAGGCCCTTGTCCCTATCAACATGGGAGCAAGGTGTTTTAGGGTCAGACCGCAAAGCACCCTCCCCATGTTGAGGGCATGTGGCCTGGTACGGTTCAGGAGGGGGGGCACTCTCTCTTCCCCCCTCTTTTCCTGCGGCCTGCCAGGTTGCATGTTTGGATAAGGGTCTGGTATGAATTTTGGGGGGGACCCCTACGCCTTTTTTTTTTTAAATTTTGGCATGGGGTTCCCCTTAATTTCCATATCAGACCCAAAGGGCCTAGTAATGGACTGGGGGGGGGGGAGCCCATGCTCTTTTTTTAATGAGGTTTATCTATATTGCCGGGACCTGACAGTTCATTACAGCCGCGATTAGTTTTAAATGACAATTTTTCTTTTAGAAATGTCATTTTGTTGTGGTACTGTTCTAAACACGGGAAAAATGCACCACTTTGCAGGTATACTATAGACACCCCCCAGGCACGGTATTTAAAGAAATATTTCATTTTTATTGTTTCACTTTAAGCATTAAAAAAAATAACTGCTCCCGAAAAAACGTCAGTTTTCAAAAAAATGTTTTGCATTGATACATGTCCCCTGGGGCAGGACACCTGGTCCCCAAACATTTTATGACAATAACTTGCATATAACCCTTTAAAAAGAGCACTTTTGATTTTTCATGTTCGTGTCCCATAGACTTTAACGGTGTTCGTGTGTTCTGTCGAATTTTTTGCCAGTTCGGTATGTTCTGGTGCGAACTGAACCGGGGGGTGTTTGACTCATCCCTAATCTATTTATGTATTTATCTTATTGCCTAAAGTTCAGCTTTAAAATAACAATTTCCTGAACACACTCTGGGCTGCACCAAACCTTGGCTTCCTAGAACACATGCAAATTAAACATTATATAACCCATATTTAATGCAAAACAGACCTTTCCAAAGCTTTAACCCCATTTGAAAACCTATGCCTAAGCCACATGCCCCAACGTCATGTCATCTCCAGGATTCACAATATGCTCTGGGACAATACCCAGGCTGATGAGGGAATAGCCTGCAAGGCCTGGGCTAAAGATTTAGACACAAACCTGACAAACACCGCCTGGGAAAAATATACCGAAACGTACACAAGGGCTTCATAAATGTCTCTATCCAAGAAAACAATTATAAAATGATTTCATGATGGTACTTAACCCCCTCTATTTTACACAGATTTAATGCATCCAGCTCAGATAAATGCTGGAGATGCGGACAAGCACCGGGAGATCTCTTACACATATGGTGGAACTGCCAAACTATTCACGCCTATTGGAAACAGGTCCATGAACTAATCAATAACCACATACTCTCTGGAATTTACACCTGCACAGTTCTTACTCCATCACCATGAATCAAACGACACAGCATACTATATGTCATTGGCCATGATGCTAGTAAATGCAGCTAAAAAGTGCATACCCACACTATGGGGTACACCCAGAGTCCCCTCCATTTCAGATTGGTATACAAGAATAAATAAAATTGCAGAAATGGAGGAACTCATCTTAATTTCTCGGAATTGTCTGCATAAATTCACTACTTTATGGGCTTGCTGGACCCATTTTCGATCCTCCAAAGACTACCTGCAAATCATGAATCTTCCTCCCCCCTAAAACAACGCCCTCTATATACAAAAGGAGTCTAAGACAAAATTATACTCTACTTGACGTTAATACTATACCCGTAAACGCAGCCTGTCATGCTGACAATATACAAATACCTCATCCTAAAAAACTTACTCGTCCCTCCCAATACGAACACATACATACATGTACAAGTACGCAGACTTAAACCCAGTAACACATATAACCACCACAACACACCTCTTACCTCCCTTTCAACCTCTCAAATCCTCTTCCATACCTACTCTCATTTAGTTCCCCCCTGCCATCCACTATCCCCCCCCCATTAATTTCTTAAACAAGACCACATCTGAATACAATTGTTGTGCTGGACAAACGTATAAACATTAAAGTAGACAACCCCAATGCAGAGTCTACTTTGCAATCGCCACATATTAGCCAAGGCATCTAACCTAGACACATATATGAAAGGAGTATGGGAAGCAACATATACAACCTAGACGTCATACGCTCCATTTACATAATTGGTTACATCCCCCTGCTGGAACCGCTGAAGTGTTACCCGTTGTTATTGTTATCATTGCAACCCATTATTGTTCTTAATGTCTTACTTGTCACCTATCTTTTTTGATAAGATCTGGTCGTGTTTTTATGAACGTACCCACCTTTCTATTGTTCTTGTAATCTTTCTTTCCTTTTACTCAATAAAAGAAGATTGGAAAATAAATAAATAAATAAATAAATAACAATTTCCATTTCAGCTTCCAGAAATTGCCAACCACCCTAAGCCATTTACTGAAATCCCTTAATCAAGATTCCACAGATCAGCAAGGAAAAAAATGCTTCTACATAGGGTCATGGCTACTTAGGGTTCTATAGTTCAGGGGGCTCAAACAGTTAGATATAGGCCCAAGGAGGTGTGTGTGTGGGGGGGGGGGGGTCATATCAGATCCCTGGGACACCAAAAAAGTCCTACTTTTGCACCTTTGAAAATATCAAAAGAATACATATTTTCTTTTATTATACTGAGAAATAATGAAGAATCAATCCACCCATATTTTACAGTTGGACTGTTCAGCCCCCGGCTTACTATGGCTTAAATAGTTCAACAGATCCCCCTGAGATAATTCCTTTTTTAGCTCCATCTGTAACATTTTTACTGGGAACAGTAGATGTGCGTAGTTGGAAGCTTGAGAGCTTCAAACAGACCTCTCCAATTGAGTCCATGAAAGATATTAATGACTGTCAGGTGGTTTATATATATGTAGAGTTAAAAGTATATTTTAAATAATATATAGAGAGATTGAGATAGAGTATTGATGTCTATGTCCCTGGTAGGTAAGATTCACTGTCTCTATATGTCCTGACTAGGGATGAGCTTCGTGTTCGAGTCGAACCCATGTTCGACTCGAACATCGGCTGTTCGCCCGTTCGCCGAATTGCGAACGATATGGGCCGTTCGCGCTAAATTCGTGCGGCGCGTCACGGCCCATAATTCACTGCGGCATCGCAGTGCATTGCTGGCTGATGATTGGCCAAGCATGCACTATGACCCGCATGCTTGGCCAATCACAGCGCCGTCAGTAGAGAGAGCTGTAATTGGCCAAAGCCAGGGTGGCTTTGGCCAATTATGGCTCAGGGGATTTAGTACACACCCCACACTATATAAGGCCGCCTGCACGGTGGCCCTGTGTAGTGTGTTTTCCGGTGTGCTGAGAGATAGAGAGAGAGAGAGACAGTGTCATTTGATTTGAGTTAGATAGATTAGGCAGAACAGTCAGTCAGTTAGCTGCACTTACAGTGTATTGTGTATATATATGCATCCCAGGTGTTGCATATATATATATACACTGTATTCAGTTTAGCTAGATCCGTTCCTGTTATCTTCTATCTAGACTATTTACATTTAATGCAGTGCGTCCTGCTCACAGTGTTCAGCTAGATCCGTTCCTGCTATTTACATTTAGTGCAGTGCGTCCTGCTCACAGTGTTCAGCTAGATCCGTTCCTGCTATTTACATTTAGTGCAGTGCGTCCTGCTCACAGTGTTCAGCTAGATCCGTTCCTGTTATTTACATTTAGTGCAGTGCGTCCTGCTCACAGTGTTCAGCTAGATCCGTTCCTGCTATTTACATTTAGTGCAGTGCGTCCTGCTCACAGTGTTCAGCTAGATCCGTTCCTGCTATTTACATTTAGTGCAGTGCGTCCTGCTCACAGTGTTCAGCTAGATCCGTTCCTGTTATCTTCTAGACTATTTACATTTAGTGCAGTGCGTCCTGCTCACAGTGTTCAGCTAGATCCGTTCCTGTTATTTACATTTAGTGCAGTGCGTCCTGCTCACAGTGTTCAGCTAGATCCGTTCCTGCTATTTACATTTAGTGCAGTGCGTCCTGCTCACAGTGTTCAGCTAGAGCTGTTCCTGCTATTTACATTTAGTGCAGTGCGTCCTGCTCACAGTGTTCAGCTAGATCCGTTCCTGTTATCTTCTAGACTATTTACATTTAGTGCAGTGCGTCCTGCTCACAGTGTTCAGCTAGATCCGTTCCTGCTATTTACATTTAGTGCAGTGCGTCCTGCTCACAGTGTTCAGCTAGATCCGTTCCTGTTATCTTCTAGACTATTTACATTTAGTGCAGTGCGTCCTGCTCACAGTGTTCAGCTAGATCCGTTCCTGTTATCTTCTAGACTATTTACATTTAGTGCAGTGCGTCCTGCTCACAGTGTTCAGCTAGATCCGTTCCTGTTATTTACATTTAGTGCAGTGCGTCCTGCTCACAGTGTTCAGCTAGATCCGTTCCTGCTATTTACATTTAGTGCAGTGCGTCCTGCTCACAGTGTTCAGCTAGAGCCGTTCCTGCTATTTACATTTAGTGCAGTGCGTCCTGCTCACAGTGTTCAGCTAGATCCGTTCCTGTTATCTTCTAGACTATTTACATTTAGTGCAGTGCGTCCTGCTCACAGTGTTCAGCTAGATCCGTTCCTGCTATTTACATTTAGTGCAGTGCGTCCTGCTCACAGTGTTCAGCTAGATCCGTTCCTGTTATCTTCTAGACTATTTACATTTAGTGCAGTGCGTCCTGCTCACAGTGTTCAGCTAGATCCGTTCCTGTTATCTTCTAGACTATTTACATTTAGTGCAGTGCGTCCTGCTCACAATGTTTAGCTAGATCCGTTCCTGTTATCTTCTAGACTATTTACATTTAGTGCAGTGCGTCCTGCTCACAGTGTTCAGCTAGATCCGTTCCTGTTATCTTCCTACTGACAGGCAGGCTTGTCTGGTTACAGTATATAAAGCTACCTGAAGAAAATTACAGGTGTTCTATTTGATCCTATTAGTACCACGGTCAGGCAGCTAGACTATTTACATTTAGTACAGTGCGTCCTGCTCACAGTGTACAGCTAGATCCGTTCCTGTTATCTTCCTACTGACAGGCAGGCTTGTCTGGTTACAGTATATAAAGCTACCTGAAGAAAATTACAGGTGTTCTATTTGATCCTATTAGTACCACGGTCAGGCAGCTAGACTATTTACATTTAGTACAGTGCGTCCTGCTCACAGTGTTCAGCTAGATCCGTTCCTGTTATCTTCCTACTGACAGGCAGGCTTGTCTGGTTACAGTATATAAAGCTACCTGAAGAAAATTACAGGTGTTCTATCCCAGCTTAGTGCAGCTACAGGCCATTAGTATGTCTGGAAGGCCAAGAAGGAGAGGCAGACAGTCACAAGCCAATAAGAGAGGGCAAGCAGGCTCTGTGTCTAGTGCTGGTCGTGGAGACGGTGCATCCTCATCAGCACGTGGCCATGGGACACGCTTGGCCTTTTTTTCGGCAGCTGGCCGTGTTGAGCCGCAACATGCGGAAGACTTGGTCGAGTGGATGACCAAGCCGTCCTCATCCTCCTCATCCTCTCTCACCCATGCCCAGGGTGCTTTGTCTGGCAAAGCAGCGGCCTCTTCCCTCAGCTCAATGTCATCAGTGACTCCTTCCCTAGCTCCACCATGTCCTCATGAGGATTCCCTCGAACTGTTTGACCACAGTGTTGGGTACATGCTCCAGGAGGATGCCCAGCGTTTGGAAGGCTCTGATGACGATACTGAGCTCGATGAAGGCAGTAACATGAGCACGGACAGAGGGGGTGCCCAAGAAGGACAGCAATCTGGCAGTCATGCTCCCCCTGCTGCAGCATACTGCCAGGTTTGCTCCAGTGATGAGGAGGGAGGGGATGATGAGGTCACTGACTCAACGTGGGTGCCTGATAGGAGAGAGGAGGAGGAGGAGGCGGCGGCACATCACCAACGAGGCAGGATGCCCTCCAGGGGCCAGCCTAAGGGCAGCACATTGACTGCATCACACCCCAAAGCTCCACATGTGCAGGGCGCTGCAGTCTCTGCGCGTTATTCAAAAAGTTCTTTGGTGTGGGCCTTTTTTGAGACGAGTGCATCAGATCGCACCGCTGCTATTTGCAACATATGTCTCAAGCGTATCTCGCGTGGCCAAAACATCTCCCGCTTGGGTACCACATGCTTGACCAGACATATGTTGACCTGCCATGCAGTTCGTTGGCAAGCGTATCTAAAAGACCCACACCAAAGAACAAAGAGGATCTCTCCTTGCTCCTCATCAGCTGAGATTTCCAACCCCACTAGACCTTCAGTCCTCTCTGAGACCTGCAGTGAGAGGAATGAAGGTGTAGAATTAGGTGTGTCACAGCCAAGTACTTGTGGGCAATCTGCTTTTGGTACTCCGACGTCAGATTGTACCAGGCAAATTTCCCTGCCCCAGCTGCTGCACCGCCGAAAGAAGTTTGCTCCCAGCCATCCACATGCCCAGCGGTTGAATGCTAGCTTGGCAAAATTGCTAGCACTACAACTGCTGCCTTTTCAGTTGGTAGACTCTGCCCCCTTCCGTGAGTTTGTGGAATGTGCGGTTCCTCAGTGGCAGGTACCCAAACGCCACTTTTTCTCACGGAAGGCGATTCCGGCTCTCTACCGGCATGTGGAAGGCAATGTCCATGCCTCGCTGGACAGGGCGGTCAGCGGTAAGGTGCATATTACCGCTGACTCATGGTCCAGCAGGCATGGACAGGGACGTTACCTAAGTTTCACGGTGCATTGGGTGACTCTGCTGGCAGCTGGGAAGGATGCAGGACAAGGTGTAGTAGTGTTGGAGGTTGTTCCGCCACCACGCCTCCAAAATGCTGATTGTGACACACCTCTCTCCTCCACCCCCTCCTCTTCTTCTTCCTCCATGGCCTCTTCCTCGGAACCAGCGGTGCTCCGTAGGCGTTCAAGGGGCTACGCAAGTACGCAGGCCAAAAGATGCCATGCGGTGCTTGAGCTGGTGTGCTTGGGGGACAGGAGCCACACTGGGGCAGAGGTTCTGTCAGCTCTGCAGGGGCAGGTTCAGAGGTGGTTGACGCCACGCCAACTTAAGGCAGGAATGGTGGTTTGCGACAATGGCACCAACCTCCTCTCTGCCCTCCGACAGGGACAAATGACCCATGTGCCCTGTTTGGCTCACGTCCTTAACTTGGTGGTGCAGCGGTTCTTGGGCAGGTACCCGGGCTTACAGGATGTCCTGAGGCAGGCCAGGAAAGTCTGTGTGCATTTCCGCCGGTCATATAATGCCAGTGCTCGGCTGACGGACCTCCAAAAGGAGTTTAACCTGCCCAAGAACCGCCTAATCTGTGACATGCCCACCAGGTGGAACTCAACGTTGGCCATGCTGCAGCGGCTGCACACGCAGCAGAGGGCCATCAATGAGTACCTGTGCGACTATGGCACCAGGACAGGGTCAGGGGAGCTTGTTTTTTTTTCCCCACGCCAGTGGGCCATGATCAGGGATGCATGCACTGTCCTGTCACCATTCGAGGAGGCCACGAGGATGGTGAGCACTGACAGTGCATGCATCAGTGACACTGTCCCCCTTGTCCACCTGTTGGAGCACACGCTGCGTGGAATAATGGACAGGGCACTTGAGGCAGAACAGAGGCAGGAAGAGGAGGACTTCCTTAGCTCTCAAGGCCCCTTTTATCCAGACAGTGTTCCTGCGTGCCCGCCGATCACACAGGAAGAGGACGAGGAGGAGGAGGAGGAGGAGGAAGATTGTGTCAGTATGGAGGTGGAGCCTGGCACTCAGCATCAGCAGCAGTCTTTAAGGGATCAGTCCCAAGGAACACATGGACTTGTACGTGGCTGGGAGGAGGTGGCTGCGGACGTTGTTGTCCTTAGTGACCCAGAGGACTCCGGACCGAATGCCTCAGCAAACCTACGCTGCATGGCCTCCCTGATCCTGCAAAGCCTGCGTAAGGATCCTCGTATTCGTGGTATCAAGGAGAAGGACCAATACTGGCTGGCAACCCTCCTTGATCCACGTTACAAGGGTAAGGTTGCGGACCTTATCTTGCCATCGCAGAGGGAGCAGAGGATGAAACATCTTCGGGAGGCCTTGCAGAAAGGTCTGTGCAACGCGTTCCCAGAGACTGGGAGGTTACAAACTCCTGTTTCTGGACAACGTGTTGCTGAGGCTTCGGTCAGTCAAAGAAGGAGCGGTGGAGAAGGTGGCCGTCTGACCGATGCGTTCAGACAATTTTTTGGTCCGCAGCCCCAAGGTATGATTGGTTCCAGCAACCATCGCCAGCGTCTGTTTTACATGGTGCAGGAATACCTAGGGGCAAGATCAGACTTGGACACCTTTCCCACCGAAAATCCTCTGGGTTACTGGGTCTTGAGGATGGATCACTGGCCAGAGCTTGCACAGTATGCTATTGAGCTACTGGCCTGTCCTGCATCCAGCGTTCTTTCGGAACGCACATTCAGTGCTGCTGGAGGCGTGGTAACCGATCACAGGGTGCGTCTGTCCACCGACTCGGTCGATCGGCTGACCTTCATAAAAATGAATGAGTCTTGGATCACCACCAGCTACCAAGCACCTGATGCTGATGTAACCGAATAATTTTTTTTGAAATCTCAGATCCCTTCAAAGACTGCCTATGCTGATGCTGAGTGACTATCCCTGAGTAATTATCCTCTTCCTCCTCAATCATCACGCTGATAGCTTGTAAGAACATTTTTGGTTCTGGGCGCCACCACCAGTGCCTAAGGCACAATTTTTCAGCCCCTGTTTAACAGGGGCGTGTAATTACAATTTTTGATGTAATACTTTGCAGCAGGGCTCGTTCCTGCATTCCAACTAGAGTGTCTGTGAGGGGTTGCAGTGTTGTGGCACCAGCACCAGTGCCTAAGGCCCAATTTTTCTGCCCCTGTCTAACAGGGGCGTGTAATTACAATTTTTGATGCAATACTTTGCAGCAGGGCTCGTTCCTGCGTTCCAACTAGAGTGTCTGTGAGGGGTTGCAGTGTTGTGGCACCAGCACCAGTGCCTAAGGCCCAATTTTTCTGCCCCTGTCTAACAGGGGCGTGTAATTACAATTTTTGATGCAATACTTTGCAGCAGGGCTCGTTCCTGCGTTCCAACTAGAGTGTCTGTGAGGGGTTGCAGTGTTGTGGCACCAGCACCAGTGCCTAAGGCCCAATTTTTCTGCCCCTGTCTAACAGGGGCGTGTAATTACAATTTTTGAAGCAATACTTTGCAGCAGGGCTCGTTCCTGCGTTCCAACTAGAGTGTCTGTGAGGGGTTGCAGTGTTGTGGCACCAGCACCAGTGCCTAAGGCCTAATTTTTCAGCTCCTGTTCAACAGGGGCATGTAATTACAATTCTTGATCTAATATTTCACAGCAGGGCCCTGTGAGGGCTTACAGTGTTGTGGCCACAGCAACACCTAAGGCCCAAATTTCTGCTGAGTATATAGGGCAGGACCCTACTTTCAAACATCTAACTTACAAACGACTCCTACTTGCAAACGGAAGGAGACAACAGGAAGTGAGATGAAATCTACCCCTAGGAAGGGAAATTCTCTCCTGTAAGAGTTAATATGGGAAAACAATTTCTCCTTTCCACTGATGCTTTCCAATCCTTGTTCCACAAAAAAACCCAAATTTTCAAAAAACATTTTTCATTGGGACAAAAAAGTGAGGTGAAATCTTCTGAAGAGGAGGAAAGACAGCAAAACAAATGTCACAGGGGTGATAACCCTTCCCTATGTTTTCCAAAAAGCTTAGAAAAGATTTTTTGGCTGGAGCTAAACACGTTAAAAATGTTCAAAATTACAAACAGATTCTACTTAACAACAAACCTACAGTCCCTGTCTTGTTTGCACCGCCTGTATACTGCTGTTCAGAGTATATAGGGCCTGGTGGCCCCACACCTTTCCTTATTTTAATTTGGGTGCGGGGTTCCCCTTAATATCCATACAAGACCCAAAGGGCCTGGTAATGGACTGGGGGGTACCCATGCCGTTTGTCTCACTGATTTTCATCCATATTGCCATGACCCGACATGACATTAAACCGCAAGCAGTTTTAAATTAGATTTTTTCCTTTAAAAATGACATTTGGTGCAGGGACTGTTCTAAACATGGGAAACACGCGTCACTTTACAGGCATACTATAGACACCCCCCAGGTACGATATTTAAAGGAATATTTCACTTTTTTTTTTTTACTTTAAGCTTTATTAAAATCACTGCTCCCAAAAAAACGGCCGTTTTTAAAAGTTTTTTTTGCATTGATACATGTCCCCTGGGGTAGGACCCGGGTCCCCAAACCCTTTTTAGGACAATACCATGCAAATTAGCCTTTAAAATGAGCACTTTTGATTTCGAACGTTCGAGTCCCATAGACGTCAATGGGGTTCTAACGTTCGTGCGAACTTTCGGTCCGTTCGCGGGTTCTGGTGCGAACCGAACCGGGGGGTGTTCGGCTCATCCCTAGTCCTGACCACCATTGTCACTGATTGTCACTGAGGCAGAAAGTGATGGGTATTTTTTATAACTGTCACCAGAACAAAATCTGAAGTGAAATCTTCCAATGGGGGACACCAGTTTTAGTGACAACTGTCCAAGAGGGGAATTCCACTCTTTTTGTAGAGACTTCTTCTCCCTTCCCAAAGCATTTGCAGGACAGGATGTGAAGGGAAATCTCCCCAGCGAGCTAGAGACAGCAAAACACAAACTGACAGGAGTGTTAAAACCTTCCCTATGCCACCCAAAACAGCAACACAAGAAAATGTTTGGCTATACATATGCTTCAATGGTCCAGCTTCTACCGAAGACTGAAATATCGCTTTTCAGTGGACAGACACTTTAGCCCATTTTCTGCCATTGACATAAGTCCCATGCTGGTGGCTGGGGGGGCTGTTGACTTTCAGGTAGAAGTTTCCATAGACCCCACGGTACATCCACCCCTGTCTGTGAGATTCTCGGATTCCGTTGTCTCATCTGCAGGCCAGGGACCTGCATGGCAGCTGTAGAGGGTAGAGAGACCAGCGAACACTTGTCTCGCCCAGATAATAAGAACCCGGAAGCTATGAAGATTTCATCCCATCACTTTTCCTGGCTGCTGTGTCCAGGGACTAAGCTAAAAGAGCATGATCTACACGCCCCTGGGGTCTCATAAAGAGAACCTGTCAACTAAAAATGCTTTTACATAGGGGGCTATTAGTCCCCTATGTGATAGCAATAAAGTTAAGTGAAAAAAAGGGTAAAAAAATTACAGTTACATACAAACATGTACATATGTAAATGCAAAGGTTGGGAGCACCCATGTACAAAAACATCAATTGCACCACACATATTACATATCACTGCAGACATAAGAGTGACAGCAATAATTTACATTTTACATTTATTCACAGTTAACTCCAAACTGATGTCCTGTAAGGGCTTTTAAAACGATTCCTATGGAAAATTTGGATACAAGTTTGGTGTTGTTTCTCAGCTGCACAATATTTTAAGGCTTGACATCTTGGGTATCTATTTACGCTAAGCAACCTCTTTTTAAATTTTACCAAAAAAATGGGTAATATGTTAATTTCTTACTGGTTAATAGTTCATTTTTTACTGACAATTTGAGCTTGATAAATTTTTGCTCTAAAATATAGACTGCTATCAATGTATTCTCCAGGGTGTCTGCTTTCAGAAAATATATAATGTTTGGGGGGTTTAACTAATTTTCAAGCATAGAATGCTTTTTTTTTTAATATGTATGCAAAAACAAAATAAAAATGCAAGGCAGCAAAAGGGACACTTGCACACTTTGTCAACTTCTTAGAAACACACACACCAGTGCATTACAAAAATGTTCTGTAAAACAATGTTTTACTAAGCACTACCGCAAACACTGCAATATGTACTGCAAACTGGTGCGTCGCCATTTATTTTAAATAGCACCCTAATGCACCAACACGATGCACTGAAGCTCACATGAGATCTAGCACACAGCAACATACAGATGTGGGTGATCTGTGTATTGCATTGCGTTGCTTTAAAAAAAAAAGTGTCATTCATAATTTTAAATGAATGAGATTCTTAACACAATGCATGCAAAAGCTGAGATAACATTAAAGCTGAACTCCGGGCAAAACAATACATATATCTGCCATATATAGCCATTTCGTAGCTTACCTCAACCAGCTTTATACCAGCGTGTTTCTTAAAGTGGCTGTAAAGGCAGAAGTTTTTTTATCTATGCAGTAAGGAAAAAAAACCTTCTGTATGTAGCCCCCCCCCCCCCCCGCAGCCCCCCTAAATACATGAAAAACAGAAATGGAAGGCGCGCACACCTAGTGCATTACCAAAGATAATTTCATAATAAAAATGTTTTATATAAAAGTGGGTACTCACAAAATGCAAATGACAAAAGGCCATAAAAACAATGCATGGACATGCACAGAGTATAACATGTTTATTATTTTATTAAAAGAAAAAAACAAAGCTTTACAATCACTTTCATTTTTTTAAAAAAATGTGTCAAAAAAAGAAATCAACTTGGATTGTCTACTTTAAAAAAAGGGGTCATTTTGAAGGTGTTTGCACTGTCCTGATATTTTTATTTGAAATTTTTTTGCAAAAGAAAGTAAGGGAAACATTTTTTCAATATTTTGGCCCCTTTTTCTTCATCCACTTGACCTAGGAAGATTTACCACCCCCTCTTCATGACGGGGCCATTTTTTGTGATACGACACCGCGTTACTTTAACTGACAATTGCGCGGTCATGCAATGCTGTACATAAATAAAATTGTGTCATTTTTTTCCCACAAATAGAGCTTTCTTTTGGTGGTATTTGATCACCTCTGCGTTTTTTATTTCTTGCGCTATAAACAAAAAAAGACTGACAATTTTGAAAAAAAATATATATAATTTTTACTTCCTGTTATAAAACATATCCAATATTTTTTTTCAAAAATCAGAATTCTTCATAAATTTAGCCAATATGTATTCTGCTACATATCTTTGATAAAAAAAATCCCAAAAAGCGTATATTGATTGGTTTGCACAAAAGTTATAGCGTCTACAAACTATGGTACATATACTGGATTTTTACTAATCTCGGATTGACAAAAAAAAAAAGAAAAAGGAAATTAAAAAAAAGAGAGAGACCGTTAACCCATGCTTCACCTTGCCCCTTGCTATAATTTATTGTTTACTGATTGATCTGCTGGAAGTTCCAGTCCCATGGCCACACCCACATGCTCTCCACTGTGTATATATAGCTGTCCTCCTCTAGAGGGCAGCAGGCCAATAGAAGGAGCAGTCAGCTCCGAGCGCATAGCCTTTCATCACTGCAACCCTGATTGACAAGATTCCAGCCCTTCCTAGGTCCAATCAGACGCCGGTGACATCACTTCCTGTTCCACGGTCCATGCTGGTCTGTGTGGAGCTGCTTGGTTCCTTTGCTCCTGGAGAAACCCTGTGATCCATTCCAGCCAGCTGCTCAATCCTTTCCAGCTATCCGGAACAGCGGTGGGACCCACAGAGCCATGTGGAATGCCAGGACTGCACTTTACTTTGACGAGCATGCATTTTCTATCACCTTGTAAGTGTTTTTAATCTTATCCTATTAAAGTCATAATTTTAATACTACACTCAGGTCGGCGCCTCCCCCTCCCTGTTTTTTCCTTACATGTCTTGCAGAGTTCTGGACACACTCTAAAGGATGGCTGTCTTCCTTTTTAACCCTTAATACCCCTTTCTATGGATACATCACCATCCAGCTATTACAGCCACAGACTATACCCCTAAAGATTACTCCATCTGGAGATAAACACTGGCTATACTGCTAAATGAGGAGGAATGAGGGACAGAGGGACATTGCTCCAAATCAGGGACAGTCCCTCCAAATCAGGGACAGTTGGGAGCTATGCAGTTGTACTAAAATGCCTACGCAGGACTACCATGGTAAAATGACCCCCATAGTCTTCACTCATGCAGGGCTGACATAAATATCTGCGTGGATTGTTTATTAGATCCCTCTGTATTTCTCCTCCCTGTCTGTGATAGTGGCTTGGCAATAGGGGGTGGTGACATGGAGAAAAGAATCCCCCTGTCACTGCCCAAGTGTGTCTCTACAGTCCCAAAGGTTGATGGCATATCTAGTTCTGTGAGGTAAATGGGGCTCTATTGGAAATGACTTGTGGCCCCACACAGGACCCTCTGCCCTGCATCCAGCCATGGCAAGGATTTTGGCCATTACTAGTGATGTTACTGGTAGTTAAAATCTTAATCTTTTTTAATCTTATTAGCCATTTTACAATGGACTGATGATGGGGAGAAGAGGATCTGGAGTAGGGTGAGGTAGACTCTGGAGTTCAGCTCTAAGACAATGCAATGGTGTGAATGGGCCCTAAGGCTCACCAATGGGAAAACATTCTACCTGGCACACATTGGTCTGCTGTCCTCCAGCCTGATAACAAACCTCGAGCCCAACCTCTTGTTACGTCATGTTAGGCATATCTGGGTCAACGTGTATAAAGCTCTATTTACAATATCTCTACTACTCTAAATCTGAGTGCGGAAAGGGTGGGGGTGTAACTTCTTCATGAAGAGATATTTCCGATGTGTAGATGAGAGTTTGTTCTTTTCTATGGTTTTTATTTCTGCAGCTCCAATTGTATAGAGCATGACACTTGTTTACTTCGTGCTGATCTCCGGGGGTAAGGAAAAATTTAAACAAGTTTTTGGTTTTTTTAATACATATAATTAGTAATTAGTAATGTATAATTTATGTTTATTTCAGTTCTAGGTAGATGCTGGTGGCTTCAGTCACCCATCTACATATTATATCACCGACTGGGGAGTCATCTCATATCACCCATAATTTTTAGTGGGAATCGACTGACTCCCTTTATTGCAAGTATACAGACTCCTAATTTTGCTTGAAAATGGGTAAAGTGAAAATTCCTGTGGATTTATTTAGCAAACAATGTTATACAGCACTGTCATGGTAATCCCTCTTAGTCCAATGCCCCAAATATATGTAAACTTAACCACTAAATTCCCATTAAGGCTTTAACATGTTAATTTAATTTAAGGAAAGTAATTTTAAATGTTTATTATCTTAAAATCTGCAGCATTATTTAAATAATATATGTCGATTCTGCCATGAAGGTCCTTGTTGCGGCAATTCCTGTTATAGGGTGACAACTGGCTGTGACTGTTTCCTAAGGCTCCATGCACACTGGAGCTGATAAACTGCAGTTTATTGGCATTTGGGCGTTTTTTTTTAAAAGCCCATAAACTCCAGTCTATGTTATCCTATCTGTCCATGCACACATGGACGTTTTTTAGCTTTAACCACTTCAGCCCCGGAAGATTTTACCCCCTTCCTGACCAGAGCGTTTTTTGCGATTTGGCACTGTGTCGCTTTAACTGACAATTGCGCGGTCGTGCGACGTGGCTCCCAAACAAAATTGACGTCCTTTTTTTCCAACAAATAGAGCTTTCTTTTGGTGGTATTTGATCACCTCTGCGATTTTTATTTTTTGCGCTATAAACAAAATAAGAGCGACAATTTTGAAAAAAACGCATTATTTTTTACTTTTTGCTATAATAAATATCCCCCAAAAATATATAAAAAAAAATTTTTTTTCCTCAGTTTAGGCCGATCGTATTCTTCTACATATTTTTGGTAAAAAAAAATCGCAATAAGCGTTTAATAATTGGTTTGCGCAAACGTTATAGCGTTTACTAAATAGGGGATAGTTTTATGGCATTTTTATTAATAATTTTTTTTTTTTACTAGTAATGGCGGCGATCAGCGATTTTTATTGTGACTGCGACGTTATGGCGGACATGTTGAACATTTTTGACACATTTTTGGGACCATTGTCATTTATACAGCGATCAGTGCAATTAAAAATGCACTGATTACTGTGTAAATGGCACTGGCAGTGAAGGGGTTAACCACTAGGGGGCGGGGAGGGGTTAAGTGTGTCCTAGGGAGTGATTACTAACTGTAGGGGGATGGACTCTGTGTGTGACGTCACTGATCTCTGCTCCAATGACAGGGAGCAGAGATCGAGTGACACTTGTCACTAGGCAGAACGGGGAGATGCCGTTGTAAACCGTGCCGTTGTTTAGTGACATTGGACAGAATGTTTTACAGAGGAACTCTGTATAATGCATTACTGCACACGGTGTAGGGCTCATCAGTAAGCCGGGTTTCACCTTAACCGCTTGCCGACCAGCCGCCGCAGTTATACTGCAGCAGAATGGCACGGGCAGGCTAGTCGTCGTCATGTTACATCGGCTCTTAAGGCGGCCACTAGGGGCACCCGCTGCTTGCCCCCTCCCGCGATCGCTCGTAACACGGCGAGAACTGGGATCTCTGTGTGTAAACACAGAGATCCCGGTTCTCTGAGGGGAGAAATGACAGATTGTCTGTTCATACAGAGTATGAACAGCTATCTGTCATCTCCCCTAGTCAGTCCCCTCCCCCCTTCAGTTAGAGCACACACTAGGGAACACATTAACCCCTTGATCGCCCCCTAGTGGTTAAGCCCTTCATTGCCAGTGACATTTCTAAAGTAATCAGTGCATTTTTAAAGCACTGATCGCTGTATTATTGCCAGTACTAGTAAAAAGAAAATAATAATAATAATAAAAATGATATAAATCTATACCTTATTTTGGAGATGCTATAACGTTTGCGCAAACCAATCAATATACGCTTATTGCGATTTTATTTTTTTTACCAAAAATATGTAGAAGAATACATATCGGCCTAAACTGAGAAAAAATTAGCTTTTTTTTTAAAAAAAATGGGGATATTTATTATAGCAAAAAGTACAAAATATTGTGTTTTTTTTCAAAATTGTCGCTCTTTTTTTGTTTATAGCGCAAAAAATAAAAACCGCAGAGATGATCTATTGTGAGAAAAAAAGGACGTCAATTTTGTTTGGGTACAACGTCGCACGACCGTGCAATTGTCAGTTAAAGCGACGCAAAAAGTGCTCTGGTCAGGAAGGGGGTAAAATCTTCAGGAGCTGAAGTGGTTAAAGTGATTGTAAGGGTGTTTGTTTTTTTTTTTTAAATAACAAACATATCATACTTACCTCCACTGTGCAGCTTGTTTTGCACAGAGTGGCCCCGAACCTGCTCTTCTGGGGTCCCTCGGCGGCTCTCGCGGCTCCTCCCCACATCAGATAGCCCCCTCGGGGAAGCGCTTCCCTGAGGGGGGTTACCTTGCGGGCGCGCTCCCGAGTCCAGCATTCGGCATCCATAGCTGCCGAATGTATGACTTGGCCCCGCCCCCCCGTCTCATTGGATTTGATTGACAGCAGGAGCCAATGGCTGCGCTGCTATCAATCTATCCAATCAGGAGCCAACAACCCCAGGCATAGGATGCATTAAGGAGAAAAAAAACACAAAGGTTTACAACCCCTTTAATGTTGACTTTCACATGAACATGCAAACAAGAGGAGAGTTACCCCCACGTGTGCACAGGTGTGGAGGCCCACCCACAAGTTGCTTCTGTTTTTACTGTCCAGTCACAGTGTGGGGGAGGGACAAGACCTACAAGTATTACTTAACTGCAGCAATGAAAAATCAGGTCTCCTGTTCTGCCCAACAGGGCTGTGCTATGTAGCCAAACTGTAAATCTCAGAATGAATGGACTGAAATACACATCCTTTGACAGGTAAACCAACTTCCTTATATGCATTTCACCTTTGTAGCTATTTGCCTGGAGTTCAGTTGTAATCACTTATTTTAGCTTTTTCTCTCATAGCAGCACACAGATATGATCTTGGTGTAATTTGGGAGAGTCCTTTATGTTACAGGCTTATTTGTAGTTCAGTAGGATTGGTTTACCTTGGATTTAGTCAGCGTGCTGTCAATTTGAACAATCTGACCAAAGAATATTCTCCATTTTTCATACTTATACTATATTAACCACTTCAATACTGGGCACTTATACACCTTCCTGCCCAGACCAATTTTCAGCTTTCAGTGCTGTTGCACTTTGAATGACAATTCAGCGGTCATTCTACACTGTACCCAAACTAAATTTTTTATAATTTTGTTCCCACAAGTAGAGCTTTCTTTTGGTGGTATTTGATAACCTCTGGGATTTTTATTTTCTGCTAAAAAAAAAAGACCGAAAATTTAAAAAAAAACATTTTTGTTTTTTTGTTTCTGTTACAAAACTTTGCAAATAAGTAAGTTTTCTCCTTCACTGATGGCCACTGATAAGGCGGCACTGATGGGCACCAATGAAGTGGCACTGATGAGGTTGCACTGATAGGCACCAATGATGGGCACTAATATGTGGCACTGATGGGGCACTGATAGGTGGCACTGATGGGCACTGATAGGTGGCACTGATTGGCACTGATAGGTGGCACTGATATGCAGCACTGATGGGTACACATAGGTGGCACTGATGGGCACTGAAAGGCGGCACAGATAAATGAAAAATTGATCCTCTTACGGGACTTTAAAGGGGACACCTACTCATGAGTAATAAGGAGTATAAATAGTATAGGTTTGTTGCAATGAATTTAGGTATTTATTAGGGTGTAAATCTGGATAGGTCTAAGGTACAAAGGGTACACGTACATAGGATACAGGATGCATAATACAAACACAAAAATTGTATAGCAATACAGTATGCAGAGATCCACAATCATAGAACTCTGGTACATATGGAACACACATATGGGGAGTACCCTACGCGTTTCGAGAAACTCTTCCTCAGGGGTGTCTGATTGGAATCAGCAAACAAAAAGGTATTTCTATAAATCAGAAAGACAGTTATAAACCAATTGTACGGTGATATATATAATCAGCATAAACATCATAAACATCAAAAGAGGTATAGCTCTTGTGGTACAGACATATAGTATGCATATATGATCTAACTAGAAAAAACAGTGAGGTACTGACCATATAGTATTGCTTGAGGGACATGTATTTGGGTACTGCATCCAATAAAATCACTCGAAAGGAGGGGGGTGGAGGGGATAAATCACCACTGAACTTCAGTGTATAGCTCGCTCCCAATCCACGTCCAGCAGGCCTAGTGTGCCCAGACCCAGCGGGGCGACCAGCGGGGTATTCCCCAACAGAGGGCGTCAGAGAGCCAACAGTTAAGTGGAGTGATCCAAGGTGAGCTCCAATCTGTGAAGGATCCAAGGTGAGCTCCTTCACATATTCAGGATGTGAAGTGATCTTCTTCTTCAGCTCTGGGGCAGCCGCTGCCAGAGCGCCACTCCCGCTGTGATTGGTCACAGCAGAAGCCAATCAGTGGGTCCGGTGGACGCGGTTTCCAGGGAAACCCCACGATCGTTTGTAGAGAGGCAGAATGGCAGTCTGCATATGTAAACAAGGCAGATCGCCGTTCTGTCACAGAGGAAAATGGAGATCTTGTGTTTCTGCTAAGCAGAAACATGGATCTCTGTTTTCCTTTAGTCAAACCACACCCCCCACAGTTAGAAAGCACTCATAGGGAACACATTTAACCCCTTGATTGCCCCTGATGTTAACCCCCTTCCCTGCCAGTGTAATTTATACAGTGACCGTGCATTTTTTTTTTTAAACTGATCCCTGTATTCGTGTCATTGGTCCCAAAAAAGTGTTAGTGTCAGATTTGTCCGCTGCAATGTCGCAGTCCCGCTAAAAATCACAGATTGCCACCATTACTAGTAAAAAATAATAAGTCCCTAAATCTATCCCATAGTTTGTAGACGCTATAACTTTTGTGCAAACCAATCAATATACATAGTTACATAGTTTCATAGTTAGTCAGGTAGACACAAATCTATCTAGTTCAACCAAAAAAAAAATACAATCCCATATACACAATGCTTCACCCACAGTTGATCCAGAGGAAGGTGAAAAACACCAGCAAAGCATGATCCAATTTGCTCCAGCAGGGGGAAAATTCCTTCCTGATCCCCCGAGAGACATTCAGATTTTCCCTGTATCAACTTTACCTATAAATGTCAGTACCCAGTTATATTATGTACATTTAGGAAAGAATCCAGGCCTTTTTTTAAAGCAATCTACTGAGCTAGCCAGAACCACCTCTGGAGGGAGTCTATTCCACATTTTCACAGCTCTTACTGTGAAGAAACCTTTCCGTATTCCGTATACGCTTATTGGGATTTTTTTTTATCAAAAATATGTAGCAGAATACATATTGGCCTAAATTTATGAAGAAATTCGATTTTTAAAAAAAAAATTTGGATATATTTTATAGCAGAAAGTAAAATATATTGTTTTTTTTTTTCTCAAAATTGTCTGTCTTTTTTTGTTTATAGCGCAAAGACTAAAAATCTCAGAAGTGATCAAATCCCACCAAAAGAAAGCTCCATTTGTGGGAAAAAAAGGACATCAATTTTGTTTGGGTACAGCGTCACCCGACCATCCAATTGTCAGTTAAAATAACACAGTGTCGTATCGCAAAAAATGGCCTGGTCAGGAAAGGGGTAAAACCTTCCGGAGCTGAGTAAAGAATTGAGATTTGTAAATCAAAGCTCTTGGCTAGATATACTTTCTACTTTGTTTCTAATAGAAGTTAGAAAATCAATAAATTCTATTAAATTAAAGGCTAAGTTCACCTTTGAACATATTACATGTTTCACCTGTGTTTAGGGTGGAGCATGTAACATGTTCCAGCTCCTGTCTCCTCTGCTCCCGATCCCCCCCTCCCTTTGACAGTTCTCCCTGAACTCACTGTCACAATTTAAAAACAGCACGGCTGTGTAGGGCTCTGCTCATATGACCACATCATGGCTTGTAGTTCTCAATGAACTCTGATAAGCACTCTCGTAGTTTATTGAATCTTCCTGCAATTCAGTAACTGCCTGCCCATATCGGAGGTATAGGCAGACAGTGTACTGAGAGTCTTCAGGATCCTGGCATTGCACCTGCGATCTGCTGATCTCAGATGCAATGCTTTACAGGCTTCAGTGTAAAAAAATAAATAAATGCACATTTTTCTACTTGCAAAAAGATGTGCATTTATTTATTTTTTTAAGGCCAACTTATCCTTTAAAACTGTGTATAGATAGTTTTCAATAGTTAATGGTTGATGAATAATATTAACACGGAGAAAATAATTTGCCACAATCTGTCAAATGTGAAACATAGTTACATAGTGAGGATGAAAAAAAATGCAAGTTCATCTAATTCAACCAATAGAAAAAAAAACTGTATAGAAAACCACCATATACACAATGTTATACCCACAGTTGATCCAGAGAAAGCCAAAAAAACAATAAAGTATGATCCAATTTGCTCCAGCAGGAGAAAAAAATATTTCTTGATCCCACAGTAGGTAATTGGGTTATTCCCTGGATCAACTAGCCTTGATGTTGTTACCTGTAAATGTTAGTATCCCTGAAATTGACTAACCTAACACCAAGTTCACTATATGGACCACTTATATAGTTATAAATGGTGATTATACATATTGATCATATCCCCCCTAATCTCCTCTTCTCAAGAAAGAATAACATTCAGTTCCTCTAATCTTTCCTCATAGCTGATCTCCTCAATGCCTCTTATCAAGTTGGTTGCCCACAATTTTTTGAAAAATTAAGACATTTTTAAAAATAGTTTTATTCACAAACAATAATTTGACTATAGGCCGGGTGGGAACTGTTAATTGGGCAACAATGTGGTAAATGAGGATTAATGTTGATAAATGTAAAGTTATGCACTTGGGGGCTAAAAACATGCATGCATCATACATACTAAGGGGAGTACAACTGAGGGAATCAATGGCGGAGAAGGGTCTGAGTGTTCTGGTATATTATAGATGTAATAATAGCATGCAATGCAAAGCTCCAGTTTCTAAAGCTAGCAACATCCTTTCTTGTATTAAAAGAGATATAGATTGCAAAGAGAGATTTCATTCATTAGTAAGAGCTCATCTGGAATATGTGGTTCAGTTTTGGGCACCAGTTCATAAAAAAGAATGGTGGGGGACTGGAGATACAGTGGGTACCTGGAGAAACTTTCTTCAGTTCCCCACCATTCTTTTTGTGAACTGCTGCCCAAAACTTGTGACAAAACATTACAACTTCAAAAAACTTGCCATGCCTCTTACTAAATACCTTGGGCTGTCTACTTTTCAAAATAGGCCATTTGGAGGATATTTGTACTGTACTGTGTATTGCCCCCTTTAACATCAATGACAGCTTGAAATCTTTTGTGGTATTTGTAGATGAGGCTCTTTATCTTCTCAGATGGTAAAGCTGCCCATTCCTCTTGGCAAAAAGCCACCAGTTCCTGTAAATTCTTGGGCTGTCTTGCATGAACTGCACGTTTGAGATCTCCCCAGAGTGGCTCAATGATATTGAGGTCAGGAGACTGATATGGCCACTCCAGAACCTTCACTTTATTCTGCTGTAGCCAATGACAGGTCGACTTGGCCTTGTGTTTTGGATCATTGTCATATTGGAATGTCCAGGTCTGTCCCATGCGCAGC
Source organism: Aquarana catesbeiana (assembly GCA_037953035.1). NCBI lineage: Eukaryota > Metazoa > Chordata > Amphibia > Anura > Ranidae > Aquarana > Aquarana catesbeiana. Next base: position 463,063 of record JBBHAA010001420.1, on the reverse strand, counting down.
TTCCTGGCTGATGAATGCAAATATTCCTACAGTATTTTTTGATAAAATACTGCATTAATCTTGCCATCAATTTTGACCAAATTTCCTGTGCCTTTGTAGCTCACACATCCCCAAAACATCAGCGATGCACCTCCATGTTTCACAGTAGGAATGGTGTACATTTCATCATAGGCCTTGTTGACTCCTCTCCAAATGTAGAGTTTATGGTTGTGGCCAAAAAGCTCAATTTTGATCTCATCACTCCAAATGACTTTGTGCCAGAAGGTTTGAAGCTTGTCTCTGTGCTGTTTGGAGTATTGTACGCAGGATACTTTGTGGCATTTGTGTCTGGCGACTCGACCATGCAGCCCATTTTTCTTCAAGTGCCTCCTTATTGTGCATCTTGAAACAGCCACACCACATGTTTTGAGAGTCCTGTATTTTCCTGGTAGTATTGGCTGAAATTTTAGTTGGTCTACTTGACTGCGGTTTGGTTTCAACAGAACCCCTTATTTTCCATTTCTTGATTAGAGTTTGAACACTGCTGATTGGCATTCTCAATTCTTTGGATATCTGTTTATATCCCTTTCTTGTTTTATACATAAAGTTCAACTACCTTTTCCCGCAGATCCTTTGACAATTCTTTTGCTTTTCCCCATGACTCAGAATCCAGAAACGTCAGTGCAGCACTGGATGAAAGATGCAAGGGTCTGTCAGGAGTCCAGAAACTCATTGACCTTTTATACACACACACACACACACACACACTAATTACAAGCAAACTGATCACAAGTGAGGATGGCTACCTTTAATAGCCATTCAAAACCCTTTTGTGTCAACTTGTGTGCATGTTATCAGGCCAAAATCACCAGGGTATGTAAACTTTTGATCAGGGTCATTTGGGTAGTTTCTGTTGTGATTATGATTTAAAAAGAGTAAACACAGTTGATTGATAATGGCTTCAGCCAAACACTAACCATGAGTGAAAGAAATGTTTTTGTGTTATCATTCATATTCTCTGAAAAATCATAAGAAATCATAAATTCTGCTAGGGTATGTAAACTTATGAGCACAACTACACCATATATATATATATATATATATATATATATATACACCATAGTTTGTGAGGACTCTATAACTTTCCTACAGACTAAATAATAAACACTGATTTAGGTTATTTTCACCAAATAAAAATAGCAGAATACATTTTTCCTTTAAATTTCATGAAGAAGGGGGATTTTTAAAAAAAAAAATTGTCTAACAGAAACAAAGAATTGTGTTTTTTTTTTTTTTTTTTCATTTATTTAGCAAAAAATAAACAACTCAGTGGTAATGAAATACCACCAAAAGAAAGCTATATTTAAGTGAAAAAAAATGATAAAAATGTAATATGGGTACAGTGTTGCATGACCGTGCAATTGTCATTCAAAGTGCGACAGCACTGAAAGCTGAAAATTGCCCTGGTCAAGAAAGGGGTGAAAGTGCCCAGTATTGAAGTAGTTAGTTGCATTGAGATTGGGTTGTAGGTTAGAGACTCCCTGTAAGGATGTTCTTCCACTACATAGCTTGGTGTCATCTGAAAACACTGAAATGGTACTTTTAATCCCAATCTCTATATCACCTACAGTGTAAATAGGTTGTATGTAAGGGTCCCAACACTGAACCTTGGGGTACACTGCTGATAACCTTAGATCATTCAGAGTATGAATCATTAACCAATACTTCCTGAATACGATCTTTTAGCCATTTTTCTATCCATTTGAGCCTGTAGGCTTTACTGTACACAGTAGTTGTGTGTGACTATGCAAAACGCTTTTGCAAAATCCAAGTATTCTATATTCACAACCAGTTTTTGCTTACCGCTGCATAAAAAGAAATCAGCAACTGAGTATCGAAAACATTTTCCAAAGTGTTAAAGGAAACTTCAATCTACACCACATGTGTCAAACACAAAGCCCGCAGGCCGATCTGACCCTCCAGACCATTTCATCTGGCCGTCGCACCTCTCTTGAAGCTCTGGCAAGCCCCTTGTTTCTGCCTCCACCTTGTCTCAGCAGCCAGCAGCAGAGAGGAGGACAGAACTTCTCTGCCACATTCTGTGCTTCTCCTGCCAGATCCCGTGCCTCCTACAGATCTAGCACCCCCTGGTCTTGGCCTCCTCTGGTCTCACCATTCAGTTTGCTCCAACCCTCCTCTGGTCATCTTCCAGACCCTGCACATTCTGTTTCCCTTCTCCACCCCCCAGCTTCTTCCCGGCAGCAGCTGATGGTGGGGGGCTCTTGACATCTGATTTAAGGGGGGTGTGGTGCTCTGGATATCTAGTCTTACAACTGGCACTTTGAGGGCAACCATAATGCTGATGCGGCCCGCAATGAATTGGAGTTTGACACCCCTGATCTACACCATTTAAGAATGCCATTTAAATATCAACAAAAATAAATAGTTTTATATGTGTTGCATTTTCACTGTCTTGGAAAATTACTTTTACCTGCAAAATAAGAAGATTTGGGAGGTTTTATTATATAGGATACTGGGGAAGAGTCATTGTGTGCAACGTATATTGAGCCAAAGGTTCACTTTGTTATTACAGCTGTTGGGATATTTCTATATCAGCCCCAGGACATCATCTTTGTACCTGCCAGTGGCACTGTGGATATCCTCTGCATCTCCAATACTCCAAATCTATTAAATGACATGGGAAGAATTTCCTTGTATCGGAAGACATGGAGAGATGGGAATATGCTGATAAGAGTTGCATCGTGTGCGACTATGAGCTCACAAACCAATTCCTGTAAAGTGGACACAAATGGCTATACTATAACATTATTCAACATTCAGCCTGAGGACTCTGGGATGTATTACTGTTCACATCTTCATTTAAGATCATTGGTGTTTGCTAATGGAACAATGTTAATCGCTGGAGCTGGAGGTAAACTGTGCTCCCTTTCAGAACTGTATTACATATTTAATTAAGAACATTCAAGGCTATGCATACACAACAATCCTAATTTTTGTCCATCTTCAGCTATGTTTTTGTAAAAACTTGAGTGAGAGACAGAAGAAGGATGGATAGATGAGTAGGATGAGTACTCTAGAAGTGAGATTTGCCTGTCACTGCCACTTAGAGCTGTGGTGAACTCTTACCCTTCCCAGGCTGTAAATTAACATAGAATTCCAAAACGAGGAGTGATTACACCCAGAAAGGTTCTACATAATAGTAAAGCTAGGAATTCTGATTGACAGAGAGTGGAAATTAGTGATTCAACCTGCTTTTATTTTAGTTTTGGGTCTACTAACTTTTTAAAATGTAATTATAGCCTAAACTTTTTCAATTTTTTTTTCATTTGACAGGGATAAAAAAATTTGTTGTTTTTTATTGCTATTTGTGTCCCTCTATTATTTTCTTTTCATTTCCTCCTCCCAGAGATGCAATAGAGAGTGAGACAAAATCTCTCTAAACCATTCAACCTTCAAATTTTGGACCTTCTGTCTGGTGAAAATGGTCACCAAGGCAAACAGAAAGGGTAAATCTCCATAGACTGCAGGTTCTTATCCAGTGCTGTCTGATATCCTTCAATTAGCCCGCCTGTATAAAAGACCTGATAGGTAGCCCAATGGTTAAAGGAAGGAGCGTACATGGTAGGCTGGCAATGCCGCTGCTAATGGTAAGGTAGAGGTTTAGTGTTGTGAACCTGCAACAGGAGTCTGGCATGATCTCCAGGTGATAAACCTAGAAACAGAGTCACAAGGAATTATATAAAAAAAATTTATAAAGTAAGGCACAATGCTAAACATATGAAAAATGGATTTGCATTCACTTTAAAGCTGAATTCCAGGTATGGACCAATGTATGTACACATGTTAAATACCTGGTCAATCCTTGTAGAAGTAGAAAATCACTGTAGTAGCCACCACTATATCAGTGATCCTTGCTGTCTTCCAGGTCCTTTGCCAAGCGCCTTCCCTGCTGTATAGTAACCACAGGGGGTCACTCGCTTATCATGAGCACCATTCAGAAAATGCTTTTCATTTTCATAATGATTGTCTGCATTCTGCAGAAAGTAACCAGCTATGGAATATGCATGCTTTCATTGGTCGAAGATGGACCAATGTAACTACGCAAAACATCCATAGCTGGAATTCTGTTTTCATAGAGTGAGAAAAGAGTTACATTTTTGTTAGGTCTTTTTTTTTTATTTTGGCCTGTGACCCTATCTGGGGCAGGGAAACAGACTGCAAAAAAATGTCAGAAATTCTAACGCTTCCTGACTGCTTGTGTTCCTGTTGTTGAGAATTTCTATAACTTTACTTTCCTTGTGGAGAATCTCTGTAATAGGGATGCAAATGGCAATATAAACTGACTGAGACTTTAAAGCCTCGTACACACGATCGGACTTTCCGATGGGAAATGTTCGATGACAGGCTGTTGGCATCAAATCCAACTGTGTGTATGCTCCATCGGACATCTGTTGTCTGACTTTCTGCTAACAAATGTTGGATGGCAGGTTTTCAAATTTTTCGCGGACAAATGTGTGTTATCAGATTTTCCCAGCGTGTGTACACAAGTCCGTCGGACAAAAGTCCAAAGTACAAACACGCATGCTCTGAAGCAAGGATGAGCCAGAAGCGGTCAGTCTTGTAAACTAGCATTCATAATGGAGAATTAACATTCGTGACGTGGCAAATTATGAAATATCCAAATGCAGCGCACATTCTCTTCTTCTTTAATGGGATAATAATGAAGCTGCTTTGCTGGTGATACTGATGGAGTTATTGCAAACAAATTGTCAAAAGCTTTTTTTTTCTAGTGATATCAAGAATAATATTAGGCTTTTTTTATTTTTATTTGGGCAAGTTACCACAACACCATTAGCCCGTAGTTTTTAAGATCAAAGCTACAACTATGTTGGTGTCCCTTGTCAATTTTACATTGCATTTTTTTAAATGTAACTGCCTACTTCCAATTGTCATTTGAAGTAAAACACATAGCCAAGTATTATTCTCCACATTTTTTTTTATTTTGCATTAAAAAAAGAAAACAAATAAAATTAGACATGCTATCTGCCAATAGAACTTAACCTAAAAGTGTATTCTATGCATCCAAAAATATAGAAAATATAACAAATCAAATCATTATTCAACCAAAAAAAATAATGTCAAAGCAATAACTCCAAGGCCAATAATAAATAACACGTTATCTCCTCTGATTCCATAACATGTCTGGTTGATGAACGGCTGTCCAGAAACGAACTGAAAAGCACGAAATGAAAAGCGCAAACTGAAAAGCGCTGAATGAAAAACGTGAAAAGAAAAGTGCGAATCAACACTCACCAAACTTCTACTAACACTAAATTAGTAGAAGGAGCCCAAAGGGTGGTGCTAAAGAGCTGAAAAACCACATAGTACAGTACATTTGTAATTGTTGGCCAACATTTGTGTGGCCATATGTATGCAAGACAAGTTTGAGCAACGCCCTTCGGACAAAATTCCACGGTTTTGTTGGTCAACAATCCAACAATCCAATTGTGTGTACGAGGCATAACCGTTTTCTGCTCTGTCCAAAGGAAAAACAAAATGTTTGGCTGGTTGGGCTTTAAATTGATAACATTCATACATTTTGGATTGAAATGTTGTAGAAAGTTTAGTAATTGGATGTTGGCAATCTCACATTTTCAGATAATTCCAACACCAACAATATTGGTTATCTCCTGATTACTTCACAGCAACCTACTCCTAACAGTACTATCCAGCTGGCCTGTATAGCGAGAATGTCTCTTCATAAAGGCCATGTGACCTGGATCATCTCTGGAACACATCACGTGGGCAGAAGAACCTATACAAAGGTCTCTGATGGTACATGGACATTGAACCTCCTCACCCTTCCCAGAAACAGCTGGAACTATGGAAACAATGTGACCTGTGAAGTCTGGTTCAGCTCTTCTCCTGTCAAGATCTGTTGGACTATACCACACAGAGGTAATAATGAGCTTGTCTTTTTTACTTCCAAGCCAACCACTGCCTTGCTAAAGAAGCTTTTTTACCTTATGTATTGCAACTCAAAGAGGACATGCATTTCTAGACAGCATCTTTAGGTAGCATTGCAATAAGCTATGGACCACTAGAGTCCTCTGAATATTATTTTTTTTTGCGCTATAAACAAAAAAGACAAACAATTTTGAAAAAAAATAATATTTTTTATTTTCTGCTATAAAACATATCCAATAAAAAAATCAAATGTCTTCAACAATTTAGGCCAATACATATTCTGCTACATATTTTTGGTAAGAAAAATCCCAATAAGCGTATATTGATTGGTTTGCGTAAAAGTTACTTTTTTATTTTTTACTAGTAATGACGGCGATCAGCAGCTTATAGTGGGATTGCGATATTGCGGCGGACAGTCAGGACTCTTTTGGGGACCAGTGACACTAATAAAGTGATCAGTGCTAAAAATATGCACTGTTGCTGTACTAATGACACTGGCAGGGAAGGGGTTAAACATCAAAGGGTTAACTGTGTGCCTGACCAGTGTTTTACTACTGTGGAGGAGGTGCTTTTATTATGGGAAGACATTGACCCCTGTTCCTGCTTTGTAGGCAGACAGGATCAATGCATTCCCTACTGACAGAACAGGGATTTGCCTTGTTTACATAGACAGTCCACCATTCTGGCTCTCTGCCTAATGATCGGTGGGTGCCGGCGTACGTTGAGTCCACGGTACCCGCAGATCAGCTCCCGCTGTGTCTAATTACGGAGGGAGTACATGCCCCAGACCCAGGCGTGTCGGATCACATAATAGGTACGTGATCCGGCGCAGAGTGGCTGCCCTGCCGCAGTATATGTGCGGTGGGCGGTCGTAAAGTGGTTAACACACTGCAGCAGACTGGGCTAGTATGAATGAGCCACAAATGGTAGCAATTACAAAACCTCTCTATGAGAGAAAAGACAGAAAGCAATATTTTTAGTTCTTCTCATTAATAACCAAATACAGGTCAATACTGGATGAACATCATACATACCACTCATAATAAAGGCAAGATTTGTGGATAAACCACATACTGTATGCTCAGAAGGCAGGCAAGGCCATTAGGGACCTCTCTTGATGATTCACTTACCGAGCCTCTTTTTTAGATGTGTTGTTTACAAGTTAAAGACTTTTTTTTTGCTAGAAAATTACTTAGAACCCCCAAACATTATACATTTTTTTCCCTAACACCCTAGAGAATAAAATGGCGGTCATTGCAATACTTTCTGTCACACCGTATTTGCGCAGCGGTCTTACAATTGCACTTTTTTAAAAAAAAATACACTTTTTTGAATTAAAAAATAAGACAACAGTAAAGTTAGCCCAATTTTTTTTATATTGTGAAAGAGAATGTTACGCGGAGTAAATTGACAACCAACATGTCACGCTTCAAAATTGCGCCTGCTCGTTAAAAAATTAAAAAAATTCTACAGGTTGCATGTTTTGCATTACAGAGAAGGTCTAGGACTAGAACTATTGCCCTCGCTCTACCGATCGCGGTGATACCTCACATGTGTGGTTTGAACACCGTTTTCATATGCGGGTGCTACTCACGTATGCGTTCATTTCTGCACGCGAGCTCGGCGGGGCGGGGCAAGTTTAAAAAATTTAAAAAAATTTTACCTTATTTATTTTACCTTTTATTTTTTATTTTTACACTGTTTTAAAAAAAAATTGTGTCACTTTTATTCCTATTATAAGGAATGTAAACATCCCTTGTAATAGAAACAAAGCATGACAGTACCTCTTAAATATGAGATCTGGGGTCAAGAAGACCTCAGATCTCATATTTACACTAAAATGCAATTAAAAAAAAAAAAATTGTCATTTAAAAAAGTGAAAAAAAAAAAAAAAAGAGAGCTATGGGCGGAAGTGAGGTTTTAATGTTGCTTCCGCCGTGCAGTGTCATGGAGACGGGTGGGGGCCATCTTCCCCTAATCGTCTCCATGCACAGCCACGGGAAGGATCCGATTGCCTCCGCCGCTGCCGACGGCTCCGGTAAGCGGCGGAGGGCACCGGATGGTGGCGGGAGGGGGGCCCCCCTCTCCCGTCACCGATAAAAGTGATCTTGCAGCGAATCCGCCACAGAGACCACTTTTATCTGAAAGCGTACCGCCGGCCGAACACAGCAATACCGGGGTTATGGTAGCTAGCTGCTGCCATAACAACGATATCCGTCCTCAAAGTGAGGACATATATCGGCGTGCGGCGGTCTGGAAGTGGTTAATAGGACACAAATACAGCAGCATTGGGGATCATGGGCTATCTCTCCCTAGCTTAGAGTAATACTAAACACTAGGGTTGTCCCGATACCGATACTAGTATCGGTATCGGCACAGATACCGAGCATTTGCCCAAGTACTTGTACTCGGGCAAATGCTCCCGATGCTTCCCCCGATACCTGGAAGACAGCTGTAATCGGCGCGTGGGGGAGTTACAAGATTCTCCCCCAGCGGCTTTCAGCAGCTTTAGTGACATACAGCGGTGATCGCTCACCGCTGACTGTCACTGCATCCTCCTCCATGCCCCCTCCTTTCCTCTGTCCCCTTCCGCTGTCCCCCTCCGTTCCTCTTTCCTTCTCTGTCCCCCTCCGCTGTCCCCTCCGTTCCTCTCTCCTTTTCTGTCCCCCTCCGTTCCTCTCTCCTTCTCTGTCCCCCTCCGCTGTCCCCTCCGTTCCTCTCTCCTTTTCTGTCCCCCTCCGTTCCTCTCTCCTTCTCTGTGCCTCTCCGTTGTCCCCTCCGTTCCTCTCTCCTTTTCTGTCCCCCTCCGCTGTCCCCTCTGTTCTGCTGTGCCTCTCCGCTGTCCCCTCCGTTCCTCTCTCCTTTTCTGTCCCCCTCCGCTTTCCCCTCTGTTCTGCTGTGCCTCTCCGCTGTCCCCTCCGTTCCTCTCTCCTTTTCTGTCCCCCTCCGCTGTCCCCTCCGTTTCTCTCTCCTTTTCTGTTCCCCTCCGTTCCTCTCTCCTTCTCTGTGCCTCTCCGTTGTCCCCTCCGTTCCTCTCTCCTTTTCTGTCCCCCTCCGCTGTCCCCTCTGTTCTGCTGTGCCTCTCCGCTGTCCCCTCCATTCCTCTCTCCTTTTCTGTCCCCCTCCGCTGTCCCCTCTGTTCTGCTGTGCCTCTCCGCTGTCCCCTCCGTTCCTCTCTCCTTTTCTGTCCCCCTCCGCTGTCCCCTCCGTTCCTCTCTCCTTTTCTGTCCCCCTCCGTTCCTCTCTCCTTCTCTGTGCCTCTCCGTTGTCCCCTCCGTTCCTCTCTCCTTTTCTGTCCCCCTCCGCTGTCCCCTCTGTTCTGCTGTGCCTCTCCGCTGTCCCCTCCGTTCCCCTCTCCTTCTCTGTGCCTCTCCGTTCTCCCCCTCCGTTCCGCCATCCCCCTCCTCCTTCCTTTGTGTATGGATAGAGTCAGCCCCCCCCCCCCAAAAAAAAAAAAGAAAACACTGTTAAAAAAAAAAAAATAAAAAAAAAAAAACACTGTCACGTGACATTAAAAAAAAAGTATCGGTAATCGGTATCGGCGAGTACTTGAAAAAAAGTATCGGTACTTGTACTCGGTCCTAAAAAAGTGGTATCGGGACAACCCTACTAAACACACATTGTTTAATTTACATTATCCCTTCTCTTTCTGTATATGGGTGATGGCACTGCAATTTTATTAAAAAAACAAACAAAAAAACCCATTAAAGTACCTTCTTCCTAATTGATATACAGCTGTCACATGACCCAGCTCTTTCCCAGACTCTCTGTAGGTAAACAGTGACAGGAGTTTCATAGGGTCCTTTCACACTGGGGCGGTTTGCAGGCGCTATTGCGCTAATAATAGCGCCTGCAAACCGACCCGAAACAGCCGCTGCTGTCTCTCCAGTGTGAAAGCCTCGAGGGCTTTCACACTGGAGCGGTGCGCTAGCGGGACAGGAAAAAAAGTCCTGCTAGCAGCATCTTAGGAGCGGTTAAGGAGCGGAGTGTATACCGCTCCTTCACTGCTCCTGCCTATTGAAATCAATGGGACAGCGCGGCTATACCGCCGGCAAAGCGCCTCTGCAGAGGCGCTTTCCAGGGGTTTTGAACCCTTTCTCGGCCGCTAGCGGGGGTAAAACCGCCCCGCTAGCGGCCGAATACTGACGGTAAAGCGTCGCTTACAATAGCGGCGCTTTACCGCCGACGCAGACGCCTCCCCCACCCCAGTGTGAAAGGGCCCTAATTCTCTGCTGCTGGTCACATGTTTTATGTAGTCAAATGAGCTGCTCAGATGTGATAGGATAGAAACTCACTGAAAACTGAGCATGTGCAGAGCTGCAAAATCCCTAGCTGCAGTGGGGATAGAGTACAGCATGATCAACCAGGATTTTTGCAGAATACAGAAAATGAATCTCATGGTGACTGAGTGAGTATGAACAGCATGTAATACACCATTTATTCATAGTTTTTTTATGATGTGGGCTTAACCACTTCCACTGTCGTTATTCGTCGGTACTTTGAAGAGGAATATCGTTGTTATGGCAGCAGCTAGCTGCCATAATCCTGGTATCCTCTTCTGCAGTGAGCGGTCCAGTTTCAAATAAAAGTGGTCTGTGCGGCGGATTCGCCACAAGATTACTTTTATCAGCGGCGGGAGAGGGCCCCCCCTCCTGCCGCGCTCCGGTGCCCTCCGCTGCTTACCGGAGCCATTGGCAGTGGCAGAGGCGATCAGATCTTCACCCTTACTGGCCATGAAGATGAGTGAGGGGAAGATGGCCCCCACCCATCTCCATAACAATGCAGGGCGGAAGCGACGTCAAAACATCACTTCCGCCCATAGCTCTTAAAGGGCCATTTTTTTTTTAAATTATTTTTTTAAATGACTATTTTTATTTTTTATTGCATTTTAGTGTAAATATGAGATCTGAGGTCTTTTTGTCCCCAGATCTCATATTTAAGAGATCCTGTCATGCTTTTTTTTTTCTATTACAAGGGATGTTTACATTCTTTGTAATAGTCATAAAAGTGACATTAAAAAAAAAAAAAAAAAAAACCACACATGTGAGGTATTGCCATGATTGTTAGAGCAAGAGCAATAATACTAGCCCTAGATCTCCTCTGTAACTCAAAACATGCAACCTGTAGAATTTTTTAAACGTCGCCTATGGAGATTTTTAAGGGTAAAAGTTTATCGCCATTCCACGAGCGGGCACAATTTTGAAGCATGACATGTTGGGTATCAGTTTACTTGGCGTAACATTCTTTCACAATATAAAAAAAAATTGGGCTAACTTTACTGTTGTCTTATTTTTTAATTCAAATGCCCCGTACACACGGTCGGACATTGATTGGACATTCTGACAACAAAATCCATGGATTTTTTCCGACGGATGTTGGCTCAAACTTGTCTTGCCTACACACGGTCACACATAGTTGTCTGAAAATCCGATCGTTCTGAACGCAGTGACGTAAAATACGTACGTCTGGACTATAAGCCGGGCAATAGCCAATAGCTTTCGTCTCTTAATTTATTCTGAGCATGCGTGGCACTTTGTCCATCGGATTTGTCTACACACGATCGGAATTTAAAGGATCGGATTTTGTTTTCGGAAAATTTTATAGCCTGCTCTCAAACTTTGTGTGTCGGAAATTCCGATGGAAAAAGTCAGATGGAGCCTACACGCGGTCGGAATTTCCGACAACAAGGTCCTATCACATATTTTCCGTCGGAAAATCCGACCGTGTGTACGGGGCAATAGAGTATATTTTTTCCAAAAAAAGTGCACTTGTTAGACCGCTGCGCAAATACGGTGTGACAGAAAGTATTGCAACCGCCATTTTATTCTCTAGGGTGTTAGAAAAAAAAAATATAATGTTTGGGGGGTTCTAAGTAATTTTCTAGCAAAAAAAACAGTTTTTAACTTGTAAACAACAAATCTCAGAAAGAGGCTCGGTCCTTAAGTGGTTAATGACACTTTAAGAAAGTTGGGGCTGGGTTCACACTTATGCGAATTGGATGCAGGTTTCCAATTCGCATGACATGAGAGTGTGACTGTTTCTCAATGGAGCCAGTTCACACACCTCTGGGGCGGCCAAGGTCCGCATTCGGAAAGGGTCCTGTGTGTCTTTGGCTCACAATCAGTGAAAATTCAGGGAAAAACTCTGACCTGATTCACACCTGAAACGGTGAACAGGGACGCACCGGACCCTCTGCTGTGAGCCGCGGCCGCAGCATGTGTGCACCCAACCTTAACCGCTTCCCGACCGGCTCACGCCGATATACGTTGGCAGAATGGCACGGCTGGGCAAAAGGACGTACCTGTACGTCCTTTTGAATTTCCCGCCATGCCATTGCGTGCACGCCGGCCGGGAGCTCCGTGAGTCGGGTCGCGGGTCCCGCGGACTCGATCGCTGCGGGGATACCCGCGATCGTCTCACGGAGAGCAGGAACGGGGAGATGCTGATGTAAACAGCATCTCCCCATTCTGCCTAGTGACAAGTGTCACTCAATCTCTGCTCCCTGTCATCGGAGCAGAGACCAGTGTACTGACACACACAGCCCAACCCCCCTACAGTTAGAAACACCTCCCTAGCACTGATTTAACCCCTCCCCGCCCCCTAGTGGTTAACCCCTTCACTGCCAGTGTCATTTACACAGGAATCAATGCACTTTTATAGCACTGATTGCTGTATAAATGACAATGGTCCCAAAAATGTGTCAAAAATGTCCTATGTGTCCTCCATAATGTCGCAGTCACAATAAAAATCGCTGATCGCCGCCAAAACTAGTAAAAAAAAATTATTAATAAAAATGCCATAAAACTATCCCCTATTTTGTAAACGCTATAACTTTTGCGCAAACCAATCAATAAACGCTTATTGCGATTTTTTTTTACCAAAAATATGTAGAAGAACATGGATCGGCCTAAACTGAGGTAAAAAAATGTTTTTTTATATATTTTTGGGGGATATTTATTATAGCAAAAAGTAAAGAATAATGCGTTTTTTTCAAAATTGTCGCTCTTATTGTGTTTATAGCACAAAAAATAAAAATCGCAGAGGTGATCAAATACCACCAAAAGAAAGCTCTATTTGTGGGAAAAAAGGACGTCAATTTTGTTTGAGAGCCACGTCGCACGACCACGAAATTGTCAGTTAAAGCGACGCAGTGCCGAATCGCAAAAAGTGGTCAGGAAGGGGGTAAATTCTTCCGGGGGTGAAGCGGTTAAAGAGCAAGTCTACCTTTGTGATAGAAATAAAATGTATCTGTTTGTGGTTAATTCAATGCAATCAGCCCAGGACATCAATGTGATATAGTATTTGCCTTCATAAAATATCTTGAAGTACGCACAAAAAAATGCACAATTACATAAAATAAGGCATACTCTATATTCCTTTAATTCCGTATGTCAGAAAATTGTAGGCTACCTATGCACTTCTGAAAGGACACTGGTTATGCTTTATTTAACCACTTGACCTCCAGATGATTGACCTCCTTCATGACCAGGCCAATAAGCATGTATTGATTGGTTTGGGCAAAAGTTATAATGTCTACAAAATATAGTATATGTATACTGGAATTGTTATTTATTTATTTTTTCCTACTACCTAAAAGCGCCTACCTAAAACTAGCGGTGCTTTACCGCTAACGCGGCCTGTGCCCCAGTGTGAAAGTAGCCTTAGGGGGCTGGAGGAAAAATCAATGGCCTACAAGTGCAGTGACTTCACCTCACTTGTGCTCCATTGAGATCTACGAGTCCCTCTGCCTCCTTTCAGAGATCTTTATGAATGAATTTAACGACCACAACAAATTCAAGAAATGACAGGAGCCTGCATGGAAAATAACTCTCAAATGAGTGGGTACAAATTAGCTAAACTTAATTTTATGAACTATTGGGATAGGGGGATGCTGTGAAGAGTGATAGTGTAAAGTGATTTTGGTGCACATTATTTTTGCACTTTTTTTTTTTTCAAATGATGCAGAAATGTACTGACAACAAAAGGCCAACTTGATAAGAAATTCAGTAATGTCTTTGTTTTTTTACCTTTTATAGGGCACCCATTCCCTGCCCCTCTTCCCATTTTCACAATTATTGGCAGTTGTTAGCCTCCAGGCCAGGGAGCACAGGACACTGTGAGCAGGAGCCATAATTTGCCCAAAGTGTAATGGGGCGTACACACGGTCGGACTTTTCATCTACAAAAGTCCGACAGCCTGTCCGACAGACTTCCGGCGGACTTTCGGCGGACTTGCGGCAGACTTTCTAACGAACGGACTTGCCTACACACGACCACACAAAAGTCCGATGGATTCGTACGTGATGACGTACACCGGACTAAAATAAGGAAGTTGATAGCCAGTAGCCAATAGCTGCCCTAGCGTGGGTTTTTGTCCGTCGGACTAGCACACAGACGAGCAGATTTCGGGGTCCGTCGTAGTTACGACGTAAAGATTTGAAGCATGTTTCAAATCTAAAGTCCGTCGGATTTGAGGCTGAAAAAGTCCGCTGAAAGTCCGAAGAAGCCCACACACGATCGGATTACCAGCCAGCTTTAGTCCGTCGGCGTCCGTTGGACTTTTGTAGACGAAAAGTCCGACCGTGTGTACGCCCCATAAGTGTTGGAGGAGAATATGAGATCTGGAAGTTGTTTGCAAACTCATCAAATGACGAATCCACGTTACCCCTAGTCTGCATGCAGACAGCTTTTGTGCTTAGACAACTTAGATGATCCCAGTGCAGCCTGCAGGGAACATTAGAAAGAGGGACAGATGCTTGATTTGTCTGGATAGAGAAGCAAATGTAAGATGTTTAAAAAGTTCATTAATTCTTCAATATTCATCCAAATTGGTCTAGATGGTTTTAAGAATAAGAAACACTGAACAAATCAACCATTTTTGTTTTCAAAGGTGTAAAAACTATAAGTTTTGGCCCATGCTACAGCTGGCTGTCTAGTGTGATAACCATAGTTCTTCTTCTGGTTGGAGTTGCTTATGTCCATCTCACTTGGATGAAAAGGAAATCAGTTAACACAAGTAAGTTCTGTAAAATGTAATGTTGACCACTGCCTGTCTGACATTTAAAGTGGATCTTGCAGCAAAATATAAGGTCTGTTTATTAGATCAAGCACACCCCCTTGTAAAAATTGCTATAGATGCTAGCCTCTATCACATGGCATGCCACCTGACAAGAGCGTTGAATCGGTGCCGCCATGGCCCTCTGAAGCAATGGGTTCAGGTGAAACAGACTCTATCAGGGATTCAGCTGGACTCGGTTCCATGGTGTCATGCGGACTTGCCCGCCTAGGTTCTCCTCATTCTACGGTGGGGGAGACCTGGTGGGTTTGTTCCAAGGCATTTCGGGACTTCTCCATCGCTCAAACTCCCTCTCCACTTACTCCCATAGTCAGTAACCCGGCCTTCAGTCCTGGCCTACAAGATTCTAGATTTCAAAACTTGAAAGCAATGAGGTCATTCCAGGCTCGTCATTCTATTGTAAATGGTCATTGGTTGACCAGACAGCAAATCATGGATGTCCCAATGTTCGCAGGATTGTCCTTTTGGCAAAAACTACAGCTATCCCACTTCCTCGGAGCCCTACCTTTCCCAGATTCTTTCAGGTGACCTCTCACTTCGTTCAAACTTCTTTGCTTGGACCAATCTCCTTTGTATCATGCGATGTCTCTGCATACAATTTTCTGATTTCCCCAACTCCAGATTTCAAACCTCATTACATTACAAAATGGGAAAGGGATCTAGGGGTCGATTTTACAGATAAGCAGGTGGAGAGAATTCTAATGTTCTCTTGCAAAACATCGATCTGTGCTAAGCACCAAGAATCTGGGTTTAAGATTCTGACCCAGTGGTACTAGGTGCCGGTGAAGATCCATAGGATGTTCCCCCAATGCTTGGACCTTTGTTGGCGTGGAGAAGAATCTGGATCACTCCTGCACATCTTCTGGTCCTGACGCCTTCTCCAATCGTTTTGGACGGCGGTGCACCCAAAAATTCACAGACCATGAGCTTCTGAAGGACCCTGTATTCTTCCTTCTGCATCACCATAGTTTTTTGAGCAAGGTATACAGACAATCTATTCTACCATTCCTGCTTTCAGCGGCGAAGAGCTGCATTCCACTTTTTTAGAGGCACACACAGTCGCTATCTATAACTGTCGGGTAAAAAAGGTGGCTGAGATCAACGAAATGAAGGACTTGGTGGCCACGGAAAGGGGTCTCCAGGAGAAGTTTAAAAAAAAATGGTTCTACTCGCACAAATTTGTTTACTCTGAGAAGTACATGGATCTGCTGAAGTAAATTCTACTACCTGAATACTTTGTATTGATCTGACTTGGGCTTGGAGCATTGGCGGAGTGACTGTCCCTTTTTGTCCCTTAATCCACCTCACTCCCCCCCCTCTTTTTTTTGTTTTTTTTCTTCCTTCTCTTACCCTCTCTCTCTTTTATTCTTTTGACTTACTTTTCTTCTTTTGATGGTATAATAAAGGTATGTACCTTGTATAAAATTCACACGTGGTATAGAGATGTCCTAGACCTGGTATTCTACTTCCTTGGCGTGTGTATATATTTGCTTGTTACGGCTTGTACTGTGTAAAACTTTTTCTGAATGTATTCAAGTTTAACATAAAACTATAACTACGGTTTTGGTAACTACCATGTGCTGTTCTAAAATAAAGTATTGGAAAAAAAAAGAAAAAAAATGCTATAGATTATAAGGGCAAAAATCTACACATAGGAAAAGTCAGATTTCAGGCATCCCTTGGAGCAACAATGTAATTTTTGGTGCGATACTCCCAATAGGAACACGTCTAAAGGAATGCAGACCCAGCAGCTTTTCTCATTAGTGCCCTGAAGCTGCCACAGCTGTATGATAATTATGAAACCACTCACATTAGACTCACTTTTCCACAGGGGCACAGAGAAACACACAGGGATTTCTTCAGAATAACAAAAGGTAGGAATCTGCAACAACGTTTGTTAAAATCCTTGCAATGAACATAGATCACCCAGAGGGGAATGTTTTTTTCTCAACAAAAGTGGAGTTATGATCTAAAAGTGCATTTTTACCTTTATAACCTATAATGATTTTACATGGGTAGAGGAACCTGATCTATTAAACAGACCTTGCATTTTACTGCAAACTCCATTTCAGCCACTTTAAGCTAAATGATTGAATTGAATATTCTAGGATGTACACAATGCTGTCAAAAGTATTGGGACACCTGCCTTTACACGCACATGAACTTTAATGGCATCCCAGTCTTAGTCCGTAGGGCTCACTATTGAGCTGGCCCACCCTTTGCAGCTATAACAGCTTCAACTCTTCTGGGAAGGCTGTCAACAAGGTTTAGGAGGGTGTCTATGGGGATGTTTGACCATTCTTCCAGAAGCACATTTGTTAGGCCAGGCACTGATGTTGGATGAGAATGCCCGGCTCTCAGTCTGCACTCTAATTCATCCTAAAGGTGTTCTATTGAGTTAAAATCAGGACTCTGTCCAGGCCAGTCAAGTTCCTCCACCTCAGACTTGCTCATCCATGTGTTTATGGACCTTGCTTTGTGCACTGGTGCGCAGTCATGTTAGAACAGGAAGGGGTCATCCCCAAACTGTTCCCACAAAGTTGGGAGCATGAAATTGTCCAAAATGTCTTGGTATACTGACACCTTAAGAGTTTCCTTCACTGAAACTAAGGGGCCAAGCCTAACTCCAAAAAAACAACCCCACACTATAATCCCCCCCTTCACCAAATGATTTGGACCAGTGCACAAAGCAAGGTCCATAAAGACATGGATGAGCAAGTTTGGGGTGTAGGAACTTGACTGGCCTGCACAGAGTCCTGACCTCAACCTGATAGAACACCTTTGGGGTGAATTAGACCAGAGAATGTGAACCAGACCTTCTCGTCCAACATCAGTGCCTGACCTCATAAATGCGCTTCTGGAAGAATGGTCAAACATTCCCATAGACACACTCCTAAACCCGCTGACACCCGATATCATCCGTCCCCGCTATGGTCCGATTCTGCAGACGGAGGAAAATCCTATTTTCTATCCGTCTGCAGAGCGGATCGGATGAACACGGACAGACGTTACGTGTTCATCCGATCCCCCATAGGGGAGAGCGGAGATCTGACAGGGTGGTCCCTGCACATTGTCATTGGCTCAGGGGGATCAACGGAGCGATCCCCACTGAGCAAGTGGATGTTCACGGGGCGGATCATCACGGCTCCGTCCCGTGTGAAAGGGGCCTAAGACTGGGGTGCCATTAAAGTTAATTTGCGTATAAAGGCAGGTGTCAGAATACTTCTGACAATATAGCGTATCTTTGATTGCCTTTTATTAATTTGCAAACAACTATGCCAGGCTTTGTATTACAACTATCACTTTAGCTTCATTGTAAATTGCATAAATGATAGAATAATGTATATCTTTTTACCTTTTTTAACAGTAAAACTACTTTTCTTTTAAACTAGCACTGGTCAAAATAAAACATTTTACATAAAAAAAAAGTGCAAGACAATACTTCTAAAAGAAAGCCTAGTTTGATCCAAGTGTATGTATTACTGCATCATCTTAAAGGGGTTGTAAACTTTCGTTTTTTTTCACCTTAAAGTGGAGGTTCACCCTTAAAAAAAAAAATTGCATAAAAAAACACCTAAAAAAAAAAAAATCTTCCTACACTGCGGTGATCTTCAGTCTTCTGCTCCCCGCGTTGTCTTCTGGGGAATGGGGCGCGGTGTGTTATGGGAACTGTGTGTGTCCCACAACACATCGCGTCCCATTCACAAAGCGCCGCGTCACTCACGCGTGCGCAGTAGGAAACTGGTAGTGAGGCCGCAAGACTCCACTGCCTGTTTCTCTTACTTAGGATGGCGGTGCCGGGACTCATCCCATAACCTAACCAAAATCCTCACCTTAACCTGTCTCTTAGCCCTAATCTCACCTAATCGTACCTTCAAATGTAAAGCACAACTCCAGCGAAAGAGTTGTATTGTACTTTGGATTTTTTTCTCCATTAGAGAGGTTTTTCCCTCACTTCTTGTCCTTGTGACCCCAAGAAATGGGGTGCACTTGTCAATGGGACAGGAAGACCCAGACGGCATTAAAAACATTTTAAAACATTTTCAGTAACGCTTTCTTACTTTGCTATGAATATATTTTTATGTGTGGAGAAAATTTCCTAGTAAAAGGAAATCTCTTCATTGAGCTCACAGACCGCAATATTAACCTAACAGACATTGTAACCCCTTTATACAAAATTAAAAATATAAAAAAGATTATTTTTAGCAAGGACAATTTTGAGTGTATGTTGCTTTTGACCTAAAATATTTTTTTGATATAATGTCCACATTATACATGCTTATTTTTCCAAAATTTTGATATTGAATTAAAATGTGGGATTCGTAGATTAATCACTAGAGGCAAGGTAGATTATCCTCTACGAAGACTCTGTCCTGCAGCTTAACAGCTCATGAAAAAAGGCTGGTTTACTACTTTAATTTATTATTGAATTACATGATAATTAGTTATTTGAAGTAAATATTCACACAATTTTTTGAGTAAAAATGTTAAAATCTTTTTAGTATATCAGCCCCAAGATCTCAGCCACAAAAGGAGCGCATTGATTTTATTGATTCACCAACTCACAGTGATTGACTTACTTAAACCGTTTATTGACCCAAAAAAAACCCCACAGATTCTGTTTCTTTAAAGCATGTTACACAGCACAGTGCTTGTGCTGTGTAATTTGGCACCACGTAACACCTGTAATACCTGGCTGATCCTGACCCTCCTCTCTACATACAGACCACGATAATCATGGCTGCTGAGCCCTGACACCGTGGTCTGCTTGCGTGCCTCTGTCATCCTCAGCCTGCTCTTCTATACTGTCTGTCTCCTCTGTCCTTCCCCACCCTCCCCACCCTCCCTTCCCTCTTTGCGTGTCACCTAGTGACAGTGCCGCCTCTTCCTGCTGCAGGAATAACCAATATATTAGTATACTATCCATTCTGTATCCTAATATAGTGCCCCCCTGTCTCTGTGTTTCATGAAAAAAATATCTCCTTCACCTTATCTCCTGGTGGCTCCCAGTGATCACATGACCGGCCTCCTCGCATCCCGCTGACATCAGCAGGGAAATTTCGGCCCCGTCCGCTGCTTCTGCAAGACAGGCAGAGAGGAGACACAGCCGGTTACATGAGCTCCGGTACCCGTCGTGAGATACCGTGAAGGAGATATTTTTTTAATGAAACAGAGACAGCGGGCACTGTATTAGGATACAGAATGGATTATGTAAATTCCTGAATGTGGGTTAACAACCACTTTAAGGCAAATAGACTGAGCACTTTGCAAGTGCAGGTGCTCTAGAGCTTAGTAAATAAGGGGGTAATCTAATGACTTCCAACACCTAATCGTTTACAAGCATAAATGCAGTTTTTTTTTATGTTCCTTAACCCCTTCCCGTCCGCGCTATAGCTGAATGACGGCTACAGCATGGACCTACTTTGCTGGGAGGGCGTCAATAGTTGTCCTCCCATGCTCGAGCGGCCTGCACACCCCCTGCAGGGCGCGTGCGGCGTGCTCTATTATCAGCGAGTCTATGAGACTTACTTGATCACAGATCGAAGTAAAGGGTCGATCCCGGCCCCTTACCACGTGATCAGCTGTCAGCTAATGGCAGCTTCTCATGTGATGTAAACGGAGCTAGTAATAGGCTATTTTTTCTCCTCACGCTATTAAAGTAAAAGCCGATCACCGGCGGCTGTCAGAGGGACATCGGTCCCGATAAAGGAGAGCAGCCGCGGAGTCATCTGTGCCCACCAGTGTCACCTGCCAGTGCCACCTACCAGTGCACAACAGTGCCACCTACCAATGCCCACAGTGCCACCCATCAGTGCCCACAGTACCACCTATCAATGCCCACAGTGCTACCTATCAATGTCACCAATCAGTGCCTCATCACCAGTGCTGCCTATCAGTGCCACCTACCAGTGCCCATAAGTGCCACCAGCAGTGCCCATCAGTGCCACCTTTTAGTGCCCATCAGTGCCATCTATCAGTGCTACCTATCAGTGACACCTACCAGTGCCCTTCAGTGCCACCAATCAGTGCCACCTATCAGGGCCCATCAGTGCCACCTCATCAGTGCTGTCTTATCAGTGCCGCTTTATCTGTGCCTACAAATGCCGACTTATCTGTGCCTATTAGTGCAGCCCATCAGTGCAGACTATCAGTGCCCATCAGTGCAGCCTCATCAGCGCATATCAATGAAGGAGAAAAATTACCTGTTTGCAAAATTTTATAACGAACTTTGAAACAATTTCCGTCTTCTTTTGTTAGTTTAGCAAAAAATAAAAACCTAGTGGTGATCAAATACCACCAAAAGAAAGCTCTATTTGTGTGAAAAAAACTATGAAAATTTCATTTGGGTACAGTGTTGCATGACCACGCAATTGTCATTCAAAGTGTGACATCGCTGAAAGCTGAAAATTGGCCTGGGCAGGAGGGGGGTTTAAGTGCCCAGTAAGCAAGTGGTTAAATGTGTATGTGTATTGTTTGCAAAGTGAAACTTCATCTCATTTACTAAGCTCTTGGGCAACTGCACTTGCAAAGTGATTAGTCTATTTGCCACAGACTTGCTTTGTGAGAAGCATCAATAAACCACAACCATTATGAAGCACTGTAAATCAGGAAGCAGAGCCTGCTTATGTAATGAGCAAATATGGCTGCATATATATATATTGTTACAAACCATGCATAATAAGTTTTTTCAACATCAGCAAACATCGGCACACATTAGTGAAATGATTACCTTATAACTTTCCCCCCCACAACTTATAATGTACAGACGATTCATAGACGATTGCATAATGCTGTGGATGGGAGATGAGGAACCTCTTCGTGAATTTTTGGAGAAATTAAATAGTAACGAAAAAAACATAAAACTTACCTATGAATTGAGTACCAAATCGGTGCATTTCTTGGACCTAGATTTAGA
The DNA here is from genome assembly GCA_037953035.1 of Aquarana catesbeiana. Taxonomy (NCBI): domain Eukaryota; kingdom Metazoa; phylum Chordata; class Amphibia; order Anura; family Ranidae; genus Aquarana; species Aquarana catesbeiana. Next base: position 441,105 of record JBBHAA010001420.1, on the reverse strand, counting down.
ATTAACAAGTAATGGAATTTTAACAAAAACCTTTTTTTAAACCAGTTGAAAGGAACAGTTTTATCCCTGTGGACAGTTGTCATTTTGATGCTTGGCTCATTGGCTCATTAACATTCCAAAGGGACAATTCATACGATTGAGAAGGAATTGCACTGAAAAAAGCACTTTTTTGGAGCAGGCTGGGACTGTCGGGGAAAAGTTTATCCAAAAAGGCTATAACAAGCACTTTATAGAAGAAAAAATTAAGGCGGTCTCGGAGATCACTAGGGATGAATTAGTTCAAGATAAAGTAAAAGAACACATACAGTGGCAAGACATTCCGATGATTATGGACTTCAACATTCAGCATCGACAGATTGAACGAATTTTTAAAAAGCACTGGCCACTTTTTCTAGCTGACCAACAATTGGGGAACATATTACCAGAAAAACAACGATTTGTTTACAGAAGGGCACCCACACTGAGAGACTTAATCGCAAAAAATGTTTTAGACCCTCCCAAAAAATCACAAGAATTGTCTTTTTTCCAGAGGAAAGGCTTTTATCCCTGCAAGCGGTGCTATGCATGTAAGAACACCAAACAAAATGGACATAAATGCACAGATTTTAAAGCTACGAGCGATAACACACAATATGAGATTAAGGATTTTATGACATGTAAAAGTGAAGGGGGCGTGTATGTATTACAATGTCCATGCTCATTACAATATATAGGCAGAACGAAAAGACCGATGTGGAAACGCATCAGAGAGCACATACAACACATAGTAAAAGGATTCCCCAAACATAGTGTTTCACGCCATTTCTCCTCACATCACAATAAAAATCCAGCACTTTTGAAATTTTGGGCAATTGAAAGATATAGACCCCATTGGCGGGGTAGCAATAAAGTGAGGGAATTAAGCAAGCAGGAATCCAAATGGATATATAATATGCGTACTCTCATGCCATCAGGTTTAAACATAGATTTTGACTTGAATTATTTTATATCCGATTTTTAATTCATGATATATGATCTTACTATAATGTTAACATGTCCTCGGTTTTTCCTAACTCTTTCCTAATTTTGTTTTAAATATTATATGTATGTTATAATATTCATATTATCAATTTAGGTTTTAACATACGTATTTTAAAAAGAAATTTGTATCTAATGACAGTGGAATTTAAAATTTTATATAATGGTTTTAGATTTAAGATTGGGGAAGGTGCAATTCCAATTATATCCTTAAGAGGGAGCTTCCCAATCGTATTTAATATAGTGTATAGGCAGCGAGCACTATTTTAATTTTAAACATATGATTTTATATATTTTTTAGTTTATGTTGTAATAAATGTTATTAATGTACTAGAGAATTAAGAATCATGCTGCAATACGCAGGTTTTAATGGGCATTTGAATGTAAAGGAGATCGCTCTAATGAAATGATGATGCATTGACTCCCAGGGTTACCATGGCCACCAACACACACACTATAAGTATCTCGCAGTCTAATGACATGGGCACCCTTGAAAAAGTCATGTGTCTGTGACGCAACACGTTGGGAGGAGGAGCCTGTGACGTTTCCAGCAGTGGCTGTGTGTGAGCACTGACGGTGGATGAGGAGCCTCCAGCGCAAAGCTGTATGCAGCTGATCATTGTAATCTTTATGCGATCTTGCGAATGGGGATATGTGAGTGAAACTAGTATCCTAGCATTTAGTACCATTCTGCTGTGATCTCTGCGCAATGGATTTGTTTGCTTTATTTTTCATGTCATGGAAATGAGCTGACAACTGGGAAAATCATAGTAAACGCCACCGGTGACGGAGTGGTGATAGCGACAGCAAATCTGCTACTATTTTATTTCACAGTAGACTCGGCACTGAACTTCACTAATTTTGATCTATTCATCAGTTGAACTTTTGAGTATTTATTGTTGGTGCACATAAGTAATTTATTAATTTATATATTTATATTTTCTGGCGACTTTAATTAAGGATTATTGTGGTATTTTATTCATAGGTGTTTTATAAGGGTGAATTATTAGGAGGATTATTTATTCACAATTAGCTTATATATATTTATGTCTTATTACTTATTGAGTTAAACACCAAGGTGCAATAATAAGAGGTTAATATCAGCGCAATTATTCACATACACTCAATTATCCACTTGTCACCTACAATTAATTGCAGCTCTATTATTTGGATATCTCTTATTAATCAAATTTTTTATATAATTTTATCCACATCAGCGCTTTAGTGTCTTCACAAACCTTATAACCTTATTTGCAATGATATCTAAAATTAATTTAAAAGACTATACCTTCTTTTTAACCCCTTGCCGACCACCTGCCGCAGTATGTACTGCTGCAAGGTGACAAGGCTGTGCGAAATGGCATACCTGTACAACTTCACTGCCATTATGCAGGCGATCACTGACTGTAAGTCCAAGCTTACCGGGAAAATCGATTCCCTGCAGCTGGAAATGGCTCTCATTCGCAAAGATGCAGATAAAATCCGCACGCGGTTGACTGAAATTGAACGCCGGCTGGGTGACTCAGAAGACCTTCTCCAGGAACATTTAGCTAACCTACACTCCTTTAAGACTAAGGAAAAACCTTGGGCGGAAGACACTGAAAATAAAAATAGGAGGACCAGCCTCCGCATCGTGGGCTTACCTGATGGGGCAGAAGATCCCGCAGCCTTCACTGAACAGTTACTTTGCTCCCAGGCCTAATTTTTGGCCCACTTTGTAGTAGAGAGGGCACACAGGATGCCTGCAGCCCCCCAGCGTACCTTTATACTGAGGCTCCTCAACTTCCGTGATAGAGACCTAGTGCTGAGAGAGAGGCCAGGAAAGCTGATGTCCTACGATATGAGGCCACCAAACTGATGATATTCCCGGACTACTCTGTGGATACCCAAAGGCACTGACAATCCTTTGATCAGGTTAAACTTAACCTCGGGAACAGAATGATGAAATGCAGCATGCTTTTCCCGGCCCGACTGCGGGTACAAGATGGAGAGACAGTCCAGTTTTTTACCTCTCCTGAAGATGCCTTCAGATGGCTGGATACTCTCCTCAGAGGCTGAACCACCCTCTACTACATTTATTACCCAGCTTTGTTTCATCTTTACAGTGGGAACCCTCCAGCCTTACACTATCCCTGTAGCCATGCGAAGTATGGGCCCTATTGCTGCATGAACACTGCTTTTTGTTCCAAGTTCTGCTGCCTGGGGACCCGGATGCAGCCCGATGGACTGGATGTTGTAACCCCTAGGCCTCTGTTTGGCCCTAGTTATTAATCAGTCTTCGGAACAGCTTACAGACCCTTGTTTATGTTTGCAACACACTTCAAGATTTATGCCCCCAGAACTCACTGGATGACCCTCTGATTTGCAGGAACTGTATACTCTTGTTGCTTATCTTCCTTTTTGCTGGTACAAGCAGACTCTTCTATGTTGGAACTGCGATGGCTTCTTAATGCTGTCATCTCTGGTGCTCCACGGTGCACTTACCCCATTGGCAGTAGCCATGTTTGGTTGTGGGATCCAAGCGCACCCTAGGTTTTGGAGGGGACGCGGGGATTGTTGGTTTTCATTTTTTAAGTTTTTTGCTGTTAAGTTATGTTTCTCTTTAAGGCACACTGCATTGCTGTTTTGTCTGTCCTGGGGCCGTGAGCGGTTCTGCTTGAATCCCCCTTCAGATAATCAATGTATGTCTAAGATATATGACATGTCTGTTTCCTGCGATTATCAGGTGGAGATCAGGAGTATGTTCATATTCCCCACAATCTGACATGGCTTCCTTATCTGTGATCAGCTGGAATGTCAGGGGTCTAAATTCTAATATCAAATGCTCCCTTGTCTTTACATATATGAAAAAATATCACCCCCGTATCTGCATTTTGCAGTAAACTCATCTAACGGGGAGTAGAATCCTTGCACTCAAAAAAGCCCTGGGTAGGCTCATACTATCATTCCACATACAGGTATTTCTCATATTCCCGAAGAGTCAGTGTCCAAGTTTTCAAATCTTTATAGTTTACTCTCTCTGATCTCCACCTGGATAATGAGGGTAGATATGTGGTGCTCCATGCACTCTGTAAAAACTTGGATCTGATAATTGTATTCCCCCACCAGCTTACAGTTGAGACATGCGGTACAATCACAGTTCCCTGAGACTCCAGTGCTAAAATCTCACCCTGTGGAAAGTTTTTTAATCTCTAGCTATGTGCAGAGCCGTCTTAAAGGCAGGGCAAATGGGGCAGCTGCCCTGGGCTCTGTCATTGTTGTGGGGCCCAAAGCAGCTGCCTCATACTTTCCAGCTATCCTGGTTTAAATTCCCTTGTACCTTGAAGTTTTAGTCCTGTGCTGTGTCCCGATATCTTAGTGTGAAGTGTAGCTACTAATGCTGCCCAACTCTACCCTATTGTTGTGTACAGATGACTCACCTGCAGACCCTGTGTTTACACGTAAATAACCGGCATTAATATGTAAATAGTGATTGCATTCATATGTAAATGTACACAGTCCGGCGGCATTTATGTGTAAATAGAGGCGGCATTCATACTTATATTATGCCCCCCCGAGGTCATATCCACTATCACTTCTGCTGAATGCTGCCCACTGGGGGAGATAAAGGGGCATGCTTGAAAGTCCTGCCTGCAACTGTGGTCATTCAGCCTAACATCAGCCTGTTCTGAAAAGGTAAGAAAATTAGTGGGGGAGAGGGTAGTGTGCAATTGCACAGTTTGGGTGCACAGGTAAGCAAGGAGGGGATGTATAGAGGTAAGTGTAGCGCTGGTAGATTTTCAGTCTACCGCTTATAGGTAAATTTAGTGGGTTATCTGTTCATACATAGTCAGATTTAGCCTCTGTTCCAGTTTGGCTGTGTTGCATGTAGTTTCACACTGTGCCTGTGGGTGTCGTTGTCGCCATGGAAAGGCAACACGTTAAAGCATATGAGTGCTCCTCTGTCCCGGGGATAACTCGGTGGAGGTGGTCCTCCGAGTTGCATTCTGGGAGAGGGTATTTATGGAACAGACGCCATGTTTTGGGGTTCGTCTTTCATTCCACCTGCTGGCCCTCCTGGCCGACAGGTATGTGCTAGGAGTACTACCGCATGGTCCTCCGACCGGGAGGCCCACGTTGCTGCAGCGTGTGGGTGGGCCCAGAAGCCTGTCTGGTCCTGTGCTGTCTGTCCTACAGGAAGAAGCTGGACAACTGAGAAGATCCCAGGGGAGGACCCATCATGGAAGGATCATGCAGAGTGCTGGTCTGGAGAGGGGCCTGGTGACTCAGTTGGAGGACGCATCCTAAAGTTATCCTACCGCATAGTACTGCTGGGTCGGCTTAAAGGTTCTAGTGCTGTGTTTGCTATCCATCTTAAACCATTACATCCTGTGGCAGAGGATCGTACGTGTTTCTATTACATTCAAGTTGGTGGCAGAGACTTTTGTTCGTGCTACGTACTGGCTGCTAGGTTAGTGAGAGAAACCTATCTGGGCGGGCAAAGATTCAACTCTAAAATAATGGCACTGCTGTGTATCTGCTAAAGGGCAGCATCTTTCTGTGGTGTCAGGAAAGCAATTTTGCATGCATTCCCAACACACACAAATGTGAACGCAGGCTAAATACATTGGTGGTCAGTGTAAATCTTCTCATTACATTGGGGCTTGGTGTAGAATCCTTTCATTCACACTAGTGGCCAGTGTGAAGGTCCCCCTTACATTAGTGGTCAGTGTAAATCGCTCCTTACATTGGTGGTTACTGTGAATGCTCCTATTACATTAGTGGTTAGTGTAAATACTCTCTTTACATTGGTGGTCATTGTAAACCTTCTCTTTACATTGGGGCTTGGGGTACAATCCTTTTATTCACACTAGTGGCCAGTGTGAATGTCCCCCTTTCATTAGTGGTCAGTGTAAATCCCACCTTACATTGGTGGTTACTGTGAATGCTCCTATTACATTAGTGGTCAGTGTAAACCCCTATTAAATTGGTGGCTAGTGTTGAAACTCCTCTTTATATTGGTAGTCGGTAAAAAAAATCAGCATTGCCATTGATTACACACACACACACACTCTCCCCTCCCCCAGCAGTGCCACTGATCCCAGGAGTTCTAGGATCCCTAGGAGTTTTCTGTCTATTGAGGGGTCCCCTCACCACCCCTGTCCATGGTGTTCAGGCAGGTGAAGAGCGAAATTGCATGGGGGGGGGGGGTAAGAAATTTTTTGCCCAGGGTCCAATCATTATTAAAGACGGCCCTAGCTATGCGGATAGGATCCTACTGTCCCTTTACCTGAGAATTTACTCTGGAGATACGGGTAAAGTTACACTAAAGTTTACTAAATGGCAGGTAGATATCCCTTCTAGATTCGGAAAGACTGGAATGAAGGAATTCAGCAATATATTCCGTTAATGATCTCAGCCTGAGACAGATACACTCAGCTGCTGTCCCAAATGCCTCACAGATGTTGGGACATTTATTCATGTGGTTTGGCTGTACCCCCTCATACAGAAATTCTGGAGAGATGTCGTGTATGAAATCAATACTGTAGGTGACTTGAAAGTAGGTCTCGATCCTCGGGTTCTACTTCTAGGTATATGCGACACCTAAACATAAACAGTTGTTTGTATTTTACATGACCTTTTATGCCAGAAAGGCCATTCTAACCAAATGGAAGCAGACTGACCCCCCCCACAGTCTCACAGTGGAGATCAACCTTAGATGCTGTTCTACCTCTCTATAAACTCACGTATATGAGCGGCAATTGCCTTAAAAAGTTCCCCAAAATCTGGGGTGAATGGGTGAAATCTAGACCCTTAGCCATCGACTAATTGATGTTCTAATATCTAATCCATTACTAACAGATTGATTCATGTGCTATTGTGTGTAATGTTATTCTCTCTCTTATCCCCCACTCCCCTCTCCCTTTCGACCCATGCTGCACCCTCCCATTTCCTCATCTGAATTATACCTTTCCTATACAATCACACTTGGTAATACTCTAAATCCCCGTACACACGATCAGATTTTCCAACAACAAAACCATGGAATTTTGTGCGAAGTGTGTTGGCTCAAACTTGTCTTGGCATACACACGGTCACACAAATGTTGGCCAACAATTATGAATGTAGTGACGTACTACACGTACTATGTGGTTTTTCAGCTCTTTAGCGCCACCCTTTGGGCTCCTTCTGCTAATTTCATGTTAGTAGAAGTTTGGTGAGTGTTGATTCGCGCTTTTCTTTTCGCATTTTTCATTTCGTGCTTTTCAGTTAGTTTCTGAACGGCCATTCGCTAACCAGACATGTTGCGGAATCGGAGGAGATAACGTGTTATTTATTATTGGCCTTGGAGTTATTGCTTTGACATTTTTTTTTGGTTAAATAATGATTTGATTCGGTATATTTTCTATATTTTTGGATGCATAGAATGCACTTTTTGGTTAAGTTCTATTGGCAGATAGCATGTCTAATTTTATTTTTATTATTTTTTTTAATGAACAATAAAAACATTGTGGAGAATAATACTTGACTTTATTTTTTACTTCATATGACAGTTTGGGAGTAAGCAGTTACATTTTAAAAAATACAATGTAAAATTGACAAGGGACACCAACATAATTGTAACTTTGTTCTTAAAAACTATGGGATAATGGTGTTGTGGTAACTTGCACAAATAAAAAAAAAACAAAAAAAAAAAAAAAAACATAATAATATTATTCTTGATATCACTAGAAAAAAAAAGCCTTTGAAAATTCCTTTGCAATGACTCAATCAGTATCACCAGCAAAGCAGCCTCATTATTATCCCATTAAAGAAGAGAATGGGCGCTGCATTTGGAGATTTCATAATTTGCCACGTCATGAATGTTAATTATCCATTACAAACACTAGTTTACAAGACCAACCGCTTCTGGCTCGTCCTTGCTTCCGAGCATGCGTGTTTGTACTTTGGACTTTTGTCCGACGAACTTGTGTACACACGATCAGAAAGTCTGACAACACACATTTGTTGGTGGAAAAATTGAAAACCTGCTAGCCAACATTTGTTGGCGGAAAGTCTGACAACAATTGTCAGATGGAGCATACACACGCTCGGATTGTCCGCTAACAAGCTCACATCCAACATTTCCCGTCGGAAAGTCTGATCGTGTGTACACAGCTTTATGCTTTAAAGTCGTTGTAACCCTTACAGACCACTTTTACCTACAGGTAAGCCTAGATTAAGGCTTACCTGTAGGTGCAAGAAATATCTCCTAAACTTACACGATTTAGGAGATATTTGCAAAAGACAGGCACCAATGTCTACGGCGCATGCGCCGTAGACAACGGCACGCAGGCGCACTGAGCATGCCGTTTCTAATGGCGATCATGCCGTTCGTGGCAGCTCCTGCGCACATGCGCGGGAGTGACGTCATCGTGGCTCCGGCCAATCACATCGCCGGAGCCGCGACACCCGGAAGGAAGATGGATGCTTCGTGGAAGAGGGGACAGCGGTGACACCGCAGGCTCCTGTGTCAGGTAAGTGACACATAATGGGCTACTATGTGATACATAGTAGCCCATTATGATTTACCTTTGCAGGGAAACAAAGAGGAAGTAAAACCCATCAGGGTTTACTTCCTCTTTAAATTCTAAGGTTCGACTTTTCTATAGATATATGTCTTAACGACCTTACAATTTGATTATACGAAGTACTGTCTTGAATAATATGCCTTACAGTTCTCTATGATGTTTTCATATTCATTTTTTACATTTTGAAAAATAAAAACATTTCTGTTAAAATAACGCAGTGCCGTATCGCAAAAAATGGCCTGGTCATTAAATGGGTGAAACCTTTCGGTCCTTAACTAGTTAAACACACTCTTGTACCTAATGGGAACTGTACAAATGTAACAGGTAGCTTAGTTTGCTATAGAGGAGCATCTATATTTCTGACACTCTCCATGTATATAATCACCCACTGCAATATTATCAGTTTATCTTCCAGTTAAGAAAAATAAGCAAATAATATGATAAGTCAATCTAATCATTAACTATAGACAGTTGTTTTTAAACATATATGTCTTAGTATCATCTTTTTGCTGCTTTGTCTTCTAAAAAGGGCGAAAGCAGGCAGAACTGCAAATGGAATGTTTCTAAATGAAATTGTAGACACTGTCTACGCACAGGATGTAGTCTTTCTGACCACACACATTAGCCTAGCTATTTTAATATACTCCGGTGGTCAGGTCACTGTTAAAACCTTAAATGTCATAGCGTGTTCTAGAAGGTGAGAGTGGCACACCTCAGATGAATACTGGCAAGGGTAGTCATATTTTTTTTAAAAATTTTTTTAGTCTTATATATTTTTGAAAATAATTTAACTTGTCCTGCATGGTCATGATTTTAAAATGAATTTTGACTATGGCAATTTTTACATAGTTACATTGACCAATGCTTTGACCAGTGTTAATATGAATGTGCCATACCTGTGGGATCCTCATGGAAGTATTCAGATCCCATGCCAACCGTTTACACTGCTGCGTACTGAATACAGGGGGTCACCCACTTGACACGGGCGCCATTCTGAGAACACTTTTCATTTTCTCAATAATTGCTTAGTGTTCTCTGATTGTATGAGGTGAAGATTATGATGTCACTGCCAAACATCTCCACCTCGTCCAGAGAACGCTTTACATTAATTGAGGAAATTGGGTTATGTCTACATACATACGTTCATTAGTCTAAGTTGGATGTAACTATGTAAAAATTGGTGTCCCCACAATAGGGATAAAAGTTTTTCGCAGAAGGGAGTTTAACAAGACACGTGGCTACTCATTAAAATTAGAAGAAAAGAGGTTTAACCTTAAACTACATAGAGGGTTCTTTACTGTAAGAGCGGCAAGAATGTGGAATTCCCTTCCACAGGCGGTGGTCTCAGCGGGGAGCATCGATAGTTTCAAAAAACTATTAGATACGCACCTGAACGACCACAACATACAAGGATATACAATGTAATACTGACATATAATCACACACATAGGTTGGACTTGATGGACTTTGAATGTCTTTTTCCAACCTCACCTACTATGTAACTATATCTAGAATCATCTTTAAAAATCAGTTTGTTTGGAAAACAATTATATACAATTATAGATTAATGGTAATAGAATGTACTTTTTACTAGAGGCAAGGTAGCTTAGATAAGGTAACCATAAAGTAACCAAGAAGAACTTTAACCTCCCTGGCGGTAATCCTGAGTATGGCTCGGGGTGAATTTTCACTACCAAAAGCAGTAACCCCCAAGCCACACTCGGGATTGCATTGCAGTATTCTGGGAAAGTTACTTACCTTGTCCCCAGGATCCTGTGATGTCTCCCCGCTGTGTCTGCAGGCTGTGTCCTCCGCCTGATGTACTGTGTGCCGGCCTTCGTTCCCTGTGAGCGTAACAACGCATGGGGGCGGAGCCCAGCGGCAAATTCAAAAAGTGCAAAAAAAAATAACACATACAGTACACGGTAATCTTACAGATTACATTACTGTATCAAATTATTTCACCTCCCTTTTATCCCTAATGATTTGTCCAGTGCTCTGCATGCACTTTTATATTATATATACTGTTCTTTCTGCCTGGAAACTTGAGATTGTCCATAGCAGCCAAAAAGTGTCCCTTTACGTCAAAAGCAGTTTTGGACCAGCTAGAAAACAGCGATAGTAAATAAGAATCACTTGCAGAATTGAACGATAGTAAATTGGGGGGAAATTCGTCATCAAACACTGAAAGTAACAACAGTGACAATTCTGCAACTGAGCAAATTTCAGTGTTTTAATTTGATTACATTATTGAATACATTTTATTATTATTAGATTATTATTTGTTTTTTAATTATTTATAGTTATTTATTATATTATAATTTATGATTTTGTGTTTCAAACTTTATCATACCCGTGATGTCTACTAGACTCTGGTTTGGACAGATTTAAGTGAGTTATTCCTAAGAATTACAGGCCTATAATATAAAACGGAAAATTTCAATGCGAAACAATGTACTGCTTTGAGACACAAGAATCTGACATAATCATACCCCCAGAGAGGATAAGACTGCAATTTCTATAATACTTGCACTTTAATAAGGTTGAGAACCTTACACATTTGTAACAAGTGTTGGGTTGGGATGAGCGAATGGTTCGTCTGATTTTTTTCAAATGGATTGGGCAGATGAGCAGATATTTAAAAATTCTCAGTGTTTCCTGACCTACTAGGAAAAATATTTGCTCTCCCCTCCATGGAGTTAACTCGTAAGGGAGATCATCCATGGCCCTTCCCAGTTTATTTCCTCACCGAATGCATGCTTCCTTGTCTAGAACATGGGTCTTCTGCCTTTACTTTGACCTCCAGTTGGAGATAAAATAAATGAACTGGTATTTAGGTACACACACAGATTTCAGGATTTTCACTTTCAATAGATTTTATTGAAAAATTTATAAGAACAAAACAACGTTTTGTAATTGCCGAGAAGGAGTTAGACAGCTGGAACGTAGCTGTCAAGGATGTGATAACATCTAGCAGTATAAATAGCATATTAACAAACAACACTTGTAGCCTACAAGTTAGAATAGGTATCAGTGAGCTACTTTGTTGCAGGCCATGAATCAATAAGCAGATCAAAACATCAAGTCTGAGGAACCACAGCGAGATCTGCAACAATAAAATAAGAAAGAAAGAGGTAAGAAGGAAGTTCATGGTAGGAAGGTGGGAAAGAGAGGGGGGGAGTGGAGACCAGCATCCCAAAGCCAGACTATTATAATAAAACTAGAAAAGGTACAATTTCTGGGGAAATTGTGAAAGTGTTCTTGCCTCTACAACTGGAGTGGGCGGAGTAACTGGGTGGGGTGGAGTGGCTTGAGTAACTGTGAAAAGTGTTAAAAAGCTTAATATTTTAAAAAGTATAAATAGTAGTAAAAAAGTTCCATCATTCGCTGAAAGAGCTGAACATTTTTTTCAAAAGTAATTTTTTTTTTCAAAAATGAATTTTTTTTAATCAAAAATGATTTTTTTTTTCTTCAAAAATGATTTTTTTTTTCAAAAGTAATTTTTTTTTTCAAAGGTAATTTTTTTTTTCAAAAATGAATTTTTTTATTTCAAAAATAATTTTTTTTTCGAAATTATTATTTTTTTTAAAGTAATTTTTTTTTCAAAAATAATTTTTTTTTTTCAAAAATATTTTTTTTTTAAAAATAATTTTTTTTTTAAAAGAAATTTTTTTTTCAAAAATATTTTTTTTTTTTCAAAAATATTTTTTTTTTCAAAAATATATATTTTTTTTTTTCAAAAATATATATTTTTTTTTTTCAAAAATGATTTTTTTTTTTCAAAAATGATTTTTTTTTTTCAAAAATTATTTTTTTACTTTTTTCAAAAATAATTTTTTTTTTCAAAAATATTTTTTTTTTTACATGGGGCGGTCATAATGTTTTGGCTGATCATGGGGTGGTCATAATGTTTTGGCTGATCATGGGGTTGTCAGCTTTTGTCACTTCCCACTCTAGTTTTGAACATTTAGCCATTCATTCCTATGGGACCAATTTCGCCGCAAAAACGTCATTTCGTGGACCATTCGGCAAAACATTCCACAAAGTAATAACACACCAATCGGGAACAATCCGCTCGTTTCGGTATATTACTTGTCTCTGTAGTGTAAAAACTGTGGGAGGAGTCTACAAGCATTATCAAGTCTAGCAGATGAAGTCACATGCATTTGGAGTGTCTCAGCATCTTGTGTTTACAACCACTGTTTCCTAGCAACGCTCATGCCCTGTTTATGCTTCCCAAATACTGCTTCATCAAAACTGCCCCATCAGAATTACCCCATCAAAACTGCCCCATCATATTCCTCTATTATAAATCTGTACATGGTGTGTCTGTCCCCTCCCCCGGGCTCTGTAATCAGCTGAGATGCTCCAGCCACCTTCCCCCCTGTGTATAACAGAAGCTTTGGTAACCATGGCAACAAAACAAACACTAACAGTACACTCTGATTAATGGCTAAAATTTCCTGAAATGACCTCTAAACAAATGGCCGTATTTTAAAAACTATACATCCTACAGCGAAGATCTTTATATTGTGAGAATCACAAGACCCAGACCTAGATTTTGATGTATAGTATGTCTCTGAAATATTAAAAATGAAGGCACAGTCGCAGTTTAGAAATTGCCCTTCAAATTTGGAGGGGGCTAGAGTGTAGTTTCAATGAATGTCAATGGACGGCGTGAGTTGCAAACAAATGGTCATATTGTGAAAACTATCAGGACTATGGCTTAGCCGTGGACATGTTTAGTGGCAGCAGGGATAGCTGAACGTTTTGATATAAGATTTGTGTAGGTGGGCTTGAAAATGAGGGAGTGGCGGCAGTTTAGAAATCATGTTCTGATTTTCCAGCTTTTGCCATCTCCCACTCTAGTTTCCCCATTCATTCCTATGGGACCAATTTCGCCGCAAAAACGACGATATTTCGTGAACCATTCAGCGAAACGTTCCACAAAGTAATAGCACACCATTCGGGAACAATCCGCACGTTTCGGTATATTACTTGTCTATGTAGTGTAAAAACTGTGGGAGGAGTTAGGGTGGTAAATTTGGCTATAATAATAAGAATAATATATATGTGAGATAACAGTAAGTGGTCTTGCTATGCAAGAACACTTAATAAAGCTCTCTGTGGACAGTGATGGGTGGGCATATTGTATCCACGGGATCCAAATGTGGGAGAATTTGTTTTGCGTGTCCAGCGGGATACTAGTAAGTTTCTGGTTAACAAGAACCCGGTGATCCGCTGACAAACTTCGTCAAAGGAAACAAATTGTTTCTTACAGGCTTTGGCGATAGTTTGTTTTGCTGCTAGCAAAATGTAAGTCACCAATTTAAATTGGGTTTTAGTAAAATTGGCGGGGTTTATGGTGTAATAAGACATACCAAGGGTCTTTGGGGAAAGGGTGATCAAACAAATAATGTATGAGCTTCAAGACCTTGGTCCAAAACCATGTAGAGTTTTTCAGGATTTTCTGCCCACTGCCATGCACAATGATGGCAGTTAATTACAGGAATACAGTGCCTTGCAAAAGTATTCACCCCCTTGACAATTTTTGGTGTTTTGTTACATTACAGCCTTTAGTTCAATGTTTTATTAATCTGAATTATATGTGATGGATCAGAACACAATAGTCTAAGTTGGTGAAGTAAAATTTAAAAAATATATGCATAAAACTATTTTTCAGAAATAAAAAACTGATAATTGGCATGCGCGTATGTATTCACCCCCTTTGTTCTGAAGCCCATAAAAATCTCCGGTGCAACCAATTACCTTCAGAAGTCACATAATTAGTGAAATGATGTCCACCTGTGGGCAATCTAAATGTCACATGATCTGTCATTACATATACACATCTTTTTGAAAGGCCCCAGAGGTTGCAACACCTAAGCAAGAGGCACCACTAACCAAACACTGCCATGAAGACCAAGGAACCCTCCAAACAAGTAAGGGACAATGTTGTTGAAAAGTACAATTCAGGGTTAGGTTTTAAAAAAAATATCCAAATCTTTGATGATCCCTAGGAGCACCATCAAATCTATCATAACCAAATGGAAAGAATATGGCACAACAGCAAACCTGCCAAGAGACGGCCGCACACCAAAACTTACGGACCGGGCAAGGAGGGCATTAATCAGAGAGGCAGCACAGAGACCTAAGGTAACCCTGGAGGAGCTGTACATACGACGACAATAAGCTGTATGCTCCATAGTGTTGGGCTTTATGGCAGTGGCCAGAAGAAAGCCATTACTTTCAGCAAAACACAAAATGCCATGTTTCCGGTTTGTGAAAAGGCATGTGGGAGACTACCAAAATGTATGGAGGAAGGTGCTCTGGTTTGATGAGACTAAAATTGAACTTTTTGGCCATCGAAGAAAATGCTATATCTGGCGCAAATCCAACACATCACATCATCCAAAGAACACCATCCCCACATTGAAACATGGTGGTGGCAGCATCATGCAGTGGGAATGTTTTTCAGCAGTCGGGACTGGGAAACTGGTCAGAGTTGAGGGAAAGATGGATGGTGCTAAATACAGGGATATTCTTGAACAAAACCTGTACCACTCCGTGTGTGATTTGAGGCTAGGACAGAGGTTCACCTTCCAGCAGGACAATGACCCCAAACACACTGCTAAAGCAACACTTGAGTGGTTTAAGGGGAAACATGTAAATGTGTTGGAATGGCCTAGTCAAAGCCCAGACTTCAATCTAATAGAAAATCTTGGTCAAAATTAAAGATTGCTGTTCACAAGCTCAAACCATCCACCTTCAAGGAGCTGGAGCAGTTTTGCAAGGAGGAATGGGCAAAAATCCCAGTGGTAAGATGTGGCAAGCTCATAGAGACTTATCCAAAGCGACTTGGAGCTGTGATAGCCGCAAAAGGTGGCTCTACAAAGTATTGACTTTAGGGGGGTGAATAGTTATGCACATTGACTTTTTTCTGTTATATTGTCCTATTTGTTGTTTGCTTCACAATAAAAATTTTTTTTTCAAATTTTTGGGCATGTTCTGTAAATTAAATGATGCAAATCCTCAAACAATCCATGTTAATTCCAGGTTGTGAGGCAACAAAACACGAAAAATGCCAAGGGGGGTGAATACTTTTGCAAGGCACTGTATCTGAACAATTGTAACAGATTCTAATGTCAGACTGATGGAGAAGAAAATGTAAAAAAGTAATAATCTTAAATTGTTAGTAAAAGCTAATTCTAGCTATTCTTGAAAACATTGCCTCCCCCTTCCTCCATGCATAACCTGTATCAAAAAGATCGGTGTACTTCCTTTTCTTTTTACCCGGTCTTGTCACATGATTTCGCAGCTCTAGCTTTCCTGAGTAAGGAAATGCTTGACAACAGCTGTGAATGCTTGGGACCCGTATGTTTCGATTCCCATTTTTTTTTTTTTGTCATTCCTGTCCTCTGCCGGAGCCATTTACTTAAAATATATGTGAACCCTTGCCTATTAAAGCAACCCATTCCGTTTAAAAAAGAAATGCAAGGCAAAACATTTCTGTATACATATAAAAAAATATATATATAAATATATTTTTTACCTTTTTACCTCTGTTCTTAGTTTCATAAGGGGCTTAGAGAGGTGGGGTGGAGACTGCAGGGGGCATGTCAGAAGGAGACAGAGAAACAGCAATATACTGATCTTCCCAGTAAAGAGCTGTGCGGGGGTGGGGGAATTGTGTCAGCACAAGTCTGACCATTGGAGGACAGGCAGGCTGTTTTCCCAGCACAGACAGAAAATTACCACACTGGGATGGATGTGCTCTCATGCTTAGTGTGGTCAGTTTGAAATAGGAAAGAAAGGGCAGGATCATCAGGGATTTCACACATAGGAAGCAATCCAAAGAGGACAAGATACTTTTTAACACACAGTACAACATATCAGGAATATGAAATGGGGTAACAAACACTTTAAGAAGAGTTAACCCCCATACACACTATACAACTTTTGTTTTCAGATTATCTTCAGATTTACCAAAACCATGTAGTGCAAGGGCCTGTCTGATTGCATACAAATTGAAACTCCTAAGGTTTGACCTCATATTATATGGTTTTCGTCAATCTGAAAGAAAAAAAAAATTGACAGAAAATTGGATAGTGTGTATCAAGCTTTAAGGCTCGTACACACGGTACGATTGTTGGCCAACTGAGCATCTGATTTTTGCCAAAAGGGCGTGTGCCAGGATCTTATCTTTAAAACATGCTATATCGGGATACTTTGATATATTTTCTCCCCTACATATAGAGCTGCGCTTTGACCACAAGAGAGAGCAGTTGTTCCAAAACGACACTGCAAACTGAGGACATGAAAAAAATATAAAATAAAATGATAACATACAGTATCTGCTTATATTTTTTAGGTCAGAGGCTGAATGCCTCCAGAAGCTGGGACTTTAATAATGAGGTATGTTCACATAAATTAGATTGAATAATCATAATAATTCTACTGTATGCCTGCATGATATAAGACCATTTACTTGACTAGGAGAAACAAAAACAGCGCGGAAGAATAAAGCTAGTTTTCACCACTGACAATCATGTCACTGTGTGTGTGGAGGTGGAACAGTCATTGCTGAATCAAAGCACATGGTGTGTAATAGCTAATATGTGTATTAATATAAAAAAAACAAAAAAAAACAAAAAACAAAAAAAACAGGATTCTCATTCTTCTTCAGGATGATCTCTCATTCAGTGTCAATAAAAATAAAATGTGTGATTTCTCATCAAATACATCTCATTAAAGGGAATTAAAAAGGCTGAATACCCTGTTTTAACTTAAAGTGTTATCTGTCAGTCTACATTTCTTCCCAGCACTATACTAGCAGTGGTCAGAAGTCCTAGAAGAAACAGGAAATTGTTTTTAAAAATTTAGATGGCATATCCAGACAACATATACTGCATTTTGCTTTAGTGCATTGAATAGAGATAAGAAAAATAGAGAAACTCAGAATGAACAAGCAGAATGCCCACAGATGCCAAAGCAGGTCTACCACTGTTCATTGCTTTCTAGAGCAGGGGGTCTCACCGTTTTCTGTACAAGGACCACATTGTATATTTTACAAATGTTTGCAGGCTAGAAAAAAAAAGTTTTGGAAAAAAATGTATTCAATTTAAATGCATTAATAAACATGCTCCAAGAGATAACTTTTAATCAGAAGTCCTCTCTGTCACATCATAGTCCCCCCATTCACATCAGAAGCCCCCTTTATATCAAATCCCCCTTACACATCAGAAGACCTTTTTCACATGAGAAGTTTCCCTTTTCACATAATAGTCCCCCTTCACATCCAGGGCTGGATTAACATAGGGGCTATTGGAGTTGCAGCTCCAGGCCCCTTACCTTAAGATTTTTTGGCCCATTTGCCCAAAAAACCCCCCAAAAAACCCAAACAATCGACTTCAAGTGTCGTGTCCTGGCAACCAGGGGTCACAGAGACCCCAAATTTGGGGGTTGCGTAGCTGAAGACCTACAATCTATGGTTCCGGAGATACGGGGCTCCTTGCGCAGCCTGTCAGAAGCTACATACAGAGCAACCAGTTTAAATACAAGCTGACACATTCTGTTTGCAGCAGACTGAGAGGATGAGCTCACAGTGCCTCTCCTCACTTCTTGTCAAAGGCACTGAGCTCAATGGACAGCTTGGAGCCTGCAGAGCTTGACAGGCAGCACCGCCTGTCAAACTCACCTATTGATTTCAATGGGGCCACTCTGCAACTGCAAGCCAAACTCGCTCACAGTAGCAGCATAGTCCAACAATGTAAAACTACCATTCAGCAGTGTAAAAAACAAGGAGGCGGCAATAGCACCTCATGAACGCCTGTCAGCTGTTGCTATACCACTCGTTGAAAAGCAATCCACCACATATCACTTTTCAGAGGGCAGTAAGCATTACTGCAAATGTGAAAGAAACTTGAAACACATCATCCATTTCACACTCACCACCAACCAGGTCACACCCCAGCCACTTCCCATGCTAGCCACCTCCCTTCAACTTATATCACAGGTGATCATTTCCCAACCTGCAGATGACAGACCCTACTCCAAAAGATATTACTCCTAGTTACTCTCGCCACCCGCTGATTGATATCCCTTCATGACCACCTCACACCCCCCTGCTGACAGACCTCTCTCCCCAGCCTGTCCCTACATACCCTCACACCTGCTGATCTGTGGATGGGGGAATCACTCCTGAAGTGTTATTGTGTTCTGCCAGTGGGGAGCCTTCCCTACCCACAGAATACAATGATCAGTGCTGCTAACTATAGCTGGCAGCACTGATTGTTTGGGGAAAAACCGGATAGCCTGGTTGTACTCAAGTTGATTAATAGATTGAGTCCCTAAACATCCATCCACAAACCTTTACATTTTTCCTTGCCAGATTTATTCATCCTCCTCACCTGTACATAGTGCCCGCTGTTATACCCTCCACACTCTTCTCCTGTACATACTGCTCACTGTCAAACCCTCCACACTTCTCTCCTGTACATACTGCTCACTGTCATACCCTCCACACTTCTCCCCTATACATAGTGCCAGCTGTTATATACTTCTCTCCTGTATATAGTGCCCGCTGTCATACCCTCCACACTCCTCCCCTGTACATACTGCTCACTGTCATACCCTCCACACTCCTCTCATGTACATACTGCTCACTGTCATACCCTCCACACTTCTCCCCTATACATAGTGCCAGCTGTTATATACTTCTCTCCTGTACATAGTGCCCGCTGTCATACCCTCCACACTCCTCTCCTGTACATACTGCTCACTGTCATACCCTCCACACTCCTCTCCTGTACATACTGCCCACTGTCATACCCTCCACATTCCTCTACTGTACATACTACCCTCTGTCATACCCCCCACACTCCTCTCCTGTACATACTGCCCACTGTCATATCCTCAGCACTCTTCTCCTGTACATACTGTCCACTGTCTTACCCTCCCACTCTTCTTCTGTACATACTGCTCACTGTCATACCCTCCACATTCCTCTCCTGTGCATACTGCCCACTGTCATACCCTCCACACTCCTCTCCTGTGCATACTGCCCACTGCCATACCCTCCACACTCCTCTCCTGTACATACTGCTCACTGTCTTACCCTCCACACTTGTCTCCTGTACATACTGCTAAGTAATCATACCGTCCACACTCCTCTCCTGTACATACTGCCCACTGTCATATCCTTCACACTCCTCTCCTGTACATACTACCCACTTCCATAAACTTCTCTACTCTACATAGTGCCGGCTGTCATACCCTCCACAATTCTCTCCTGTGCATACTACCCACTATCATACCATCCACACACCTCTCCTGTAAATACTGCCCACTGTGATACCCTCCACACTCCTCTTCTGTACCTACTGCCCAATGTCATACTCTCCACACTCCTCTCCTGCACATACTGCCAATTGTCTTTCTCTCCACACTCCTCTCCTGTACATACTGCCCCCATAATACCTTCCCACACTCCTCTCCTCTACATACTGCCCCTATCATTACCTCCGCACTCCTCTCCTGTACATAGTGCCCCCTGCCATACCCTCCACACTCCTCTCCTGTACATAGTGCCCACTGTTATACCCTCCACATTCCTCTCCCTCACCTGCACATACTTCCCACTTTTATACCATCCATACTCCTCCCCTATGCCTCTTACCCACAAAAAGAGTTCTTTAAAATTATATTGAATCTCCTCAATGTTACCAGCTCTAGAATGAAAACACTTTTGTTAGTTAAGAAAACTCTAAAGGAAATCTTCTCAGTCCAAATATTTGTTCTGCCCATTATTAGTAGTCATTTCATTTTGTGATTACTACTGTGATGTATAGAGAAACATAGGGGATGTCAGCTACTCTACGTATACCACTGGTAAAAAAAGAGTCCCTGAACATATTTTTGAAATGTTGGCAATTATGCACTTGGGCACTGCCCAAGGGCCACCGGGTCAGTAGGGGGCCCCATGAGAGTAAACTTTGCTAACATTACTACTTTTTAGAGGTCCTGAGGTAGGTTATGCAATAATGTACAAGTATGCACAGCATTTTAGCACATTAGGGTACACTTACCTGTCAGGCTGAGCCCTCTAGCACTGCTCTTTGATCAATCCGGTGGGTCCTGCGTGCTTCCATCTTCACCCGGTCCTTCTTCTGGGTTTTGTGCCTTCGGTCACTTGCCTTGGCCAGGCCGCGTTGCTGTCACACCCATGCATGCTCATGCGCATCCTCTCTCTCTCTCTCACTCATCTTCCCTCCCTTACCCCTCACCCTCTCTCATACCCTTTCTCTCTCTTTCTCATCCTCCCTCTCTCTATTTAATTTAATTTGTTATAACAAAAAATTGTTTGCATTTTTATTTTTATTTATTTTTTTATAAAAAAAGCCCCACCAAAATCCTCAGCACCAGGTCCATGATGTTCTTAATCCGGCCCTGTTCACATCAGAAACCCCCTTTCACAACATAGTCCCTCCTTCATATCAGAAGTTCCTCTTACACATCAGAAGTCCCCCTTTTCACATCATAGTCCCCCCCTTCACATCAGAAGCCCCCTTTCACAACATGTGTAAGCCCCCCTTACACATCAGAAGTCTTGCTTTTTACATCATAGTCCCCTCTTCACTAGGGATGAGCCGAACACCCCCCTGTTCGGTTCGCACCAGAACATGCGAACAGGAAAAAAGTTCGTTCGAACACACGAACACCGTTAAAGTCTATGGGACACGAACATGAATAATCAAAAGTGCTAATTTTAAAGGCTAATATGCAAGTTATTGTCATAAAAAGTGTTTAGGGATCCGGGTCCTGCCCCAGGGGACATGGATCAATGCAAAAAAAAGTTTTAAAAACGGCCGTTTTTTCAGGAGCAGTGATTTTAATAATGCTTAAAGGCCCTTCAGGTCTGGTATGGATATTAAGGGGAACCCCGGGCAAAATTTAAAAAAAAAAATGACGTGGGGTTCCCCCTAAATTCCATATCAGACCCTTCAGGTCTGGTATGGATTTTAAGGGGAACCCCGCGCCAAAAAAAAAAAAAAAAACGGCGTGGGGTCCCCCCAAAAATCCATACCAGACCCTTATCCGAGCACGCAACCTGGCAGGCCGCAGGAAAAGAGGGGGGGACGAGAGTGCGGCCCCCCCTCCCTCCTGAACCGTACCAGGCCACATGCCCTCAACATTGGGAGGGTGCTTTGGGGTAGCCCCCCAAAACACCTTGTCCCCATGTTGATGAGGACAAGGGCCTCATCCCCACAACCCTGGCCGGTGGTTGTGGGGGTCTGCGGGCGGGGGGCTTATCGGAATCTGGAAGCCCCCTTTAACAAGGTGACCCCCAGATCCCGGCCCCCCCCCTGTGTGAAATGGTAAGGGGGTACATAAGTACCCCTACCATTTCACGAAAAAAGTGTCAAAAATGTTAAAAATGACAAGAGACAGTTTTTGACAATTCCTTTATTTAAATGCTTCTTCTTTCTTCTATCTTCCTTCATCTTCTGGTTCTTCTGGCTCTTCTGGTTCTTCCTCCGGCGTTCTCGTCCAGCATCTCCTCCGCGGCGTCTTCTATCTTCTTCTCCTCGGGCCGCTCCGCACCCATGGCATGGGGGGGAGGCTCCCGCTCTTCTCTTCGTTT
The DNA here is from genome assembly GCA_037953035.1 of Aquarana catesbeiana. Taxonomy (NCBI): domain Eukaryota; kingdom Metazoa; phylum Chordata; class Amphibia; order Anura; family Ranidae; genus Aquarana; species Aquarana catesbeiana. The sequence continues at coordinate 418,896 of JBBHAA010001420.1, read as the reverse complement.
TCTTCTCTTCTTCTCTTCTTCATTTTCTTCTCCGGGAGGCTCCGCAATCCATGCTGGCATGGAGGGAGGCTCCCGCTGTGTGACGGCGCTCCTCGTCTGACAGTTCTTAAATAACGGGGGGGCGGGGCCACCCGGTGACCCCGCCCCACTCTGACGCACGGGACATGACGGGACTTCCCTGTGGCATTCCCCGTGACGTCACAGGGAAGTCCCGTCAAGTCACCGTGCGTCAGAGGGGGGCGGGGTCACCGGGTGGCCCCGCCCCCCCGTTATTTAAGAACTGTCAGACGAGGAGCGCCGTCACACAGCGGGAGCCTCCCTCCACGACAGCATGGATTGCGGAGCGGCCCGGAGAAGAAAATGAAGAAGAGAAGAAAAGAAGAAAAGAAGAAGAGAAGAGCGGGAGCCTCCCCCCAATGCCATGGGTGCGGAGCGGCCCGAGGAGAAGAAGATAGAAGACGCCGCGGAGGAGATGCTGGACGAGAACGCCGGAGGAAGAACCAGAAGAGCCAGAAGAACCAGAAGATGAAGGAAGATAGAAGAAAGAAGAAGCATTTAAATAAAGGAATTGTCAAAAACTGTCTCTTGTCATTTTTAACATTTTTGACAGTTTTTTAGTGAAATGGTAGGGGTAAGAACCCCCTTACCATTTCACACGGGGGGGGGCCGGGATCTGGGGGTCCCCTTGTTAAAGGGGGCTTCCAGATTCCGATAAGCCCCCGCCCGCAGACCCCCACAACCACCGGCCAGGGTTGTGGGGATGAGGCCCTTGTCCTCATCAACATGGGGACAAGGTGTTTTGGGGGGCTACCCCAAAGCACCCTCCCAATGTTGAGGGCATGTGGCCTGGTACGGTTCAGGAGGGGGGGGGCCGCACTCTCGTCCCCCCCTCTTTTCCTGCGGCCTGCCAGGTTGCGTGCTCGGATAAGGGTCTGGTATGGATTTTTGGGGGGACCCCACGCCGTTTTTTTTTTTTTTTTTTGGCGCGGGGTTCCCCTTAAAATCCATACCAGACCTGAAGGGTCTGGTATGGAATTTAGGGGGAACCCCACGTCATTTTTTTTTTTATATTTTGGCCGGGGTTCCCCTTAATATCCATATCAGACCTGAAGGGCCTGGTATGGAATTTAGGGGGACTCCCACGTCATTTTTTTTTTTTTAATTTTGGTTCGGGGTTCCCCTTTGGGGAATTCCCATGCCGTTTTTATCAATGAACTTCTATGTGTATTGTCGGCAATGCAATAGCCGCCGGTAGTTTTAAATGAGTTTTTTCCTTCAAAATGTCATTTTGCTGTCAGACTATTCTAAACACAGGAAACATGCGCCCCTTTACAGGCATACTATAGACACCCCCCAGGTACGAAATTTAAAGGGATATTACACTTTTATTGATTGACTTTAAGCATTATTAAAATCACTGCTCCTGAAAAAATGGCCGTTTTTAAAACTTTTTTTTGCATTGATCCATGTCCCCTGGGGCAGGACCCAGGTCCCCAAACACTTTTTATGACAATAACTTGCATATTAGCCTTTAAAATTAGCACTTTTGATTTCTCCCATAGACTTTTAAAGGGTGTTCCGCGGCATTCGAATTTGCCGCGAACACCCCAAATTGTTCGCTGTTCGGCGAACTTGCGAACAGCCAATGTTCGAGTCGAACATGAGTTTGACTCGAACTCGAAGCTCATCCCTACTCTTCACCTAAGAAGTCCCCCTTTCACATAAGAGCTCTCCTTATAGATCAGAAGCCCCCCTTTACATCAGAGCCCTCCTTACACATCAAAATCCCTCCTTCACACATCAGAAATCCCCCTTTCACATCATAGTCCCCCCTTCACAGAATTCCCCCTTAACATTAGAGACCCTCTTACACAGAATCAGAAGCCGCCTTCCACACTAAAGCCTCCCTTCTATGCATTCGAGTCACATCAGAGTCCTTAGTCCTCTTGTCCTAACCTACAATCTTCACCACAGTGGCGGCATGTACCAGAGCAGGAGGTGGAGCAGGTCTGGACAGAGGGCAGGTCGTCTTCTGAGTGCTGGGGTGGCCCTGGATTGCCGCTGCCCTGGATTAGAGTCATGTGCTTCCATGGTGCAGTTAGGCCAGCTGTCAGCAGCATAGCAATAAATGACGCCATGGGGGTTATTTACTATAACTTTAAAATGCCAAATCTGGTGCAACTCTGCATAGAAACCACTCAGCTTTCAGGTTTTATTGTCGAAGCTTAATTGAACAAGCTGAAGTTGGAAGGTGATTGAATACCATGCACAGCTGCACCCATTTCTGAGTGCACCAGTCTTAGTAAATCTCCCCCCATGTGTCCTGGTTACTCAGTGTGAATGGCTGTCATGACGTGCAGCATGGAAATACACTGCACAAATACCGGATAAGTTGTTGCAGGAGAGGCAAAACCTTGTAGCGGGTTCTGACATGCTACAAGGTTTTGCCTCTCCTACAACAACTTATCCCGTATTTGTGCCCATGGGCTGTAGTTCAGACACTCCTGATCTAAAGAATCGTACTATTCAAGCATGCTTTCATATTTTCTATAGAAGATCTAAGCTAGTCCAACAGTATTGGTAGTTACCAAGTAATTCTTATGTGGACTTCACTTTAAACTTTGTAATGTGTACGTTACTTGTTGCTGTACCTGAGAGTAATATAGTTGGCTTGAAAGAAAACCATGGGATCATAGTTAATCAGTGAACTGTATTCAAGTGTAGAGTAACACCCAACGTAGACTCTACTTGAGATCTGTATATTGATACAGGCTACCCACCACGAGAAGTCCTTATATGTGTGTTTTGACTACATGATCACCTTAATGTATTGCTTTTTTCTTTGTGTAGGGTGAAATTGTTTATACGGAATTAAATCTTCACATGCTTAGTGAAAACCAAGCGTAAGAATATCCAACAGGCTCCAAGAACTTGTGTTGGGAACGTAAGAGTCCAAGATTTATTCTCAGTGGATTTGAAAAAGGGACCTGGAGATTACTTGTACCATTATTTTATATTTCAATATGTTTATTGAACAGTATTGTATAAAGCTCAAGTGACAAAAACAGGAATGAAAATTGAGCACCCTCAAGTAGTGCTACTTTTTCAAAGAATCATAAATTTAGGACCTTTGGATAATAGACAGAGAAAACTCAACGTAAAATGCGTTTGGCGGGAGTACCAATTAACATAGCAATGTAACACAATATGTAACAAAAAATATTAAGTCATTCACTGAAAAGTAAAAAAAATACATTTCCAACCGAGTAGGGACCGGTTACAGGTTGTCCCATCAAGCTACTTTAACTTATAGCATTAGGAATGACTTGCACAATGAGAAAAATGTATGTTGTAAGGAACAGAGGGGAGGAAAGAAAGAGGGAGGGGGGATTGGGAAGGGTAGGGAGGGGGAGGGGAAAAGGGAACCCCTGTATACATGTCTACTAATATCATGTCAGCATAGAGATATATGTTCTGTCATAGCATCTTATAGTTAGCAATAATAGCCAGATCAACATGAATTTTAAGAAATTAAAAAAGAAAAGAAAAAGAGAAAAGGAAATAAATTGAGAGAAAGAAAAAAGGAAAGAAGAAAAAAGAGAGAGGAAAGAGGGAGGAAAGAAAGAAGAGGGTCAGCGCTTTAAGGTGTAGCTAGATAACCAATCCATGGGTCCCAGGTTGCATTAGTAGAATTGCGAAGGACACAGGTAAGTCTGTCGTTTACCATGTGAGCTTAGCCCCCGGGTCAGTAAGGATAGTGTATATTGTACATATCCTTCCCCGTAAAAGGCCCCTCATTTGGCAAGATAATTCAAAATTTGTAAGTACAAGGGGTCCACCCAACCGGTTAAGTTTAGATCGTACAAAGGAAATAATTTGATTATATCGAAATAGTTTGCCGGAGGGCATCTGAAATGTGTCTTTAAGATGTTGTATCAAGTGCGGTTGATCCCCATTAAGGTAGTCTCCTATCCTAAGGAGCCCTTTATTGAGCCACCATAGAAATAGCATTGGAGTCATTTCGGGGGAGAATTCAGGGTTATAGAATATAGGAGCTAGTGGAGTATGTGGGGAGGACAGAAGCTTACGATGTTGTACTCTGTCCCAGACTGCTAGTGAATGAGACAGGGTAGGGCACAAAATAGGAGGGCGAAGACGGCTAGGGAGCCACATTAGAGAACCTATAGCGAAAGGATGGCACGAGAGGGCCTCAATAGAGACCCAGAGGGATGTAGATCCTTTGGCCGTTGTGTAAGAAAGCTGGGTTATTTGAGCCGCTTGGTAATAAGCTTGTAGATTAGGGAGGCCAAGGCCACCAGACTGTTTTGAGACGTACAGTGTCAATTTATTAATTCGAGGTTTCTTATTATTCCAAATAAAACGGAGGACGTCCATTTCCAGCCGCTGTATATCTCCCCTCGGAACCGCAATCGGTAAAGTCCTAAAATAATAGAGTAACCTAGGTAGGAAAGTCATCTTAATAGTATTGATTCTACCAAACCAGGACAAGGGATAGTCTGCCCATCCTTGAAGATCCTCCCGGAGACGATGGAAAAGTGGGGGATAATTAGCCCACTAGAGAGTATCGATCGAGGGTTTCAGTCGGATACCTAAATATGGAAGGGAGCTTTGTGCCCATTGGAAATTATAGGTGTTTCGTAAAGTCGAGACCGTCGAGGGGGGTAAAGAGATATTAAGGGCCGTCGTCTTTTGAATATTTAAAGAGAGCCCTAAAATCTGGGAAAATTGGTGGAACAGGGTCAAAAGATTAGGTAGGGTTGATTGAGGATTTGTGACATACATGAGGATGTCATCGGCAAACAGGGAACATTTATGTTCCCGCTGCCCACAACCTATGCCACGTATATTAGGATGAGATCGAATTGCTACAGCTAGGGGTTCAACTGCTAGGTCGAATAACAATGCGGAAAGCGGACAACCCTGTCTCGTTCCTCAGTGGATAGGAAACGATGCTGATCTATAACCTGGGCCAACGGGTTACTATAAAGTTGTTTAAGCAATAAGATAAAGGCATAGCCAAATCTGTAAGCCTCCAGGATAGTAAATAAGTAGTCCCAATTTAAGCTATCAAAGGCCTTATGAAGGTCCAGTGAAAGAAGTAATAGTTCCCTCAATACAGGGGCATCCCATTTAGAATGTACCGCAGAGATCAACGCTATGGAGCGACGAATCTGATCCAATGTTTGGCGTTCAGTTATAAAGCCAGATTGATCTTTGTTAATGTTGTATCATTATTTTACCTTACATTTATTTGATTGTTTATTTTCTAAATTGTAAGATAAGTATTATTGCTAATATACATAGTTACATAGTAGGTGAGGTTGAAAAAAAGACACAAGTCCATCAAGACACATAGAAGAATATGAATGATTAATCAACAATAAAGATATCTTTTAGGTTTGGAAGTTGGTTGCTGATAAAGAAGAGACCTATTAGAATTGAATATAGTATAACAATTTTTATTATACACAGAGGCATAATTTGAAGGACAATTGTTGAAAGACACTTCTACATTACCATACAGATAAACATTTTTTTTGAACAGAGTTTCCAGCCAAATCTATGTGAGAGAGACAATAGTACTAAGTATATTACATAGTTGGTAAGGTTGAATAAAGACACTAGACCATCCAGTTCAACCTGTGAGTGTGTGCATTTATTTATGTCACTACCACTTCCCATATCCCTGTCCATTGTATACAATAAGCATGTGCCCATCTAATAGTTTTTAAAATCAGGTACACTTCCTGCCAAAACCACAGATTGTGGAAGGGAGTTCCACATCCTTACACTCTAATGCCCCGTACACACGGTCGGACTTTGTTCGGACATTCCGACAACAAAATCCTAGGATTTTTTCAGACGGATGTTGGCTCAAACTTGTCTTGCATACACACGGTCCCACAAAGTTGTTTTAAAATCCGATCATTCTGAACGTGGTGACGTAAAACACGTACGTCGGGACTATAAACGGGGCAGTGGCCAATAGCTTTCATTTCTTTATTTATTCTGAGCATGTGTGGCACTTTGAATCAAAAGGTGATGTCCATATGTGGTAGATGGAAATCTTTATATATGATAATTGACCAGAATCAGTCCCAGAGAGAAGCCCATGAATGGACACAACCAGACCTGGTGGTAAAGATGAAAGAGACACCACACTAAGTGATCCGCCACCACACAAATATTGCGCTTACCACAAGGCAAGCAAAAACCAGCCTGAGTTCCGTCCTGGTATGTGAAAATCCAGCTGGTGTGACTTGACTGCATACAGCGTAGCTAAGAGGATGTAGCAAGGACCCCAAACTCTCGTCTCACAGGCATGTGAATGAAAAGAAACTGACCATAGTGTAATACTGGCAGGACAGTTTAATAAAAAAAGGTAGAATATGTATGACTTATATATATTTTTCTGATTATCGCAATGTTTCACATACATACATGAATTTTCTAACAGAGGTTTTTGGGACATCAATATAAGAATATTTCACATATCTTATTCATATATATTTTAGCGCGGTTATTTCTTTTTCTTTTGTCATTTTGGTGCACATCTCACTGTTTAACTGCTGCTTTTTGGGGGGCTTATCGATTTAGTGGTAGCGCAGTATTTTTTCTTGTTTTTTATGCATGGCACTTTGTCCGTCGGATTTGTGTACACACGATCGGAATTTCCGACAACGGATTTTGTTGTCGGAAAATTTTATATCCTGCTCTCAAACTTTGTGTGTCGGAAATTCCTATGGAAAATGTGTGATGGAGCCTACACACGGTCGGAATTTCCGACAACAAGGTCCTATCACACATTTTCCGTCGGAAAATCCGACCGTGTGTACGGGGCATAACAGTTGAAAAAATGAGGTTAAACCGCTTCTCGTCCAAATTCATTGAGAGACCACATATCTTCTTGAGCTACCTGAGACTGAATCGTTTCCTCCCTATGCTAGAGTCCCCTTTTAGATATTTGTACATTGAAATCATCTTTTCTCCAGGGAGAATATGTTTAATATTTGTAGTCGTTCCTCAAAACTGTGGTTCTCCAGCCTCCTTATTAACTTTGTTACCCTTCTCTGGACTCTCTCCAGTTCCAGCACATCCAGCACATTATTGTATAGCTACTGTCTGATCTCCAAGACTATTTTCTCTTAGCAATTCCTCAAAAACCCTTATCCAGGACCATCCTAAATCTTGTTTTCTTCAAACCTCTTGGTTTCCTTACTTCTCAGTGCTTCCACCTATCCCTTTCTGATAGTAATTTCCCGTAAAGCATATTTATACTTTTGCAGTCAACCTTGCTCCCATTCACACAACATACCATACATTTTTTTTTTTTTACCTTTTAGGTGTCATGGCTGATCGCAGCCTTTCACCCCCATACACTCGCTCGCTTGCTGCCATATACTGCATCCCTCCCAACTCTCACCTTATAATAGTGTCCTCCTGGAGGCCCCTCTCCGGAGGCTGGGCAGCATGTCTCACTGCATGGTGGAGCGGTGGGCAGGATTTCCCCATGTCAGTAGACAGGTCCCGGCTCCTGGTGCAGCACACAAGGCTGCAGATCGCTCTGCACCAGCCGAGCATCTCAGTGGCGGCGGCGGAGGCCACAGCTGGATCTATAGACCGGGCATTGGAAATTGTGGCCGCTGGCGCTGTGTGTGTGCACATGCTCCATGTGGGCAGAGTGTGACAGGGCACAGTGGGCCCCCCTGGCCTTGGGGGCCCATGTGCACTGCACACCCTGCACACATAGATGATACCCCACTGCGCTTGCATATTGCTGGTGCTCTGCGCTAAATACTCAGTGATAATGTCAGTGATACTGTGAAGATGCGATACTGTGCTGGAGATATATATGAGAAGTGCTGCAGTAGAGTGTTGAACTGCATCTAAGAGTGGACATTCCTTTATTCTGAATACTAAGGCCTCTGGCCAGGGATGTAATGAGTGGGCCTGTGACCTGGAGAAATATGCCCAATATGGTGGACCCAAAGACAGATATGTGGGATCTCTCTCTAAGAAGGAGCAGGGCGGGACCTGAGACAACATGGCACCAATTGCTGTCCCATCCAGGTCGCCTACAAGCATGTGGATGTCAATCATGCCATTCATCAACAGGCAATTCTATGAAAAAAATCTCAATTGAATCACATAAAAGTAAGAATCCTCCCAAGATATACACAGCTTATGAAATGACTCCCTACCACCTAGTTAATTAATCATTGAAGTCTTCCTTATAAAATTTACTTGGAGTCTGTGCAACCAAATGGCCTGAAGGAGAGGCTTTATATACAGTGCCTTGCAAAAGTATTCACCCCCCTGGCAATTATTTTGTGTTTGGTAACATTACAGCCTTTAGTTCAATGTTTTTTTTAATCTGAAGTATATGTGATGGATCAGAACACAATAGTCTAAGTTGGTGAAGTAAAATTAGAAAAATATATACATAAAACTATTTTTTAGAAATAAAAAACTGCTAATTGGCATATGCGTATGTATTCACCCCCTTTGTTATGAAGCCCATAAAAAGCTCTGGTGCAACTAATTGCCTTCAGAAGTCACATAATTAGTGATATGATGTCCACCTGTGTGCAATCTAAGTGTCACATGATCTGTCATTACATATACACACCTTTTTGAAAGGCCCCAGAGGCTGCAACAACTAAGCAAGAGGCACCACCAACCAAACACTGCCATGAAGACCAAGGAACTCTCCAAACAAGTAAGGGACAATGTTGTTGAGAAGTACAAGTCAGGGTTAGGTTATAAAAAAATATCCAAATCTTTGATGATCCCTAGGAGCACTGTTAAATCTATCATAACCAAATGGAAAGAACATGGCACAACTGCAAACCTGCCAAGAGACGGCCGCACACCAAAGCTCGCGGTCCGGGCAAGGAAAATGGCACTTTTTGGGTTTGTGAAAAGGCATGTGGGAGACTACCAAAATGTATGGAGGAAGGTGCTCTGGTCGGATGAGACTAAAATTTAACTTTTTGGCCATAAAAGTAAATGCTAATGCCCCGTACACACGGTCGGACTTTGTTCGGACATTCCGACAACAAAATCCTAGGATTTTTTCTGACGGATGTTGGCTCAAACTTGACTTGCATACACACGGTCACACAAAGTTGTCGGAAAATCCGATCGTTCTGAACGCGGTGACGTAAAACACGTACGTCGGGACTATAAATGGGGCAGTGGCCAATAGCTTTCATCTCTTTATTTATTCTGAGCATGCATGGCACTTTGTCCGTCAGATTTGTGTACACACGATCGGAATTTCCGACAACGGATTTTGTTGTCAGAAAATTTTATATCCTGCTCTCAAACTTTGTGTGTCGGAAAATCCGATGGAAAATGTGTGATGGAGCCCACACATGGTCGGAATTTCCGACAACAAGGTCCTATCACACATTTTCCGTCGGAAAATCCGACCGTGTGTACGGGGCATATGTCTGGCGCAAATCCAACACATCACATCACTCAAAGAACACCATCCCCACAGTGAAACATGGTGGTGGCAGCATTATGCTGTGGGGATGTTTTTCAGCAGTCGGGACTGGGAAACTGGTCAGAGTTGAGGGAAAGATGAATGGTGCTAAATACAGGGATATTCTTGAGCAAAACCTGTACCACTCTGTGTATGATTTGAGGCTAGGATGGAGGTTCACCTTCCAGCAGGAAAATGACCCCAAACACACTGCTAAAGCAACACTTGAGTGGTTTAACCACTTGTCGACCGCCTCACACAGATATACTGCGGCAGAATGGCACGGGCAAGCAAAATCACGTACCTGGTACGTGATCTGCCTCCCGCGGGCGGGGGGTCCGGTTGGACCCCCCCGGTGCTCGAGGCAGTCGGCTTCTGTCCCCGAGCGATCAGAGGTGAGGGGGAGGCCATCCATTCGTGGCCCCCCCTCGCGATCGCTCCCAGCCAATGTAATCCTTCCTCTGCTGCTGTATAGTAAACAGCGGCAGATGAAGTGATGTCATCTCTCCTTAGCTCGGTATTTTCTGTTCCGGTGCTGAGGAGAGAAGACATTGACGTGAGTGCACAACACACACACACAGTGGAACACGCCAGGCATACGTTTCACCCCCTGATCACCCCCCAATCACCCCCTCCCCCCGTCACAGTGACACCAAGCAGTTTTTTTTGTTTTTTTTTCTGATTACTGCATTGGTGTCAGTTTGTGACAGGTATAAGTGGTGCGTTTTGCCCCTCCGCCCAGCCCAGCCCAGCCCACCCAAGTGCAGTATCGATCGATCACTGTCACTTACAAAACACTAAACGCATACCTGCATCGTTCACAGAGTCAGGCCTGATCCCTGCGATCGCTAACAGTTTTTTTGGTAGCGTTTTGGTGAACTTGCAAGCACCAGCGGCCTAGTACACCCCGGTCGTAGTCAAACCAGCACTGCAGTAACACTTGGTGACGTGGCGAGTCCCACCCCAAGCTATTTGCTGAGAGGTATAGTGAGTATATTGCAGACCTCACTTTTTGTCACAAAGTTTTGAAAATTAAAAAAAGAAAAAAAGATTTTTTTTTCTTGTCTTTCTTCATTTTCAAAAACAAATGAGAGCTGCAAAATACTCACCATGCCTCTCAGCAAATAGCTTGGGGTGTCTACTTTCCAAAATAGGGTCATTTGAATGGGGGTTTGTGCCACCTGGGCATTCCATGGCCTCCGAAACTGTGATAGGCAGTGAAGAGTGAAATCAAAAATTTACGCCCTAAGAAATCCTGAAGGCGGTGATTGGTTTTCGGGGGCCCCGTACGCGGCTAGGCTCCCAAAAAGTCCCACACATGTGGTATCCCCATACTCAGGAGAAGCAGCTAAATGTATTTTGGGGTGCAATTCCACATATGCCCATGGCCTGTGTGAGCAATATATCATTTAGTGACAACTTTGTGCAAAAAAAAAAAAAAAAAATTGTCACATTCCCGCAACTTGTGTCAAAATATAAAATATTCCATGGACTCAACATGCCTCTCAGCAAATAGCTTGGGGTGTCTAATTTCCAAAATGGGGTCATTTGGGGGGTTTTGTGCCATCTGGACATTTTATGGCCTTCAAAACTGTGATAGGTAGTGAGGATTTTCAAAGACAAACAGTCAGCGCAAAAACCATCAGAAAAAACAAAGCTGCTGAACACTAAAGGCAAATATATAAGTCCTTTCACGTAATGCAATATAAAATATATAGTGCAGCACTGAAAATACTAATCAATAATCATAAATGTCCGTAGATGGAAAAACAAAAGGTGTCAGCGGTGATGCAGGGTGCTTCATGCAAATCCAAAGTGCTCTTAAATCCGTGCTACCCCTCTTGCCAGTCAAACCGCTCACCTTGTTATAGGGACCCCTGAACTAACAGGAAGGTCTCATAAGCGTTCACCACTTATTAGTGGTCAGGGTGGTATCTTGACTGGAAAGCCGGAAACCTCTTCCTTAATAAGGCTTAGCAATTTTCATCCAGATATGCATGAAATAAATAAAGAAAATACATAGTGCTCTCTGTATAACTAGAAAAACGATTCCCCCTTCTTTCCCCCCTTCTTTCCCTTCCTCTCCCCCTTCTTCTCTTCTCCCCCTTCCCCCATCTCCCTTCCCCTCTTCCCCCCCCCTCCCCTCCCCCTTCTCCCCCCCCCCCCATTCCTCCTTGCCTATTCACTGGAGGTTTCGCTGGTGCTTTCACCTTTGTCCTTGGCTTATATTTTTTATGGTACATGGGAACTGTCTGGCAGCAGGGCATTGCCATTTTTCATTCATCTTATTTCACGTACACTGGTTTGGGCTATTTTTTCTTTCTTTTCTTTTCTTTTTTTTTTTTTTTCTTCTCTCTTTTTCTCTTCTGTTTTCTCCTTTCCTTAGCTATGCCCTCTGCACACCCATGTACCTACCATTCAAGATCTTTATAAATTTTCATAGTTGGGAAATTTTCCAATCTGTGTAGAGTAATCTAGTGATTTTTTGCTCTTCAATCTTTAACACTCTATACGCCTCTATTTGTTTTTCTGGAATTAACCTATATCCCTTTTAGGTGCCTTTCGGGTTGTTCGCTGCCCCTCTTTCCCTTGACTTCCCCGTCCCATACGGGGGTTGTCAGATGTGATCCCTCGCAAGACACACTTGGTCCACCGCCCGCTCCTTTGGGGGCTGCTCTGACACGGGGAGACGGGGTAGCCTAAGAGGAACTGTACCACCAAAAAATAAAAAACAAATATATAACGACTTACAATACTTAAACTGCACGTGGAAACGTCATAATTTCTACAATAGGTAACTATATGATTTAGACAACCTTAATATGATGGTGCATGTACATAAGTCTGATACTGTTGATTCTAAAACTATGTCTGATACATGTTGACCTTTTCTATAGGGGGCAACTATCCTCTGAAGAGGACCCGGGAAGGGTCGAAACGCGTCAGGATTAACGTATACAACTTCTGTTGCCCCACACACATATATGGTATCACAGGCAACATTTGTTGCTACTGCTTTTAAGAAATTATTTTTAAGACAGATTGTATCTAGTGCCTGGTTTAATTGTATGCTTTGCCTATTATAATGGTATACCATACTCAGATCATGTCATGACTCGATTAGTCAGTACCTACCTTCAATGATTTTTTATAATATGCTATTTATATATTTTTTCTATTAATAAAATTGAAAAAAAAATTTCCAACCATCAATATTGTATTTTTCTGATTGTATTTTTTTTTTGGCTGCTTTAAAGCCCCTTTAGGGGGTTCTTTGTATAGTTTTTTGTATTTTTGGGGTGTGCGGCCTACCTGTCTACACTCATGTGAGTGCCCCTGTTATTTGCTTTGGATTTTCTTTTGGTGGTTAAATACCTTCCCCCGCCTTTTGGCACTCGAGTCTAGACATGAACTGCGAACTGGCTGTTTAAGCGGTATTTACGATCTGGGTGTATGGTTCTTTCCTTTTTATTTTTGTGCATTTCACGTGTACATTATCGTAATATTAACTTTAGCTATTAACAGATTATACTTTGAGATTCAAAATGAGTAAATTCACAGGGACTGATTGGGCTAATTTAATGTCTCAGTATGAGAACTCCTTTGAACAGGGTGATCAAAAAACCCTGTCGATCACGACACTATTTCAAAAATTGACGAAGGTACTCGAGAGGAAATCTGCCCTCTTCTGGCATGTCAAGAGCTTTGGCAGATACCTCGAGGAACAAATTAACCCTTATGGATTACGTGTCCAAATCTTTCCAAATATTGATTTAATAAGTGAGGAGTGTAAGGCCGAGTGGGAGGCCAACCTCAAGCTATGCTCTAGGGAGATGATGGCGATTCTATCGAGGGAATATGGCAAACAGCTTGCCCTCCTAGATGGCGTCATCAGCAAATTAGAATAAACACTGAATCAATATGCCCAACACCCCCTTTTTGCTGAATCCCAAACTCGTTTGGAGGAGAATCTTTCGACGTTTAATAAAAACATTTTGCGCAATAAAGAAATGCAATTCTGGAGGGATAAACACGCGTTTTCGGAGGGGTATGCTTACAGATGGAGAAATTATGGGTCATCATCTAACAATCAATTACGTCAGGAACCCAAAAACAAAAAGAATATTTCAACTTTAAAATCTCGGGGACTCTCTGACCCTGAACGAAAAAACCCTTCCCAACGTAATCAGGCGCGGAGTAAAACACAACACAAAAGGAATCGTAGTTTCAGGAATTCTCCGGAACACGACCCTAAAAAACGCGCAACGGACACTGGCTCTACACAAGTAGGCCCTCATGATGCCCAACCTGACGGCACTGCAGAAACAGGCGGGGTAATATCCTTTGAACCCAATAGTAATACTGTACCCACGCAGGAATTCTCTAAACACCCCACTCCCTCTGTAGGCCCAAATAAAGTAGCTTCACAAAAAGCTTTAAACTCCCCCTGGGGACTAGCGTCCCCACAAACCCACAAAACAGGCAAGGGTTTGGATCCCTTCGTGGTGCGGATACAACAAACCACCTAAATGTGGTTAACTTATCTTCTACCAACTTGTCATCTAGTGAGATACAACTTCTGTCCCGCGGATTAACGTTCTGCCCGGAACAACATTTCAATGTTTTCGAAACAATTACTGATTTACAACTCTTTGCACGCAGGCTATTACTCAAATACCTGCATGCAAGGGATGACTTGGAAGGTGACGCTGTGGATGGGCCTCCTCTCAGTATGAAGGAATGTAGAGCTTTACGAGACCTAACTCTTCTTTATCAAGAAAACAACACAATGGACCTAATAGATCAAATCGATCTAGACGCCTTACTGCAGGAGGTTGATAGATCGACCCCGAATCCCCTTACGATGTTCAAAAAGGCCTCCACTACATTCCCCTCGTCAAGTATTAATTCTAATGTTGCAGTATTTTTAAGGCAAACCATTCGTGACATATCTAAATTACCACAAACTTATTCTAAACCGGCTAACCTTTCGCAGGAGGAAAACGCAGCTCTCCAATGCCCTTAAAAAATCCTACAATCGTGATAAAACCCTCAGACAAGGGAGGCAACGTAGTCGTCATGAATAATCATGAACTATGTTTCAATGTGCCTGGACATATTAAAAAACAAAGAATGGTACAAAGTAATCTCAGCCCTCAATATTAATCAATATAATTCCAGCTTTTACACGATGATTGATCGGGCATTCCGTAGAGGGGAAATTACCAGGAATGTCTATGAATTTATCAGAACTCCACACCCTAGGGTGGCTACCTTTTATAGTCTACCCAAGATACATAAAAATCCGATTAAACCCACAGGTCGCCCCATTGTCTCTGGCAATGGGGCTATATCCGAAAACTTAAGCCGTGTCATAGATGCACATTTGCAACCCCTCGTTCTGGCCTTGCCCTCCTTCGTCAAGGATACAATACAGTTCTTGCAACTCATCAGCGATTTGAGGCTACCTAAGAATGCGATTTTGGTAACCATAGATGTCGAGGCGTTGTACAGCAGCATTCCCCATTCTAAGGGTTTGGCTGCTGTACAACGAGCCTTGCAACATCACTCTCAATATGATTCGGCTCTGGTGAGGTTTATTTTGAATGGTTTGCATTTTATACTGCACCACAACTACTTTTGTTTTGACAACTCCCACTACCTCCAGGTGCAGGGTGTGGCTATGGGGACCTGTTGCGCCCCCTCCTATGCCAACCTGTACCTGGGGGAGTGGGAGAAGTCCCTCCTGGGCGACGAGGGCCTTGTCGAATACACCAGCCATATAACCAAATGGCTGAGGTATATCGACGACGTCTTCGTCGTCTGGGAGGGACCTGAGACCAAGTTACTTGAATTCTTTAATAGAATTAACGTGAACGATCGGAATCTGAAGTTCACAATGACCCATGATCCCCACAGCGTCACCTTCCTAGATGTCTCCGTATCGACTACGGCAGAGGGACATCTTTCCAGCACTTTGTTTCGCAAGACAATGGCTGGGAATACGGTCCTTCATTTTGATAGTTTCCATCCGATCCCATTGAAAAACTCGATCCCGTATGGACAGTATCTGCGCCTCCGGCGCAACTGTTCCAGCGACGCCCTATTTATTAAGGAATCTGAGGGGCTTCAAAATCGACTGTTAGCAAGGGGCTACAGCAGATCTTGTCTTAAAAAAGCTTACAATCAGGCTACTGGACACTCAAGATCTCAGCTACTTTTCAAATCCAAACCCCCCTCAAGCTCTGAATGCAACCCCACCCGGATTACCATGCGCTATTCTCGTCAACATCAGGCTATCAGAAAGATTATAGAACGCCATTGGAGCATCCTCACCGATGATCCCAAGCTACGTGAATTTGTTCAGGATAGACCCATTATAACGTACAAAAGTGCCAGGTCACTGCGGGACCAGCTTGTCCGCAGTGAATATACCAACGATAATAAGAGATCCAAACATTGTTCTACAGTGGGTTCTTTCCCCTGTGGACACTGTTCATATTGCTCACTTATCAAACAGGACAAAACCTTCGTTCTGCCGAATGGCAATACTTTTGTACCCAAACAGTTTGTAAATTGCCGCACTCGCGGAATTGTCTATTTTATGGAATGCGAGTATGGTGCATATTATGTGGGGAAGACCAGGCAGGAATTCTGGAAGCGCATCTCCCAACACGTTTACAGTATGGAGGTGGGGAACCCATACCTCCCTATCGGGAGGCATATAATCTTTACACACAATTACAAAGTTCCCAAAGTTACCTTTGTGGCCCTCTATAGAATAAATATCCCCAACAGAGGTGGCGACTGGAACAAGTCTCTGCTGCAAAAAGAGCAGAGATGGATATTCCAGTTACAAGCCACCTCTCCACCGGGTTTAAATGAATCAATTTCATTTGCCCCCTTTTTGCAGGGATTTTCATCGGGGAAGACACAATGACCTTTCCCTGTCTTCCCCCTTCCCTTCCTTTTTTTTTTTTATTTTTTCTTTCCAACATGGCGTTCCCGGATTTGTATATATCGCTGCCTGGTTTTCCCCACATGTAACTATTAAAGTCATGATCACTTGTGTTTTCCATTATGCCTAGAGGTATGAGATGCACATTTATGTGCATACTACTGATCAATAAAATGGCTCATATGCTTTGTATCGTTCTACTCCCTGTAAGATCTAGCCTTAAATAGTTCGGAGTTTCTTTATTGTTTCAATATTTAAGACGATGTAATTTTGTGTTGTTTTTCTCTCTCTGTTTTTGTTCATATACCATTCTGTTTGCGCAGGTTGTAATAAATTATTGTTACTGTTTTTGTAACTGTGCAATCATGACAAGGTATGCAATGCCATGCATGACAGGATGCATTTGAGGCGGCCAGCTAACAGTTAGCTCACTGTACACGAACTATGTATTTAGCACCATCTGATGGGGCATACAATTGAAGAATGCTATGCCCCATCTTTACTATTATTATTATTTTTTCTGCCCAACAGTGTATTAGTGGCAGGATGGTTCCATGTTCCCCTCGCCTCCCTTGATGTTTGTGTGCCCCCCCTTTGAGGGCGGGGGTGGACCCCTTCTTTGTAGTGTCTTCCTGGCAGGGTGAGAACAGGAGACGCTGTGGCCCGCGTCTCCTAACATGCCCACTAGGTGGCGCCACCTGAGTGGGATGCTTCTCTCCCTGCCAGCGGCGTCCCGGATCCCTTCCGGACGCCGCACTCACGAGCGCACGCCCTAGGGCGCGCGCTCGTGACGTAGCGGCGCCTGCGCAGTTGCGGCGGAAGCGACGGGGATGCCCGGAGGTGCATTCCTTTCCGGGACGCCGGGGGGACCACACTGCGGCGTACCGCTGTGTCGCCCGTTTCCCCCGATGGGGGGGAGGGGGAGGGATACTGGGCACATGAGCACCTGAAGGGAGTTAGCCAATTGGCACTCCCTATAAATATGGGCAATCACCAGGGAACTTTTATTGGATGTTTTTCCAACTGAAGACAGGCCACACAGATTGACAGCAAACACTGGTAAGCACAAATGGAACGAATATGATACTTTCTTAATGACTTGGTTCCTTTAATTATTATTGACCTTGTCAGATTTATCTATATCTTCAATTAATTAAACTTTTTCAGCATTCAGAATATTCCATTCAGCTCAACCAACTAGGTAATTAGTCCCGACACCTCCTCTGTATTTTCCCACACCGTTTGCCACTTTCACTGCTTGTTCATTTTTGACAATAGTTTTTAGCACATTTGCTTCACTTGGTTTATTCACCACCGTCCCAACAATTTCTTTTTCCTATCATCTTTCCCTCCCCCCTCCCCCCCTCGGATTCCTTTCCCTCTTTTTCCCATCTATTCACGCCCTACACTTAATTTTTCACTCTCCTTGCACCTCCACCTTACCCCCCCTCCCCATTCCTTCCCTCCCTCAGTCCCCCACTGTCTTTCACTCTGTTTTCACTTCACCTTTTAATCCCTTTCTTCCCTTTCCCCTTTCTTTTCCCCTGTCTCCTTTCGTTTCCCCACAGTCCATCCCACTCACCCTTTTTCATCACTCCCCTTTTGGTTGACTTTCCATTTCTCTCCCCCCCCCCTTCTTTCCCCCCTTCTTTCCCTTCCTCTCCCCCTTCTTCTCTTCTCCCCCTTCCCCCATCTCCCTTCCCCTCTCCCCCCCCTCCCCTCCCCCTTCTCCCCCCCCCCATTCCTCCTTGCCTATTCACTGGAGGTTTCGCTGGTGCTTTCACCTTTGTCCTTGGCTTATATTTTTTATGGTACATGGGAACTGTCTGGCAGCAGGGCATTGCCAATTTTCATTCATCTTATTTCACGTACACTGGTTTGGGCTATTTTTTCTTTCTTTTTTTTTTTTTTTTTTCTTCTCTCTTTTTCTCTTCTGTTTTCTCCTTTCCTTAGCTATGCCCTCTGCACACCCATGTACCTACCATTCAAGATCTTTATAAATTTTCATAGTTGGGAAATTTTCCAATCTGTGTAGAGTAATCTAGTGATTTTTTGCTCTTCAATCTTTAACACTCTATACCCCTCTATTTGTTTTTCTGGAATTAACCTATATCCCTTTTAGGTGCCTTTCGGGTTGTTCGCTGCCCCTCTTTCCCTTGACTTCCCCGTCCCATACGGGGGTTGTCAGATGTGATCCCTCGCAAGACACACTTGGTCCACCGCCCGCTCCTTTGGGGGCTGCTCTGACACGGGGAGACGGGGTAGCCTAAGAGGAACTGTACCACCAAAAAATAAAAAACAAATATATAACAACTTACAATACTTAAACTGCACGTGGAAACGTCATAATTTCTACAATAGGTAACTATATGATTTAGACAACCTTAATATGATGGTGCATGTACATAAGTCTGATACTGTTGATTCTGATACTATGTCTGATACATGTTGACCTTTTCTATAGGGGGCAACTATCCTCTGAAGAGGACCCGGGAAGGGTTGAAACGCGTCAGGATTAACGTATACAACTTCTGTTGCCCCACACACATATATGGTATCACAGGCAACATTTGTTGCTACTGCTTTTAAGAAATTATTTTTAAGACATCTTCAGTCGCCATTCAATGCATTGTATCTAGTGCCTGGTTTAATTGTATGCTTTGCCTATTATAATGGTATACCATACTCAGATCATGTCATGACTCGATTAGTCAGTACCTACCTTCAATGATTTTTTATAATATGCTATTTATATATTTTTTCTATTAATAAAATTGAAAAAAAATTTTCCAACCATCAATATTGTATTTTTCTGATTGTATTTTTTTTTTTTGGCTGCTTTAAAGCCCCTTTAGGGGGTTCTTTGTATAGTTTTTTAGAAAAACGATTCCTTTTATTAAAAGACAGGTACTCACATATGTAGCACTATAACCAGTGCTAGGAATTAAGACGCATGTTAGTTACAGATGACAATGAATGATAAGGCGGCTGCAGCGACGTCTAAACCAGGATATAAAACCAATCTGCACGCGTATCGTCCAGCAGGACTTCCTCAGCGGTCTCCAAGCTCCTCTCAGCTTTGATATCAAAGCTGAGAGGAGCTTGAAGCTGGAAGGACCCCTGTTACCTATGACTTGATCCTGCTGGGAAAATCGATGGCGTAGAGTATCCTGGAATAATCAAGGAAAAAGAAGTTGCAAGAAAACAGTATGAAACAGCTGTTTTTAGAGGACAAACAGCAGGACTTGTCAGATTACTGTAGATATACACGAACAACAAGGCATCAGCTTTTTAGATGCCAAGGCATCATTTATAACAAATGATTTGCAGCCAGCCATCAAAAAAACCTTTGCGGGAGAAAAGTGCTTGCTGATCATGGATTTGCAGTCTTGCTTCTGCTGGGAGAAAATAATAGAAGGAGAATTCCACCTGGATAGTGCTGCTTCTTGATGGATGAGGGGTTCCAGAGAGCTGAATTTGCAGGATGAGCCTGGGAATATTTCCACATGCCTATCTTTTAGAGTCATCTGGTAAGCAGACTACCTTATCACGTGGTGCCGAGTGCTCCCCTATAAACGCATTATAGCTGGTGATTGGATTATCCCCATCTTTTGCTCTTCATTGGACATTTTATCAATTGCTATTTTAGCGCCGCTTTTACAGATTTTGGACTTTTGTGTTTGGACATCAACCAACTATGCTGGCTGCTTATATTTATGAGTTGTTATAGATTAGCGCAGATTTTTTCCTGTTATTCTACAAATCCCAGTGGTAAGATGTGGCAAGCTCATAGAGACTTATCCAAAGTAACTTGGAGCTGTGATAGCTGCAAAAGGTGGCTCTACAAAGTATTGACTTTAGGGGGATGAATAGTTATGCACTGTGACTTTTTCTGTTATTTTGTCCTATTTGTTGTTTGCTTCACAATAAAAAAAACATCTTCAAAGTTGTGGGCATATTCTGTAAATTAAATGATGCAAATCCTCAAACAATCTATGTTAATTCCAGGTTGTAAGGCAACGAAACCTGAAAAATGCCAATAGGGGTGAATACTTTTGCAAGGCACTGTATCCCTACTGGGGACAGGGAGTGTTGAAAAATCTCTCCCAATGGGGAGACAGGCAAAAAAATCTAAAACACATTCCTAGTAGTGAGAAAAGGTTAGAAATCCTGACATTATTTGTATTGCTGCCAGTGTCTTTCTGGCTAACCATATGCCCCATTTATTGTACTGACATCACAGGGACAATAAATAAAATATGACCTTTCCAATAGGGTCTTGTTATTGCCCTTCTTCAGATGTTCTGAAATGGCTCTGAGACCCACACATACACAGTATTACAAAGAGGAGCAAAACAATACAGCCATTATATAGATCAGATCCTAGGATTGTTATTGGGGTAATTGATTTGGAGATACAAAGTCTGTAGGCACACTTCTCACCTATGTCTGACTCCTTTTGAATTGTCTATAGACCAGAAAAACAATGAAACCATTCATAAAACACAATATTTTTGACACTTGTGTAATGATTTCCTTTGTAAATGGTTAGGGTATACTGATAGTACTTAGAGTTTACAATTGTAGTTGGGGGTAATTGACTAGAACATAAGAAGCCCAGGCACACCTCTCATCTCATTTTCACTTAGTAAGAATAAGTATCCTAATGAAATGTCCATATGCCTGTGATCAAATGCTTATGTGAAAAAAAAACAAATAAAATCATAGCAGCACCAAAAATTCATATCCCCTACAGATAAGGGCCACTACAGCACCAGTTTTGTTGTTGTTAGTTGTGAATCTATGGATCTATGGCTCATCTACCTAACATGGTACATATACATACTGTGGGCATTAGGGTGTGCACATCAAATGTATTAAAACATGGACGGTGTCACTAGAGCAGTGGACTTTTCAGTAGAGCAGAGGTTGGTGTCAGTAGGGCCATGGACAGTGTCAGTAGCTTTTTATTTTTATTATTTTAATTTTATGCAATTTTTTTAGGAGCCTTGTTCAGGGGCATTGGTGCAATATCAGCAGAGGGAATCTGCACCTCAAGCGGTGATTAGGGTGTACCCAGGCACACCTGGCACACCCCCTGCGCACGCCTATGACTGTGGGTTTCAGAACCTTCTTCAGAATAAAGCCTGTAGATGGGGCTTGTTGGTTCTTGAAAGGTTGCATCTTTATTAGCTTAAGTTAGCCAACAAAGGGTATTATTTAAGCTCCAAACTTTATGTATTAATGGCTAACATTGTACAAGATTCCTCTACTGCTACTTCTCAAAGATAATAAGATGACATTTGATTTGTTATTTTAGGCAACAGTGAAACTTTAGCTTCCAGTTTCTTGTAGGGTTGCCACCCGTCCGGGATTCACCCGGACAGTCTGGGTTTTGAATCATGTGTACAGGATTCAGACTCCCTGAAATCTGGACACATCATTTAGAGTGGACTGTGGCCCCCCAACTTAGGCGTGCCTGGGCACACCCTAATCACCCAGTGTGGTGCAGATTACCTCTGCTGCCTGGGTTGCACACACCTATGCTCCCAACCCCAACTAAGCGAGTACCACAACCGCCAAGTGTATAGGCCTCCTTCCTCCCTTCTCTCTCCTGCAACTGAGTGAGAGAGTACACTATTGTAAGAGGTGGTTTTATTGTCATTCCTGCATGGTAAAGGGAAGCAGGTGTTATCTTCCCTTTTAGAGAAACCCCTCTTGCAATTATGTAAAGGATGGAGATAGTGTCCCTATAAATGCTAGCTATGGGTGGGGCCCAAGTAGAGTGGGGTATGGGAGCAGTTCATCCCTGTACAGCACATGTAATTCAGCTAAGAAAGCAAGAGTGGAGATGCCCAGCTGTGCAGTTTAAACAAATGGAACAGATGAATATTTTCTCAGAAGCAAGTGGAGTCACCTTATCACCTCTCAGCTGTGGGTTTGTGAGGTGGTGCATAGAGAACTTGTGGCCTGGGACTGAGGAGCTGTGTGGTGAGCTGAATGTTCTGCATTGCTTATTATAGAACATGGGAAGATGGCTAACCTGATAAATAGTGTCTTGCACTAATGTAATTATACTGCCAATAATGTCGCTTGCACAGGGGCGTATCATTAAATCAGTGGGCCCATGTGCAAGATCCAAAGTGGGCCCCCCTATGCAGTGTGAAAGAAAAAGCTGCGGCGCGCAAAGCAAAAAGGCACAAAGTGGGCATATTAGACTTGGCTTAAAGGGGTGTGGTTAAATAGAATCTTAGATGACTTACATACAGTAGTTAATAATGTGGTAATCTTAACTAAGGAGTACCTGGGTCCTGGCCCTGCTGAATGACTCCAATCACCAGGACCAGGACCCAGGTACTCCCACTGCCACTCTATACGCCTGGACTGAGGGGATCTCTCTTACTAAAGAAACATGTATGTGTGTGTGCCACTCCACTCAGCAGGGTCACCAGGTACTCATGAGTCTGGTGTTCCCAGCCACCACAGTCGCCACCACGTCAGTACAGGCTGGAGCAGCTTCCATTTCAGTCCTCACATCGGCACCCAGCTTTCTCTCTTCACAGCTCCGCCCTTGCAATTTATAGAGTGTGCCAATGCCAAGACAAGGTCATCCATTGCCTTCTCCCCCTCTTCCCAGTACAAATCCCCCTTCAGCTCCTCCTCCTGTTCTATAAGAGCAGTCTGCTATGCTGTGACTTGTAGTGCCCTAGACTACAGGGGACTGAAGAATGGCAGCCCACTATGCTGGGACTTGTAGTGCCCTCTGTGGGGGACTAATGTTTCCTCAATCCCTCCAGTCTAGAGCACTACAAGTCCCAGCATAGGGGGCTGCCATTCTTAGGTCCACCACAGAGGGCACTACAACTCCCAGCAGAGCGGGCTACCATCAGTCCTCAAAACACAGCATGATGAGGAGACCACAGCCTTTCACCCCCATACACTCGCTCGCTTGCTGCCATATACTGCATCCCTCCCAACTCTCACCTTATAATAGCGTCCTCCTGGTGGCCTCACCATGGAGGCTGGGCAGCATGTCTCAATGCATGGTGGGGCAGTGGGCAGGATTTCCCCACGTCAGTAGACAGGTCCCGGCTCCCGGTATAGTATCCTATTGAAATGTCCATATGCCTGTGATCAAATGCTTACGTGAAAAAAAAAAAATCAATTAAAATCATAGCAGCGCCTAAAATTTACGTCCCCTACAGATAAGAGCCACTACAGCACCAGTTTTGTTGTTGTTAGTTGCGAATCTATGGATCTATGACTCATCTACCTAACATGGTACATATACATACTGTGGGTTTCAGAACATCTTCAGAATAAAGCCTGTAGATGGGCCTTGTTGGTTCTTGAAAGGTTGCATCTTTATTAGCTTAAGTTAGCCAACAAAGGGTATTATTTAAGCTCCAAACTTTATGCATTAATGGCTAACATTGCACAAGATTCCTCTACTGCTACTTCTCAAAGATAATAAGTTAAAATTAGATTTGTTATTTTAGGCAACAGCGAAACTTTAGCTTCCAGTTTCTTGTAGAGTTGCCACCCGTCCGGGATTCACCCGGACAGTCTGGGTTTTGAATCATGTGTACAGGATTCAGACTCCCTGAAACCTGGACACATTATTCAGAGCAGACTGTGGCCCCCCAACTTAGGTGTGCCTGGGCACACCCTAAACACCCAGTGTGGTGCAGATTTCTTCTGCAGCCCGGGTTGCACACCTATGCTCCCGACCCCAACTAACCGAGTACCAAAACCGCCAAGTGCATAGGCCCCCTTCCTCCCTTCTCTCTCCTGCTATGAGCGAGTGAGTACACTATGGTAAGAGGGACTCAGATGCAAGGGTGCTCTAAGGACTCTGATGTAAGGGGGGCTTTGGGAACCATGATTTAAAGTGGAATGCTGGGAATTCTGATGTAAGTAGGGGTTTTGGTGAAACCCCTTATCATCAGAGTTCCATTTTACACCAATGTTCCCCCTTAAAAAATAAGTTAAAAAATTGCAGTGTGCCACTAAAGTGTTTGGGTTTGGTTTTTGAAGAAAAGGTGGCAACCCTAGTTTCTTGTCTCCATTTTGTTGGACCTATCTTGTGTGGTTGCTGTGTGAGCACCATTATAGAGCATGTAAATGGCCGGTCTGTATTCCACCGGAGAAGAACTCATGCCTAGATAAACACTGTGATGGTTTAACGGTAACTTGTGTTTTGACTGGAGTAGAGTATACATGGACAAAATATGGTCCAGTTCAGTAGGAATTTGCCAAATTTCACTCCCTGTGTACCCCTGTCGGCTCAGCAGAAGCTGGTCTAATGAAGAAGCTGGCTTCTGTCGATCGGTCCTGCTGGAAAACCAGCATTCAATCAACGCATGCAGCCAATGGCTGTAGCACTGATCAGTATATTCTAACAGGGGGGGGAGTCCCTGCTATCAGAACACAATAGCGCAGTAGAAGAGACCCCATGCATCCACATCACTTGTGTGGATATGGGGATTTGTCTGTTTTTTTTTTCATTTAATCCACTGGCTGTCCAAAAAAAACAAAGAGAAACAAACTCAAGGTATATACCCTGCCTGAGGCTGGCCATGGATGGGTCTTTTTTTTCTGAAGAGCCAGTGGGCTGATTGAAAAATATAAAGGGATTCTTACATCTGCACAATTGAGGTAGATAGAGGGAGCCTCCTCCGCTGTGCTATTGTATTCTGACAACGGTGACTCCTCCTCTGTCAGAATACACTGCAGCCACTGATCGAATTAAAATTTTCTAACATTCCTGTTTGACAGAATGACAGATCGACTTCTGCCAAGCAAGAACAGCACTAGATGGATTTAAATTTGGCGGGTCCCTGTTGAACCAGCCAATTTCTATCCATCTATAACCAGTTTAAAAATGGTTATTTATAGGCATGGCATTGTTATTTGAATTTTTTTGTAATACAAATAAAATACATGTAGATCAGCTTAATGTAAATAATCCTATTGTATGTATGATTTGGAATTACGGTATATACTGTACAAACATGGAGGGAAGCCATATTTGCTCATTGCCTACACTGGCTCTATTTTCCACTTAGCAATGGTACATAACACAGTTCTTTATTGCTTAATTACAACTAATGCATGTTCATTTTTAAGTGGGGAGTACCACCATTCCTCAGTTAGAGATTAGTACACATAAATATATAGTGAGACCTATATTGGACTTTATAGGTACTCCACTCATATTCCAAACAGTGGCATTGCTAAAAAAAAGTGTATATTTTTTTCACCAAATTATTGAATCTTATAAAAAAGGCTGTTTCTCATTGTAAATGATGTTAAAGTACTGTATATCCTGCAGAAACCCATTATTGATGCGTTATAAACATATTAATCCATTCATTTAATATAAGGATTCTTAGTGTCAACCAATGATAGCACTGCACTGGACTGTCAATGCATTTCATGAAACAATGGTCCACTTCTTCAGGAGAAGCTGAAGGTTAACAGATCTACAAAATCTAATAATGTGATTGACATATTACCTCATTGGGCAAACAGGTAATCCTATATGTCAACATACTTAGCTCCACTCCAAATAGAGAAGAGTATGGGGTCATCACAGAGGGGTGGCAGGTGATCTCAGGTTGGATGAATCACAGCCCTGGATCAGAGGTCCCCCCACATGTAACTGGAGTTGGTGAAGGGCCTGGAAGGGGGACTTGGGTGGGTATATCTGGCTTCACAAGGTAAAGGGGGAAAACTCAACAGGATTGGTTAGAGGGTTCTGTTTAAAAAAAAAAAACATTTCAGCCCAAAAAGTGGTTAAACTGCATACACTAAAAATGTTAAAATATGGAATGCCAGCCAAATTCATTTGTGTGTGAACCCATACACACCCAGAAAGAGTAGAAGAGCCAAAGAAGACAACCAAGGTAGCAAGCCAATGTTATCTGTGAATATCATACAGGGATCATATAAAGTAATTATTTTAACCAATTTGCAAAGTCCAAGTACGCCCCCCTGCAGTTGGTCACCATGGTCAAATAACCGACCCACCTTCAGCAGAAAGAAAATATGTCTCTACTGCTTCTGCTCATAGTTCAAGCTTTTGAGTCAGCATGAAAGCAATGCATGGACGGAATCATAACTTAGTAGTTGTTAAGCAGATAGGCTATTTATTTGAACTCCTTAAAGCTAATATTTGGCTTTGCCCATACAGGACAAAGCAGTGCGTTTGCTTTAACGTGCAAGGTTTGGCAGCATAATAGCCAGGACATGTTTTTTAAAATAAATAACTGAAACTGTTTTAACTAAAAACAATAAACTAAACAGAATTTTGATGCATACATTTGCAAATGCATACAACAGGTTACCCATTGTGTGATAACCTCAAGAACAAAGGTGACAGACGGACATTCACACAAGGTCTTATGACAGGTACTGAGCAGAAAGAAAGGTTACATTTTTCCAAAGTTCACTTCCTCTCATAGCATAATCACCAGTAAAACATATCCAAACCTAATAATAAAAATATAATGTATTACAGCATATCAATACTTAGTTATGGTGGCTGCATTCTGTTTCTTTTTTTCTGTTTTTTCTTTTTTCCATGCTTTTTTAATTTATTTACAGCTGGTGATCTTGCCAGTAACACACTTTCTGTGCTAGGGTAACAACGCTCACTTACTGTACTGTATTAATAGAGGAGCAATGTTGTCACCCTAGGACAGCACTACATAGTACCTCCCTCTCTCCTCCATAATTAAGGATTGGGGTTAGCCCACAGTAGAAATGTGCAATTTGTTTCAAAATTTTTGTTATTCAGAGATTCAGATGTATCCAAATTTCCGACTTACAATAGTAATGAATTTCAATGAATCGGAAATAAATTATTATAAAACAAAAAAACATAACAAAATAACGAATTTGAAGAAGTTGAAAATGAATTCAAATTAGAAATACAATTTGAAAATGAGTTAAAAAAAAAAGAACATTAATTTGAATTTGAATCTTTTCTTTTCTATTTTTATCATTATCTTATTTCACTTTTATAGCCTACTGTATTTATTGCAACATGTTTCCATTTAAATACAGTAGAGTATAAAAGTGAAATAAGATGATGATAACAATAGAAAAGAATAAACTAGAAAAAAAAAAAATAGAATAGATTAGAATGAAATTCAAACCGATTAAAAAATTAAGAATATAGTAACCAAATCCGAATATATGAGACAAATCCCGAAAATGAATCATTCTAACATAACAAATATAACAAAATTTAATTATTATCCTAATGAATGGATCCAAAATGAAAAAAGAAAATTGGTCGTACACACAGCTATTTATATAGTAACAACACTTTAAATATTGCACATTCACATCAGTCCCTGCCCTCAAGGAGATTACAATCTAAGGTCCATAACTCACATGCATACATACACATACTAGGACCAATTTAGAAAGAAGACACTTTAACCTACCAGCATGTCTTTGGAGTGTGGAAGGAAACCAAAGGACCCAGGGTAAATCCACGCAAGCACAGGGAGAACATGCAAACTCCATTAATTTAGACAAAGAAGTGCAATAACTCAAAGCAACCAATCACAACTGTTCTTAGCTCTGTTTGCTGCACACATTAGGTGCTTTTTGTTCTGATAAGTTTTTAAATAAGACAGCAGTTGCATTATTCAATTAAATACTTCTAATTAATATGCACTAATTCTCAAAGTGTATGTAATTGTGAACATTTTTGTTATAGTTTTGGACAGAGTAAGGAATGATTTAAACACCTGTTAAGTTTTTAATACTCTGATCTAGAGATTGAAGTGCTACACCAAAGTTTATTCCAAATATTAATTGGTACAGCAGCCAATGCGGTTCAGGGGCCCAACATCACCCATTTCATCAGGGCTTAACAGAATATGGTGCCAACACTCTAGGACTCAAGGGGTAACTGATGCATTAGGATACGTGTGTTCACATTGCAACATATTGATGTTCAGCGACTGGTTTGAAAAGTTTTTATAGCCATTTCAAAGCTGGGGAGATTTGCCTCAGCACTTTTCCTGGTGACCATCGTCACCAATGCCGCGTACGGAATTTCCGTCAGAAATAACTTGGATGGTTTTTCCGACGGAATTCCGCTCAAACTTGGCTTGCATACACACGGTCACACAAAAGTTCACTGAACTTTTGACCGTCAAGAACCCGATGACGTACAACACTGCGACAAGCCGAGAAAATTAAGTTCAATGCTTCCGAGCATGCGTCGAATTGTTTCTAAGCATGCGTCATTTTTTGCGCGTCTGAATTGCATACAGATGATCACATTTTTGGATAGGAACTTTTCTCGACCGAAAAATAGAGAACATGCACTCAATCTTTTGCTGGCTGGAATTCCGCCAGCAAAAGACCGATGGAGCATACACATCGCATTTTCTGTCAAAAAGCTCTCGGCATTTCCGATCGTGTGTACGCGGCATTAAGAACGGCAGGGAAAACATTTGAATTGCCATTGGAGAAAGAGGAGATGGAAAATCTACGCCTGCCCCTATGACAACTCTAGAATTATGCTCCCTTGGTAGTGTATTCCTATGAGTTGCATAGCGCTCCAACGCAAGTGCATTGCTTTAGTGTGTTAGGGTGCTATTGAATTTGAACAGTATCATGCATACCGCAACTCACTTTGTGAGGCTGGCCTAATGAATAAGAGCTGTTTGTTACGTTAAATATTAAAGTAGAACTAAAGTCAAAACTTTTTTTTTTTTTTGGATAGAAGAAGGGTTGTACAGTATAGTAGTAATGGGGT
Organism: Aquarana catesbeiana; assembly: GCA_037953035.1. Taxonomy (NCBI): domain Eukaryota; kingdom Metazoa; phylum Chordata; class Amphibia; order Anura; family Ranidae; genus Aquarana; species Aquarana catesbeiana. The sequence goes on along the minus strand of JBBHAA010001420.1, from coordinate 389,643 downwards.
ATATGGTGCAATAAGTGTTGTGTGTACTTAAATGTCTATGCAGAACAGCAAAAACTTCATAGAGTTCAACTAGAGCCCTCAGGGTAACTTTATGCTGATCTGAATGCAACTTATGCATTACCTCTGAAGGAACTAAAGTCTCTCTAGGCAAACAGATACGAAGAACAGCTGGGCACAATCTTAGTGTAGTATATTAACAGATTTATTGTGGTGAAAAGACAAATGGCAACTCCCATTGTGACATGTAAAATCAGGCTCATCATATAGTAAGGGCTTCCGATGGACTCTCACAACAACAGGGAACCTCAGACCAGGATTGAAACCTTGGATGGATAGATACAACCTCAAGACCAAGAGAATACATCGGGGGCACCAAACTAAGTGCAGCATTATTAGTACTGAAAAACACTAGTACGTTAGCAACTCACACGGGGAGAAGAAATGGCACTTTTTGTGTGTAATCTGTGAGTGGTCGGTTCATGCATCTGGAATGGGGTCGTCCATGCCTCTTTCTCAAGCACTCAAGCTTGAGAAAGAGGATTAGTCAGCAATGAAATGCATAGCTCCTCCCCCCTGAAATCCTGATGACATCACTTCTGGTCTGTTCTGCATCCCACAAGAAGCCTTCCGCCATCTTGTTGGTTTCCACTTCCTCATCTAAGCTGTCATCCAGCCTGATGTCCGGGCTTTCCAGGCTGCAAGTTCTAGGAAGAGGCTCCCCATCTTAGATGCATGAGCCGGCCGCTCACGGATTACATTCAAAAAGTGCAATTTTTTCTTCCCATGTGAGTGGCTAATTTACTAGTGTTTCTCAGTACATTAAATGTAGTTTTGTGCTCCCCAGTGTGTTCTCTTGGTCCTGCAGGTGTATCCATTCACCCAGTGTTTCTATCCTGGACTGAGGTTCCCTGTTGTGTCTATTGGAAGCCGTTACTATGCAATGAGCCTGGTTTTACCTATCACAATGTGAGTTTCCATTTGTCTTTTCACCACATTAAATCTGTTAAAATACTACACTCAGATTGCGCCCTGCTATTCTTCTTATCTAAGGGAGGGTTATAACCCATTTTAGTTTTTTTACTGCCATCTATGTCTCATATTGGGGAGATTCCCTTTACTTTCTGTCCTATAGCCAAAACAGGAAGTGACAGGAAATCCATCCTAAGGGAATTGCCTGGTTGTCAACAGAGCTAGTGTCCCTATTGGAAGATGTTCCTGTTCTGCTGACAGCCCAAAATGTAATGGTCACCAGAACAAACAAAGAAGATGGATCTCCCTAGAGGGGACAAAAATAGCAGTAAAAGTCTGACAGGTGTTCTAATCCCTCTCCACTCTATCCAAAACTAAAAACTAAAAAAGTTTTCACTTTAGTTATACTTTAAAGCCCATTATTTTGTCCTTCCCGCTTGATGCCAACATATTTTGCAAAATTACTTACATATAAAAACTGTAAGTTTTTCAAATCCCTAGTAAGGTTAAAAGAACTATACAATGCAGAAGCTGACTGGTTCAGGACACATACTCCCCTACTCCCAGTGTAATTTCAGTTCTACAAGAGATTGTGGGAGAATAATAATAATAATAAATATAGTGGGTTATACAAATGATACTGTATTTTTAAATACATTTAATGAATTTACAAAAATACAATTGGACCAAAGAACGTCTTTTATATTTGCCTGGAGTTCTGCCTTAATCATTGGCATTTCTCTACAATGTTTAATAGAATATATTTTCTAAAAATTAAAATAAGATAATAATACAATAAAGAGATCCAGGGTTTGGCGATTGTTAAATGATCTTCTTGTACTCCAGGTAGATGCTGATGGAGAATTACGAGTTGAGCTTTCTTCTTCCATAAGTTAGTGCGTGGGCATTCAGTTCTGCATATGCAATTTCATCCTGCATAGAACAAAAGGACTAGTTCAAATAATAAAGTCACATTGAAGATAAAGAAAATTCTTTTTAACTTTTCAGAAAATGTAAGTGTGCAGTCACTGATGTTAAAGCTGAACTAAGCCCCTAAAAATAATGGGTGGTAGAGCTTTTTTTGCAGAAGAGACTTTACATATTTCTTGTGCCAAACAAAAATCTTTCCCCTAGCTTTTTTTTATGTAATTTGTTTTATTTTGAAACTGTACATTGCCTACAGCACAAGGTCAGTCTGCCATAATGGACAAGCATGTCTACTTGAAAATTATAAAAGAGCTGCTACTCTTTGACATGCTGCAATTCCATTTTAGATTTTCACTAGGAAAAGTAGGAGGGGAGAAGCACCTGCTGCCCAATTGTCCAAAGGAATACAAATTTGATGGTAGAATAAAAGATGTTTACTGACAAGTGTATCAAGCCAATGCGTTTCCAGGAATGGACTTCCCCTTCTTCAGGGCCGTTGCTGCCAACTGTTAAAGTGGAAAGATCCCCAAGCCGGAAATATATTTACAGTGTTCTGGAGGCCACACTGGCAAAATGACAGCTGTGATTGCAACAACAGCCTTTCCTCCTACATTTCTTAGTCTATATGCGGAAACCATAAGGCCGGACCAAAAAGGCAGCAGCCCACACCCCAAAAAAGGGATACTGCAATTATCCTACATTAGGCACAATTTACTGGATTGCTGAATTTCCCTGAGCCCCTGTGTCATCCATGCGGCTCCAGCCTCAAGGTACTGTCAGCTTTTCAATCCAAGTCTCTGCATGACCATCAACTGACTGCTGTATGCCCTGGTGAACATCTGTATTTATTTTTTAACAATAATACAAAGTTTTTACTTTGCTTCTGAGGGTTCTATTTATGTCTGTTGATCAGCGCTGTTCACCCCTTGGATTGTATTTTCTGCCCTCATCTGTCTATGAGTTTTGGACAGCAGTGACCATAGCTTTACTTATTTTTTCTTTTTGGTCTTTCACTTGGCTTTTGGTCTGTGCGCCTGGACTTTTGTTTTTAGTACAATCTACTGGAGGAACTGTCTGACTTGCCCACGCTATCACCCATCTACCACTAGGAACTGAACTAAGTCCAGTGTGGTCTCCAGCACAAATGAGGCACAATTTTACATTTTCACTCTACCTAAAACTGATATTGTTGTGTTTGGTAGAATTTCTCCTGTATCTCAGGGGACTCTATAGGTGAGATCTCTGTGCTGAGTTCCTAGGTTTATTTATGGCCTGCTGTGGCCATTATGGGGGGCTTGCACCATCCTGTTCTTTTGTTTTTTTACATTTTATATTTAGGAAAATATAAGAGTGGGAACTAGAATACACAACGGTGGAAAGGAACAGGAGTTAGAAATTCCTGCAGTTGGATGTTACTGTCAGAGTATTGAAGACGTAAGTAGGCAGGGGCTGGCTCAACCCACCAGGCTCCACCATGTAGAGAACCATGATTGTGCAATGGGCAAATCATTTTTAGCAGTGCTTATGTAGCCTCCCTAGCGGTTTTCCCGAGTGTGGCTCGGGGTTAAAATTCAGTACCATTAGCGGTAACCCCGAGCCACACTCGGGATCGCATTGCAGGATCCTGGGGCGGCGTTACTTACCTTGTCAACGGGATCCTGCGATGTCCCCCACAGTGTCCGAGGGCTCCGTCCTCCTCCGAAGCCTCTCTGTGCCAGGCTCCGTTCCCTGCGAGCGGCGCGACGCACGGGGGCGGAGCCTGGCGGCAAATTAAAAAAAAAGTAAAAAACATAACACATACAGTACTGTAATCTTACAGATTACAGTACTGTATGAAATGATTTCACATCCCTTTTGTCCCCAGTGCTTTGTCCAATGCCCTGCATGCAGTTTTACATGATATATACTGTTCATTCTGCCTGGAAACTGGAGATTGTCCATAGCAACCAAAAAGTGTCCCTTTACGTCAAAAGTGGCTTTTGACCAGCCAGAAAACAGCGATAGTAAATTAGAACACTTGCAGAATTGAGCGATAGTGAATTGTGGGGAAATTTATTTCATAACTATTTTTTTTTATTTTTTTTAATTATTTATTTTTATTTATTATATTATAATTTATGTTTTTGTGTTTCAAACTTTATCATACCCGGGATATCTACTAGACTCTGGTTTGGACAGATTTAAGTGTGTTATTGTTAAGATTTACAGACCTACAATATAAAATGCCAAATTTCCATGCAAAATAATGGTACCGCTTTCAGCACCTAAAATCCGAAATAATCATACCGCCAGGGAGGTTAACAGCATTCACTTACATCATAATTTCCATCAGTCTCCCTCTCTTCATCACCTGCAAGAATAAAATATTTAAACATTAACAGATATCCAGGGCAAGTCTGCAATAATTTACATAAATGGTCCTATTCTGGAACAGAACGTGGTGTACAGTTCAGGATTAAGGTATCATGCATACATTATTTTCCCTTCTCCCTGTTGAAAATATTGTTGTTTTGGCAAATACCAATTATTATAGGTTAGTGAATTTATATCACTCTTGATACGATTCAGTCCATGAAGATGTTTTATCGATTCTCTAAAAAGGAAAGTTTAAAAAGCTGGAAGAGCCCTTATGTGTAGGAATTCAAAGGTTAGGTTGACTAAGGTGGGACAAGAAAATGAGATTGCAAAATGCTTGGTTTACCTAAATCTGTCAAGATTGCTAAACCTCTTGGAGTTATCTGCAATCATGATTGAAGCTTGTGGAGAATACGTTTCTCTGTCTTGGCACCTACAGACAAAGCAACTGGCACCAATGCTGGCTGTTATTTCTGTGGAAACTGGCACCAATGCTGGGGGTTATTTCAGTGGAAAATGGCACCAATGCTGGGGTTTATTATGGAAACCTGCACCAAATCTGGGGTTATTATTACAGAAACTGGCACCAATGCTGGGGATTAGGGATGAGCCGAACACCCCCCGGTTCGGTTCGCACCAGAACCTGTGAACGGACCGAAAATTTGCACGAATGTTAGACGTCTCATTGACATCTATGGGACTCGAACGTTCGAAATCAAAAGTGCTAATTTTAAAGGCTAATTTTCATGGTATTGTCCTAAAAAGGATTTGGGGACCCGGGTCCTGCCCCAGGGGACATGTATCAATGCAAAAAAAACTTTTAAAAAGGGCCGTTTTTTCGGGAGCAGTGATTTTAATGATGCTTAAAGTAAAAAAAAAAAAAAGTGAAATATTCCTTTAAATATCGTACCTGGGGGGTGTCTATAGTATGCCTGTAAAGTGGCGCATGTTTCCCATGCTTAGAACAGTCCCTGCACAAAATGACATTTTTAAACGAAAAAAGTCATTTAAAACTGCTTGCGGCTTTAATGTAATGTCGGGTCCTGGCAATATGGATGAAAATCAGTGAGACAAACGGCATGGGTACCCTCCAGTCCATTACCAGGCCCTTTGGGTCCTGTATGGATATTAAGGGGAACCCCGCACCCAAATTAAAAACAGGAAAGGCGTGGGGCCCCCAGGTCCTATACACTCTGAACAGCAGTATACAGGTGGTGCAAACAAGACAGGGACTGTAGGTTTGTTGTTAAGTAGAATCTGTTTGTATTTTTGAACTGGTACATTTTTAAAGTGTAGCTCCAGCCAAAAAATCTGTTTTTAAGCTTTTTGGAAAACATAGGGAAGAGTTATCACCCCTGTGACATTCGTTTTGCTGTCTGTGCTCCTCTTCAGAAGATTTCACCTCACTTTTTGTCCCAATGACAAATGTTTTTTGAAAATTTGGGGGTTTTAGTGAAACAAGGATTGGTGATAAAGCATCAGTGGAAAGGAGAAAAGTTTTTCCCATATTAACTCTTACAGGAGAGAATTTCCCTTCCTATGGGGTAAATTTCATCTTACTTCCTGTTGTCTCCTTCCATTTGCAAGTAGGAGTCATTTGTAAGTTGGATGTTTGAAAGTAGGGGCCTGCCCTATACACTCAGCAGAAATTTGGGCCTTAGGTGTTGTTGTGGCCTCAACACTGTAAGCCCTCACAGGGCCCTGCTGTGAAACATTAGATCAAGAATTGTAATTACATGCCCCTGTTGAACAGGGCCAGAGAAATTGGGCCTTTGGTGATGATGGTGGTGGTGCTGGTGGCACAACACTGTAAGTCCTCACAGTTACTCTTGGTGGGCGCTGGAACTGGCCCTGCTGTAAAATATTATATCAAGAATTGTAATTACATGCCCCTGTTGAACAGGGGCTGAAAAATTGGGCCTTTGGTGGTGGTGCTGTTGCCACAACACTGCAACCCCTCACAGATACTCTAGTTGGAACGCAGGAACGAGCCCTGCTGCAAAGTATTGCATCAAATATTGTAATTACATGCCCCTGTTAAACAGGGGCTGAAAAATTGGGCCTTAGGCACTGGTGCTGGTGCCACAACACTGTAACCCCTTACAGATACTCTAGTTGGAACGCAGGAACGAGCCCTGCTGCAAAGGATTGCATCAAAAATTGTAATTACATGCTCGTGTTAAACAGGGGCTTAAAAATTGGGCCTTAGGCACTGGTGGCGGCGCCCAGAACCAAAAATGTTCTTACAAGCTATCAGCATGATCATTGAGGAGGAAGAGGATAATTACTCAGCATAACAGGATAGTCACTCAGCATCAGCATAGGCAGTCTTTGAAGGGATCTGACATTTAAAAAAAAATTATTCAGTTACATCAGCATCAGGTGCTTGGTAGCTGGTGGTGATCCAAGACTGATTCATTTTTAAGAAGGTCAGTCGACCGAGTCGGTGGATAGACGCACCCTATGATCGGTTACAAAGCCTCCAGCAGCACTGAATGTGCGTTCCGAAAGAACGCTGGATGCAGGACAGGCCAGTAGCTCAATTGCATACTGTGCAAGCTCTGGCCAGTGATCCATCCTCAAGACCCAGTAACCCGGAGGATTTTTGGTGGGAAAGGTGTCCAAGTCAGATCTTGCCCCTAGGTAATCCTGCATGATGTAAAACAGACGCCGGTTGCTGGAACCGATCATACCTTGGGGCTGCGGACTAAAAAATTGTCTGAACGCATCAGTCAGACGGCCACCTTCTCCACCGCTCCTTCTTTGACTGACCGAAGCCTCAGCAACACGTTGTCCAGAAACAGGAGTTTGTAACCTCCCAGTCTCTGGGAACGCGTTGCACAGACCTTTCTGCAAGGCCTCCCGAAGATGTTTCATCCTCTGCTCCCTCTGTGACGGCAAGATAAGGTCCGCAACCTTACCCTTGTAACGTGGATCAAGGAGGGTTGCCAGCCAGTATTGGTCCTTCTCCTTGATACCACGAATACGAGGATCCTTACGCAGGCTTTGTAGGATCAGGGAGGCCATGCAGCATAGGTTTGCTGAGGCATTCAGTCCGGAGTCCTCTGGGTCACTAAGGACGACATGGTCCACAGCCACCTCCTCCCAGCCACATACAAGTCCATGTGTTTCTTGGGACTGATCCCTTAAAGACTGCTGCTGATGCTGAGTGCCAGGCTCCACCTCCATACTGATACAATCCTCCTCCTCCTCGTCCTCTTCCTGTGTGATCGTCGGGCACGCAGGAACACTGTTTGGATAAAGGGGGCCTTGAGAGCTAAGGAAGTCCTCCTTTTCCTGCCTCTGTTCTGCCTCAAGTGCCCCGTCCATTATTCCACGCAGCGTGTGCTCCAACAGGTGGACAAGGGGGACAGTGTCACTGATGCATGCACTGTCACTGCTCACCATCCTCGTGGCCTCCTCAAATGGTGACAGGACAGTGCATGCATCCCTGATCATGGCCCACTGGCGTGGGGAAAAAAAACAAGCTCCCCTGACCCTGTCCTGGTGCCATAGTCACACAGGTACTCATTGATGGCCCTCTGCTGCACGTGCAGCCGCTGCAGCATGGCCAACGTTGAGTTCCACCTGGTGGGCATGTCACAGATTAGGCAGGTTAAACTCCTTTTGGAGGTCTGCCAGCCGAACACTGGCCTTATATGACCGGCGGAAATGCACACAGACTTTCCTGGCCTGCCTCAGGACATCCTGTAAGCCCGGGTACCTGCCCAAGAACCACTGCACCACCAAGTTAAGGACGTGAGCCAAACAGGGCACATGGGTCAGTTGTCCCTGTCAGAGGGCTGAGAGGAGGTTGGTGCCATTGTCGCAAACCACCATTCTTGCCTTAAGTTGGTGTGGCATCAACCACCTCTGAACCTGCCCCTGCAGAGCTGACAGAACCTCTGCCCCAGTGTGGCTCCTGTCCCCCAAGCACACCAGCTCAAGCACCGCATGGAATCTTTTGGCCTGCGTACTTGCGTAGCCCCTTGAACGCTTACGGAACACCGCTGGTTCCGAGGAAAAGCACAGGAAGAGGCCATGGAGGAAGAAGAAGAGGAGGGGGTGGAGGAGAGAGGTGTGTCACAATCATTAGTAGTGGCATTTTGGAGGCATGATGGCGGAACAACCTCCAACACTACTGCACCTTGTCCTGCATCCTTCCCAGCTGCCAGCAGAGTGACCCAATGCGCTGTGAAACTTAGGTACCGTCCCTGTCCATGCCTGCTGGACCATGAGTCAGCAGTAATATGCACCTTACCGCTGATCGCCCTGTCCAGCGAGGCATGGACATTGCCGTCCACATGCCGGTAGAGAGCCGGAATCGCCTTCCGTGAGAAAAAGTGGCGTTTGGGTACCTGCCACTGAGGAACCGCACATTCCACAAACTTACAGAAGGGGGCAGAGTCTACCAACTCAAAAGGTAGCAGTTGAAGTGCTAGCAATTTTGCCAAGCTAGCATTCAACCGCTGGGCATGTGGATGGCTGGGAGCGAACTTCTTTCGGGGGTGCAGCAGCTGGGGCAGGGAAATTTGCCTGGTACAATCTGACGTCTGTGTACCGAAAGCAGATTTCCCACAAGTACTTGGCTGTGACACACCTAATTCTACACCTTCATTCCTCTCAGTGCAGGTCTCAGAGAGGACTGAAGGTATAGTGGGGTTGGAGATCCCAGCTCATGAGGAGCAAGGAGAGGTCCTCTTTGTTCTTTGGTGTGGGTCTTTTAGATACGCTTGCCAACGAACTGCATGGCAGGTCAACATATGTCTGGTCAAGCATGTGGTGCCCAAGCGGGAGATGTTTTGGCCACGCAAGATACGCTTGTTGCAAATAGCAGCGGTGCGATCTGATGCACTCGTCTCAAAAAAGGCCCACACCAAAGAACTTTTAGAATAACACGCAGAGACAGCAGCGCCCTGCACATGCGGAGCTTTATGGTGTGATGCAGTCAGTGTGCTGCCCTTAGGCTGGCCCCTGGAGGGCATCCTGCCTCGTTGGTGATGTGCCTCCTCCTCCTCCTCTCTCCTATCAGGCACCCACGTTGAGTCAGTGACCTCATCATCCCCTCTCTCCTCATCACTGGAGCAAACCTGGCAGTATGCTGCAGCAGGGGGAGCATGACTGCCAGATTGCTGTCCTTCTTGGGCACCCCCTCTGCTTACGTTACTGCCTTTATCTAGCTCAGTATCATCATCAGAGCCTTCTAAACGCTGGGCATCCTCCTGGAGCATGTACCCAACGCAGTGGACAAACAGTTCGAGGGACTCCTCAGGAGGACATGGTGGGGCTAGGGAAGGAGTCACTGATGCCACTGAGCCGAGGGAAGAGGCCGCGTTGGCAGCTGCTTTGCCAGACAAAGTACCCTGAGCATGGGTGAGAGAGGATGAGGAGGATGAGGACGGCTTGGTCATCCACTCGACCAAGTCTTCTGCATGTTGTGGCTCAATGCGGCCAGCTGCCGAAAAAAAGGGCAAAGGGTGTCCCACGGGAACGTGCTGATGAGGATGCACCGTCTCCACGACCAGCACTGTTGCCTCTAGACACAGAGCCTGCTTGCTCTCTTTTATTGGCTTGCGACTGTCTGCCTCTAAGCTGGGATATATATATATATATATTAATACTGCAGCTAGCAAAATCAACTGCCTGCCTGTAGTATGAGAACACCACCAACCTTCTACAGGTAGCTTTAGCTGAACACTGTGCAGAGGTCGCACTACACTAACGTGTAAATAATTTAGCTGCCTGTGGTAGTGATAGGATCAGGAAAACACCACCAACCTTCTACAGGTAGCTTTAGCTGAACACTGTGCAGAGGTCGCACTACACTAACGTGTAAATAATTTAGCTGCCTTTGGTAGTGATAGGATCAGGAAAACACCACCAACCTTCTACAGGTAGCTTTAGCTGAACACTGCTCAGAGGACGCACTACACTAACTTGTAGCTTTAACTGAACACTGTGCAGAGGTCGCACTACACTAACTTGTAGCTTTAGCTGAACACTGTGCAGAGGACGCACTACACTAACTTGTAGCTTTAGCTGAACACTGTGCAGAGGTCGCACTAAACTAACTTGTAGCTTTAGCTGAACACTGTGAGGAGGATGCACTACACTAACTTGTAGCTTTAGCTGAACACTGTGCAGGGGTCACACTAAACTAATTTGTAGCTTTAGCTGAACACTGTGAGGAGGACGCACTACACTAACTTGTAGCTTTAGCTGAACACTGTGAGGAGGACGCACTACACTAACTTGTAGCTTTAGCTGAACACTGTGCAGAGGTCACACTAAACTAACTTGTAGCTTTAGCTGAACACTGTGAGGAGGACGCACTACACTAACTTGTAGCTTTAGCTGAACACTGTGAGGAGGACGCACTACACTAACTTGTAGCTTTAGCTGAACACTGTGAGGAGGTCACACTAAACTAACTTGTAGCTTTAGCTGAACACTGTGAGGAGGACCCACCACACTAACTTGTAGCTTTAGCTGAACACTGTGAGGAGGACGCACTACACTAACTTGTAGCTTTAGCTGAACACTGTGCAGAGGTCACACTAAACTAACTTGTAGCTTTAGCTGAACACTGTGAGGAGGACGCACTACACTAACTTGTAGCTTTAGCTGAACACTGTGAGGAGGACGCACTACACTAACTTGTAGCTTTAGCTGAACACTGTGAGGAGGTCACACTAAACTAACTTGTAGCTTTAGCTGAACACTGTGAGGAGGACCCACCACACTAACTTGTAGCTTTAGCTGAACACTGTGAGGAGAACGCACTACACTAACTGTAAATAGTCTAGCTGCCTGACTGTGGTACTAATAGGATCAAAAGAACATCAGCAATTTTATCCAGGTAGCTGTAAATACTGTAACAACACAAGCCTGCCTGTCAGTAGGAAGATAACAGGAACAGATCTAGCTAAACTGAATACAGTGTATATATATATATATATATATATATATATATATATATATATATATATATACACACACACACAACACCTGGGATGCATATATATATATACACAATGTACTGTAAGTGCAGCTAACTGACTGACTGTCCTGCCTAATCTATCTAACTTAAATCAAATGACACTGTCTCTCCCTCTGTCTATCTCTCTGTCAAGCCGGAACACACTACACAGAGCCGCCGTGCAGGCGGCCTTATATAGTGTGGGGCATGTTCTAAACCCCCTGAGCCATAATTGGCCAAAGCCACCCTGGCTTTGGCCAATTGCAGCTCTCTCTACAGACAGCGCTGTGATTGGCCAAGCATGCGGGTCATAGTGCATGCTTGGCCAATCATCAGCCAGCAATGCACTGCGATGCCGCAGTGAATTATGGGCCGTGACGCGCCACACGAATTTGGCGCAAACGGCCCATATCGTTCACAATTCGGCGAACGATCGAACAGCCGATGTTCGAGTCGAACATGGGTTCGACTCGAACATGAAGCTCATCCCTACTGGGGATTATTAATGCAGAAACTGGCACCAATGCAGGAGGTTATTACAGAAACTGGCACCAATTTTGGAGGTTATTATTGGGGAAACTGACACCAATGCCACGGGTATTGATGTGGAAACTAATACCAATGTTTGGGGTTATTATTGCTGGTACTGAACCCAGTTTAGGGGGCTATTATTGCAATTACTGACATCAATGGGGCTTATTGTACTCCTATTACTGTACCTTGTGGTAAAAGTTAAAGCAGGATTAATATTTTACATACATAGTATGCATCCACACACAAACAGGCCTATAAAAAGTGGAACCACTGGAACTACTAAAATATATACTGTTAAAAAATGTGAATGAGTTATGTTTTGAATGAACTAAACCTAATTTAATTTAAAATGTTTTAAATATGTTCTTTTCTTGAAAAGACACTGACTAATTCATAATAAAAAGGGAGGGGATGTGCCTTTTGGCATTTTCACCCTGGCTACCGGTTGACCTTGTCCCGGAACTGTCCCAGAGACAAGAAGGAAAGATAAAAAAGAGAAAATTAAAGAGAAAAAAAATCTTTTGCAAAACATGAATTGTATTCCTTTTAAAGATAAATAAAATATACATACTTTTTAATTTGTTATGAAGCCTTGAGCCATATGTCCTGGTAAAATGAGCAACGAAGGGCAATAGCAACAGGCATCCAAATATCAGTGCAGATATCAGCCAATACCGACATTTAGTTGAAAAATCAGCTGTCGTCGTCCACAAGGCAATTATTTTGGAAAAAAGAAATGTGAATTTAAGCAAATAAAGTGAACATTGCAAGAAGAATATTTAAAGGATAACTATACAATTAGTAATTTCAGCTTTTTAGTTGACCATCAACAAAGGGGTGAGGGAGGCTGAACACAAATGTAACAGAGGGCATTTTACTGAACATTAATGTAACAGGGAAACCATACTGGTCACCAGTGTAACAAGGTACATTAGACTGATCACCAATGTAAAGAGGGCCCCTAAACTGACAACCAGCAAAATAAGGGGGGCTACACAGATTGCCAATGTAACAGGGAGAACAATGCTGACCACCAATATAATGAAAAGCATTTTACTGACAAACAATGTAACTGGGGGCACTACTTGATCACAAATAAAAGAAAGCACATTTACCTGAGCACCAATAAAATGGTGGACACCGCTGGTTTTCTCAAGGTTTGTGAGACTTCATCGGAAGGCAACTGCCTCCTCTATTAAGAACATTCACAGTGGTGGCGTGATTGGCTTTGTCAAACTTGCTATGCCAGTGCCTTAACAGACAAAAGGGAACACACTCTGGGAAACTGATGCTTTATGAAATCCTACCAGCTCTCTAACAGGGTGCAGAGGGTTTAATAAAGTACTAAAGGCTCCTGTCCAAACAAATACCAATTATAGTTAATATGTGATGCGCAAGTACCTTCCTTTACCTTCCCTGACTGAGCCAAATCTTTCATTAATTGTGTCTACCTTGTTCCCCCTCCTAGACACTGCAGCTCACAGTTGGAGCTAACAGCTGCAGCAACAGAGGCAGTGCTGCCAATCCAGAAGGCAATGAGCATGGACTAGGTGTAGCTAGATGTGATTGACAAGCTATGGGCTTGTGAATCAGCATTGGCAAAGTTGATGACTACACCCCCTACAGCATTTGTTTCTTCCCACTATAGTGCAAACATATTCTGTTCTGGAGACCAGTGGCTTTTTTGGGCTTTTTTTTTTTAAAGTGACTTAGTCCAGATTCACTTTAGCATTCAGGCTCTGTAGTTTTTGATTAATTAAAGGCTTATCTTTAAATCTTTTTGCTTATTATTATTTTTTTATAAAAGGTTATCTCTCTACCTTTTTCTGGAATCCACCATTGGACCTGGATAGGAGAGGAATTGCACCAAACTTCACAGATCACATTATCTCTGTAGCTCCATGAGTGACTTGAAAGCGAGAGCAGGTTTACACAAGTCCAATTTCCATCATGGTCTTCTCTACAGATGATTTTACCTTTGTGACATACTCCAGAGACATTCCAGGTCCATTGAGTGATGTTACAACTCACATTTACTGCACATGCAAGCTGCATGATGTTGGAAGGAGGAAGCAGAAAAGGAGCCAGTAGCACAACAGGACTGTTGGACCTGGGACTATCTAAAGGCATGTATGGAGAAGAGTTAACAAAGTCAGTTATACCAGTCAAATCTTGTACACTTATTACACTTATTACAATAGGGAATTTCTAAGACAAATGGAAATCTATTTGTTCGAGAACCCTCTCTATTTTAGTGCTCTCTCCCAAACACCACTATAAAGAAGAGCAGGCCCCTTTCCCTCTGTTGGCAGTAAATCCTGGCAGATTAAAGCCTGATCATAAAAAATACAATAATTTCATCCTCATACCTTGTCATGTTACAACCAAAAACCTAAATGTATTTTGTTGGAATTTTATGTGATACACGAACACAAAGTGGCACATAATTGTGAAGTGGAAGGAAAGTGATAAATGGTTTTCAATTTGTTTTACAAATAAATATGTGAAAAGTGTGGCGTGCATTTGTATTCAGCCCCTCTGAGTCAATACTTTGTAGAACCAACTTTCACTGCAATTACAGCTGCAGGGATGCCTCTACCAGCTTTGCACATCTAGAGAGTGACATTTTTGCCCATTTTTCTTTGCAAAATAGCTCAGGCTCTGTCAGATTGGATGGAAAGCATCTGTGAGCAGCAATTTTCTAATTTTGCCACAGATTCTCAATTGGATTTAGGTCTGTAATTTGACTGGGCCATTCTACCACATGAATATGCTTTGATCTAAACCATTCCATTGTAGCTCTGGCTGTATGTTTGGGGTCGTTGTCCTGCTGGAAGGTGAACCTCCGCCCCAGTCAGGTTTTCTTTTAGGATTGCCCTTTATTTGGCTCCATCCATCTTCTTATCAACTCTGACCAGCTTCACTGTCCCTGCTGAAGAAAAGCATCCCCACAACATGATGCTGCCACCACTATGGTTCACAGTGGGGATGGTGTGTTCAGGGTGATGTGAAGTGTTTTTTTTCCGCCACATATGACATTTTACTTTTAGGCAAAAAGTAAAATTTTGGTCTCATCTGACCAGAGCACCTTTTTCCACATGTTTGCTGTGTCCCCCACATGGCTTCTCGCACACTGCAAATGGGACTTCTTGGCTTTCTTTCAACAATAGCTTTCTTCTTGCCACTCTTCCATAAAGGCCAGATTTGTGGAGTGCACAACTAATAGTTGTCCTGTGGACAGATTCTCCCACCTGAGCTGTGGATCTGTGCAGCTCCTCCAGAATTACTATGGGCCTCTTGGCTGCTTCTCTGTTTAATGCTCTCCTTGCCCAGCCTGTCAGTTTAGGTGGACTGCCATGTTTTGGTAGGTTTGCAGTTGCCCCATACGCTTTCCATTTTTGGATGATGGATTGAACAGTGCTCCGTGAGATGTTCAAAGCGTGGCATATTTTTTTATAACTTAACCCTGCTTTAACCACTTGCCGACCTGCCGCCGTCCTTATCCTGCGGAACGTTCCCGCAAGCCTTCGTAGCTATACGTCGGCTCCTTTGAGCGGGATAGGAGGCGCGCGCACGCACCTGCTGCATTGCGGGGGTGCCGATGTTCGCGACCAGCGGTCGCGATCACCGCCGCCCACGAGCGAGCACTCACACAGACACATCCCTGTTCTGTTCTGGGAGGAGATGCAGATCGTGAGTTCCTAATAGCTAGGAACCACGATCTGTCATCTGCTATAGTCAGTCCCCTCCCCCTACAGTTAGAACACACAGTCAGGGAACACAGTTACCCCTTGATCGCCCCCTAGTGTTAACCCCTTCCCTGCCAGTGACATTTATACAGTAATGAGTGCATTTTTATAGCACTGATCGCTGTATAATTGTCAATCGTGCAAAAAATGTGTCCAAAGTGTCCGATGTGTCCGCCATAATGTCGCAGTCACAATAAAAATTGCAGATCGCTGCCATTACTAGTAAAAAAAAAAAATAATAAACATGCCATAAATCTATCCCCTATTTTGTAGACACAATAACTTTTGTGCAAACCAATCAATATACGCTTATTGCAATTTTTTTTACTACAAATATGTAGAAGAATACATATCGGCCTAAACTGAGAAAAAAATTAGCTTATTTAAAAAAAAAATTGGGGATATTTATTATAGCAAAAAGTACAAAATATTGTGTTTTTTTCAAAATTGCCGCTCTTTTTTTGTTTATAGCACAAAAAATAAAAAACGCAGAGATGATCAAATACCACCAAAAGAAAGCTCTATTTGTGGGAAAAAAAGGACGTCAATTTTGTTTGGGTGCAGCGTCGGATGACCGCGCAATTTTCAGTTAAAGCGAAGCAGTAACGTATAGCAAAAAATGCTCTGGTCATTGAGCAGCCAGATCTTCTGGGGCTAAAGTGGTTAAACTTCACAGCTTTATCCCTGACCAGTCTGGTGTGTTCCTTGGCCTTCATGATGCTGTTTGTTCACTAAGGTTCTCTACCTCTAAGGGCTTCACAGAACAGCTGTATTTTTACTGAAATTAAATTACACACAGGTAGACTCTATTTACTAATTAGGTGAATTATGAAGGCTATTGGTTCCACTAGATTTTAGTTAGGGGTATCAGAGTAAAGGGGGATGAATACAAATGCACGTCACACTTTTCACAAATTTTTTTTTTTTAAAAATTGAAAACCATTTATTATTTTCCTTACACTTTACAATTATGTGCCACTTTGTGTTGGTCTATCACATATAATCCTATTAAAATACATTTACGTTTTGGTTGTAACATGACAAAATGTGGAAAATGTCAAGGGGTATGAATACTTTTTCAAGGTACTTTATATAGTGGAATACACAATTGAAATGCATGTGTACTTTTACCCTCTAATAAAATGGTATTCTGTTCATATACCCCTGCAAGACATCAATGCCAGGTCCCAACCATTTACTTGTCTCTAATGCAATCAAAGCAAATAAAAAAATAGTTTAAACTGTAATTGGATTGTGAAGAAGTCTCAGCTTGTAAATTAGGTATGTTCTATGTTCTCTTCTCTAATTAGCATTTTCTGTTTCTGAGATTCACAGCATTGTAGAATGCTGTGAGCTCTGCTTTACAGGGGATCACAGGAAGCTAGTATAACAATAGATTTAGGTATTTCTGGTATATAAATTGCAATTCCACCTTTACACCAATAATTTAACCACTTCAGCCCCGGAAGGATTTACCCCCTTCCTGACCAGAGCACTTTTTACAATTTGGCATTGCGTCGCTTTAACTGCTAATTGCGCGGTCATGGAATGCTGTTCCCAAACAAAATTTGCGTCCTTTTCTTCCCACAAATAGAGCTTTCTTTTGATGGTATTTGATCACCTCTGCGGTTTTTATTTTTTGCGCTATAAACGTTAAAAAAACGAAAATTTTGAAAAAAAATTATATTTTCAACTTTTTGTTATAAAAAAAATCCAATAAACTCAATTTTAGTCATACATTTAGGCCAAAATGTATTCAACCACATGTCCTTGGTAAAAAAAAATGTCAATACGTGTATATTTATTGGTTTGCGCAAAAGTTATAGCGTTTACAAACTAGGGTACATTTTCTGAAATTTAAACAGCTTTTAGTTTATGACTGCCTATCTCATTTCTTGAGGTGCTAAAATGGCAGGGCAGTACAAACCCCCCCAAATGACCCCATTTTGGAAAATAGACACCCCAAGAAAATTGCTGAGAGGCATGTTAATATATTAAAATATTGAATATTACATTTTTTTGTCCCAAGTGATTGAATAATGATAAAAAAATAAAAATAATTTTTTTTTACAAAAAGTTGTCACTAAATGATATATTGCTCATACATGCCATGGTTATATGTGGAATTGTACACCAAAATAGATTTAGCTGCTTCTCCTGAGTATGGGGATACCACATGTGTGGGACTTTTTGGGAGCCTAGCCGCATACGGGGCCCCGAAAACCAAGCACCGCCTTCAGGATTTCGAAGGGCGTAAATTTTTGATTTCACTCCTCACTACCTATCACAGTTTTGAAGGTCATACAATGCCAAGATGGCACAACCCCCCCCCCCAAATGACCCCATTTTGGAAAGTAGACACCCCAAGCTATTTGCTGAGAGGCATGTGGAGTCCATGGAATATTTTATATTTTGACATAAGTTGCGGGAAAATGACAAACTTTTTTTTTTTTGCACAAAGTTGTCACTAAATGATATATTGCTCAAACATGCCATGGGCATATGTGGAATTACACCCCAAAATACATTCTGCTGCTTCTCCTGAGTACGGGGATACCACATGTGTGGGACTTTTTGGGAGCCTAGCCGCGTACGGGGCTTCGAAAATCAAGCACCGCCTTCAGGATTTCTAAGGGCGTAAATTTTTGATTTCACTCCTCACTACCTATCACAGTTTTGAAGGCCATAAAATGCCAAGATGGCACAAAACCCCCCCAAATGACCCCATTTTGGAAAGTAGACACCCAAAGCTATTTACTGAGAGGCATGTTGAGTCCATGGAATATTTTATATTTTGCCACAAGTTGCAGGAAAGTGACAAACTTTTATTTATTTATTTATTTTTTTTGCACAAAGTTGTCACTAAATGATATATTTCTCAAACATGCCATGGGAATATGTGGAATTACACCCCAAAATACAATCTGCTGCTTCTCCTGAGTATGGGGATACCACATGTGTGGGACTTTTTGGGGGCCTAGCTGCATACGGGGCCCCAAAAACCAATCACTGCCTTCAGGGTTTTTAAGGGCGTAAATTTTTGAATTCAATCCTCACTCCCTATCACAGTTTCGTAGGCCATAAAATGCCAAGATAGCCCAAACCCCCCCAAATGACCCCATTTTGGAAAGTAGACACCCAAAGCTATTTGCTTGAACCCCCAAACATTATATATTTTTTTAAAGCAAAGGCCCTACAGATTAAAATGGTGGGTGTTTCATTTTTTTTTCACACAGTATTTGCGCAGAGATTTTTCAAATGCATTTTTTTGGGAAAAAACACACTTTTTTAAATTGTAATGCACTAAAACACACTATATTTCCCAAATGTTTGATGAAATAAAAAAGATGATCTTAGGGCGAGTACATGGATACCAAACACGACATGCTTTAAAATTGCGCACAAACGTGCAGTGACGACAAACTAAATACATTTTTAAAAGCCTTTAAAAGCCTTTACAGGTTACCACTTTAGATTTACAGAGGAGGTCTACTGCTAAAATTACTGCCCTCGATCTGACCTTCGCGGTGATACCTCATATGCATGGTGCAAATGCTGTTTATATTTGACGCCAGACCGACGCTTGCGTTCGCCTTTGCGAGATAGCATTTTTATTGTTATCTCAGGGAATGTAAATATCCCCTATGGTAGCAATAGGTCTATTAGACCGACAGCGCTGAAGTCACGGCTTTTTGTATCGTGGGAGCAAACGCTGTTGCTGTCAAGATAAATAAATTTGCGCTGCAATTGAATGGCGTACCTGCTAAGCAAATGATGGTTAACAATAAAACAAAATAACATTACAGTATAACAGTAAGACTTACCATACCTGCAAAGCAAATACAAAAAAAAACATAGTAAAAAATAAAACATTTAACGCAACCTGTGCCTAAAATATATATATGCCGAAGCATGGGGGCATCCTCCTGCAAAAGGCAGGAGTAAATCGCTCCTCCACCCACTGCTGCCCCCACACTTCAGCATATATGCTGAAGTATGTAACTGTGGTGGTGAAATCACCTCCGACAGCGCTGGAGTCACGGCTTTATGTATCGTGGGAGCAAACGCTGTTGCTGTCAAGATAAATAAATCCGCGCTGCAGCTCAATGGCGTACCTGAAAACAAAAAAATGGTTAAAACACAGTAAACTATAAAAAAATTATATACCTGAAAAGCAAACGTGATAAAACATAACAGCAATAAAACATTGCAAAATACAATACAGTAAAAAAGAGCAGAACAATAGAGAGAGAATAGAGAGAGAGAGAGAACAATAAAACGACAACTATTTTCGTTTTTTTTTTATTTTATATTTTTTTTTTGTGTATTTTTTTTTTTTACTTTTTTTTATAACTGTAACTTTTAAAACTGTAACGGTTCCAGGTTTGGGTCTCTCAAAATGCGATGGCATCTTGGGAGACCCTGTTAAAGTGTGTCCTAGTCTGTGCAATGCTGTACCCTACGCTAAAACTCAACTAGTGTATGGTAGCTCTCAAAACATTCACCAATGCAAAGACCAGGATTGCCAGGACAGGAGGGACAATAATACCGGGTGTCACGCCTATATCCGCGCTTTCTGCAGACACAACATTTTCTTTGGGGGGCTCGTTGGGTAGGGGTACTTGGGAGGACATAAGGAAAATGCCTCCCATGCAGCCGACTTACTGCATCTGGTTGGGGAAGGTGAGGTGGAGCACTGTCTGGATACAGAAGGGCTCTGACGATCTCTTCCTGGAATTTAAGGAAGGATCCAGTCTGTCCTGAAGCTCTGTATAGCACATGAGCGTTCAGCAAAGCCAATTGAAATAAGTATACAGACACTTTTTTGTACCAGCGTCTGGCCTTACGGGCAACTAGGTACGGCGCCAACAACTGGTCGTTGAGGTCCACCCCTCCCATATTTTGGTTATATTCGTGGACACAGAGGGGTGTCTCCACAATACCAGTCGCCGTAGTAATTTGGACAGTTGTGTCTACATGAAGGGAGGTAAGAACGAAAACATTCTTATTGTCCCTCCACTTCATAGCGAGCAAATTATTACACCGCAAGCAGGCTCTCTCCCCCAGCCTAAGATGGGAATCTACAAGCCGCTGGGGAAAGCCCCGGCGATTAGATCGCACGGTGCCACATGCTCCAATTTGATGATCAAAAAGGTTACTAAAAAGTGGCACGCTCGTGTAATAATTGTCCACATATAAATGGTACCCCTTTCCGAATAAGGGTGACACCAAGTCCCACACTATCTTGCCAGCGCTTCCTATGTAGTCAGGGCAGTTTGTCGGCTCTACGTGACTATCTTTGCCCTCGTAAACCATAAATCTACATGTATAGCCTGTGGCCCTGTCACAGAGCTTATACATCTTGCTGGGAAGGTACTGTTTGAATGACAAGCGGCCAGAAAATTTAATCAGGTAATCATCAACGCAGACAACTTGATAGGGAGTAAACAAGTCTGCAAAACGCTGGTTGAAGTGGTTTACGAGGGGCTGAATTTTGTAGAGCCGATCGTATTCAGGGTCTCCAGGAGGACGTCAGAGTTAATTGTCATTGAAGTGCGTGAACCGCAAAATCTGCTCGTATCGTGCCCTGGTCATGGAGGCAGAGAACAAGGGCATATGGTTAATTGGGTCAGTGGACCAATATGACCGCAACTCACTCTTTTTAGTTATGCCCATGTTGAGGGAAAGGCCCAGAAAGATCTTAAATTCGGAGACCGTTATTGGTCTCCAATCTCTGGCAAGGGAGGACTGGGGAATAGTGGCGATGTGTTGACCAGTGTATAAATTGCTTTGGTCCACAATAGATCTATAGAGAGCTTCGTTGAAAAACAGTGAATAAAAATCCAGTGACGTAAAATCAACTGTTTCCACCTGAATTCCGGGTTGGCCAGTGAATGGGGGAAGTACGGGTGCTGCAGAAGTGGTGGGTTCCCAATTCGGATTGGTGAATGCAGCAGGAAGGGCACTATGGGCACTATGGGCCTGTGTTTGTCTTCTTGGTGGCAGCGGGACACTACTTGTGCTTGCCACCTCGCCAGCTTGAACTGCACTTATGGGACTCGCCACGTCACCAAGTGTTACTGCAGTGCTGGATGTACGACCAGGGTGTACTAGGCCGCTGGTGCTTGCCAGTTCACCAGAAGGAATAGCGGCGCTAGTACTGCTCTGCTCCATACGAGGGACCTGCGGTTCTTGCACTTCAAGGACAGAAGAAGAAGTTCAGGGTCTGGTACGCCTGACCTTGGCAGGGACCACAACTCCGTCGTCAGAGCTATCTGTCATGGAGCCGCTGTCATCTACAGGATCGTATTCTGAGCCTGAATTTGACAGATGAGTGACTTCCTCTTCACTATCTGTCATGCTCAGAAACGTGTAGGCCTCTTCACTAGTGTACCTTCGATTTGCCATTTTGGGCTCTAAATTTAGGGGTACACTAGTGAGACTCACAGACAAAAGAGCTCCTGACTGTCAGTGACTGTAACAAAACGCTACCAAAAAACTGTTAGGGATCGCAGGGATCAGGCCTGACTCTGCGAACGCTGCAGTTATGTGTGCTTAGTGTTTTGTAAGTGTCAGTGATCGATCGATACTGCACTTGGGTGGGCTGGGCTGGGATGGGCCGAGGGGCAAAACGCAGGTGCTAGCAGGTATCTGGGCTGATCCCGCTAACACTACGTTTTTGGGGACCCTAAACTGCTGGGGATGCTAGTATAGATCTGATCGGATCAGATATTGATCCGTTCAGATACTATAGCATTAAGAGAGGTGTATGCTGCGTGCGTGGGTTTTAGCGGTACTGGCGCTAACCTGACGCTGCCTGGGGCAACACAGACCTTATCTGACCCTAAAAACGTAACTTATATCACCGCCGGGCGATCAGGAGGTTAAACCTTTATAAGGTAATAAACGGCGGGTGCCCCAAAACTATAATAAACAAGCTAACTAACCAGCGTCACCTGTAACAATTATATGATGATCACTGGTGAAAGAGTTAACTAGGGGCCAATCAGGGGGTTAAAACCTTTATTAGGTAGTATATAGGGGTCCCTGTCGCTATAAAACACTGACGGCGAACCTATATACTTACCTCCCTAACTAGCGTCACCTGTGTCACTAATACAGCGATCAGAAAAACGATCGCTTAGTGACACTGGCGACGGGGGGTGATCACGTGGTTAAAACTTTATTAGGGGTGGTTAGGGGGGTACCCTAGACCTAAAGGGGGCTAACCCTAACTGCCCTACCACTTATAACTGTCACAAACTGTCACCAATGCAATAATCAGAAAAAAAAAACCTGCTTTTGGTGTCAGTGTGACAGTGGGTACAGGGGGGTGATTAGGGGGTGTCTGGGGGGTGATGGGGGGGTGAAAAGTGTGCCTGCGTGTTCTACTGAAAGTGTAGTGTTGTGCAAACTTACTTGGATGTCTTCTCTCCTCGGCGCCGGAACGAAAAGACCGGCTTGAGGAGAGATGACATCACTTTCTCCGTTTCTGTTTACATTACAGAAGCCGAGGAAGCCTGTCATTCGCCAGGAGCGATCGCGAGGGGGGAGCCACGAATGAGTGGCCTCCCCTTCACCTTTGATCGCCCCTGACCTGAATCCGACCGCCGCAGGCACGGGGGGGGTCCGATTTACGTACCTGTAAGTCCTTTTGCCTGCCCGTGCCATTCTGCCGACGTACATCGTCGTGCTGCGGTCGGCAAGTGGTTAAAGATGAATTTCCAACATGCACCCCATTACTCCAGGCCCCACTGCACTTATCTGCTGTGCCAATAATCTTCTGCCATCTACATCTACTGATCCACACAATTTTAAACTCCATACACAGACCTGGAGGCTGTGTAGCAGCAGAAGGTTGGCAATGGCTAGTGGTCAATGGTCAGAGCAGTGATGTGACCAGTTAGAGCCTTGGTGGCCAACCTGCAGCCCAAGATCTCCATGTGGCCCTTTGGTACATGTTGTGCAGCCCTCGGACCTCAGCAGTCTTTTGTGAGAACATTCATTAGGATAATAGTATTAATATTTACTATCCTCATGCATACCTTCCAACTTTTGAAATGAGAACGAGAAACACTTATCAGCCAAAATATATAGGCATAGGACACACCCCTTCTCATGCCCCATTAAAGGAGAATTCAATTTAAAAAACTGATTGGATAAACCCACAAGTGCTTTTTTTTCCCATTACTATTCCATTATACTGGCTTATGGAATTTACAAAAGCAGTATTTTACAAATTGGATGAAAGGTTTAGCACTGGGAAACACTTTTTGAAAGATAAATATTGCATTTTATATACAACTATATAGATCAGACCAAAATGAGGGACAAATGAGGAGGAAAGAGGGACAGAGGGACATTGCTCCAAATCAGGGACAGTTAGACCCCTTTCACACTGGAGGTGTTTTTCAGGCACTTTAGTGCTAAAAATAGCGCCTGTAAAGTGCCTGAAAGAAGCCTCAGCTGCAAACCCAGTGTGAAAACCCGAGTGCTTTCACACTGGGGCGCTGCGTTGGCAGGGCTTCAGAAAAAGTTCTGCAAGCAGCTTCTTTGCAGCGCATTAAGAGCGGTGAACTCACCGCTCCTAAAGCGTCCCTGCCCATTGAAAACAATGGGGCAGTGCTGCTATACCGCCGGCAAAACGCCAATGCATTAGCGTTTTGCGGGCAGATTTAACCCCTTTTTGGCCGCTAGTGGGGATAAAAGTGCCCCGCTATTGGCCGAATAGCACCGCTAAAATGACGGTAAATGGGCGCTAAAAATAACGCCTCTTTACCGCTGACACCCGGGGCGGCACAGTGTGAAAGGGCTCTTAAGATCTATGCTCATGTAACACGTTCCCAGTTTTATATTGTCTTCTGCAGCATATCCCCAGCCCAAAATGTATCCTGTCCACACTCTCTGACCCTCCTTTCCTCTATTAGCATAGCTCCCAACTGTCCCCGATTTCGAGGGTCTATCCCTGATTTGGAACAAAGTCCCTCTGTCCCTCTTTCCTTCTCATTTGTCCCTTATTTTGGTCTGATCTATATAGTTGTATATAAAATACACTATTTTTCTTTCCAAAAGTGTTTCACAGTGCTAAAACTTTCACCCAATTTCTCAATTGCTGCATTTGTAAATTTCAAAAGCCAATATAAAAGAATATTAGTGGTAAAAAAACAAAGCAAAAACAAAAAAACACTTGTGGGTTTAACTAATCTTTTTTTTGTATAATTCTCCTTTAAGGGGGCATGGCAGGGGGTGTGTCCTATGCCTACATACTTTTGCTAATAGATGTCCCTCGTTCCCATCTCAAAAAGTTGGGAGTTATGACTAGTAGATCTGCAGTTTCTGACAGTCCTCTCAAGCATTACATATAATAAACATTATGTGCGGCCCTTTAGTGATGTCAGGGGCCGCATTTGAAGCCCCCTTTAGCTCTTAAGCTGACAATCACTTAGATAGAGTATCTTCTTCTGTCCCTGATGTAGGAGACTTTTACAAGTAACTCTTTCTAGGGTGTGGAGTGCCTGGTCCCCCTCTGTGTACTTTGGGTCCTTTTTCCAACCCATGGGCCAACAGTGGGTGACCAGGCATCCAGCAGACTGGTAAGTGTATTAGGTGATAAAAGTGATTCAGCTAAAAAAGCTCCTGAAAACAGAGAAAGCAGAGATCAGCGCCAGAGGAGTAAATATGAAACCCTTGCCACACACACAAAATATCCTTCACGAATGCATGGTGTAGTTTTCATTTCAATTATAAAAAATTTAAATGATTCTGCAATACGTCGAAGTACAAAGAATCAAAGATGTTTGCGGTTTCCATGTCTGCCAGAAGGAGGCAGCAATTCACACTACAATATCATTTTTGTAGCCCATAATAAAATGTGTAAATTAAAAGCCATTTTAATTTCTTTGTTAAATGAAACATTAAAGCAGACATTGCAGTAAAATGTAGGTTCCTTTTTTATTATTATTATAAGCCCTGGATAAAGTGTTATGTATTAGAAGGAAAAAATGCACCTGTAAGGAAAAAAAGTTAGAATAAATCCTCCCATTGAGATTCTTCGGAAACAATGAGTACCCCAAATTTCACAAGAAGACGCTCCCATCCAGTCATGAGATTTGACCTGTGCTGCATTCACCAAGATCTCACATCACCCTTACCTAGGTGCTGCAGGCGAAAGACGGGGTAAGGTAAGCATATTGCCTTTTATTCCCTAAAGGTCTGCTTTAATTCTTCCTTCATCAAAGACAAAAACAATGGACTTTCAGTTACACATTTCAGTATTTTTTTTTTTTCAAGATCATATCCCTTATATAAAATATCATGAATTTCACAACTGCTGTACATAATCACCCATTGTTTCGGGGACAGCGGTCACCACCAGGGCAAATAGAAGGTAAATTTACTCATCAAGGACAGCAATAAAAGCTTACAGGGGTTCTAATCCCTCACTACTCTTTCCAAAACCAGGAATAAAAATGCATTGACTATGGACTTTTAAAAAATGTATAGTATTTTATAATTAATGTAAGTCATATGGTAGTGAGACCACTGATTGAGTGCATCACACACCAATATCATGTCAAATTATGTTATTTTTATTATTTTATTATTTGAAAAGGTATAATAAAATAGTTACAAAATGTGAGGGGTGTACTCACTTTTGTGAAATACTGTATATATATATATATATATATATATATATATATATATATGCCAGATAATTCAGGGCAAAGAGAGAATTGGGTAAGAGAGAAGGGGGTACCAGCATATGGACTCCCCCACAGATTGTCAATAGTGTCCTACCTGTCCATCAGCCTTTATTCATACATCC
Organism: Aquarana catesbeiana; assembly: GCA_037953035.1. Taxonomy (NCBI): domain Eukaryota; kingdom Metazoa; phylum Chordata; class Amphibia; order Anura; family Ranidae; genus Aquarana; species Aquarana catesbeiana. The sequence goes on along the minus strand of JBBHAA010001420.1, from coordinate 363,305 downwards.
CCTGAAAAAGGGGTCCGCAACGCTCATCCACGGGTCGAGGGCCCGTTAAATGAGCTCCCCGACCTGGGAACGTAACACACGCCATCAACTGGTGGCATCTGACGTCATCGGGTCAGACTCCCAACACTGTGCAGGTGCGCAAAACCACGCTACTGCACAAGCGAGCGTCGGTCGAGCCAGTAAGCCCAGAGCTCGGGCGGAGCAAGAGAAGGATGGACTCCATAGGAGAACATCTTACCCAGGGGAGTCACAAGTCCGCCGCTGGGAAGAAGGATCAAGCCGCCAGAAAAAACTCAGCCAGCCAGTCGGGGTGGCAACTCTATACAGATAAACAAAAGGAGGCAGTAAAACAGTTACAACATAAAATACAAACATTTTTTTATACAGCATTATAGACAATGGGAGTGTAAGACTCCGATCAGTAGTGATCACTACAGATAAAACATTTCGAAATTGCCAGTAAATTTGGGTTAAAAAATAAGAATGTGTGAATCGGTCACTGTGATGTCAGGGCCAGGGGCTAACTGAACAGACTGCCAGGGAACGCAGCGAGAAGCCCAACCAATAGAGTTAGGAAAGGAAGGGAATGGGGAGGGAAAGTTGAGATAGAAAAGGTATGTCCTACAAAAATGATTTGTAAGATATCATCTCATTGAGTCCTGGGGGAAAGGTTGCATTGAGACGTTCGATCCACATGGTCTCTTTCTGAAGGATCGTTTTGTCCCAATCGCCTCCCCCGGGACTCTGTTGGACAACTTCATGGACCAAAAATTGGACTGTAAAGTCATAGCGGTGATAGAGACCGATATGTCTGCCTACAGTAGTAAGTTTACCATTGCCAGAGGAGTATAAATGGTCCCTAATTTACTTGTCTCAGTTCTCGAATTGTTTTACCTACATACTGTAGAACGTTTGATATTTACACAACATGAAGATAAATGACCCCCTTGGTACCACAGTTGGAGAAAGTACGTGGAAAGAAAATCTCACCACTGGCTAACTGAAACTTCCTACCCTCAAAAATCCAGGGACAGCAGGAACAGCAAGAGCAATCTCTGCACTTAAAGGTGCCATTGGGTCCAGACGGTGGTCTTTTAGACTTTAACTTTATGTTTAACGATCAAATGTATTTACAGACTCAAGAAGTCGCCATGGGGACTTCCTGTGCCCCGGCTTACGCAAATTTGTATCTGGGCGGTGGGAGAGACACATCACTTCGGATGATCGATATACAGAGTTTCTTGAACATGTATTAATATGGTATAGGTACATAGATGACTTATTTGTGGTTTTGAAAGGCTCTAGAGATGGACTGTTGGAATGTATTCAGAGCTTGAATGACAACAACTTCAATCTCAAATTTACATTCAATTTTGACAATGGTCAGATCCCCTTTTTGGATCTCTCCATTGTCAAACAACCAGATGGTACATTAAGCATTAATCTTTATCGCAAATCAACAGCCGGCAACACTTTGCTTCTCACATCTAGTGCCCATCCTGGTCCACTAGTGCGCATTATTCTGTACGCGCAGTACTTGCGCCTACGAAGAAATTGCACACTAGAGACCGACTTTAGGATCCAAGCTAATGCTTTACGTGACCGTCTATTACTTAGAGTACAAATTTAAGGAAATCTTTCAATAAAACACTAGCTCGCTCTAGAAACTCCTTACTGTATACTCGACCCAAACCTCCATCGACTGACACTGTCAGATTCATTACCACATACTCTGCCTACCACAAACTACTCAGAGCAATATTATCGAACCATTGGCATCTCCTTGCGGAGCACCATGTCCTGAGCAGACATGTTAGATCTGCTCTGGAACTGGTGTTCCGTAGAGCCCCCTCGTTAAGAGATCGCTTAACGAATAGCCATTATTCATCATCTAAAAGACCACCGGCTGGACCCAATGGCACCTTTAAGTGCGTGGATTGCTCTCGCTGTCCCTGGATTTTTGAGGGTAGGAAGTTTCAGTTACCCAATGGTGAGATTTTCTCTCCATGTACTTTCTCCAACTGTGGTACTAAGGGGGTCATTTATCTCATGTTATGTAGATGTCAAGCGTTCTATGTAGGTAAAACAATTTGAGAACTGAGACAGCGAATTGGGGACCATTTATACTCCTCTGGCAATGGTAAACTTACTACTGTAGGGAGACATATTGGTCTCTATCACCGCTATGATGTTACAGTCATCCAATTTTTTGTCCTTGAAGTTGTCCAACAGAGTCCCAGGGGAGGCGTTTGGGACACAACGATCCTTCAAAAAGAGACCATGTGGATCGAACGTCTCAATGCTACCTTTCCCCAGGGCTCAATGAGATGATATGTTACAAATCATTTTGTAGGACATACCTTTTCTATCTCTCCTTTCCCTCCCCTTTCCCTTTCCCTTCCCCCCATTCCCCTTTCCCTTCCTTTCCTAACTCTATTGGTTGGGCTTCTCGCTGCTTTCCCTGGAAGTCCGTTCATTTAGCCCCTGGCCCTGACATCACAGTGACCGATCCGCCCATTCTTGTTTTTTAACCCAAATTTACTGGCAATTTGTGTTTTTTGTCATTTGTGGCAAAATGTTTTATCTGTAGTGATCACTACTGATGGGAGTCTTATACTCCCATTGTCTATAATGCTGTATAAAAAAAAAAAAAGTATTTTTTATGTTGTAACTCTTTTACTGCCTCTTTTTGTTTATCAGTATAGAGTTGCCCCCCTGATCGGCTGGCTCTGTGTTTCATGGCAGCTTGATCCTTCTTCCCAGCGACAGACTTGTGACTCTCCTGGGTAAGATGTTCTCCGATGGAGTCCATCCTTCTCTTGCTCCGCCCGAGATCTGGGCTCCCCGCCCACTGGCTTGGCCGGTGTCTTGCCGAGAAAGTTCCCCAGCGGATAAGGATCCCCTGTACTGCGCATGCGCAGTACGAATGACTACGGAGCCGCCGAAAATAGACGAAGATGAACAGCTGATCGTCAGCTGTACATGGCGCCTGCGCACTACATTCTGCCCTATGTCCACGTTAAAGCCCCACCATCCAAGTGGACATAGAGTTAGAATAATAATATGCTGAGAGCAGCGAGGGCACCGTGCCCGAAGCGTGGCAAGCATAGCGAGCCTGCGAGGGGCCTGTTACAAAGTTTTTTTTATTAAAATAGTCTTGGCACGCAGGCGCCGTGTACAGCTTACTCAGATGTTCAGCTTCGGCTCTTTATGGCGGCTCCCTTGTTGTTCCTACTGCGCAAGCGCTGCGTCTGCGCAGTACAGGGGAGGGTGATTAGCCGCCGAGGGGAACTTTCTCGGCAGAACACCGGTGCTCGCTTGCTCAGTAGCGTGGTTTCTCGCACCTAAACAGTGTGGGGTCTGACCCGGTGACGTCAGATGCCGCCAGTTGATGTCGTGTGTTATGTTCCTGGGTTGGGAAGCTCATTTAACGGGCCCTCGGCCCTCTCACCCCCCTCTTTTTCCCTCCCTCCTCTACTTCCCCTTTTTTTCTCATTCCTACTGACTGTGGAGAGACTATGTATGATATGCCCTTCTGTTATCATTATTCCCTCTTATTTAGAACCATTTCCGCATAATCCCCCTTGTCCGCCGCGGGGGGAACCTATTTTGAGCCACATTGTTCCACACTTGGACATTGACGTGTCGGGTGAGCAACTCATTTCCTATATTCTTTTGCTGAACTATAATTGTATAAATTTCTCAAGTCTAACTTACTTGATCTGTGCTTTATTCAATTATTTGTCTTATAGATTATTCCTCCTGAGGAGGCAGTGTATGTACCGCAAAACTAGTAGAGGGAAGGTCAATCTTTGAGACTATCCTCATCAACAGATATCTTTTGGGGGGACCCTGAGTATTTGTTTATTGATTATTTCAATCTTGCTTTTAAAATTAATTTTGTATGTTATTTTTATATGTAATGAATATTTTTTTATATATCAACTACATTGTTGTTTATCAGTACCTAGATAGTCCACCATAACCATTTGGATGGGAACAATTTGTATGGTCAACTTCAGCAATTGCCCTACTTCCCCACCCTCCCCTGTTTCTCTATATTAATTTGGACGATGGTACTTTGTTATGTCTAGTTAAACCTTATTATGTGAGGCTATGCTCAAAATTAAACCATGTACAGTATATTGCCAGGTAGTGCCACGTGACTGTCCCCATCCAGGGAATGACTTTTACTCCGCTTGCTCTGGATTAAGCCCGCAAGCGGCTTGCTTTGGGGGCACTCAGTGGGGAGGGGGAGCCAGGAGCTCCAGCGAGGGACCCCTGAAGAGGAGCATCGGGGCTGCTCTGTGCAAAACCATTACACAGAGCAGGTAAGTATAACATGATTGCTATTTGAAAAAAAGTGTTTTAGATTTACAATCACTTTATACTTTTAGTCAAATCTTTTTAAAATTAGTACAAAGGGCAGTACTTACTATTAATGGGAGGGTTCCCTTGTGCTGATGACTGCCACTTTAGTTGAAATCCTCCATCTTGTGACCCCCCCTCCTCTATTCATAGAAGCTGTACTAAAGCTTCCAGCAATGAAAAGTGCTCTAGGAATGACAGAGGCAGGCCTTTCATTTATCCACCCGTCATTCATAGATCACTTTTCATTAATGGAAGCAATGGTACAGCTTCTGTGAATAAAGGAGGGAGTGGAAAGGGCAAGCATACTCAGCACTCTTGATGAGTGCCTCTCACAGGTCCCTCTATTAACCCCCACAGTACTGGAAGACTACCACTGTCGGGGTGGGGGGTCAGAGGAAAAAAAACAGCAGCCAGCAGTCCAAGGGACGACACTTCACATTAATAGTAAGTACTGTCCCTTGTGCGGATTTAAAAAAAATTTATACGCAATGGGGGTTATTTACTAAAGGCAAATCCAGTTTGCACTACAAGTGCACTTCAAGTGGTCGCTGTAGATCTGAGGGGAAGATCTGAAATGAGGGGGAGCTCTGCTGATTTTATCATCCAATCATGTGCAAGCTAAAATGCTGTTTTTTTAATTTTCCTTGCATGTTCCCCACAGATCTACAGCGACTGCACTTGAAAGTGAACTTTCAGTGTACTTGGCAAATGGAAATTTTGAGTGCTGATAATACTATAACTAGTTTAGAGTGTACTCTAGAGGTGGATATACTATAGCCCAGGTCTACTGCAGAGCTACTCCTACAGGCAATACCAGGAGTCCTTGTAGGGTGGCTTCTCTGAATAGACAGTCCTACATCCTAATCCTAGCGTTGAGACTCATATTGATATTAATGCACATATCCATAGTCCCCATGGCAATCTGCATGCGGTATTATGTGTTGGGTGATTGTCTAATCTTTTTCAGCTTAGTTTCTTATAGAAGCAGCAGGTTGTGACCACATGGACTTCTTACCAATTCAACTATACAGCCACAGAAACCCAACCATGTGGGTGTCCTCTTTTTTGACTCATGAACTCCTCCGTTCACCCGGCTTTAGTGCTCTAGGTTCGGTACAGTGCAAAACTTCCTCCAGTAGCATCTCAGTCCCAGTCTCAGTGCTCCCCGATCCTCACTCCTCTTCTTGTCTCCCAGCTGTGTGAGATTGTCTCCTCTGATCCAACTACTAGCAAGTCAAACTGCGCCCTGGGAAGCAACCATTCCTTCCTCATCCCCCGGGAACTGCAGTCCATTGGTTAATAGAGGTCCACTTCCTTTCTGGACTTCAACTCCCACATTCTATTGCGGCCAACCTCAAAGTCTATGGAGTACCCTTAAACTCGCCTGAGGTGTCAGTGTACTTAAATCCAGCGTGTCTGTTTAGTTATAGATCAAGTGTAGCTTCAGACAGTATTATTAATTTGCTCATTGCAGTCAAATACTGGCTACAAATACCTGCAACTCCACCATGTCCTTTGGAGCGCAGTTCTATGTTAGCCTATGTGGCCATGCAAATCATGCGTTTAGATCAGTATTTAAAGTATTTAGGGGCATATAAAAAACTGCATTCAGAAAAGAGCTTATGAGCATAATTTACGTGTATATGTCTGTAAACACATGTAAACGTGCATATGAGTGTAAATGTATTCCAGTGGCCAGAAAAAAAAAATATTCTGGCCTATGAAATGCATTACACTCAACACCATACACCCATAAATGTGCGTATATATACACACATAAATGCTCATAAATGTGCAATATTAAAGGCATTTTTCATGTCGAGTTCTGGCAGAAAAAAAAATCCAGCAATTTTAGAACATAAATGTATATGCCTGTGTGTATGAGGCCTAATATGGAGTTGCCCAAGTCTTGTGACATACTTCAACAAGACGATAGGATACATGAATATGGTTTTCAATGCAAACCTATCCAATGACTCACTTAAATGCATTTTAAAACACCTCAACACTTTCTCGTTCTGTTCTGATAGCAGTATCCTGGGCCTTTTACTGCATGAAATTTATTAGCATGGATTTGTATCTCACACCTGCCAACCACCGTGGAAGAGGGGCAGATAGAGATGTCAACTGTGCTATTATTTGCAAAATTAAAGTGATATTAACCGCTTCCCGACCGGCGCACGCCGATGTACGTCGGCAGAATGGCACAGCTGGGCAAATGGGCATACAGGTACGTCCATTTGAATTTCCCGCCGTGTCATTGCGTGCGCGCCGCCGGCGGCATTTGCGCGCGCCCCGGCCGGGAGCTCCGTGAGTCAGGTCGCGGGTCCCGGCGGACTCAATCATCGCGGGGATACCCGCGATCGTCTCACGGAGAGCAGGAACGGGGAGATGCTGATGTAAGCCCGGGTTCACACCTATGCGAATTAGATGCGGCTTACACCGCATCTAATTCGCAGGACATTTTAAAATACATTCATATGAATGCATCTGGTTCACATATGTGCGTTGCATTCGCACTGCGCATTGCACAAAAAACGTGTGCGTTTTTTGGGCATTGCGGTGCGAACTACAAGCCTATTATCTCCTATGGGAACGCATCTGATTCGCAGATGCATTGCGTTCTGAACAAGGATTTTCTCTTTCTCCTCACTACACCTCCCCCTCTCCCCCCCCCTCCCTCCCCCTCTCCCTGCTCTCTAATCCTGAGCAAAAACGCAATGAATCCGTTGAACAGGAGATTGTTATCTCCCCAGTGAAACCTGAGCTTCAATTCGCACCGCACATGTGTGAAACCAGGCTAAACAGAATCTCCCCGTTCTGCCTAGTGACAGTGTCACTCGATCTCTGCTCCCTGTCATCTGAGCAGAGATCAGTGTACTGACACACACAGCCCAACCCCCCTACAGTTAGAAACACCTCCCTAGTACTGATTTAACCCCTCCCCGCCCCCTAGTGGTTAACCCCTTCACTGCCAGTGTCATTTACACAGGAATAAATGCATTTTTATAGCACTGATTGCTGTATAAATGACAATGGTCCCAAAAATGTGTCAAAAATGTCCGATGTGTCCGCCATAATGTCGCAGTCACAATAAAAATCACTGATCGCCACCAAAACTAGTAAAAAAAAAATATTAATAAAAATGCCACAAATCTCCTATTTTGTAAACGCTATAACTTTTGCGCAAACCAATCAATAAACGCTTATTGCGATTTTTTTTTACCAAAATTATGTAGAAGAATACGTATCGGCCTAAACTGAGGAAAAAAAATGTTTTTTTATATATTTTTGGGGGGATATTTATTATAGCAAAAAGTAAATAATAATGCTTTTTTTTCAAAATTGACACTCTTATTTTGTTTATAGCGCAAAAAATAAAAATCGCAGAGGTGATCAAATACCACCAAAAGAAAGCTCTATTTGTGGGGAAAAAAGGACGTCAATTTTGTTTGAGAGCCACGTCGCACGACCGCGCAATTGTCCGTTAAAGCGATGCAGTGCCGAATCACAAAAAGTGCTCTGGTCAGAAAGGGGGTAAATTCTTCCGGGGCTGAAGCGATTAAAGGCTTAGTTTTCTTTTTTTTTTTTGAAAGAATAACAAACATGTTATACTTACCTGCTCTGTGCAAGAGTTTTGCACAGCACAGCCTCAATCCTCCACTTCTCGGGTCCCCCGCCGGCACTTTGGGCTTCTCCCCCTTGCTGAGGGAAATCACACAAGCTCCCTCCCGAGCCTTGCTCTCTGTGTCCAAAAGACACACAGAATGGTGATTGGCCTCACCCCTGCTCCCTCTTCACTGGCTGTGATTGACAGCCAATGGCTCCCACTGCCGTGTCTCAGCCATTGAGCAGGCAGAGACGCAGAAGAAAAGCCTCTTTTGTGCACATCACTGGATTGGGTTGGGGCTCAGGTAAGTTTTGGAGGGGGGGCTGTGAGGGAAGCTACATACTCAAGGTTTGCGGTTCCACAATTGTGTATCCTACTTCTCTAACACAGGTTTTGCCTTTAATGGGAAAGGGAAAAGTCCTGGAAGTCGCACACCTCTACAAAACTTTGCAAGAAGGTGTATGACAGCCTCAGCCCAGGCTCCAACCAGGCCACACCTCCAACACATTTCACCCTGTCCACTCAGCTTAGTCATGGGGATTAACCTTACCCGTTGCCTGCAACCCCCCCCCCCCCCCCCCAAATGTGTGTTTATTCATATTGTTAATGCAAAATACCAAATTATAAAATCTGATTTAAAAAAATTGCAATCTGCTTAGGTGCTTATTACAGCCAAAAACCAATAGATATGTTCCTCTGTATGTATACTTTTTACAAGGTAGAGAGTTGCAAACTGAATGACCCAGAGAATATGAAAAGGAACACAACATTTTTATGTAGCACTGGATAAAGAAAATCAAAAAGTAAAAAAAAATCTTACCTCCAGTAATTAGAGCTGTTGCATTGCCAAACATAACATTATTTTTCTGAAAGAAGGCACAGTAATATACTCCAGAGTCCTGTATGCTTATATTGTGTATTTCTAGAACAGGGCCGGTGTCCTCCTGCTTACAATTGTACTTCTCAGAAAAATTGCCTTGTCTACAGATTATAACATTTTCCAGCTGTTCAGGGTCCCTCCAAGTCCTCCGAAACCAGTAGAACGTTCTAGTTCCATTCAATGAGTCACTACTGATCAAACAAGAAATATTCAACAAGCCTCCAGAAGGAGCATAAGTCAATTTGTGAGGCTGACATAGTTTGATAGCTAGTCCTGTAGAAAAAAAAAAAATGAATGAACAGCGTATCAGTCATTATTGCTTTATCTTTAGTTAAAGATAAAAGGTTTGTATATATTTTCTATATGAAGGTCCATGACAAAAAAAGGAATAAACCTTTAGAAAATATTTTTTTTGGATTCAGGTAAATATGAAATATTACATAAAAACATTTTGTATCCTTATTTTCAGCCAGCAGGTAGATACAAAAGCCTATTTTCACATTGCCTTCATTTCCTATCTACTTGCTGTAAAAAAAAAAAAAAGTCTGTTCTTTACAGAGCTCAATAATTCATGCTAAAATTTATACACACTAGTAAACGAGTCAGAGCAGAGACCCATCCTTTATTGGACAGTTCTTTCAGAGATTTCAGGCACAGAAAAGGGGACTCAAGACAGGGAGATTCTATTGTACTTTTCTTTAGATATAGTGCTCTGGCAATCCTTTGTGATACAGTAAAGCCCTATTTTAGCATAACTACATGGGATGGATACCCCTAGTCACTGCAGGACACATTGGTGACTTAGAGGTTAGTGGTAGGAACCACAGAGGCCAGTAGGGAACATTTTCTTCTGCACACCTGGAAGTGTGGAGTAGGATAAGATTATCCCAGGCCCCAGGAAGATGTCATGTATGACAAAACATGTCGGGCGGAGCTACGTGCTGATGTCATCACGCCCCACGTGACCCCAGAAGTGCGCCGGCAAACGCTCTATTTTTACTTGGATTCACTTGGACTTTATGCTGTATGGTTTTAGCAATAAAGAAACCTAGTTTTTTAACGATAACACACTATTGGAGCCTCATATGTTTTTTAAAAAACACTCCATGACATCCAGGTAGCTGAAATTCTCAGACAAGAATCTGACACAAGCTGAATATCATGGAGGACTGTCTGTGATTGCCAGGGAGCTCCCGGGATGAGGCGAACCATCTGACCCTGCAGAGGTCTATATCTGCAAGTGCCTTTGACCCCACTAATCAAGGAGGTCCACAGCTTCTGATAAGAGTTCCCACTTATAGAGTGATATCACATGGAACTACTATCTCTTTGGTGATGGTGGAAAAATCTGGAACATCTTATCCTGCTGGAACCCCATTCCACATTTTTGAGAATTTATATGTGGATTTAAGACTTCACTGTCACTTTATAAAGGCCCTTACAGTGCTGTGAAAATATTTGCCCCCTTCCTGATTTTTTTTTTTTTGCATATTTGTTACACTTAATTCAGATTATCAAACTAATTTTAATATTACACAAAGATAACCCAAGGAATTACAAAATGCAGTTTTTAAATGAGGATTTCATTTATTAATGGCAAAAAGCTGTCCAAACCCGCCTTACTGTGATTAACTAAATTTTTTGGAAAGCAGAGTTAGATTTCACTTGGCACACCCAGGCCTCATTACTGCCAGACCTGTTGAATCAATAAATCACTTACATAGAAGCTGTTTGACAAAGTGAATCACGCTAAAAGATCTCAAAAAGCAACACATCATGCTGCCATCACCAGACGTGTATAAGTGAGAATATTGTAATTTATTAAGATAAGTGAAACAAACACAACCACCTCCAATATATTACAGTGCACAACCAACCAAATCACAAACAGAGACACACAAATAATAATAATATATATATATATATATAATGGGGAATACCGGAATCATAAACGTAGCCAGGCCAGGGTCATCAATGGGAGGTCAGCAGATGGGGACAGGGAACAAACAGGACAAGGAGAGGATGGATGGATAAGGCTGCAGGGCAAAGGTAAGGGTAACAGGAACACAGGAGGGACAGGTTCAGGTACAGGGCACAGTGTTCAGGTACAGAGACAGGATCAAGATCAGGTTTAGGTACAAAGCGCTCAGGTTCAGGTCAGGGCGCAAAGAAGATACCAAGGCAACTATGTGTGTGTGTGGCCAGGTATTTATATACATCTCTTGCAATCAGGCTCAGGTGAGGCCTGATTGCAGGAGATGATATCAGCTCCACACTGCCAGGAACCACACGCTGGTGGGCGCCAGTACTGCGGCCCAAAAGATCAAATAATACCACCAGCAGGAGAGAGCTCCCCTGACAGTTCCAGACTGCCAGGAGACACCCGCTGGTGGACATCAGTACTGCACGCCAAATGTCTGACAATGCTGCCAGCAGGTGGAACCAATCCTGACAGTATCAGTCTGGAAAGGGGGACAAAGCCATTTCTAAGGCTTTGGGACTCCAGTGAACCGTGGTGAGAGCAGTTATCCACAAATGGAGAAAACTTGGAACAGTGGTGAGCCTTCCTAGGAGTGGCCAGTCTACCAAAATCAATCCAAGGGCACAACGACGACTTATCCAAGAGGTCATAAAAGAACCCAGAACAACATCTAAAGAACTGCAGGCCTCACTTTCCTCAGGTAAGATCAGTGTTCATGATTCAAAAATAAGAAATAGACTGGGCAAAAATGGCATCCATGGGAGAGTTCCAAGGCCAAAGCCACTGCCGACCAAAAAGAACACAAAGGCTCATCAAACATTTACTAAAAAAAATCTTGATTATCCCCAAGGCTTTTAGGCAAATATTCTGTGGACTGATGAGACAAAGAATAAACTTTTTGGAAGGTGTGCGTCCGTTACATCTGGCATAAAACGAATACATAATTTCATAACAAGAACATCATACCAACAGTCAGACATGGTGGTAGTAGCGTGATGGTCTGGGGCTGCTTTGCAACTTCAGGACCTGGACGACTTACCATAATTGATGGAACCATGAATTCTGAGCTCTACCAGAAAATCTTAAAGTAGAATGTCCGGCCATCAGTTTGTGACCTCAAGCTCAAGTGCACTTGGGTTATGCAGCAGGACAAGGATCCGAAACAGAGCAGCAAGTCCACCTCCAAATGGTTCAAACAAAGCAAAATTTAGGTTTTGGAGGGGCCTAGTCAAAGCCCGAACTTAAATCCAATTGAGATGCTGTATCATGACCTTACACAGGCCGTTCATGCTGGAAAACCCTCCAATGTGGCTGAATTAAAACAATTCTGCAAAGAAGAGTGGGGCAAAATTACTCCACAGCAATGTGAAAGACTCATTGCCGGTTAACGCAAACGCTTGATTTCAGTTGTTGCCGCCAAGGGTGACACAACCAGTTATTAGGTTTAGGAGGCAATTTAAGTAATTTAAGTGTGACAAATATGCAAAAAAAAAAAAAAAAACAGAAAGGAGGCAAATACTTTTTCACAGCATTGTATATTTATATTTACTTATATTTATTTATTTATTGTCATATTTCTGTTTATAATTATTATATCTCAATATTCACTTTATCACATATTTGATTGTCTTATAGGCAACTTTGAATAAGCGTAACTTTGGATTTAATTTATTTTAGGATAGGATTGGTGCCAGGAACTCCGCTACATAGTGACGCTTCTGTAAACAGATGCCACACAGGTAATTATAATGCTGCTTTCCTCCTAGGCTAGTGCTTTTAGCATATTTAAACCCCCAGGCAGGGTCACTTTAGGAGATTCTGAATTAGCGTATCAAATGCTAAAGAATAAGTGAGATACTGAAGCTCTTTGTGTCATGTATAGTAATCGGAATGAGTGGATTTGGAATACAATGAAAAATATGCAAGGACTTTCTCTAAGCACTATAAAATCATATAAGCGTTTTTTTAGTGATAGTAAACCCTTTACCCACTCTATGCCCTGGTCACTAGAACAGAAAATAAGGGAAGTCCATCATTTTACAGTTATCAATAGGGCAAAAGGTGAAGGGGAATCACCCAATGGGATCAGAAGCTCTGGTGACAACTATCATGGAAATTTTCCTCACTTTGAGAGAATTCCTTTTAATAAATATACAGTAAAGTGCTTTTCCATCAAAGGAGTCGATCCGTGATGAAGGTATAGTGTATGTGGGCCTTGTTCTGGTCCTAGGATTCTACCTCTCTGATTGCAACACAAAGAGCATTCAACATATATGCATGTATTGAGGAGTGCCTATTACACAAGCCCATATCACTTTATGGACAACCGAACATTTCATATTCCTGATATGTGCCTCCTGTACCATGTACTTGTATTAAAAAGTATCCTGTTCTCTATGTATTGCTTCCTTTGTGTGAAAAACTTTGGAGTTCCTTCCAGTCCTTCTGCTTTCCTATTAAAAACTGAGTTCTCTAGCTGTGCTGGGAAGTCAGTGTGCTCTCCTCCAATGATCAAACCTCTGTTGACACCCCCCCCCCCTGCACAGCCATTCACTGGGAAGGTCGGTGTGACAATGTTTCTCCTCCCCTAGCCAGGGTTGCCTAACCAATGCGTTTCAGCGGGTTGCCAACCTGCTGAAGCGCAATTTACTGACATGACATCAAACATTTACTGAAATGCAAATAAAAAAGTACAGGGCTGACTGGGGGTAGTTCCTACAAAGGCCACTAGGTTTCAGCACAATACAAAATAACCGTATCTGAGAGAACAGAGTATAAAAAGAAATCACTAGTAATAAACAGCATAGTAATGTTCAGTCTAGTGCAAACAGTTATTTGTGGTCCCCTTTCTCACAAGGATGCTGGGTGTAGCTGATAGTCCAGATGGTTGACCACAGGGATCTCCAGACTGGCTCCACAGAGGGAAGGTGGAGGGGATTTCTGATGTGGATGTCCAGATAGCTGCAGAAATCCTAGGAATGGGAGGTGGCTGAAGATACAGTATTCCAGAGCCAGCTACCACAGTGCCAACCACTGCGTCTGAGGCTTAGGATGAAGCTGGATGCTCCTGTGCTCTCCTCCAGCAGCCAGCACACCGGGAATAATTAATGAGGACTCCTCCACTTGGTGACAGCTAACATGCCCAGTCACTGTTCTCCCATCAGATATGGGGGGTTATTTATGAAAGGCAAACCCACTTTGCACTACAAGTGCACTTGAAAGTGCACTTGGAAGTGCAGTCACTGTAGTTTAGAGGGGGACATGCAAGGAAAATAAAAAAGAGCATTTTAGCTTGCACATGATTGGATGATAAAATCAGCAGAGCTTCTCCTCATTTCAGATCTTCCCCTCAGATCTACAGCGACTGCACTTTCAGTGCACTTCCAAGTGCACTTGCAGTGCACTTGTAGTGCAAAGTGGATTTGCCTTTCGTAAATAACCCCCATGGTCTCTCTGAGCACCTAAGTGGGAAACAGTGGAATTTATATTACTTGTGTGTCCAGGAGTCCTGGGAATCGTGGGAGCCCGCTGGATTGTAGGAATGGGAATTAATGGGACCTGAACCCAATGCTGCACAAGGAGGGTAAAAGACAGCAGGCCTAAGGGTAACAATGTTTGCCTATCTAGGCTAATGCTAATTACAAATATTAAATTAAACATATAGCTCTGAAATTTATATAAGCTTTTTAATAAAATTATAATCCAGAAAACTTTTGCTAGACTTTATTTCATCATTTTTTCAAATAAGTAATTTAAAAACACTTGGGCTAAAATGTTGCACTTTACAATAAGGTATTGCACAATATCAACCATTTACTTTAAAGTTGTTTTTTTGTGTGTCATTTGTCACAATGCTGTTATATTTTTTGCGCCTTGACAGTCGTGTTTTTTTTAAAAGCTGCCCTTTAAAAAGTAAGCCTATGAAATAGTGCCATGAGGTCCATGTTTGTCTGAAAAACCTGACTACAGTACGAAATAAAGGGTTCACAGCAACAAATGTTTGGCTTTATATCCTATCATGCTCAGAAATATGCACTAATTAGTGTAGAAAGGAGGCATAGTTAGTTCCCATGTTCCTAAACAGATGGGGCTGCCTGTCCAGAATCTTGGATGGAAGAACAAGACAGCTCCAAAATGAAAAAAACTCACCCTGCTTTATAGAAAAGATATTTTGTATGCTAGCATTGTGGACTCATGTTTTAATATGTGTACAACAAGTGGGTTAAGCGCTTCGAAATCCCTTGGCTATTTCCCATTTTCTCACATATTGACCAACCCCCCCCCCCCCCCCATTATGCTTCCCTGAAGCCCTAATGCTTTTATCCGAGTTTGACACTCACAATGAAACTGTCGGCCCTCCCAGCCTACTTCTCTTTGGGGCACCCACGGTCCTCCCTTTTTTCCACCTCACTCGCAGACTTCGGTATGTCCTCATGTTCAATATTTACACGTTTGTTATGACAAGGCATTATGTTAACTGGACTCTAATGCCCTGTACACACGATCAGACATTGATCGGACAGGCCGACAACAAAATCCATCGGATTTTTTCCGACGGATGTTGGCTCAAACATGTCTTGCATACACATGGTCGCACAAAGTTGTCGGAATTTCCGAACATCAAGAACGCGGTGACATACACCACGTACGACGAGACTATAAAAGGGCAGTTCAATACCAAGCACGCCACCCTTTGGACTCCTTTTGTTAATCTCGTGTTAGTAAAAGTTTGGTGAGAGACGATTCACGCTTTTTCAGACTCTTGGTTTTCAGATCGTTGTTCTGCTGTTCATTTTGTGCTTGTGGGTTTGTATCTAGTCTTCAGTGCGTGCAGTGAGTTCCCATTGGTTTATTCAGTGTGTTCTTGTCCATTCGTTACTGATTTTCAGGTCACTCTTCACAGGCCTTGCTGTTCTTCAGTGCGTTCTGTTACTTCGTTCTGATCAGCCGACCGTTTTGAAGCCATGTTGTGTGTTCGTACTCATCGTAGAGTTTGTGCTGTGTGGGGGCTTGGTGTTGGGGTTCTTACTTTGACACAAGCCCAGTCCATGAACAGGGTGGGGAGGAGTTCATGGACCAAGAATTGGTTGCTCCAGCGTAGGGATGAGCTTCGTGTTCGCCCGTTCGCCGAATTGCGAACGATATGGGCCGTTCGCGCTAAATTCGTGTGGCGCGTCACGGCCCATAATTCACTGCGGCATCGCAGTGCATTGCTGGCTGATGATTGGCCAAGCATGCACTATGACCCGCATGCTTGGCCAATCACAGCGCCGTCAGTAGAGAGAGCTGTAATTGGCCAAAGCCAGGGTGGCTTTGGCCAATTATGGCTCAGGGGATTTAGTACACACCCCACACTATTTAAGGCCGCCTGCACGGCGGCCCTGTGTAGTGTGTGTTCCGGTGTGCTGAGAGATAGAGAGAGAGAGAGACAGTGTCATTTGATTTGAGTTAGATAGATTAGGCATAACAGTCAGTCAGTTAGCTGCACTTACAGTGTATTGTGTATATATATGCATCCCAGGTGTTGCATATATATATATACACTGTATTCAGTTTAGCTAGATCCGTTCCTGTTATCTTCTATCTAGACTATTTACATTTAATGCAGTGCGTCCTGCTCACAGTGTTCAGCTAGATCCGTTCCTGCTATTTACATTTAGTGCAGTGCGTCCTGCTCACAGTGTTCAGCTAGATCCGTTCCTGTTATCTTCTAGACTATTTACATTTAGTGCAGTGCGTCCTGCTCACAGTGTTCAGCTAGATCCGTTCCTGCAATTTACATTTAGTGCAGTGCGTCCTGCTCACAGTGTTCAGCTAGATCCGTTCCTGCTATTTACATTTAGTGCAGTGCGTCCTGCTCACAGTGTTCAGCTAGATCCGTTCCTGTTATTTACATTTAGTGCAGTGCGTCCTGCTCACAGTGTTCAGCTAGATCCGTTCCTGCTATTTACATTTAGTGCAGTGCGTCCTGCTCACAGTGTTCAGCTAGATCCGTTCCTGCTATTTACATTTAGTGCAGTGCGTCCTGCTCACAGTGTTCAGCTAGATCCGTTCCTGCTATTTACATTTAGTGCAGTGCGTCCTGCTCACAGTGTTCAGCTAGATCCGTTCCTGTTATCTTCTAGACTATTTACATTTAGTGCAGTGCGTCCTGCTCACAGTGTTCAGCTAGATCCGTTCCTGCAATTTACATTTAGTGCAGTGCGTCCTGCTCACAGTGTTCAGCTAGATCCGTTCCTGCTATTTACATTTAGTGCAGTGCGTCCTGCTCACAGTGTTCAGCTAGATCCGTTCCTGCTATTTACATTTAGTGCAGTGCGTCCTGCTCACAGTGTTCAGCTAGATCCGTTCCTGTTATTTACATTTAGTGCAGTGCGTCCTGCTCACAGTGTTCAGCTAGATCCGTTCCTGCTATTTACATTTAGTGCAGTGCGTCCTGCTCACAGTGTTCAGCTAGATCCGTTCCTGCTATTTACATTTAGTGCAGTGCGTCCTGCTCACAGTGTTCAGCTAGATCCGTTCCTGCTATTTACATTTAGTGCAGTGCGTCCTGCTCACAGTGTTCAGCTAGATCCGTTCCTGTTATCTTCCTACTGACAGGCAGGCTTGTCTGGTTACAGTATATAAAGCTACCTGAAGAAAATTACAGGTGTTCTATTTGATCCTATTAGTACCACGGTCAGGCAGCTAGACTATTTACATTTAGTACAGTGCGTCCTGCTCACAGTGTTCAGCTAGATCCGTTCCTGTTATCTTCCTACTGACAGGCAGGCTTGTCTGGTTACAGTATATAAAGCTACCTGAAGAAAATTACAGGTGTTCTATTTGATCCTATTAGTACCACGGTCAGGCAGCTAGACTGTTTACATTTAGTACAGTGCGTCCTGCTCACAGTGTACAGCTAGATCCGTTCCTGTTATCTTCCTAATGACAGGCAGGCTTGTCTGGTTACAGTATATAAAGCTACCTGAAGAAAATTACAGGTGTTCTATTTGATCCTATTAGTACCACGGTCAGGCAGCTAGACTATTTACATTTAGTACAGTGCGTCCTGCTCACAGTGTTCAGCTAGATCCGTTCCTGTTATATTCCTACTGACAGGCAGGCTTGTCTGGTTACAGTATATAAAGCTACTTGAAGAAAATTACAGGTGTTCTATCCCAGCTTAGTGCAGCTACAGGCCATTAGTATGTCTGGAAGGCCAAGAAGGAGAGGCAGACAGTCACAAGCCAATAAGAGAGGGCAAGCAGGCTCTGTGTCTAGTGCTGGTCGTGGAGACGGTGCATCCTCATCAGCACGTGGCCATGGGACACGCTTGGCCTTTTTTTCGGCAGCTGGCCGTGTTGAGCCGCAACATGCGGAAGACTTGGTCGAGTGGATGACCAAGCCGTCCTCATCCTCCTCATCCTCTCTCACCCATGCCCAGGGTGCTTTGTCTGGCAAAGCAGCGGCCTCTTCCCTCAGCTCAATGTCATCAGTGACTCCTTCCCTAGCTCCACCATGTCCTCATGAGGATTCCCTCGAACTGTTTGACCACAGTGTTGGGTACATGCTCCAGGAGGATGCCCAGCGTTTGGAAGGCTCTGATGACGATACTGAGCTCGATGAAGGCAGTAACATGAGCACGGACAGAGGGGGTGCCCAAGAAGGACAGCAATCTGGCAGTCATGCTCCCCCTGCTGCAGCATACTGCCAGGTTTGCTCCAGTGATGAGGAGGGAGGGGATGATGAGGTCACTGACTCAACGTGGGTGCCTGATAGGAGAGAGGAGGAGGAGGAGGAGGAGGAGGAGGCGGCGGCACATCACCAACGAGGCAGGATGCCCTCCAGGGGCCAGCCTAAGGGCAGCACATTGACTGCATCACACCCCAAAGCTCCACATGTGCAGGGCGCTGCAGTCTCTGCGCGTTATTCAAAAAGTTCTTTGGTGTGGGCCTTTTTTGAGACGAGTGCATCAGATCGCACCGCTGCTATTTGCAACATATGTCTCAAGCGTATCTCGCGTGGCCAAAACATCTCCCGCTTGGGTACCACATGCTTGACCAGACATATGTTGACCTGCCATGCAGTTCGTTGGCAAGCGTATCTAAAAGACCCACACCAAAGAACAAAGAGGATCTCTCCTTGCTCCTCATCAGCTGAGATTTCCAACCCCACTAGACCTTCAGTCCTCTCTGAGACCTGCAGTGAGAGGAATGAAGGTGTAGAATTAGGTGTGTCACAGCCAAGTACTTGTGGGCAATCTGCTTTTGGTACACCGACGTCAGATTGTACCAGGCAAATTTCCCTGCCCCAGCTGCTGCACCGCCGAAAGAAGTTTGCTCCCAGCCATCCACATGCCCAGCGGTTGAATGCTAGCTTGGCAAAATTGCTAGCACTTCAACTGCTGCCTTTTCAGTTGGTAGACTCTGCCCCCTTCCGTGAGTTTGTGGAATGTGCGGTTCCTCAGTGGCAGGTACCCAAACGCCACTTTTTCTCACGGAAGGCGATTCCGGCTCTCTACCGGCATGTGGAAGGCAATGTCCATGCCTCGCTGGACAGGGCGGTCAGCGGTAAGGTGCATATTACCGCTGACTCATGGTCCAGCAGGCATGGACAGGGACGTTACCTAAGTTTCACGGCGCATTGGGTGACTCTGCTGGCAGCTGGGAAGGATGCAGGACAAGGTGCAGTAGTGTTGGAGGTTGTTCCGCCACCACGCCTCCAAAATGCTGATTGTGACACACCTCTCTCCTCCACCCCCTCCTCTTCTTCTTCCTCCATGGCCTCTTCCTCGGAACCAGCGGTGCTCCGTAGGCGTTCAAGGGGCTACGCAAGTACGCAGGCCAAAAGATGCCATGCGGTGCTTGAGCTGGTGTGCTTGGGGGACAGGAGCCACACTGGGGCAGAGGTTTTGTCAGGTCTGCAGGGGCAGGTTCAGAGGTGGTTGACGCCACGCCAACTTAAGGCAGGAATGGTGGTTTGCGACAATGGCACCAACCTCCTCTCTGCCCTCCGACAGGGACAAATGACCCATGTGCCCTGTTTGGCTCACGTCCTTAACTTGGTGGTGCAGCGGTTCTTGGGCAGGTACCCGGGCTTACAGGATGTCCTGAGGCAGGCCAGGAAAGTCTGTGTGCATTTCCGCCGGTCATATAATGCCAGTGCTCGGCTGACGGACCTCCAAAAGGAGTTTAACCTGCCCAAGAACCGCCTAATCTGTGACATGCCCACCAGGTGGAACTCAACGTTGGCCATGCTGCAGCGGCTGCACACGCAGCAGAGGGCCATCAATGAGTACCTGTGCGACTATGGCACCAGGACAGGGTCAGGGAAGCTTGTTTTTTTTTCCCCACGCCAGTGGGCCATGATCAGGGATGCATGCACTGTCCTGTCACCATTCGAGGAGGCCACGAGGATGGTGAGCAGTGACAGTGCATGCATCAGTGACACTGTCCCCCTTGTCCACCTGTTGGAGCACACGCTGCGTGGAATAATGGACAGGGCACTTGAGGCAGAACAGAGGCAGGAAGAGGAGGACTCCCTTAGCTCTCAAGGCCCCCTTTATCCAGACAGTGTTCCTGCGTGCCCGCCGATCACACAGGAAGAGGACGAGGAGGAAGAGGAGGAGGAGGAAGATTGTGTCAGTATGGAGGTGGAGCCTGGCACTCAGCATCAGCAGCAGTCTTTAAGGGATCAGTCCCAAGAAACACATGGACTTGTACGTGGCTGGGAGGAGGTGGCTGCGGACCATGTCGTTCTTAGTGACCCAGAGGACTCCGGACCGAATGCCTCAGCAAACCTACGCTGCATGGCCTCCCTGATCCTGCAAAGCCTGCGTAAGGATCCTCGTATTCGTGGTATCAAGGAGAAGGACCAATACTGGCTGGCAACCCTCCTTGATCCACGTTACAAGGGTAAGGTTGCGGACCTTATCTTGCCATCGCAGAGGGAGCAGAGGATGAAACATCTTCGGGAGGCCTTGCAGAAAGGTCTGTGCAACGCGTTCCCAGAGACTGGGAGGTTACAAACTCCTGTTTCTGGACAACGTGTTGCTGAGGCTTCGGTCAGTCAAAGAAGGAGCGGTGGAGAAGGTGGCCGTCTGACCGATGCGTTCAGACAATTTTTTGGTCCGCAGCCCCAAGGTATGATCGGTTCCAGCAACCATCGCCAGCGTCTGTTTTACATGGTGCAGGAATACCTAGGGGCAAGATCAGACTTGGACACCTTTCCCACCGAAAATCCTCTGGGTTACTGGGTCTTGAGGATGGATCACTGGCCAGAGCTTGCACAGTATGCAATTGAGCTACTGGCCTGTCCTGCATCCAGCGTTCTTTCGGAACGCACATTCAGTGCTGCTGGAGGCGTGGTAACCGATCACAGGGTGCGTCTGTCCACCGACTCGGTCGATCGGCTGACCTTCATAAAAATGAATGAGTCTTGGATCACCACCAGCTACCAAGCACCTGATGCTGATGTAACCGAATAATTTTTTTTGAAATCTCAGATCCCTTCAAAGACTGCCTATGCTGATGCTGAGTGACTATCCCTGAGTAATTATCCTCTTCCTCCTCAATCATCACGCTGATAGCTTGTAAGAACATTTTTGGTTCTGGGTGCCACCACCAGTGCCTAAGGCACAATTTTTCAGCCCCTGTTTAACAGGGGCGTGTAATTACAATTTTTGATGTAATACTTTGCAGCAGGGCTCGTTCCTGCATTCCAACTAGAGTGTCTGTGAGGGGTTGCAGTGTTGTGGCACCAGCACCAGTGCCTAAGGCCCAATTTTTCTGCCCCTGTCTAACAGGGGCGTGTAATTACAATTTTTGATGCAATACTTTGCAGCAGGGCTCGTTCCTGCGTTCCAACTAGAGTGTCTGTGAGGGGTTGCAGTGTTGTGGCACCAGCACCAGTGCCTAAGGCCCAATTTTTCTGCCCCTGTCTAACAGGGGCGTGTAATTACAATTTTTGATGCAATACTTTGCAGCAGGGCTCGTTCCTGCGTTCCAACTAGAGTGTCTGTGAGGGGTTGCAGTGTTGTGGCACCAGCACCAGTGCCTAAGGCCCAATTTTTCTGCCCCTGTCTAACAGGGGCGTGTAATTACAATTTTTGATGCAATACTTTGCAGCAGGGCTCGTTCCTGCGTTCCAACTAGAGTGTCTGTGAGGGGTTGCAGTGTTGTGGCACCAGCACCAGTGCCTAAGGCCCAATTTTTCTGCCCCTGTCTAACAGGGGCGTGTAATTACAATTTTTGAAGCAATACTTTGCAGCAGGGCTCGTTCCTGCGTTCCAACTAGAGTGTCTGTGAGGGGTTGCAGTGTTGTGGCACCAGCACCAGTGCCTAAGGCCTAATTTTTCAGCTCCTGTTCAACAGGGGCATGTAATTACAATTCTTGATCTAATATTTCACAGCAGGGCCCTGTGAGGGCTTACAGTGTTGTGGCCACAGCAACACCTAAGGCCCAAATTTCTGCTGAGTATATAGGGCAGGACCCTACTTTCAAACATCTAACTTACAAACGACTCCTACTTGCAAACGGAAGGAGACAACAGGAAGTGAGATGAAATCTACCCCTAGGAAGGGAAATTCTTTCCTGTAAGAGTTAATATGGGAAAACAATTTCTCCTTTCCACTGATGCTTTCCAATCCTTGTTCCACAAAAAAACCC
Organism: Aquarana catesbeiana; assembly: GCA_037953035.1. Lineage (NCBI taxonomy): Eukaryota > Metazoa > Chordata > Amphibia > Anura > Ranidae > Aquarana > Aquarana catesbeiana. The sequence continues at coordinate 340,814 of JBBHAA010001420.1, read as the reverse complement.
AAATTTTCAAAAAACATTTTTCATTGGGACAAAAAAGTGAGGTGAAATCTTCTGAAGAGGAGGAAAGACAGCAAAACAAATGTCACAGGGGTGATAACCCTTCCCTATGCTTTCAAAAAAGCTTAGAAAAGATTTTTTGGCTGGAGCTAAACACGTTAAAAATGTTCAAAATTACAAACAGATTCTACTTAACAACAAACCTACAGTCCCTGTCTTGTTTGCACCGCCTGTATACTGCTGTTCAGAGTATATAGGGCCTGGTGGCCCCACACCTTTCCTTATTTTAATTTGGGTGCGGGGTTCCCCTTAATATCCATACAAGACCCAAAGGGCCTGGTAATGGACTGGGGGGTACCCATGCCGTTTGTCTCACTGATTTTCATCCATATTGCCATGACCCGACATGACATTAAACCCGCAAGCAGTTTTAAATGAGATTTTTTCCTTTAAAAATGACATTTGGTGCAGGGACTGTTCTAAACATGGGAAACATGCGTCACTTTACAGGCATACTATAGACACCCCCCAGGTACGATATTTAAAGGAATATTTCACTTTTTTTTTTTTACTTTAAGCATCATTAAAATCACTGCTCCCGAAAAAACGGCCGTTTTTAAAAATTTTTTTTGCATTGATACATGTCCCCTGGGGTAGGACCCGGGTCCCCAAACCCTTTTTAGGACAATACCATGCAAATTAGCCTTTAAAATGAGCACTTTTGATTTCGAACGTTCGAGTCCCATAGACGTCAATGGGGTTCTAACGTTCGTGCGAACTTTCGGTCCGTTCGCGGGTTCTGGTGCGAACCGAACCGGGGGGTGTTCGGCTCATCCCTACTCCAGCGTGACCAATTCTCTCACATGCCTTTGCTCCGTGAGATCCGTGAGAATAATCCTGACGATTTCAGGAACTTTCTCAGGATGACGGACCCCGTATTCCACCGTTTGTTGGCTTTGCTGACCCCTTATATCAGCAGGCAGGATACCTGCATGCGGCAAGCCATCACTCCGGAGCAGAAGCTAGTCGCCACGTTGCGGTACTTGGCGACGGGAAGAAGCCTGCAGGACCTCAAGTTCTCGACAGGCATCTCCCCCCAGGCTCTGGGGATCATTATCCCAGAGACCTGTTCTGCCATCATTCAGGTCTTGCAGAAGGACTATATTAGGGTAAGATTTATCCTTTCACATCACATTTTATTGTATTTAATGTTTGATAATGTATTGTATTTCTTTCATCATTCCCTAATTACCATGATTGTAATATGCTGTGAATGTCCCCTTTGTCATCATGCATGCTGGAATTTTTAAACTTTTTTTTGTCCTTCATGCATATTTACCTCCCCAGCATGCTCTCCTGGGCCTATATCCACCTCGCCTAGTCACTTAACAATGTATTTTGTCAACTCCATTGTAGTGCTTTACCCTAAACACCCCCTAAAATGTGTACAAATGTTATTTGTGTCCTTAAATTCAGGCAGAGTGCCAGAGGCATTTTTTTGGGGTCCCAAACTCATTTGGAACCCTCCCTCCCCCCAACCGCTAAGTCAATCGATACCAATCCTCTATCTGCTGACTTTGCCAAACCCATACACACTATAACTACCTCTTTTGTGGTCAGATTTATGGATGAATTCCCCAAAGCATGTAGTGAAAGGGCCTGCCTGAATACTTTCAAATGGTACTGTTTAAAGTTTTTGTATCCTATTATTATCTTGATAGGTAATTGCAGAATGTTAAAATTGTGCTCCAATTTGTACAGTGTGTATTCATATTTTTGTATTATGACACTTCTTACCTGTCCAGTGGGCTGCCAGTAGTGTAAGTAAGGAGGGGCTGGCCAAAGTAACACAAATTATTTATGCATTCATCTCTCAATGAAGTGGAGAGGGTTACCTGTCTAAAACACCCTCCCCCCTAAAATTTTTACAATGGGCCATCAGAAGGGGTGAGGAATCTGATAGGTGGACCTTATATTTTTGTCTTTAAATACTCCCTAAAATAAATGTTATACTGATGTTCAATGTTTATGTGCAAAATGACTAATTTTTTTTCTGGTTTGACTCCACAGTTTCCTTCCACGCCACAGGAATGGCAGACTGTGGCCTCCTACTTTGCCCAGCGGTGGGACTTTCCCAACTGCGTAGGGTTAATTGATGGGAAACACGTCCACATCATGCCACCCCCCAACTCAGGGTCATACTATTATAATTACAAGGGGTTCAATAGTATTGTGAGGTTGGCGGTGGTGTCCGCTACTTACGAGTTCCTGTACGTGGATGTGGGGAAGAATGGCCGGATGTAGGATGGTGGAGTCATCACCCAGACCGAGTTCTATAGGCGTCTCCAGAATGGCAGCTTGGCCTTGCCACCTCCAGAAGATAATGCGGAAGGACTCCCATTCGTCTTCGTTGCGGATGAAGCGTTTGCGCTGGGGGACCATCTTATGCGGCCATTCCCTATGAGGACCCTCACCCCGAACCAGAGGGTTTTTAATTACTGGCTGGCCAGAGCCAGAAGAGTGGTGGAGAATACGTTTGGAATAATGGCCAGCATGTTCTTCCTATTTCTTACACTGATACACATGGCGGAATATAAACTCAATCACATCATCCTGTCTTGCTTTGTTCTCCACAACTTTTTAAGGAGAAATTCTTTCAGCTATGCTGCCTCAGTTGGGCCTGAGGCCGGAATTCAGAATGAACCAACCCTGACGGCGCTTGAAAGTGGCCGTCCTGGCTTGCCCCCCCAGAGTGCCCGCGAGATCCGTATAAGATACATGAAATACTTTGCGGGTAGGGGGGGCAATCGATGTGCCAGACAATGTCTGAGACATTTTTTTAAATAAAAATATATTTGAAACTGAACAAATATTTGCTTTGATTTCCTGCTTGGCTTTCTTTTAGCTGTCTCCTCTGTTATCTTTTATTAATGTTATATTTTTTTGGCCTTTTTCTTCAACAGTGCAAACGAAATTTTGTTGACGCATGAGGTGACAATCTCTTCTTCGGCTATTATTATTATGTTGTGGGTTTGCTACACACACACCTTGTTTTTGTGGTTAATGTATGTAATGCATTACTGACAAAAATATTAATGTTTTTCAGCACCATGACCGAAATTTGGAGAGTCATCTAAATGGCGTGATTGTGTAAAATTAGTAAGCACTATTGGGTGTTATTTACTAAAGGAAAATACACTTTGCACTGCAAGTGCACTTGAGACTGCACTGAAACTGCACTTGTAGTGCAAAGTGGATTTGCCTTTAGTAAATAACTCCTATTGCCACTGAAAACCACAACTTTACTCCAAAAAATGCTTTTGAGCATTGAAAGAAGAAGCCACACATTGTTGATTATCAATCTTTTTAATCAAGGCACAATCGCATGTGGGTTTATAAAAGGGTTTTTTAACAAACCAACATGTTTGTTGCATAACATTTTTTTAGGTCACATTAAGTAGAAATCACCTTTTAACCACATCAGCCCCGGAAGGATTTACCCCCTTCCTGACCAGAGCATTTTTTACAATTTGGCACTGCGTCGCTTTAACTGCTAATTGCGCAGTCATGCAATGCTGTACCCAAACGAAATATGCGTCCTTTTCTACTCACAAATAGAGCTTTCTTTTGATGGTATTTGATCACCTCTGCCATTTTTATTTTTTGCACTATAAACAGAAAAAGACCGAAAATTTTGAAAAAAAATGATGTTTTCTAATTTTTGTTATAAAAAAAATCCAATAAACTCAATTTTAGTCATACATTTAGGCCAAAATGTATTCAGCCACATGTCTTTGGTAACAAAAATGTCAATAAGTGTATATTTATTGTTTTGCACAAAAGTTATAGCGTCTACAAGCTAGGGTACATTTTCTGGACTTTACACAGCTTTTAGTTTATGACTGCCTATGTCATTTCTTGAGGTGCTAAAATGGCAGGGCAGTACAAACCCCCCCAAATGACCCCATTTTGGAAAGTAGACACCCCAAGGAAAATGCCGAGAGGCATGTTGAGCCCATTGAATGTTAATTTTTTTGTCCCAAGTGATTGAATAATGACAAAAAAAAAAATTACAAAAAGTTGTCACTAAATGATATATTGCTCACACAGGCCATGGGCATATGTGGAATTGCACCCCAAAATACATTCAGCTGCTTCTCCTGAGTACGGGGATACCACATGTGTGGGACTTTTTGGGAGCCTAGCCATCACGGGGACCCGAAAAGCAATCACCGCCTTCAGGATTTCTAAGGGCGTAAATTTTTGATTTCACTCCTCACTACCTATCACAGTTTTGAAGGCCAAAAAATGCCCAGATGGCACAAAACCCCCCCAAATGACCCCATTTTGGAAAATAGACACCCCAAGATATTTGCTGAGAGGCATGTTGAGTCCATGGAATATTTTATATTTTGACCCAAGTTGCAGGAAAGTGACAATTTTTTTTTTTTTTGCACAAAGTTGTCACTAAATGATATATTGCTCACACAGGCCATGGGCATATGTGGAATTGCACCCCAAAATACATTTAGCTGCTTCTCCTGAGTATGGGGATACCACATGTACCACATCAGCCCCGGAAGGATTTACCCCCTTCCTGACCAGAGCATTTTTTACAATTTGGCACTGCGTCGCTTTAACTGCTAATTGCGCAGTCATGCAATGCTGTACCCAAACGAAATATGCGTCCTTTTCTACTCACAAATAGAGCTTTCTTTTGATGGTATTTGATCACCTCTGCCATTTTTATTTTTTGCACTATAAACAGAAAAAGACCGAAAATTTTGAAAAAAAATGATGTTTTCTAATTTTTGTTATAAAAAAAATCCAATAAACTCAATTTTAGTCATACATTTAGGCCAAAATGTATTCAGCCACATGTCTTTGGTAACAAAAATGTCAATAAGTGTATATTTATTGTTTTGCACAAAAGTTATAGCGTCTACAAGCTAGGGTACATTTTCTGGACTTTACACAGCTTTTAGTTTATGACTGCCTATGTCATTTCTTGAGGTGCTAAAATGGCAGGGCAGTACAAACCCCCCCCAAATGACCCCATTTTGGAAAGTAGACACCCCAAGGAAAATGCCGAGAGGCATGTTGAGCCCATTGAATGTTAATTTTTTTGTCCCAAGTGATTGAATAATGACAAAAAAAAAAATTACAAAAAGTTGTCACTAAATGATATATTGCTCACACAGGCCATGGGCATATGTGGAATTGCACCCCAAAATACATTCAGCTGCTTCTCCTGAGTACGGGGATACCACATGTGTGGGACTTTTTGGGAGCCTAGCCATCACGGGGACCCGAAAAGCAATCACCGCCTTCAGGATTTCTAAGGGCGTAAATTTTTGATTTCACTCCTCACTACCTATCACAGTTTTGAAGGCCAAAAAATGCCCAGATGGCACAAAACACCCCCAAATGACCCCATTTTGGAAAATAGACACCCCAAGATATTTGCTGAGAGGCATGTTGAGTCCATGGAATATTTTATATTTTGACCCAAGTTGCAGGAAAGTGACAATTTTTTTTTTTTTGCACAAAGTTGTCACTAAATGATATATTGCTCACACAGGCCATAGGCATATGTGGAATTGCACCCCAAAATACATTTAGCTGCTTCTCCTGAGTATGGGGATACCACATGTGTGGGACTTTTTGGGAGCCTAGCCGCGTACGGGGCCCCCGAAAACCAATCACCGCCTTCAGGATTTCTAAGGGTGTTAAATTTTGATTTCACTCTTCACTGCCTATCACAGTTTCGGAGGCCATGGAATGCCCAGGTGGCACACCCCCCCCCCCCCCAAATGACCCCATTTTGGAAAGTAGACGCCCCAAGCTATTTGCTGAGAGGCATGGTGAGTATTTTGCAGCTCTCATTTGTTTTTGAAAATGAAGAAAGACAAGAAAAAACTTTTTTTTTTTCTTTTTTCAATTTTCAAAACTTTGTGACAAAAAGTGAGGTCTGCAAAATACTCACTATACCTCTCAGCAAATAGCTTGGGGTGTCTACTTTACAAATAAGGGTCATTTGGGGGGGGGGTTTGTGCCACCTGGGCATTCCATGGCCTCCGAAACTGTGATAGGCAGTGAAGAGTGAAATCAAAAATTTACGCCCTTAGAAAGCCTGAAGGCGGTGCTTGGTTTTCGGGGTCCCGTACGCAGATAGGCTCCCAAAAAGTCTCACACATGTGGTATCCCCGTACTCAGGAGAAGCAACAGAATGTATTTTGGGGTGTAATTTCACATATTCCCATGGCATGTTTGAGCAATATATCATTTAGTGACAACTTTGTGCAAAAAAAAAAAAAAAAATTGTCTCTTTCCCGCAACTTGTGTCACAATATAAAATATTCCATGGACTCGACATGCCTCTCAGCAAATAGCTTGGGGTGTCTAATTTCCAAAATGGGGTCATTTGGGGGGGTTTTGAACTGTCCTGGCATTTTATGCACAACATTTAGAAGCTTATGTTACACATCACCCACTCTTCTAACCACTTGAAGACAAAGCCCTTTCTGACACTTTTTGTTTACATGAAAAAAATTATTTTTTTTGCAAGAAAATTAACCACCAAACATTATATATTTTTTAAAGCAAATGCCCTACAGATTAAAATGGTGGGTGTTTAATTTTTTTTCACACAGTATTTGCACAGTGATTTTTCAAACGCAGTTTTTGGGGAAAAAACACACGTTTTTAAATTTTAATGCACTAAAACACACTATATTGCCCAAATGTTTGATGAAATAAAAAAGATGATCTTAGGCTGAGTACACGGATACCAAACATGACATGCTTTAAAATTGCGCACAAATGTGCAGTGGCAACAAAATAAATACATTTTTAAAAGCCTTTAAAAGCCTTTACAGGTTACCACTTTAGATTTACAGAGGAAGTCTACTGCTAAAATTACTGCCCTCGATCTGACCTTTGCGGTGATACCTCACATGCATGGTGCAATTGCTGTTTACATTTGACGCCAGACCGGGGGGGGGGGGCAGTGGTGCTTTTTTTTTTTTTATTATTTTTTTGCTTTTTTATCTTATTTTTAAACTGTTCCTTTCATTTTTTTTAATCATTTTTATTGTTATCTCAGGGAATGTAAATATCCCCTATGATAGCAATAGGTAGTGACAGGTACTCTTTTTTGAAAAAAATGGGGTCTATTAGGCCCTAGATCTCTCCTCTGCCCTCAAAGCATCTGACCACACCAAGATCCAGGGGGATAAAATGCTTTCCCAATTTCCCAATGGCGCTGTTTACATCCGGCGAAATCTAAGTCATGAAATGCTCGTAGCTTCCGGTTTCTTTGGCCATAGAGATGTTTGGAGCCACTCTGGTCTCTGATCAGCTCTATGGTCAGCTGGCTGAATCACCGACTGCATTCTCAGGTTCCCTGTTGAGACAGGAGAGCCAGAGAAATACACAGAAGACGGTGGGGGGGGCATTCCGTCCCACTGCTTGTAAAAGCAGTCTAGATGCTAATTAGCCGCTAGGATTGCTTTTACATGAAAGCCCACCGCTGGCTGAAAACCAAGATGATACCTAAACCTGCAGGCATCATTCTGGTATAACCACTTAGTCGTGAATGGCGTACCTGAAGACAAAAAAATGGTTAGCAATAAAACACAGTAAACGGTAAAGTATAGAAAATTGCATACCTGAAAAGCAAACATGATAAAACATAATAACAATAAAACATTGTAAAATAGAATACAGTAAAGAAGAGCAGAACAATAGAGAGAGAATAGAGAGAGAGAGAACAATAAAACGACAACTATTTTTTTTATTTTATATATATATATATATATATATATATATATATATATATATATTTTTTTTTTTTACACTTTTTTTTGTAACTAACTTTTGTAACTGTAACCGGTTCCAGGTTCTGGTCTCTCAAAATGCGATGGCATCTTGGGAGACCCTGTGAAAGTGTGCCTAGTCTGTGCAATGCTGTACCCTACGCTAATACTCAACTAGTGTATGGTAGCGTTCCAAACATTCACCAATGCAAAGAACAGGATTGTCAGGACAGGAGGGACAATAATAGCGGGTGTCACACCTATATCTGTGCTTGCTGCAGACACGACATCTTTTTTGGGGGGATTCGTTGGGTAGGGGTACTCGGGAGGACATAAAGAAAATGCCTCTCATGCAGCCGACTGCATTTGGCTGGGGATGTGAATGGGGGAAGTACGGGTGCTGCAGAAGTGGTGGGTTCCCAATTAGGATTGGCGAATGCAGCAGGAAGGGCACTATGAGCACGACGGGCCTGTTTGTCTTCTTCTTGGTGGCAGTGGGACACTACTTGTGCTTGCCACCTCACCAGCTTGAACTGCACTTATGGGACTCGCCACGTCACCAAGTGTTACTGCAGTGCTGGTTTGACTACGACCGGGGTGTACTAGGCTGCTGTTGCTTGCCAGTTCACCAAAACGCTACCAAAAAACTGTTAGCGATCGCAGGGATCAGGCCTGACTCTGCGAACGCTGCAGTTATGCGTTTAGTGTTTTGTAAGTGACAGTGATCGATCGATACTGCACTTGGGTGGGCTGGGCCGGGCCGGGCCAGGCGGAGGGGAAAAACGCAGGTGCTAGCGGGTATCTGGGCTGATCCCGCTAACACTGCATTTTTGGAAGCCTAAACTGCTGGGGACGTTAGTGCAGATCTGAACGGATCAGATATTGATCCTTTCAGATACTATACCACTAAGGGAGGTGTACGGAGCGTGCGTGGGTGTTAGCGCTACTGGCGCTAACCTGACGCTGCTTGGGGCTGGTGCTTGACAGCTCACCAAAATGCTACCAAAAAAACTGTTAGCGATCGCAGGGATCAGGCCTGACTCTGCGAACGCTGCAGTTATGCGTTTTGTAAGTGACAGTGATCAATCGATACTGCACTTGGGTGGGCTGGGCTGGGCGGAGGGGCAAAATGCAGGTGCTAGCAGGTATCTGGGCTGATCCCACTAACACTGCGTTTTTTGGAACCCTAAACTGCTGGGGACGCTAGTATAGATCTGATCGGATCAGATATTGATCCGTTTAGGTACTATACCACTAAGGGAGGTGTACGGTGCGTGCGTGGGTGTTAGCGCTACTGGCACTAACCTGACGCTACTTGGGGCTGGTGCTTGCCAGTTCACCAAAATGCTACCAAAAAAACTGTTAGCGATCGCAGGGATCAGGCCTGACTCTGCGAACGCTGCAGTTATGCTTTTAGTGTTTTGTAAGTGACAGTGATCGATCGATGCTGCACTTGGGTGGGCTGGGCTGGGCCGGGCGGAGGGGCAAAACGCAGGTGCTAGCAGGTATCTGGGCTGATCCCGCTAACACTGCGTTTTTGGGAACCCTAAACTGCTGGGGACGCTAGTATAGATCTGATCGGATCAGATATTGATTCGTTTAGATACTATACCACTAAGGGAGGCGTATGCTGCGTGCGTGGGTGTTAGCGGTACTGGCGCTAATCTGACACTGCCTGGGGCGACGCATATCACCGCCGGGCGATCAGGGGGCTAAACCTTTATTAGGTAATAAACGGCGGGTGCCCTGACACTATAAAAAATAAACGAACTAACCAGCATCACCCGTAACAGTTATACAGTGATCACTGGTGAAAGGGTTAACTAGGGGGCAATCAAGGGGTTAAAACATTTATTAGGTAGTATATGGGGGTCCCTGTCGCTATAAAACGCTGACGGCGAACCTAAATATTTACCTCCCTAACTAGCGTCACCAGTGACACTAATACAGCGATCAGAAAAATGATCGCTTAGTGACACTGGTGACGGGGGCTGATCAAGGGGTTAAAAGTTTATTAGGGGGGGTAAGGGGGGTATCCTAGACCTAAAGGGGGCTAACACTAACTGCCCTACCACACTAACTGTCACAAACTGACACCATGCAGTAATAAAAAAAACAAAAACTGCTTGGTGTCAGTGTGACAGGGGGGGGTGATTAGGGGGTGATCGGGGGGGATCCGGTGGTAAAGGGGGGTGTAAAGTATGCCTGGCATGTTCTACTGTGTGTGTGTTGTGCACTCACTCGGATGTCTTCTCTCCTCGGCGCCAAAACGGAAAATACCGAGCCGAGGAGAGATGACATAATTTCCTCTGCCTCTGTGTACTATACAGAGGCAGGGCAATGATATCATTGGCTGGGAGCGATCGCGAGGGGGGGCACGAATGGATGGCCTCCCCCTCATCTCTGAATGCTCCCAGTCAGAAGCCGACCGCCTCGGGCACCTGGGGGTCCGATCGGATCCCCCGCCCGCGGGAAGGCAATCGCATACCAGGTACGTGATTTTGCCTGCCCGTGCCATTCTGCCGCAGTATATCTGCTTTAGGCGGTCGGCAACTGGTTAAGGTAAAACAGGCATGTTTAAAACCATAAAAAAATACACAACTCTGAAACTTACAAAGTTCAACTTTTATAAAGTGAAGGCAATATCAGACATGAGTATGTACAAACTGTGTTTGATATTGCGTTCATCAGATGGGGTGATGTCACCCCTGTAAAAGCCAAATTTAGAAGATGCACACAAATTGCCTAATGTCAACATGTGCTAGCTGCCATCATGGGGGATCAATGGACATGTTTTGTGGGTGCAACCCTTTCCTCTCAGCTACTTTATTATTGAGGAAGGGGTTGCACCCACAAAACGCGTACATTGATCTCCCGTGATGGCAGATAGCACATGTTGACACACTGTGTGCATCTTCTAAATTTGGCTTTTAACATACGTAAAAAATTTTAGTCATAAAAAAAAAGCAGAAGAAATTTAGGGATTTCTGGGTGTTTTAGATTCTCCCTAAAACATCAGTGATGTTTTTCATTTTGTTTTGAACATCATTGATGGCTTTATGTTTTCTAAATCTCTATAACACCCCATTATCTCCCCGAAGAGGATCTGGGCACTTTCACTGATAAAATGACATTCCTCTTCCACAACATCCCGACCACCTACAAAAAAACCAAAAAAAAAACCATGTATTATAAATAATGCAGACATCCATCTCTTCCCTGAGCCTGTGGTCGCAGACACTCAACTGTTGTGGTGAAAATTTCTACGTCTCCCTCCTCCTCTGGTTGGGTTTGGGGGATTTCCCCTTTTTCCTGAGGTGGGGGGTCCCTGGTCTCCTCTGATGAGTGGTGTCCTCCGAGTCTTTTCTCCCCTATGTGAACAAAAATAGGTATACTTAGCACACAGATATTTGTTTGCAGAAATAGGAATATGAAACATTGCTTGGAAGTGGGGTACAATTGTCTGTTTTGGCAGAGTTCCAAGCTGAAGAATTTTTTTGGTCCTTTGTAAAGCTTGAATACTTACCTGTTTTGTGCAAGCTTTGCAGATGGAGACACCCCTATAATATTCACTGGAGCACCTGTGTGGGCCCCCTACTAATAAAAAGGGTGTTCTTTTGTCCCACACTAGTGCTCCAGCGTCCTGATGTGTAAACAGCTGCTGAGTGTCCTCTCCTTACACAGAATTTAGTTTGCATTTAATTCTAGTTACAAACCCATCTAGACAACAAACTTATTGAACTGCATCTGGCCAAAACATCGTATTTTAGTGGCCGAACGAACAATGTTTTCTACGAGTGATTAATGTGCCCATAAACATGAAAGTTGCCATTTTAAACTGTACAACAATAAAGAAAAGCACATGGAGCAGCACGAACATAATAAAAAGAAAGAATAGGAACACAGGACAACTACTTACTTTTTTGCAGCACTCTCCTGATCCTACTATACTGATCGTGCTCCCTTACTTTGAGGTCCGACCACCGTTTCCTCAGTTGATACTTGGATCGTCGTACCCCAAAATTCCTGTGCAGAAACTTAACAACTTTAGTCATGATCTTGGCCTTTCTGACATTTGGGTTTGGGTAAGGTCCATACTTCCCGTCATAGTCGGCCCTCTTCAATATGTCCACCATCTTTACCATCTCTACAAAGGCCATATTTGAGGCCTTAAATCTCCTCCGGGATCGTGACATTTCTGGCTCCGGGCTTTCCTCCTCCTCCTCGTTGCTGCAATTATCATGCACGTGCTCTGTCTCTGCCATGTGCTCTCCCTCACTGCGCCGAAAGAGAAGGGGCGGGGAATAGACTAGAAAGAACGTCAGGGGCGGGCGGAGTGCAGTGTATATAAAGCGTAACACGCGTGCGTCATAAGTATGATCTGTGAGCGGAGGAAGGAGCATCGGAAGCGCCGATCGTGATAACGAAAGTATAGGTTTAACTTGGGCCTATACTGCTTATAGATTGAGGCCTATGTTGAGACAAGATTAGGAGAGTTTAGCCTGACATTAGGGTTTGTCTTGTGTTGTGTCTTGCAGAGAAAATGGATGGCTTCAATGATCACAACTTCCTCCCCCTGTTCATAGACAAATACAGGGACCTGCCCTGTCTGTGGCAGGTCAAACACCCACATTATAGTCATAAACAAAAGAGGCAGGCAGTGCTGGAGAAACTGCTGGAGTTGGTGAAGCCGGTGGTCCCCATGGCAACCATCCCCTATTTAAAAGCCAAAATTGGTGGCCTGAGGAGCACTTATCATAAGGACTGCAAGAAGGTCCAGGATTCCCAGAGATCAGGAGCTGCAGCAGATGACGTTTATGTCTCCAGGCTGTGGTACTATGAGAGACTGCGATTTCTGTCAGACCAGACTGAAGTCAGGGAATCCCTCTCAACCCTTCCTTCCACTCTTCCTTCCACCCCAGCTGAGGCTTCCGATGTCCAACCCAGGAGGAGCCCAGCTGGAGTCAGGTATAGCATCGTTCTACAGATTTCTTGGCAAAACATAAATGATGTTTCCTAGATGTTATTATTGATCACTAATTGCTGATTTAATAAAGGTGTTTACATATCAATAGACAGTAGTGGCCAAAAATATTTGCGACAAGAATGAAAAATGCTGGGCTCAGAATGATAGTCTTTTCTATTTATTAACATTCAAATTGCAACAGTCATGAGATGAAAATTGTGTGTGATTGATGAAGAAAAAACTAAAACTATGTCCCTTTTTCAGACACAGGAAGACCTCAGCCAGGAGGAGGCTGTGGAATGTGGCAGCCAGGAAGAAGCAGGGGTTAGTGGCAGCCAGGAGGTGGCAGGGCCCAGTAGGACCCTCACACAATCACAGGTTCCTCCCCTCTGCCTTCCAAACAAAAGACCCAGGAAGGGGAGTAACGTGGAGGAGTCAGTGCTCAGGCTGATTCAGGAGGCTTCTGCATCCCTCAGAGCCACCCCCACTCGTGAAGAGGCCTTTGCCTCCATGGCTGCCGCCAAACTGCAGGACATGGAGGAGGGCCAACGCCTCATGTGTGAGGAAATCATTTATAAAACATTAAATAAGGGGTTGAGGGCCCAAATCACACCCAATACCCACCTGTGTGAGTTACATCATCCTCCTCCTCCTGCCACACCTCCAACACCACAGCCACAGCCTGTAAGGAAGAGTGGAAGGAAGACAAGAAAGTGATGGCCTGGGTTCAGTCTGGTCTGACAAAAGATGCAGGCTCTTGTATGACCACAGCCTGGGGACTTGTATGTCATCTGCTGCTGTTCCTGATCTCTTGGACTTCTGGACCAGATTGTACTCCCTTAGATAAGGACTCCTCAGTCCACCAATTTTGCCTGAAAATAGTTGATGTGTGCCCTGGGGGCCAAAGGCTTTGCCAAATTTCTGTTGTTTTTCCAGCGTTGCCTCTCTCTTTATTTGGTTAGGACCCCTTAATAATGGTTTTTTGTTTTAACTAATACTTGCCTATGTGTTTTTTCCTTCAAAAAGGACAGTTTGTTTGTGAGTAGGTAGGTACATTTAAAAAATACAATGTGAAATTAACAAGGGACACCAACAACAACCAACCTCCTTGAGATTAAAAGAGACAAGATAATAATGGTGTTGTGGTAACTTGACACACAAAACACACCCAAAAAAATTCTGGAGATCACCAAAAAAACAACAACAAAAAAATAAGCAGGAGATCTGTATTAAAAAAAAAAAACAACAACAAATAATACAAAATAAATAAATTTAAAAAATAAAAAATGTTTTGGTAGATGTGACAAATAAAAATATTATATTCATGAAATCACGAGAAATAATAAAGAAAGAAGTTTGTGAGAACTCTTTGTGAATGTGAGCAGCAAAACAACTTCATTCATCTAGCATTATAAAGAAGAAGAGAGTGCGCTGCATTCGACAATTTAAAACATTGCAGCGTGACGAAAGTGCTATATCTATTACAAAAGCTAATTTTACCACACCGAGCAGTTCCGTCTCGGAATTTATTCTGAGCATGCGTGGCACTTTGTGCGTCGGAAATGTCCACACAAGGTCGGAATTTACGCGAACGAATTTTGTTGTCGGAAAATTTTATTGCCTGCTCTCAAACTTTGTGTGTCGGAAATTCCGATGGAAAAAGTCCGATGGGGCCCACACACGGTTGGAATTTCCGACAACAAGCTCTGATCGCACATATTCCGTCGGAAAGTCCGACCGTGTGTACAGGGTATAAGTGTCTACTGTTCTGTAATAATATAAATTTGTTGGACCGATCTCAATATGATATACTGAGCTCTTATCCCTAAATCATTGACTATACCTTTCACAATATGTTATGTTGTTTTACAGCAACATGTTTCACTGTACCTTATCTTTTTCTCCAAATAAATCGTTTAAACAAGAAAACGCTTCAAACTCATATGAGGAACAGATAAATAAACATCTTTTTTTAATTTGCGAAGAGTTAGTAAAACTGGGGGTGCCTCCTTAATATTGGGAATATCAAGTAGAGATCTTAACAGTTTCACTTTAAACAAGCTGCTCACAGGTTCAGAAGGCTTTTAACAAGCTTCACACAGAGCTTTAACATTCCCAAAATGGAGTTCAAAGGCACAAAAACCTTGCAAGAAAGCTCCATAAATGCTTTGCAAAAGCCTGCTGTACACACTGTTGTTTTACAAACTGAATTTCATGTGAACAAGGTTTTTTTAAGGCTAGGTTTGCGCTAACGCCAGCATTAGGTGGATCGCTTTTCAGAGGTGTTTAACAGTTGTGAGTAGGAGATAAGTCACCTCTAGGGATGAGCAGAAACACCCCCCGGTTCGGCTTGCACCAGAACCTGCGAATGGACCGAAACTTCGCACAAACGTTAGAACCCCATTGAAGTCTATGGGACTCGAATGTTCGAAATCAAAAGTGCTAATTTTAAAGGCTAATTTGCATGGAATTGTCCTAAAAATTGTTTGGGGACCTGGGTCCTGCCCGAGGGGACATGTATCAATGCAAAAAAAAGTTTTAAGAACAGACATTTTTTCGGGAGCAGTGATTTTAATGATGCTTAAAGTGAAAAAAAAAGTGAAATATTCCTTTTAATATCGTACCTGTGGGGTATCTCTAGTATTCCTGTAAAGTGGCGCGTGTTTCCCGTGCTTAGAACAGTCCCTGCACAAAATGAAATTTTTAAAGGAATAAAAGTAATTTAAAACTGCTTACGGCTTTAATGTAATGTCGGGTCCCGGTAATATGCATGAAAATCAGTAAGACAAACGGCATGGGTACCCCCCCCAGTCCATTACCAGGCCCTTTGGGTCTTGTATGGATATTAAGGGGAACCCCTCACCCAAATTAAAAAAGGAAAGGCGTGGGGCCCCAGGCCCTCTTAACAGCAGTATGCAGGCAGTGCAAACAAGACAGGGACTGTAGGTTTGTTGTTAAGTAGAATCTGTTTGTAATTTTGAACTGATACATTTTTAAAGTGTTTAGCTCCAACCAAAACATCTATTTTAAGCTTTTTGGAAAACATAGGGAAGGGTTATCACCCCTGTGACATTTGTTTTGCTGTCTGTGCTCCTCTTCAGAAGATTTCACCTCATTTTCTGTCCCAATGACAAATGTTTTTTGAAAATTTGGGGTTTTTAGTGAAACAAGGATTGGTGATAAAGCATCAGTGGAAAGAAGCAACGTTTTTCCCATATTAACACTTACAGGAGAGAATTTCCCTTCCTAGGGGTAGATTTCATCTCACTTCCTGTTGTCTCCTTCCGTTTGCAAGTAGGAGTCATTTGTAAGTTGGATGTTTGAAAGTAGGGGCCTGCCCTATCTGCAGAAATTGGGGCCTTAGGTGTTGGTGTTGCCACAACACTGTAAGCCCTCACAGGGCCCTGCTGTGAAATATTAGATCAAGAATTGTAATTACATGCCCCTGTTGAACAGGGTCAGAAAAATTGGGCCTTTGGTGATGGTGGTGGTGGTGCTGGTGCCACAACACTGTAAGTCCTCACATTTACTCTTGGTGGGCGCTGGAATGGGCCCTGCTGTGAAATATTAGATCAAGAATTGTAATTACATGCACCTGTTGAACAGGGGCAGAAAAATTGGGCCTTTGGTGGTGGTGGTGCTGGTGCAACAACACTGTAAGTCCTCGCAGTTACTCTTGGTGGGTGCAGAAACGGGCCCTGTTGTGAAATATTAGATCAAGAATTGTAATTACATGTCCCTGTTGAACAGGGGCAGAAAAATTGGGCCTTAGGCACTGGTGCCACAACACTGCAACCCCTCACAAATACTCTAGTTGTAGCGCAGGAACAAGCCCTGCTGCAAAGTATTGCATCAAAAATTGTAATTACACACCCCTGTTAAACAGGGGCAGAAAAATTGGGCCTTAGCCACTGGTGGCAGTGCCCAGAACCAAAAATAATCTTACAATCTATCAGCATGATCATTGAGGAGGCAGAGGATAGTCACTCAGCATAACAGGATAGTCACTCAGCATCAGCATAGGGAGTCTTAAAGGAATCTGACATTTCAAAAAAAAATTTTTGGTTACATCAGCATTAGGTGCTTGGTTTCTGATGGTGATCCAAGACTGATTCAATTTCATGAAGGTCAGTCGATCGACCGAGCCGGTGGACAGGCGCACCCTGTGAGCGGCGCTGAATGTGCTTTCTGAAAGAACGCTGGATGCAGGACAGGCCAGTAGCTCAATTGCATACTGTGCAAGCTCTGGCCATTGATCCATCCTCAAGACCCAGTAACCCAGAGGATTTTCGGTGGGAAAGGTGTCCAAGTCAGATCTTGCCCCTAGATATTCCTGCACCATGTAAAACAGACGCTGGCGATGGTTACTGGAACCGATCATACCTTGGGGCTGCAGACTAAAAATTTGTCTGAATGCATCGGTCAGACGGCCACCTTCTCCACCGCTCCTTCTTTGACTGACCGAAGCCTCAGCAACACGTTGTCCAGGAACAGGAGTTTGTAACCTCCCAGTCTCTGGGAACACGTTGCACAGACCTTTCTGCAAGGCCTCCCGAAGATGTTTCATCCTCTGCTCCCTCTGCGACGGCAAGATAAGGTCCGCAGCCTTACCCTTGTAACGTGGATCAAGGAGGGTTGCCAGCCAGTAACGATACCTCTCCTTAATACCACGAATACGAGGATCCTTCTGCAGGCTTTGCAGGATCAGGGAGGCCATGCAGCGTAGGTTTGCTGAGGCTTTCGGTCCGGAGTCCTCTGGGTCACTAAGGACGACATGATCCGCAGCCACCTCCTTCCAGCCACGTACAAGTCCATGGGTTTCTTGGGACTGTAAATGATCCCTTGAAGACTGCTGCTGATGCTGAGTGCCAGGCTCCACCTCCATGCTGACACAATCCTCCTCCTCTTCCTCCTCCTCGTCTTCTTCCTGTGTGATCGTCGGGCATGCAGGAACACTGTCTGGATAAAGGGAGCCTTAAGAGCTAAGGAAGTCCTCCTCTTCCTGCCCCTGTTCTGCCACAAGTACCGTGTCCATTATTCCACGCAGCGTGTGCTCCAACAGGTGGACAAGGGGGACAGTGTCACTGACGCATGCACTGTCACTGCTCACCATCCTTGTGGCCTCCTCAAATGGTGACAGAACAGTGCATGCATCCCTGATCATGGCCCACCGGCGTGGGGAAAAAAAAACAAGCTCCCCTGACCCTGTCCTGGTGCCATAGTTGCACAGGTACTCATTGATGGTCCTCTTCTGCGTGTGCAGCCGCTGCAGCATGGCCAACGTTGAGTTCCACCTGTTGGGCATGTCACAGATTAGGCGGTTCTTGGGCAGGTTAAATTCCTTTTGGAGGTCAGCCAGCCGAGCACTGGCATTATACGACCGGCAGAAATGCACACAGACTTTCCTGGCTTGCCTCAGGACACCCTGTAAGCTCGGGTACCTGCCCAAGAACCGCTGCACCACCAAGTTAAGGACGTGAGCCAAACAGGGCACATGGGTCAGTTGTCCCTGTCGGAGGGTGGAGAGGAGGTTGGTGCCATTGTCGCAAACCACCATTCCTGTCCCCCAAGCACACCAGCTCAAGCACCGCAAGGCATCTTTTGGCCTGCGTACTTGCGTAGCCCCTTGAACGCCTACGGAGCACCGCTGGTTCAGAGGGGACAAAGCACAGGAAGAGGCCATGGAGGAAGAAGAAGAGGAGGGGGTGGAGGAGAGAGGTGTGTCAGAATCACCAGTAGTAGCATTTTGGAGGCGTGGTGGTGGAACAACCTCCAACACAACTAACTGGCCGATGCGTTGTCTCGTTTCCAGTGGGACAGATTCTGTCAACCGGCACCGGACACGGAGCTGCATGGGATTCCCTGCCCGAACATCTATAGAGCATAGCATTGCCACTGCTCAGTTCTTGATCCGTAAGTTGGTTTTGGGGGCTGCTTGGACAGCGTACAGCAAGGTTTGGCAGGAATGGGGGGACTTGTGAGGTTGGGGGGTGCTCTCATGATGAGGGTAGGGTTCATCTGTTGCTGTGTTTCATTGGCAGGAATTTTGAGGGCGGGGTCTCGGCCTCGTATATGTCACGGAAGTTAGCTGGGCTGGCTTTTATGTTTCAGTTGGCTGGGCAAAGGGACGCGACAAAGGCATTTATGGTTCGGCGTGCTATGCGGGGATATGCGGGGATGCCCTGTTTCTTGCACGGTCCTTGGTATCGTGGTAGGTCAGTTGGGTAAGGTTTGTGTGTCGGGGTATGAGAGGGCTTTGTTTCGGGCCATTTTTGTATTGGCCTTTTTCGGGGCCTTTCGGGTAGGCAAACTGCTTAGTCAGAACAGGAAGGGTGAGGGCGGCCTGGGAGTCCAGGATGTGTAGGTACGGGGAGATACTTTGGGGGTGTTTCTGAGGTGATCCAAGATGGATCAGTTGGGCAGGGGAGCCCGAGTCGAGTTGAAGGCGGTCCCTTTCTCTCCGATATGTCCAGTTGCGGCTGTTGGGTATTTCTATCAGATTAGGCCTCTGGGCCGGGGTGTTCTTTAGGCATGAGGATGGGACTGCTT
Source organism: Aquarana catesbeiana (assembly GCA_037953035.1). NCBI lineage: Eukaryota > Metazoa > Chordata > Amphibia > Anura > Ranidae > Aquarana > Aquarana catesbeiana. The sequence goes on along the minus strand of JBBHAA010001420.1, from coordinate 321,485 downwards.
TGTCACGCTTCCAATTTCAGGTGGTGTTTAAAAAAATGTTTGGTGGCGGCAGGGTTGCGGGAAGATAATTATTCTTTCCGCATTGGAGCAGCTACTGAGGCACTCCGCTGGGGTTTGGATGATAAGGTGGAGAAAAGCATTGGGCGTTGGGAGTCTGCTCGATTCAGATCATATATCCGCCCTCATTTATTGTGAGTCATCGGGGGGGGGGGGATTTCCTTGTGGCTCCTCTCTTTCCTAATTCTTCACATATACATGTTGTTTGTTCCTGGGGGTCTGTGAGTTGGTTTGGGGGTGCTATATTCTTCCCCTCTTTGTTTTTCTTTTCTTTCAGATTCAGAGGCCTGCCTGATGTGGATCCTGGGGCACTCTTATGTGTATTGGAGTGCCAGGAGGGCTGATGTCAGGAAGGGAGGCAGGCTGCTGGGTTTATCTTAGGATGAGGGCTTGGAATTCCAGGCATGCTATAGTCCAGGGTCGTGCCTGAAATGCACAGGTACGCTCGATTGGACCGGCCCACTGATGTGGTTCTGTGACATGTGGGGGGTAATGACCTTAGTTTGCGTTGCACACGGGAACTGACCAGGGACATTAAATTAGATTTTTTGCGACTACAGTCTTTTTTCCCGGATACCATTTTTGTATGGTCTGATATAGTGGCCAGTTCTGCTTGGCATTTGGCTTGTTCTGTTGCAGGTATTAACAGAGCTAGGGTCAAGGTTAACAAGGCGGTAGCCAAGTTTTTTGTACGTAATGGGGGTTTGGCTGTGCGTCATCGGGAGTTGGAGGAGGAGACGTGGCGTTTTCTACGTTTGGATGGTGATCACCTAAATGCCATCGGCATTGACCTGTGGCAGCTGGGTTTGCAGGGTGGTGTCCAGCGGGCTTTCAGAGTTTGGAGGGCGACACGTATGTAAGGTGTCACGTTCGTGTGCTGTGGCGGGAGGTCTATGGGGTCTTTGAAGGCGGTGTTGAAAAAATAATGGAGGTTTAGGGGGGTTGGGCCCATCTGGAGGTATGGGCGTCCCTTCCCTTACTAACAATACAATGGTAACAATGGTGTGTAGTTGGTTGTATCTGGAAGGAAGTAACTGGTTGTTCCTGAGCTTGCGTAATACATGGCATGGGGCCTTTATGGGGTGTACCGATACAACTATTTGGTCGAGAAATAATTGCCCTTCAAAGACCTCTAGACCAGGCAGGTTTAAACTGATTTGTATTTGGTTTACTGGTCATGTAAAAATGTATTATATGCATTAAGTTGTATGTTTGTGAGTTTTTGTATTTTATTTTGTTGTAATAAAGAGGATGCTATGGCCAATCGACTCCAAAAAGGAATGTGTCGTCTTGGTCAATCATTTGGTTAAGGAATATAGAGGGGTTGATAGCTTTGTAGGAAACGGTAGCCTCAGTAATCTGCACATCCCTTAGTCAAGTAATGGCCCGGAGCAGAAAGTGCAACTGGGGGGAGGGCCAGCATGACTGGGGTGGGCACTGAGGCGGGATAAGAGTTGGGGGTAGGGGGAAGTATCATGCACTTACCAGAATTGGTGGGTCCCGAGGTGGGGGGCATTGTTAAGGAAGTAGAGGGACGTTCCTCTGGTCAGTGGTCAGTCGGAGCTTGGTGGCCACAGAAGAAGCAGGTTTTTCCCACCCACCCTCCCAATTTTTGGTTAATTTCATTTGGGGGTCACCTTTGTACTTTCCTAGGTCCACTTGATGAATGAGGGTTCACACCTGGTGGGGGCAGGCATTACGGGGTGGTTAGAATTCCCTTGCTTACCGGTGTTAGAGAATTTGTTGTTTTTCTTTTGTTAGATAGTCATAGCAGCGGGAGGTCTATGGGGTCTTTGAAGGTGGTGCTGAAAAAATAATGAAGTTTTATGGGGGTTGGGCCCATCTGGAGGTATGGGTGCCCCTTCCCTTACTAACAATACAATGGTAACAATGGTGTGTAGTTGGTTGTATCTGGAAGGAATTAACTGGTTGTCCCTGAGCTTGCATAATACATGTCGTGGGGCCTTTATGGTGTGTACCGAACTACCGATACAACTATTTGGTCAAGAAATAATTGCCCTTAAAAGACCTCTAGACTGGGCAGGTTTAAACTGATTTGTATTTGGTTTAATGGTTTTGTGAAAATTTATTATATGCATTATGCTGTATGTCTGTGAGTTTTTGTATTTTATTTTGTTGTAATAAAGAGGCTGCTATGACCATTCGACTCCAAAAAGGAATGTGTCATCTGGTTAATCATTTGGTGAGGGAATATAAAGGGGTTGAGAGTTTTGTAGGAAATGATAGCCTCAGTAATCTACACACCCCTTAATCACGGAATTGTACAACAACAATACAAAAGGAAAAAAAAAAGGAAAGAAAAAGGAATAATTATGCTTAATGACCATGACCTAGGTATTCTTAAGTTAACCAGATTTTATATTTCCCATTCCCACTTGTATTTTCACAAAATAGAAAACTGAAAATTGCCTAAATATAACATGCCGATATGTTCGCTATCAATGCCAATTTTTATATACATATATGCACACATAAAAAAAAAAACAAGACATAAACAAACAACAACCCCAAACAAAAACAAACAACAACAAAAAAAGGGGTGAATAGAAAAAAATAAATAAATATAGCATCGAACAGACAGGATCCCAACAGTTACAAAAAAGATAACATCTGAGGAGACTCCAGCAACACCACCCATGGGGCGCAGACTTCCCAGAAGTTACATTCATTGTTATTTGCTGTACATACTAGCTCTTCCATCATTATATGGTTCATGTCTACTACCCGATCCCCTATTGTTGGTGTTATTTGGGATTTCCAATGTCTTGGAATTAAGGCTCTTCCTGCTATAAAAAAATCGAAATATTCCCTTTTTAATTGATTTAATTGACCCAGGAATTAAACAGAGAAACGCTACCTCAGGAGATTCCTGCCAATTTTTACCAGTGACCACATGACTGAGTTTAAATATAGTCGACCAAAATGGTTTTATTTTCGAGCAAGACCACCATAGATGTAATAATGTGCCTCTCGATTCACCGCATCTCCAGCATAGGTCAGACATAGCAGGATTTATTTTATTCAGTAAAACTGGACAGCGATACTATCTCATCATAATCTTTGAGTTATGTTCCTGTGAATAAAATAACAAAGTTATTTTAAAGGTGAGGTAGAACACCTTGTCCCAATCTTCAAGGGATAGATTTTTACCTAATTCACTGCTCCCAGTCTCGGACATAGAAAGGGCGATCTGGAAATGCGTGCGATAATAGAATACCATACATTTTTGATAATGCATGAGGACATTTTGAGTCAGAAAGGCACATCTTCTCAAACTACAGATATTTAAACTATTCAACCCTTTATAGAAATGATGTAGCTGAAAGTATTGAAGCCATTTACCTCCCTTCGGGCGAGAGTGGGAACTAAGCTCACCCATGGTTTTCGTGCCTCTATCCATACATGAATGACAAATAGGCGAAAGATGTAGTGGTTGCCAGCAAAGAAAATTTTTTTCTGGCATTCCCGGTGGAAACCCTTGGTTACCCAATATTGGAGTCCTATACATATAACAGAGATGAAATCAAAGGCGTTACTTGTGTTGAATGTGGCCGATCAATAGGAAGAAGCCATGGGAGAGAAGTCAGTGGTATAGGCACTAAATCTGACTTAAGTGTAACCAACTGCTTGAGAGATCCATGGTGAAACCAATCTAGCACCCTACTAAGTAAAGCCGCCACATGGTGCAGGCCTGTGCCGCCAGCATCTCTTCTCTTCACTAAGATTTCATATCTGAGTCTAGCTGGGAATCTAGGCCAAATATAAGTGTCGCATTGGTGACTATTTCTTAAGTCGAAATTGCATAACGTTCACAAGTGGCAGGTGGTTGTCAAACTTCCACTTACCAGACTGGTGAGTCCGCTTGGTCAGAGGGTGGTCTCCCTTACGTGTCCGACTCACGACCCCTGATAGAATAGACAGGAGGCACAGGAGTGCGGAATGGTATGAGAGCCTGGTGATGATGATCCAGGTGCTGGAAGGAAGATGATCTTCAAGCAGCAGGTAAGTAGGCTGGAACACAGGCAAACAGATGCTGAGCAGAAGCAGAGCAGGTAGGTCAGGGCACAGGCAGTGTTTGGTAACAGGCGGGCAACAAAGGTACAACAGGAGCAGGCAGAAGCGGAGTCAAACAGGCCGAGGTCAGGTGCAGGCAGAAGTCAGGAATATCCGAGAGGCAAGCTGGGTTGTCAGGAGATCAGGAACACAGGAACACAGGTATAGGCAACAGGAACAAGGACACAGGGAGCTGATGATCAGGCAGCACTGAGCAGAGTGCACAGCAGACCTAAATAGGCCGGGTGGCGCCAAACGCCGTGCACAGGCGCACCCACAACCGCACACGTGCCCGAATGCCAGTGCACACACCAGCACCCACAGGATCATGCACACCAGTGCTCACAGGGGTACGCAAGCAGTGCGCACAGGAACGTGCGCGCCAACGTGCACCGGCTCACACCAGGGAGCACCAGAGCGGCCAGCACCGTGACCAACAAGGAAACCTCTCTGACAGTAATTGAGCTCATACAATTTACAGAGTTGTCTAGGTATCTAAATCCCCAAATAATTGAATACTGGGCTCATTGGAACGAAAAATTATCAGCAAGAGAAACTTCAATGTCCTCCGCAAGAGTAATATTTAGAAAATGTGATTTTGCTGCATTTATTTTAAAATTGCTTAGAGTGCCGAAAAGTTTCAATTTCTTTAAAAGCACTGGAAATGCAATTATTGGATAAGTTATGTGGAGCAAGAGATTGTCTGCAAACAAAGAATCTTGTATTGCTTACCAACAATTTCAACACTCAGATCTGAAAGTACAAGGCCATGATTTTTTTAATTAAGCCTGAAGATAAAACTAGTTGTTCTAATGTTGCTTTCAAAAACTCCCAATCAAATGCCTTTTTTGCATCTAGCGAAAGAAGACACAATGGGACTTTTTGTAGCTGGCAGTTTGAGATAAAAGATAATATTTTAATAGTGTTATCCCTTGCTTCTCAAGATAGGACAAAGCCCACCTAAACCAATAACAGAAGGAATAACTGCTTGTAAACGATCTGCTATTATTTTAGCATATATTTTAAGGTCAACATTTATTAAAGACGATAACTTGAACATTCGGCAGGATCTTTCTGGTCTTTAAGAATGAGAGTAATATGAGCATCCTGTGCTTGATGAGAGAAAGTACATGAATCTGAAATTGAGTTGAATGTAGCATTCAAAATTGGTGATAAAACATCCTGAAATTGTTTATAAAACACAGTTGAAAAAACCTCACGGCCTGTACTCTTACCCGATGGAAGTGCCTTAATTGTTTGTTGAATTTCCAGTGTAGTGAAAGGCATATTCAATAAGTTAGCAGTATCCTACATCTAATCTTGGAAGGGCCATATTCAAAATGTATTGGGCCATTATTTTGCGTTCCTTTGTGTTGGTAGGTACCGTGAGGGGATTAGTAGTAGTTGAAATGTCCGAGCAATGTCTTCAGAAGTATGTACCAAGCCCTTTTTAGGGCTTCATCAAAGTTTGGGAATATAAGTACAATTTGGTTTAGTGCAAATTGACCTGGCCAGTGGTCTACCCGTCTTATTACCAAATTCATACATAGTTCTATGCATTCGGTCCTTATGTTTAAAATATGCCATGTCAAGTATATGTAAAAGATCTTTACATTTCTTTTCTAATAACTGAAATACATGAGCCTCAAGTGAAGCTCAAGCTTATGAATTTCCTGTAGGAGCTGTATAATCTCTGCAGAATGTGCTTTTTTTTAAATATGCACCTTCAGAAATGAGGATCTCCTTATGATACACTTCAAAGCCTCCCATTTAGGTGGTTGCGCTGTCACTGGGTTGTGCTGGGTCCAAGGATTTCAGCCTCGATAACTAATGGTAGTCAGGGTGCCATTGTCTAGCCTATAGAGGTCTGTGCGTCCCTCCATGGATTTGCCTCCCCAGACCATCACTGACCCACCACAAAACTGGTCAAGCTGAATGATGTTACAGGCAGCACCATGGCTTCTCCAGACCCTTTTTACATATGTCATGTGCTCAGGGTGAACGTGCTCTCATCTGTGAAAAGCACAGGGTGCCAGTGGCAGACCTGTCAATTCTGGTGTTCAGTGGCAAATGCCAACCAAGCTCCACAGTGCCAGGCAGTAAGCACAGGGCCTGCTAGAGGACGTCGGGCCCTCAGGCCACCCTCATGAAATCTGTTTCTGATTGTTTGGTCAGAGACGTTCACACCAGTGGCTTGCTGAAGGTCGTTTTGTAGGGCTATGGCAGTGCTCATCCTGTTTCTCCTTGCACTAAGGAGCAGATACCGGTCTTGCTGATGGGTTAAGGACCTTCTACTGCACTGTCCAGCTCTCCTAGAGTAACTGCCTGTCTCCTGGAATCTCCTCCATGCTCTTGAGAGACACAGCAATCCTTCTGGCAATGGCACAAATTGATGTGCCATCCTGGAGGTGTTGGACTACCTGTGCAACCTCTATAGGGTCCAGGTATCACCTCATGCTACCAGTAGTGACGCTGACCCTAGCCAAATGCAAAACTAGTGAAAAACAGTCAGAAAAGATGAGTAGGGAAAAAAAATGTCAGTGACCTCCACCTGTAAATCCATTACTGTTTTGGAGGTTGTGTCATTGCTGCCCATCTAGTGCACCTCTTGTTAATTTAATTAACATCAAAGCAGCTGAAACTGATAAACAACCCCCTCTGCTACTTAACTACCAGCTCAATATCCCAGGAGTTTAATGGACTTGATGTTTTACTCTGATTAAAAAGTGTTCCTTTAATTTTTTAAATCATCATCATCATTCATCAATATCATCATCAACATTCATCAATATCATCATCATTCATCAATCATCATCATCAATATCATAATCTTTTAGGATGTTTTCTCCTGTGAGGGTTGTGGGGCTGGCTGTGACAATACAGTGTCATGTTATGAATACATAAATAATTTCTGCTTCAAAATAATAATATAATATTTCTAATTAATTTTAAATACATTTTTAATTAAAAAAACTCCAGCTATAGTTTTGTTTTATTTATTACATGTACTTATACAGGTATAAATAAATGATTTCATAAAAAACAAATGGTATTATTATTATTCAGTAAGTGTTACAAATAAGGAAACTTTGTTCCAAGTGTCACTTTCCTGTACAGGAGAAAATTCAGGAGAGGGAATAAGCTATAAACTTATTTGAGACAACCTATTTCTGAAGAATCCAAACAAAGACCAGTACACTAGTACAGCACATCTTTTTACTCTAAACATTTTAAAAAACATTTCATAATCATCAGTTGTCTACTGCTACTTGGTACTAACCCCCAAATTTAAAAATAAAAAAAACATTTTCCTTAATGCTTTATCTACTCTGTACTGAGAGACACGTTGATCTTCATAATTGTTTCAGGTTGGAGGCTTGGAATATATTAGAGTTATTTGATAAGTATAATATGGAAAAAAAGTGAATACTGTGCTTCAATCTGGTTGGTCAATTCCTTAACACAAGTTACAATCTATTTTTACAATCTCCTTTGGATCTACCAACTTTGTATAACCTGCCAGACTAGATACACATTGATTGGATAATTTAGGTAGGTCCTCAAATTGAAAAGTTTTGGTACATCTAAAACTGATTGTACAGAATTCATAGGGTTGGATTGTGACATGAGTGGTTTATATTGAAAGATGCTTTATTTGATTATTCTAGTTATAGTCAATGCATTTAGGGATTTTTTACAATATATAACCTTGAAACTAATTATATATTGGATACCAATGACTGTAAGGTGGATGGCATTGCCAGAAGCAGGAGTCAGCAATAGGAACCCAAATATTTCATTTATACTCATATATTGAGTTCATCTGCAAAATATATTTGAAAAATTTGTTTAGAGTGCTCAACTAAACCACGTGACCACAGAACATTACTGGGTGTACATTAAAAGTAAATATGTTTGACAGCCTTGTAGCTCTTACCTTCGATAACGAGGAACAAGTAAAAGAGATGCATGTCTCATCAGCAGGGAAGGTGTTATAAACATTCACAGTAAATTCTAATCACTACTTTTTCCACCCCGGAAATGTTACCTTCACTAGACATACTCTCTAGAAAAACTCCTCCTGTTTAAAAAAGAAAAGAAAAAGAGAAGCAGAACGCAAACTGGTTCATGCTACAGAAATTAAATGTATATATACATTTGTACTATTATAATATAACTATAATACGAAGTGATAAAAAGGTGGACTTATACTATACTATACTTCTTTGCACATAATAGAGAATGGTGGGAAGGGGTATTAATGTACTGATAAGCTTATGCAGATACAATAATATTCGTGCTCCCTCTATGAAAGAAAAAAAAATGCTATTCATAAAAGAATGTAAAAACATATTGTACATACAGAAGGTAATGAAAAGGGCTCTCACTACAGGGGCCACAACTGAAAGCATTGACTGTAGAAAAAATTATTTTTGAAAGGCAGGACTTTTGAGGCACCACAATAAACACATTATATTAAAAAAGAAAACAAGATACCTTTATTCATACAAAATTTTGAATATTTGGAAAAAAAGCCTCTAGAAAACAGGACAGATTTGTGCAATGAAGACCTCCAAAATTGCATACAGTATATTCAAATCACCCACTTAATTGAAGTACATTAAAACATCAGGGGACAAAGCCTCTTTACAACAAACTATTACACTCCCATGGTGGTTGTGATGGATGGAGATAACTCAAACGTTTCCTGAACCCACCAGTCTGCTTCATCATGAGCCAGGAGATCAAAATATTGTACAGTAGCAAACACTAGGAATGGGCCGAACAACCACCTGTTTGTTTCGCACCAGAACTTTAGAACATTGCAAACGTTCAAAACCAAATAATGAACCCCATTGAAGTCTGTGGGACCCGAACTGTAAAAAAAATTGGTCTTTGGGTGTCGGAGGTGCCTTTACACCGTAACCCTATAGAGGTACTCTTGACAAAAACAAGAATTGGCCTTGCTGTCAAAAATTGAAATGATATGCACCTGTCAAACAGGTGCAGAAAAATTGGTCTTTGGGTGTTGTGGTGCCTTCACAATGCAACCCTATAGAGGTTGTCAGGGCACCAATGGCAGAAGAAGGGCACTAGGACCCAGCATCTCTACCAGCACTTTTTAGGGCACCAACAGCAGGTGAAGGACTCTAGGACCCAGCATCTCTACCAGCACTCCACATGGGCCTTTATAAAGAAGCTTGTCAGTGGCTGCAGTTGCTGGTTGATCTTCAGCCCCTCCAGTGTTTTATCTTTGTGATATTCCTGTTCCTGTGACTCCTGTTACTGACCCGGCTTGTTCTTGACCTGTCTCCTGCTTGCTTCCTGTGTTCAACCTCGGCTAATCACCTGACCATGTCCACTCTGATACCCACCTGGCACCTGACCTAGTGAAGGTAAAGAGGCCAGTAGAAGGAGCTGTGAGCTCCGAGCGCATAGCCTTTCATTCCACAGAGACAGTCCTGACCCCTTCCTCCCGCCTCTGCTGGTGACATAATTTCCTCTTCCAGTTGAAGCTAGACAGCATGGAGCTGACTACTTCCTAGTTTTCCTGAATGTACAGCTATTCAGCACAACATCACATCAGAATCTTTCCCAGCTACCTGGATCATGCGAGGAGCCTGTAGGACGCAGTAGAACTGCCAGGACTACAAACTTATGACGAGCATGACTCCCACTTATATCTTGTAAGTGTTTTTAATCTTGTGCAATAAATTATACTTTTTTAAGACTACACTTAGAGAGGCCCCCCTTGTTTCTTTTATATGGCTCCTGACCTAGGCTTCCTTCTGACCACGCTCCAGGACCACGTCCTGCAACACCTCATGGGCACCACCTGTCTGCTGATTCTATGCCAGCACATCAGCTGTACTCTGGAACCTCCTGCACACAGTCCAGCAAGTGACCCGTGCTACTTTGGCCCTGACCTCCCCTGTTTTCACCCTCAGGGGGTCTTAAACTTAGTCAGGGAAGCCCTCTCTCTCCATTTACCTCCAGCACCAGGTACGTGATAGAGGTATTCTTGATGCTCTATTATCAGTAACAAAACCTCCAGCAGCGCTGTATGCCCATTCAGAAATTACGCTGGATGCATGGCAGCCTAGCTGCTCAATTGCATACTGGGCAAGTTCTGACCAGTGGTCTATTCTCATGACCCAGTAACCCAGTGGATCGTCAACTGGAAAGCTCTCCATCTCTTTTTTCGCCCCTAGATAATCATCCACAATATGATGGAAATGCTGAGATGGGATGTGGAAGCTGACAGTCCTGGGCGCAGAGGATAAAAAAAATGTTAAAATGCATTAGGCGGCCCCCTTCTCCACTGCTCCTCTCTTAACCAACAGAAACCTCAAAACTGTTTCCCATGACAGTCTAACCTACCAGAGTTGGGAAAAGCATTAGATAAACTCCTCTTTAAGGTGTCCTGAAGATATTTCATCTTCTGCACTCTGTGGGGACGAGATGAGTTCTGAGACTTTCCCCTTGTAATGTGGTCAAGGAGGGTTGCTGTGACAGACCTAGCCAGGACAGAGGCTTTTGGAGGGGACTGAATGCAAGCCTCTTGCCCACCGATTATGGGCCCTGGCATTTGGGGGAATGGTGCTCTCTGTGAGCTGTATGCCTGGGGACCCTGGGGTTGGTGTTACTTTGGATTCAGGTCCATGTCCCCCCAAGACACACAAACTCTGGGAACCCTTTATATGCCATATTAGAATAGTGATTGATTTATACCGTTGGGACTCCTACTGTTAGATGTTAATGTTATCAATTCCAGCTACCTGTCTGTTGTCTGCTAAAAATGTGTTTATTGTAAATAAGTCTAGTGTGGCTCTAAGAGTCTTTTTACCCATTGCTGTTTGTGTTAATTAACTCTGTTACTGTGTGAAGCTTGGTGACCACAAGTCTGGCCAAAAGGTCATATCTCTTAGTCACATAGGCTGTATTAAGGATTAGATAATTAGCTCATGTTAATTAGGTTAGGTTTTAGTCATCCTGCTCAGGGCCGTCTTTAATTTTGATTGGGCCCTGGGCAAACATTTTCTTGGGTCCCCCCCTCCATTCTGAGACATACAAAAAATCGCAGGTAGACTCAAAATCAGTTTACTGCAGCAGATCACGCAGCGATTGCAATTGTTTGCCAGCCTATCCTTACTGCTCACTGGCTGGTTTCTAGAGGTTACAACACATAATTTCTGCTTGCCTATTGGTTGCTAGAGGTTAATGTACATCATTAGCGCTCACTAATTGGTTGCTAGGGGTTACAGCACATTATTACCACTTACTGATTGGTTGCTAGAGATTAAAGCAGATCACTACTGTTCTCTGATTGGTTGCTAGAGGTTAATGCACATCATTACCTCTAACTGAGCAGTGGAGCAATCCCAAAAAATTGTGCAAGTAAAGGGGCACATTAATACACATACTACAGGAGAGTGTAAGAGAGTGCAGACATACTACAGGAGAGGTTCAGAGACTGCGGACATACTGCAGGAGACAATCAGAGACTGTAGACATACTGCAGGAGATTACCAGAGACTGCGGACATACTGCAGGAGATAATCAGAGACTGCGGGCATACTGCAGGAGACAATCAGAGACTGCGGACATATTGCAGGAGACAATCAGAGACTGCGGACATACTGCAGGAGACAATCAGAGGCTGTGGACATACTGCAGGAGACAATCAGAGACTGTGGACATACTGCAGGAAACAATCAGAGGCTGTGGACATACTGCAGGAGACAATCAGAGACTGTGGACATACTGCAGGAGATTGCCAGAGACTGCAGACATACTGCAGGAGATTACCAGAGACTGCGGACATACTGCAGGAGATAATCAGAGACTGCGGACATACTGCAGTAGACAATCAGAGACTGCGGACATACTGCAGGAGACAATCAGAGACTGCGGACATACTGCATGAGACAATTAGGGCTGCTGACATACTGCAGGAGATTACTAGAGACTACGGACATACTGCAGGAGATTACCAGAGACTGCGGACATACTGCAGGAGACAACTAAAGACTACGAACATACTGCAGGAGACAATCAGAGGCTGTGGACATACTGCAGGAGACAATCAGAGACTGCGGACATACTGCAGAAGATTACCAGAGACTGCAGACATACTGCAGGAGACAATTAAAGACTACGGACATACTGCAGGAGATTACCAGAGACTGCGGACATACTGAAGGAGACAATCAGAGACTGCGGACGTACTGCAGGAGACAATCAGAGACTGCGGACATACTGCAGGCTGTATTAAGGATTAGATAATTAGCTCATGTTAATTAGGTTAGGTTTTAGTCATCCTGCTCAGGGCCGTCTTTAATTTTGATTGGGCCCTGGGCAAACATTTTCTTGGGTCCCCCCCTCCATTCTGAGACATACAAAAAATCGCAGGTAGACTCAAAATCAGTTTACTGCAGCAGATCACGCAGCGATTGCAATTGTTTGCCAGCCTATCCTTACTGCTCACTGGCTGGTTTCTAGAGGTTACAACACATAATTTCTGCTTGCCTATTGGTTGCTAGAGGTTAATGTACATCATTAGCGCTCACTAATTGGTTGCTAGGGGTTACAGCACATTATTACCACTTACTGATTGGTTGCTAGAGATTAAAGCAGATCACTACTGTTCTCTGATTGGTTGCTAGAGGTTAATGCACATCATTACCTCTAACTGAGCAGTGGAGCAATCCCAAAAAATTGTGCAAGTAAAGGGGCACATTAATACACATACTACAGGAGAGTGTAAGAGAGTGCAGACATACTACAGGAGAGGTTCAGAGACTGCGGACATACTGCAGGAGACAATCAGAGACTGTAGACATACTGCAGGAGATTACCAGAGACTGCGGACATACTGCAGGAGATAATCAGAGACTGCGGGCATACTGCAGGAGACAATCAGAGACTGCGGACATATTGCAGGAGACAATCAGAGACTGCGGACATACTGCAGGAGACAATCAGAGGCTGTGGACATACTGCAGGAGACAATCAGAGACTGTGGACATACTGCAGGAAACAATCAGAGGCTGTGGACATACTGCAGGAGACAATCAGAGACTGTGGACATACTGCAGGAGATTGCCAGAGACTGCAGACATACTGCAGGAGATTACCAGAGACTGCGGACATACTGCAGGAGATAATCAGAGACTGCGGACATACTGCAGTAGACAATCAGAGACTGCGGACATACTGCAGGAGACAATCAGAGACTGCGGACATACTGCATGAGACAATTAGGGCTGCTGACATACTGCAGGAGATTACTAGAGACTACGGACATACTGCAGGAGATTACCAGAGACTGCGGACATACTGCAGGAGACAACTAAAGACTACGAACATACTGCAGGAGACAATCAGAGGCTGTGGACATACTGCAGGAGACAATCAGAGACTGCGGACATACTGCAGAAGATTACCAGAGACTGCAGACATACTGCAGGAGACAATTAAAGACTACGGACATACTGCAGGAGATTACCAGAGACTGCGGACATACTGAAGGAGACAATCAGAGACTGCGGACGTACTGCAGGAGACAATCAGAGACTGCGGACATACTGCAGGAGACGATCAGAGAATGCGGACATACTGCAGGAGACAATCAGAGGCTGTGGACATATTGCAGGAGACAATCAGAGACTGCGGACATACTGCAGGAGACAATCAGAGACTGTGGACATACTGCAGGAGACAATCAGAGACTGTGGACATACTGCAGGAGATTACCAGAGACTGCGGACATACTGCAGGAGATTACCAGAGACTGCGGACATACTGAAGGAGTTAATCAGAGACTGCGGACATACTGCAGTAGACAATCAGAGACTGCGGACATACTGCAGGAGACAATCAGAGACTGCGGACATACTGCATGAGACAATTAGGGCTGCGGACATATTGCAGGAGATTACTAGAGACTACGGACATACTGCAGGAGACAATCAGAGACTGCGGACGTACTGCAGGAGATTACCAGAGACTGCGGACATACTGCAGGAGATTACCAGAGACTGCGGACATACTGCAGGAGACAATTAAAGACTACGGACATACTGCAGGAGATTACCAGAGACTGCGGACATACTGCAGGAGACAATTAAAGACTGGGGACATACTGCAGGAAATTACTAGAGACTATGGACATACTGCAGGAGATTACCAGAGACTGCGGACATACTGAAGGAGACAATCAGAGACTGCGGACATACTGCAGGAGACAATCAGAGACTGTGGACATACTGCAGGAGACGATCAGAGAATGCGGACATACTGCAGGAGACAATCAGAGGCTGTGGACATACTGCAGGAGACAATCAGAGACTGCGGACATACTGCAGAAGATGATCAGAGACTGTGGACATACTGCGGAAGACAATCAGAGACTGCGGACATACTGCAGGAGACAATCAGAGACTGTGGACATACCGCAGGAGACAATCAGAGGCTGCGGACATACTGCAGGAGACAATCAGAGACTGTGGACATACTGCAGGAGACAATCAGAGACTGTGGACATACTGCAGGAGATTACCAGAGACTGCGGACATACTGCAGGAGATTACCAGAGACTGCGGACATACTGCAGGAGATAATAAGAGACTGCGGACATACTGCAGTAGACAATCAGAGACTGCGGACATACTGCAGGAGACAATCAGAGACTGCGGACATACTGCAGAAGATTACCAGAGACTGCAGACATACTGCAGGAGACAATTAAAGACTACGGACATACTGCAGGAGATTACCAGAGACTGCGGACATACTGAAGGAGACAATCAGAGACTGCGGACGTACTGCAGGAGACAATCAGAGACTGCGGACATACTGCAGGAGACGATCAGAGAATGCGGACATACTGCAGGAGACAATCAGAGGCTGTGGACATATTGCAGGAGACAATCAGAGACTGCGGACATACTGCAGGAGACAATCAGAGACTGTGGACATACTGCAGGAGACAATCAGAGACTGTGGACATACTGCAGGAGATTACCAGAGACTGCGGACATACTGCAGGAGATTACCAGAGACTGCGGACATACTGAAGGAGTTAATCAGAGACTGCGGACATACTGCAGTAGACAATCAGAGACTGCGGACATACTGCAGGAGACAATCAGAGACTGCGGACATACTGCATGAGACAATTAGGGCTGCGGACATATTGCAGGAGATTACTAGAGACTACGGACATACTGCAGGAGACAATCAGAGACTGCTGACGTACTGCAGGAGATTACCAGAGACTGCGGACATACTGCAGGAGATTACCAGAGACTGCGGACATACTGCAGGAGACAATTAAAGACTACGGACATACTGCAGGAGATTACCAGAGACTGCGGACATACTGCAGGAGACAATTAAAGACTGGGGACATACTGCAGGAAATTACTAGAGACTATGGACATACTGCAGGAGATTACCAGAGACTGCGGACATACTGAAGGAGACAATCAGAGACTGCGGACATACTGCAGGAGACAATCAGAGACTGTGGACATACTGCAGGAGACGATCAGAGAATGCGGACATACTGCAGGAGACAATCAGAGGCTGTGGACATACTGCAGGAGACAATCAGAGACTGCGGACATACTGCAGAAGATGATCAGAGACTGTGGACATACTGCGGAAGACAATCAGAGACTGCGGACATACTGCAGGAGACAATCAGAGACTGTGGACATACCGCAGGAGACAATCAGAGGCTGCGGACATACTGCAGGAGACAATCAGAGACTGTGGACATACTGCAGGAGACAATCAGAGACTGTGGACATACTGCAGGAGATTACCAGAGACTGCGGACATACTGCAGGAGATTACCAGAGACTGCGGACATACTGCAGGAGATAATAAGAGACTGCGGACATACTGCAGTAGACAATCAGAGACTGCGGACATACTGCAGGAGACAATCAGAGACTGCGGACATACTGCAGGCTGTATTAAGGATTAGATAATTAGCTCATGTTAATTAGGTTAGGTTTTAGTCATCCTGCTCAGGGCCGTCTTTAATTTTGATTGGGCCCTGGGCAAACATTTTCTTGGGTCCCCCCCTCCATTCTGAGACATACAAAAAATCGCAGGTAGACTCAAAATCAGTTTACTGCAGCAGATCACGCAGCGATTGCAATTGTTTGCCAGCCTATCCTTACTGCTCACTGGCTGGTTTCTAGAGGTTACAACACATAATTTCTGCTTGCCTATTGGTTGCTAGAGGTTAATGTACATCATTAGCGCTCACTAATTGGTTGCTAGGGGTTACAGCACATTATTACCACTTACTGATTGGTTGCTAGAGATTAAAGCAGATCACTACTGTTCTCTGATTGGTTGCTAGAGGTTAATGCACATCATTACCTTACCTCTAACTGAGCAGTGGAGCAATCTCAAAAAATTGTGCAAGTAAAGGGGCACATTAATACACATACTACAGGAGAGTGTAAGAGAGTGCAGACATACTACAGGAGAGGTTCAGAGACTGCGGACATACTGCAGGAGACAATCAGAGACTGTAGACATACTGCAGGAGATTACCAGAGACTGCGGACATACTGCAGGAGACAATCAGAGACTGCAGGCATACTGCAGGAGACAATCAGAGACTGCGGACATATTGCAGGAGACAATCAGAGACTGCGGACATACTGCAGGAGACAATCAGAGGCTGTGGACATACTGCAGGAGACAATCAGAGACTGTGGACATACTGCAGGAGACAATCAGAGGCTGTGGACATACTGCAGGAGACAATCAGAGACTGTGGACATACTGCAGGAGATTACCAGAGACTGCAGACATACTGCAGGAGATTACCAGAGACTGCGGACATACTGCAGGAGATAATCAGAGACTGCGGACATACTGCAGTAGACAATCAGAGACTGCGGACATACTGCAGGAGACAATCAGAGACTGCGGACATACTGCATGAGACAATTAGGGCTGCTGACATACTGCAGGAGATTACTAGAGACTACGGACATACTGCAGGAGATTACCAGAGACTGCGGACATACTGCAGGAGACAACTAAAGACTATGAACATACTGCAGGAGACAATCAGAGGCTGTGGACATACTGCAGGAGACAATCAGAGACTGCGGACATACTGCAGAAGATTACCAGAGACTGCAGACATACTGCAGGAGACAATTAAAGACTACAGACATACTGCAGGAGATTACCAGAGACTGCGGACATACTGAAGGAGACAATCAGAGACTGCGGACATACTGCAGGAGACAATCAGAGACTGCGGACATACTGCAGGAGACGATCAGAGAATGCGGACATACTGCAGGAGACAATCAGAGGCCGTGGACATACTGCAGGAGACAATCAGAGACTGCGGACATACTGCAGGAGACAATCAGAGACTGTGGACATACTGCAGGAGACAATCAGAGACTGTGGACATACTGCAGGAGATTACCAGAGACTGCGGACATACTGCAGGAGATTACCAGAGACTGCGGACATACTGAAGGAGTTAATCAGAGACTGCGGACATACTGCAGTAGACAATCAGAGACTGCGGACATACTGCAGGAGACAATCAGAGACTGCGGACATACTGCATGAGACAATTAGGGCTGCGGACATATTGCAGGAGATTACTAGAGACTACGGACATACTGCAGGAGACAATCAGAGACTGCGGACGTACTGCAGGAGATTACCAGAGACTGCGGACATACTGCAGGAGATTACCAGGGACTGCGGACATACTGCAGGAGATTACCAGAGACTGCGGACATACTGCAGGAGACAATTAAAGACTACGGACATACTGCAGGAGATTACCAGAGACTGCGGACATACTGCAGGAGACAATTAAAGACTGGGGACATACTGCAGGAAATTACTAGAGACTATGGACATACTGCAGGAGATTACCAGAGACTGCGGACATACTGAAGGAGACAATCAGAGACTGCGGACATACTGCAGGAGACAATCAGAGACTGTGGACATACTGCAGGAGACGATCAGAGAATGCGGACATACTGCAGGAGACAATCAGAGGCTGTGGACATACTGCAGGAGACAATCAGAGACTGCGGACATACTGCAGAAGATGATCAGAGACTGTGGACATACTGCGGAAGACAATCAGAGACTGCGGACATACTGCAGGAGACAATCAGAGACTGTGGACATACTGCAGGAGACAATCAGAGGCTGCGGACATACTGCAGGAGACAATCGGAGACTGTGGACATACTGCAGGAGACAATCAGAGACTGTGGACATACTGCAGGAGATTACCAGAGACTGCGGACATACTGCAGGAGATTACCAGAGACTGCGGACATACTGCAGGAGATAATAAGAGACTGCGGACATACTGCAGTAGACAATCAGAGACTGCGGACATACTGCAGGAGACAATCAGAGACTGTGGACATACTGCATGAGACAATTAGGGCTGCGGACATATTGCAGGAGATTACTAGAGACTACGGACATACTGCAGGAGACATACAGAGACTGCGGATATACTGCAGGAGATTACCAGAGACTGCGGACATACTGCAGGAGATTACCAGAGACTGCGGACATACTGCAGGAGACAATTAAAGACTACGGATATACTGCAGGAGACAATCAGAGGCTGTGTACATACTGCAGGAGACAATCAGAGACTGCGGACGTACTGCAGGAGATTACCTGAGACTGCGGACATACTGCAGGAGATTACCAGAGACTGCGGACATACTGCAGGAGATCACCAGAGACTGCGGACATACTGCAGGAAAAAATTAAAGACTACGGACATACTGCAGGAGATTACCAGAGACTGCGGACATACTGCAGGAGACAATTAAAGACTGCGGACATACTGCAGGAGACAATCAGAGACTGCGGACATACTGCATGAGACAATTAGGGCTGCGGACATATTGCAGGAGATTACTAGAGACTACGGACATACTGCAGGAGACAATCAGAGACTGCGGACGTACTGCAGGAGATTACCAGAGACTGCGGACATACTGCAGGAGATTACCAGGGACTGCGGACATACTGCAGGAGATTACCAGAGACTGCGGACATACTGCAGGAGACAATTAAAGACTACGGACATACTGCAGGAGATTACCAGAGACTGCGGACATACTGCAGGAGACAATTAAAGACTGGGGACATACTGCAGGAAATTACTAGAGACTATGGACATACTGCAGGAGATTACCAGAGACTGCGGACATACTGAAGGAGACAATCAGAGACTGCGGACATACTGCAGGAGACAATCAGAGACTGTGGACATACTGCAGGAGACGATCAGAGAATGCGGACATACTGCAGGAGACAATCAGAGGCTGTGGACATACTGCAGGAGACAATCAGAGACTGCGGACATACTGCAGAAGATGATCAGAGACTGTGGACATACTGCGGAAGACAATCAGAGACTGCGGACATACTGCAGGAGACAATCAGAGACTGTGGACATACTGCAGGAGACAATCAGAGGCTGCGGACATACTGCAGGAGACAATCGGAGACTGTGGACATACTGCAGGAGACAATCAGAGACTGTGGACATACTGCAGGAGATTACCAGAGACTGCGGACATACTGCAGGAGATTACCAGAGACTGCGGACATACTGCAGGAGATAATAAGAGACTGCGGACATACTGCAGTAGACAATCAGAGACTGCGGACATACTGCAGGAGACAATCAGAGACTGCGGACATACTGCATGAGACAATTAGGGCTGCGGACATATTGCAGGAGATTACTAGAGACTACGGACATACTGCAGGAGACATACAGAGACTGCGGATATACTGCAGGAGATTACCAGAGACTGCGGACATACTGCAGGAGATTACCAGAGACTGCGGACATACTGCAGGAGACAATTAAAGACTACGGATATACTGCAGGAGACAATCAGAGGCTGTGTACATACTGCAGGAGACAATCAGAGACTGCGGACGTACTGCAGGAGATTACCAGAGACTGCGGACATACTGCAGGAGATTACCAGAGACTGCGGACATACTGCAGGAGATCACCAGAGACTGCGGACATACTGCAGGAAACAATTAAAGACTACGGACATACTGCAGGAGATTACCAGAGACTGCGGACATACTGCAGGAGACAATTAAAGACTGCGGACATACTGCAGGAAATTAATAAAGACTATGGACATACTGCAGGAGATTACCAGAGACTGCGGACATACTGCAGGAGACAATTAAAGACTACAGACATACTGCAGGAGATTACCAGAGACTGCGGACATACTGCAGAAGACAATCAGAGACTGCAGACATACTGCAGGAGATTACCAGAGACTGCGGACATACTGCAGGAGATTACCAGAGACTGCGGGCATACTGCAGGAGATTACTAGAGACTGCGCACATACTACAGGAGATTACCAGAGACTGCGGACATACTGCAGGAGATTACTAGAGACTGCGGACATACTGTAGGAGATTACCAGAGACTGCGGACATACTGCAGGAGACAATTAGAGGCTGCGGACATACTGCAGGAAATTACCAGAGACTGCGGACATACTGCAGGAGATTACCAGAGACTGCGGACATACTGCAGGAGATTACTAGAGACTGCGGACATACTACAGGAGACAATCAGAGACTGCGAACATACTGCAGGAGAAAATCAGAGACTGCGGACATACTGCAGGAGAATACCAGAGACTGCGGACATTATATAGGAGATGGTCAGAGAACTTTCAGCAACGCACAGCTTTACAGTTGAATAACACAGCTCAGTTTTTAAACAGGCATTTTATGGGTGTAAGGACATACTTGGCCATCCAAACTCACTAAATACATTCAGAGGTCCGTGGGCGGGGCTTCCACTCTCTGCTCTTACTACAACAGCCGGAAGTTCCACTGATGCTTTGTTGGGGGGCCGCGCTATACGTGAATTATACGGGAGGCTGTATTCCCGCGCTAGCCAGCTGAGAGGGGCGGGCCGGGAGCTCCACTGACGCTCTGACTCCCCCCACGTGCAGCCTGTGTACTCAGAATAGAATGTCTGTAGTGAGAGCCAGTGATCGGAGTGGGAGTGTCATTGGAGCTCCCGACCTCTGTATTCACCAGCCAGTATAGAGGGGGCGGGGCCGGGAGCTCCACTGATGCTCCCACTCCGATCACTGGCTCTCACTACAGACGCTCTTTTCCGAGTATACAGGCTGCATGTGGGCGGGGTCAGAGCATCAGTGGAGCTCCCGGTCCCGCCCCCTCTCAGCTGGCTAGCGCGTAATACATCCTCCTGTGTCCTCTGTGCGCTCTGCAAAGCTGTCATCGGGGCCCCAATTCATGGCTAGCGCGGGCCCCCCAACAAAGATTGGGCCCAGGGCAAGTGCCCCGTTTGCCCTGCGCTAAAGACGGTCCTGATCCTGCTGTACATATTTGTGTGAGATCTCAAATAAAAGATGAGGGCATGCGGCCTGGTACGGTTCAGGAGGGGGGGGCGCTCGCTCGTCCCCACCCCCTTTCCTGACCGGCCAGGCTGCGTGCTCGGATCGGGGTCTGGTATGGATTTTAGGGGGGACCCCACGCCGGTTTTTCGGCGTAGGGGCTTCCCTTTAAAATCCTTACCAGACCTAAGGGCCTGGTATGCCCCGCGCTCGCCGCAATAGGAAAATTTGTTTTTCCTATTGCAGCGAGCGCGAGATGCAATACCCTGCCCTCGTGTTGTATCTGGTCCGTCAGACCAGCATACACACGAGCGGGCTTTCCGTCGGACCAGCACACAGACGAGCGGACTTTCCGCCCAAAACTGGGTCCGACGGGAAGATTTAAAACTTGTTTCAAATCTAGGTCCGGCGGACTTTGGGGAAAAAGTCCGCCGGAAAAGTCCGCTGGCGCCTACACACGGGCGGATTGTCCGGCACACTCTGGTCCGCCGGACCAAGTCCGCCGGAAAGTCCGACTGTGTGTATGCGGCATTACAGATCGTTTTGTGTTTGGCAATGAAGGGGAACCTACCCTTGAGGACCTGCGAGAATATAGAGAGGCTATTCTCGGTCTTGCAGGGGTCTCAGAGCTTAAACCTGATCTGGACCATTTGCTAAGGAAGGAACAGCATCTGGAAAGGGCATACAGGAAACTGCTAGAACACATTCAGCAGCATGTCAGAGAATCGGCAGTGGAAACTCCGGAGATTGCTGTCCCCAAACCTGAAGTGCTGACAACAGGGCAGAGCTCTGCTAACCTCTGCACAGCACCAATAGTGGCTTCGGCCTTCTTGAGAGAAAAGGTAGTCGGCCTTTCTTCCACAACACTGACAGGGACATGTGATTTTCTGCCAGCGGCATCTATGGAGTTACAACAAACTTCTCCAGCTGAAGATCTGGTAACTGAACAGAGGGTCCAAGACCTCTGTCCCACACTTTTTAGCAATTCCAGAGACTGGGGATTTAATAGACGTTTCTGTAGAGGAGGAATCACCTAGCAAACCCCCAGCAGAAGTGCTGACAACTGAACAGAGGGTCCAAGAACTCTGCCCCACACCAGCAGCAATTCTGGAGGCCCAGGGTGAGGAGGTGGCAGTCTATTGCGAGCTGTAGATCAGGATCCAAGTAGGGAATGCAGTCGTCACCTCACAACTGCAGCTTTATCTGGTGTCGGTGGATGGGCCTGTGGTCTCCACTAACAGAAACCCAGCAGAAGTGCTGGCAAACGGGCATAGTGCTACCAACCTCTGCCCAGCACTGGCAACAACTGCGGAGTTCCAGGGAGCTGGGGCAGTCGGCCTCTCTCCCCAACAATTAGCTGGAGCAGATGATGTAGGGAAGCTCCTACGCCCAGCTGAACTGCTGGCAACGGAACAGAGCACTGCTGGCCCCTGCCCTCCACTAGGGATGAGCCGAACACCCCCCTGTTCGGTTTGCACCAGAACATGCGAACAGGCAAAAAAT
Organism: Aquarana catesbeiana; assembly: GCA_037953035.1. Taxonomy (NCBI): domain Eukaryota; kingdom Metazoa; phylum Chordata; class Amphibia; order Anura; family Ranidae; genus Aquarana; species Aquarana catesbeiana. Next base: position 298,392 of record JBBHAA010001420.1, on the reverse strand, counting down.
TAGTTCGAACATGCGAAAACCGTTAAAGTCTATGGGACACGAAAATGAATAATCAAAAGTGCTAATTTTAAAGGCTTATATGCAAGTTATTGTCATAAAAAGTGTTTGGGAACCTGGGTCCTGCCCCAGGGGACATGGATCAATGCAAAAAAAAGTTTTAAAAACGGCCGTTTTTTCGGGAGCAGTGATTTTAATAATGTTTAAAGTGAAACAATAAAAGTGTAATATTCCTTTAAATTTCGGACCAGGGGGGTGTCTATAGTATGCCTGTAAAGGGGCGCATTTTTCCTGTGTTTAGAACAGTCTGACAGCAAAATGACATTTCAAAGGAAAAAAGTCATTTAAAACTACTCGCGGCTAATAATGAATTGCCGGTCTGACAATACACATAAAAGTTCATTGATAAAAACGGCATGGGAATTCCCCACAGGGGAACCCCGAACCGAAAAAAAAAAAAAAAATGACGTGGGGGGTCCCCCTAAATTCCATACCAGGCCCTTCAGGTCTGGTAAGGATATTAAGGGGAGCCCCGGCCAAAATTTTTTTAAAAAAATGGCGTGGGGTCCCCAAAGCACCCTCCCAATGTTGAGGGCATGTGGCCTGGTACGGTTCAGGAGGGGGGGCGCTCTCTCGCCCCCCCACCTCTTTTCCTGCGGCCTGCCAGGTTGCGTGCTCGGATAAGGGTCTGGTATGGATTTTTGGGGGGACCCCATGCCATTTTTTAAAAAAAATTTGGCACGGGGTCTGTGTTAGTCTTCTGCCAAAAGGGGAGAAATGTGACAGACCTAGGCAGGACAGAGGCTTTTGGAGGGGACTGAACGCAAGCCTCTTGCCCACCGATTATGGGCCCTGGCATTTGGGGGAATGGTGCTCTCTGTGAGCTGTATGGCTGGGGACTCTGGGGTTGGTGTTACTTTGGATTCAGGTCCATGTCCTCCCAAGACACACAGACTCTGGGAACCCTTTATATGCCATATTAGAATAGTGACTGATTCATACCGTTGGGACTCCTACTGTTAGGTGCTAATGTCATCAATTCCAGCTACCTGTCTGTTGTCTGCTATAATGTGTTTATTGTAAATAAGCCTAGTGTGGCTCTAAGAGTCTTTTCACCCATTGCTGTTTGTGTTAATTAACTCTGTTACTGTGTGAAGCTCTGTGACCACAAGTCTGGCCAAAAGGTCATATCTCTTAGTCACCTAGGCTGTATAAAGGATTAGATAATTAGCTCATTTTAATTAGGTTAGGTTTTAGTCATCCTGCTGTATATATTTGTGTGAGATCTCAAATAAAAGATTATTCCTGATGTACTCCAAGGAAAAGAGAGAACCCAGAAGGGAGGAACGGGACAGGTACCAGTTCCGCCCAGGGAAAAAGAATTCATCAGAAAGGAACCAGCAATTTAGCAAAAATATGAAAATTTAATGTGGTAATAGAATAATTCCACATGTACACCAAACACAAAATCAAAAAGTATGACAGTAAGTGAACCAAAACCTAACACTAAGAAAATAAAATAGACAACGTTGTCTACAGACAAGACAACACACAGATGGCCACCACTAAACACATACAAAGACACCCAGCTGGATAATTAAATAAAAGGAAACACTACATATCATGGAAAGTCTCATTAATATCTCAAAAGAAGGTAGGTTAAAGCTGGGAGATGGATGTGTACAGCCATATGGTAGAGGGGAGTCCGCCTAACAGGATACCGGTGATAAGCCTTAGCTGAGCCTTGAGGTATAAGTCATGGAGATGGCTGGTAAAAGGACTAGCAGCTGAATTGCATACAATGGCTGGTAATGTAAGTAAACGATTGCGTAGAGACTGTGCGTGAATGAAGCTGTAGATATGCCTGTATCACCTCATATTTGCTAAGCAATGGATGGGAGATAACTGTGTAACTATAGTGACGATGGTCACGATTGAAACATGAACAGATACTGTCTCACCATTCCAGGGATACCGGAGTGCGGCAGGCAGTTGTAGATCATTCCAGTCCTACTTAGATCATCTTGGGTGGTGCAAACAGCTGCATCCAGATCAGGCCAGCTGAGTAAGGCCACGTAGATCTAGGTACTCAGTTACCAGCAACGATAATGAGGAGCGGAGAGCATATGGAAGTATGCCGCCTGAATGCGGCGTGGGTCAGCGTCCACTTCCTGATTCCATGCAGTGAGGCTTCACACGTGGGCGGACGGAATACCCAGGGCTGATGGGTGGGTCAGTGTGTACGCTAGATGGAGTGTGATGGCGTCATGCTGACGCGTTTCATCCGCACAGGGATTTCTTCATTTCTTCATGCTGGTAACTGAGTACCTAGATCTACGTGGCCTTACTCAGCTGGCCTGATCTGGATGCAGCTGTTTGCACCACCCAAGATGATCTAAGTAGGACTGGAATGATCTACAACTGCCTGCCGCACTCCGGTATCCCTGGAATGGTGAGACAGTATCTGTTCATGTTTCAATCGTGACCATCGTCACTATAGTTACACAGTTATCTCCCATCCATTGCTTAGCAAATATGAGGTGATACAGGCATATCTACAGCTTCATTCACGCACAGTCTCTACGCAATCGTTTACTTACATTACCAGCCATTGTATGCAATTCAGCTGCTAGTCCTTTTACCAGCCATCTCCATGACTTATACCTCAAGGCTCAGCTAAGGCTTATCACCGGTATCCTGTTAGGCGGACTCCCCTCTACCATATGGCTGTACACATCCATCTCCCAGCTTTAACCTACCTTCTTTTGAGATATTAATGAGACTTTCCATGATATGTAGTGTTTCCTTTTATTTAATTATCCAGCTGGGTGTCTTTGTATGTGTTTAGTGGTGGCCATGTGTGTGTTGTCCTGTCTGTAGACAACGTTGTCTATTTTATTTTCTTAGTGTTAGGTTTTGGTTCACTTACTGTCATATTTTTTGATTTTGTGTTTGGTGTACATGTGGAATTATTCTATTACCACATTAAATTTTCATATTTTTGCTAAATTGCTGGTTCCTTTCTGATGAATTCTTTTTCCCTGGGCGGAACTGGTACCTGCCCCGTTCCTCCCTTCTGGGTTCTCTCTTTTTCTGTGATATGCCCCAATCTAGAGGAACACACCCCACTATTTAAACTAGATTCCCCGGGTGTCATGCAATTAGCTCCATCCACATACAGATGTTATTAGGGTATTTCCCTCATCTGTTATTTTCTACATTGAAGTAAGCTGAGTCTCTTGGTTCATAAATTCCCTCCCCCTCCCTTTTTTGTTTACTGATGTACTCCAAGACTGGTGTTGTCTAGCTCTTGGGGGTTCCTATAGCCAGATGCATTGGACTCGTGTTCCAGGACTTAGGAAGCGATATACTGATGGAAGCACTCAAGCGGAGTGTGGGACGTTCCCTCTCAGTTGCCAACCAATAGTGATCCTTTTCCTGGATGCCACATATTCTTGGGACCTTTCGCACAGCTTTGAAGCATGAGGGAGCCCATTAACTTTCCCTGCCTAAGGGCGGACAGAAGGTTTGTGCCATTATCGCACACCACCATTCCTGGCTCCAGCTGGTGTGGCGTGAACCACCTCTGGGCCTGCCCCGGCAGATCTGCAAGAAGCTGTGCTCTGGTATGGTTCCTGTCCCCTAGGCACACCAGCTGAAGCACTGCATGGCACTTTTTAGCCTGACTCATTGAATAGCCCCTTGAACGTTTAAGGGGTACTTTTGGTCATAGGACGATTCAGCAGAAGAGCATGGAGGAGGAGGAGAAGGGGTAGAGCTGACAAATCTCGCATCATCATCACTATCTGTATGGAGACGTGGCGGCACAACAAGCTGCAGCACTGAGCCCTGTCCTGCATCCTTCCAAGTTTTAAGCAGAGTTACCCGGTGTCCTGTGACTTAAATATCGTGCCTGACCATGCTTGCTGGACCACGTGTCAGCAGTAACTTGGACTTTGCCGCTGACTTCCTTGCCCAAAGATGCCACAACATTGCCTTCCACGTGATGGTACAGAGCTGGAATGACCTTATTTGAAAAGAAAAAGCGACTGGGAACCCGCCATTGTGGTAGAGTATATTCTGCAAATTCACAGAAGGGGGAGGCTGAAAGTCATAAGTTGTAAAGGCAGCAGCTTTGACAAGCTTGCATTTAGATGCTGGGCATGTGGGTGGCAGTGACTGTATTTTTTTTCCGCTGCAGCAGATGGGGCAGAAAAAGTCTGCTGGCTATAGTCTGCAGCTGGTGGTGTGCTACTGGCAGATGTGCTGCAAGGTCCTGGGACACCCTGCGCTATACCATCATCCCTGTCAGTGGAGGCTGCTGAGAGGTCATGAGGTATAGTGGGGTTAGAATGATCTGAGTAAGGAGGAGGAACAGAATTGAGTCCCTTTTGTGTGGTTTTCAGGTGCTCTTGCCAATGGGCTAAGTGATGGGAGGTTAAATGCCTTGTCGAGCATGTGGTACCCAAATGGCTGGTGTTTTTGCCATGCTTGATGTGCTTGAGACAAAGTTTACAAATTGCAACAGTGTGATCAGCTGCACATGTTCTAAAAATGGCCCACTTCCCTAGCTGAGTTGTGGGAAGTGGGCCGGGAGATAACAGCTTCGCAAGGTGATGGTATAGGGTGGCTGCTCTCTATCCTTCCATGATGGCTGCCTCATTAGTGTTGTGCCTTACCCTCACTGATGCTGGGGCTATGACAGGAATAGCTGTGGACAAGGAGGCAGGTTTAGCCACTCTGGCTGCACTAGTCTCTGCTTGGGTGCCGGAGGATGAGGAGGATAAAGATGGTTTAGTAAGCCAGTCCACCACCTCCTCTGCATGCTATGGCTGGATAGCACGGCAACATCACTAAACAAAGGAAATCATGCCCTGCCTGAGGACTGACCACGTCCACCTTTGCCTGTGGACACAAATGCTGCTGGCCCCTACAGTGCCATGGTAATGTCTGCCTCCCCTTGTTGGCCTCCCAGACATGATGGGGGGGGGGGGGTGCTTATCAACAAAATGTAATAAAGATGTGGAGATGTGCATGTGGTATTCACTATACCAACATACTCTACGGATACACTATAATATACTGCGTCAAACGTGTAGTAACAGAATGTTATGGAATTATTTCTGATTGGGATTCTATAAACGGAAGTTAATACTGCAGCTGCGGGAACAGATTCACAGGACGCAATCACTGTGTGTAAAATGTCCGTTCAGAGCCAAAGTTTACTGTTACATGTTATTTTATACATATTAAAAGAAAAGGGTGGTGTGAGATGTTATTAAAAACTAACAAATAGAAATATATTAATAAAAGCTAGGGAATAGAACAATTGTAAAAGTAAAACCTTGAGAGGGGAGGGGGTTGTAGAGACAGAGAGAGCTTCTAGCAGAAGATGTGTCTGTGTGTTAGGTGAAGTTACAGAACACATTTCAACAGCATGAACAAAATGGAGTCTCTTGTGCTTAAATGAACAATACAGTGAAAGTCCATGTCATTTCCCTCTATTTGTTTATTTGACACCATTCTTCTCAGTGTTACATTCAGCCGATTGCTGGTAACTCCTGTTACATTGGCGCAGAGAGACGGCGTCTTGTTCAGCTCTCTCCTAGTTTTCTCACGATAATGGGTTCATCAGGGCTGGTGGACCATTTGTTGGTACAGTGGGTAGTCACACAGAGGAATAGCCTGATGAGGAAGTAAATAACAAATGTGAGAAATAGGAACATCACAATGTTGTTATGCTATATAACAAGTCACCAAAACCTACTACTTTTTTAAGCTGAGCCATTTCCTCACTTAATAAACCTATATCAGTGGTACTAAGGTTAATAATCTCATCTACAATTCTAGAGTAATTATTTATTCTTTTCATTGCTTCGATTCCCCATCCTGTCCAGGAAGGGAACCATGACCATGTCATGTCACCTTCAGTGAACAGCTCTCTTTTGAACACTAAAGGGTATTCTGGACTTTGATCTGGTCGCACTGTATCTTTGTGAACAGCCAAAGCAGGTGCTAACTTCCCAATATAACATGTACCTGTAACATTAGTAAGAAGGCAGGCGTAAGCTTTGTCTCCACATATATAATATAACCCTCTACGTATGGATGGTATACCTGCACCTAAAATACTGGAAGCAATAACATGGAATCTCAGGTAACCAATATTTTCACATATTGGGAACTGTGAGCAATTTGTACTATAAAGGGTTCTGGATCTGGGATATAAAAATTTTGACCATAGTTTCCTCAATAAACTGTAATCTTTGCTCCAGTGCAATCTGATTTGCCCAACCATGTACATTTAGTGTTAAACGGGCATGTAATGTTTAAACAAATCTGTGGAGTGTCTATCTGTTTTGATGTATGAGCCATTTATTTTGGTCCTGTTTAGACCAGTGAAGTTGAGAGGCATTGCTATCATGGGTATTGTTCCTGTTTGGGGATATAAGTGAGAAGACACCCAGCAGTTACTAGCATTGTTATGGGTTGCATACAATTTTAACATTTGGATGAAAGGGTTATTTTTCCATGTCTCAGTTCTCACAAACAACAAAAAGAATAGAAACCATCATTTTTTCAAAGGATATTATCACTTCAGGATTTTCTTGCAGTGACTGGCGTGAATCCAGGTGGGCTTTCCTTTCAACTTGACAGCGGAACCGGCTGTCAAAAGCACCAAATGTGGTCCATCAAATTTTGGTTCTAGCGGCTTTCTGACGTGTCGCTTGACCACCACCCAGTTACCTGGTTGGATTCTGTTTATACCTGAAACAGAATCTGGGTCAGTGATAGATTTATAAACACCTTCATGTATTTTATTCAATGTTCTTTGCAAAATCTGAACATATTCTACAAACTAGAATGAGAAGCCTGCAACAGTTGAGGAAAATATAGCCCTGTTTTGGGTGGCCCTCCAAAAAAAATCTCATAGGGCATAGTTGCCAACGGTCCAGATTTTCCCGGGGCAATCACAATTTTGGGACCCTCGTCCCGATCGGAGGTCATCCCGATTCGGGATTTTGCCTTTTTTGCCCAGGGAAATCGGGAATGTTTGCTTTTGCACTTTTAACTTCAACAAAATGGCCGCTGGTGCCTCCGCTAGATCGTTCCCCTTGTGTTCAGTGGAGAGAGGAAGGGGGCTCGATCTGAGCAGCCAATGAATCGGCTTCTCTCTTCACAATACTGAAGCCGGGGTTAGCTGCACGGATCGGCCTCCCCCCTCTCCGCCTTAAACCGCCCACGGGAACTTTTCAAAATAGTTGCTCAATCAATGAACCCGGCCTGCCGAGAGCCCCCTGCAAACGATACTCAAGAATTCTGCAATGAGTTATCAGATTTCTTCATCAACAAAATCGACAACATTCGGAAAGCAATTCATCAGAAAATAACAACCAACCTCACCCAACCGATGCAAAAAGAGGATATCGACACGAACATCACTCAACCACCAAAGTTTTCTTTGTCCCCAATCACCACGGACACGACTAAAAACATCATCAGAAGCCTTCGCGACAGCACATCACCGAACGACATCATCCCCACCAAATTGTTCAAAGCATGTTCCGACATCCTGGCCCCCACCCTAACACATCTCATAAATCAATCATTCAAAGAAGGGACCGTGCCAACCTCCCTCAAGCAAGGCATCGTCAAACCCCTGCTAAAGAAACCTAATCTCGACCCTAAAGACCCTAACTGCCGCAGACCAATAACAAGCCTCAACACCATCTCCAAGATTATAGAGAAAGCAGTAGTACAGCAGCTACAACACCACCTGGAGACACACCACATCCTGGACCCTCTGCAATCAGGCTTCCGCCCAGGCCATGGCACAGAAACAGCACTTCTCAAAATATGGGACGACGCCCTTGAAGCAGCAGATGACGGGGAACCGAGTCTCCTGGTACTGTTAGACCTCAGCGCAGCATTCGATACAGTGGACCACAATACTTTACTTGTCCGCCTCGCAGAAGTTGCAGGAGCCACAGATTCTGCCCTAAAATGGTTTACATCCTTCTTAGAGAATCGCTCTCAGACAGTGAAACTGGGAACATTCACCTCGGAATCTCGGGCAGTCTCCTGTGGAGTCCCTCAGGGCTCACCCTTGTCACCAGTGCTATTTAACATCTACATCCGCCCGCTTCTCAATATCATCAGGAAAACGGACCTCTGCTTCCACTCATATGCAGACGACACCCAACTCTACTTTCGCATTAATGGACAGAAAGATCATCATCAGCAACTACAGAAATGCCTCACTTTAATCAATGACTGGATGACCGCTAGCTCCCTCAAACTGAACGAATCAAAAACAGAACTTCTTCTCCTGCAAGCCAACAAAAATTCCAAAATTGAGACTCCGTGGACACCACCCTCCATCCTCGGACAGACCATCTCCCCCAGCACCAAAGTCAAGAGCCTCGGAGTCATCTTTGACTCAGGAATGACAATGGATGCACAAATAGGATCGGTGGTGAGCGGATCTCACCACCTCCTCCGCCTGCTTCGCAGGCTCATCCCCTTCATCCCAGAAGAGGACAAAGCGGCAGTTGTGGGAACGATCATCAATTCCCGACTCGACTACGCAAATTCCCTCTACGTAGGTCTCCCCCAATACCAGCTTGCGCGCTTGCAACTCATGCAGAACACGGCGGCAAGGCTGTTAACAGGGAAAAAGCCCTGGGAATCCATCTCCCCATCCCTAAAAAGCCTACATTGGCTAACGGTGAAGAATCGGATCACATTCAAGACCCTCTGCCTCACCCATAAATGCATACAAGGAAACGCTCCGCAATATCTCCGGGAAAAAATAAAACACTACACACCGAATCGCAGTCTTCGATCAGCTAACCAAAACCTCCTCCTCATTCCCAAATACCGCTACAAAGCAAAGGGAGAACGTAGATTTGCAGTCCAAGGACCTCGACTATGGAATGCTCTCCCAACCAACCTCCGCATGGAAGAAAACCACCAGGCCTTCAGGAAAAAACTAAAGACCTTCCTTTTCTAGAAGCTGGCCACAGAGAATACATCTAGCGCCTTGAGGCGATTCAGTTCGCAATTTGTAGCGCTTTACAAATTATTCATTCATTCATTCATTCATTCACTGATCAGATGGCGCCAGCCGTTCCTGTAGTTCCTTCTGCACTTGTCCCTCTCTCTCAGTCTCTCAGTCACAGTCACAGTGTAAAGCCCAGGCAGCAAAACTGTAATGTACAAGAGGGGGGTTAACTATATACAGGAGGAGGGGGTAAACTATATACAGGAGGGGGGTTAACTATGTACAGGAGGAGGGGGGTTAACTATATACAGGAGGAGGTGGGTTAACTATATACAGGAGGAGGTGGGTTAACTATATACAGGAGGGGGGTTAACTATGTACAGGAGGAGAGGGGTTAACTATATACAGGAAGAGGGGGGTTAACTATATACAGGAGGAGGGGGTTAACTATGTACAGGAGGAGGGGGGTTGACTATATACAGGAGGGGGGTTAACTATGTACAGGAGGAGGGGGGTTAACTATGTACAGGAGGATGGGGGTTAATTATGTACAGGAGGGGGGTTTAACTATGTACAGGAGGAGGGGGGTTAACTATATACAGGAGGGGGGTTAACTATGTACAGGAGGAGGGGGGTTAACTATATACAGGAGGAGGGGAGTTAACTATATACAGGAGGGGGGTAACTATGTACAGGAGGAGGGGGGTTAACTATATACAGGAGGGGGGTTAACTATGTACAGGAGGAGGGGGTTAACTATATACAGAAGGAGGGGGGCTAACTATATACAGGAGGGGGGTTAACTATATAAAGGAGGGGGGTTAACTGTACAGGAGGAGGGGGGTTAACTATATACAGGAGGGGGAGTTAACTATGTACAGGAGGAGGGGGGTTAACTATATACAGGAGGGGGGTTAACTATGTACAGGAGGATGGGGGTTAATTATGTACAGGAGGGGGGTTTAACTATGTACAGGAGGAGGGGGGTTAACTATGTACAGGAGGAGGGGGGTTAACTATATACAGGAGGGGGGTTAACTATGTACAGGAGGAGGTGGGTTAACTATATACAGAAGGAGGGGAGTTAACTATATACAGGAGGGGGGGTAACTATGTACAGGAGGAGGGGGGTTAACTATATACAGGAGGGGGGTTAACTATGTACAGGAGGAGGGGGTTAACTATATACAGGAGGAGGGGGGCTAACTATATACAGGAGGGGGGTTAACTATATAAAGGAGGGGGTTAACTGTACAGGAGGAGGGGGGTTAACTATATACAGGAGGGGGAGTTAACTATGTACAGGAGGAGGGGGGTTAACTATATACAGGAGGAGGGTGTTAACTATATGCAGGAGGGGGGGTTAACTATGTATAGGAGGAGGGGGGTTAACTATATACAGGAGGGGGGTTAACTATGTATAGGAGGGGGTTAACTATGTACAGGGGGGTTAAATATGTACAGGAGGGGGTTAACTATATACAGGAGGTGGGGGTTAACTATATACAGGGGGAGGTGGGTTAACTATGTACAGGAGGAGGGGGGTTAACTATATACAGGAGGAGGAGGGTTAACTATATACAGGAGGAGGGGGGTTAACTATATACAGGAGGGGGGTTAACTATGTACAGGAGGGTGGTTAACTATGTACGGGAGGTTAACTATGTACAGGAGGGGGGTTAACTATGTACAGGAGGGGGGTAACTATGCACAGGGGGCAGGAAACTATGTACAGGGGGATACTGTGTACAGGGGGGGTAACAATGCACGGGGGTTACTATGTACAGGGGGTAACTATGCACAGGGGGTAACTATGTACAGGGGGGTAACTAGGGGGAGAGGGGTAACTATGTACAGGGGAGGGGGTAACTATGTACAGGGGGGTAACTATGGCTCTGCCTGGGACAGTTATATAAGGACTGAGGCTGGGAACACTGATGTAAGAACTGACTCTCCTGGGGGCACCTGATGCAAGGACGGACTCTGCTGGGGACACCTGATGCAAGGACGGACTCTGCTGCAGACACCTGATGTAAGGGCGGACTCTGCTGTGGACACCTGATCCAAGGAGGGACTCTGCTGGGGACACCTGATGTAAGGACAGACTCTGCTGGGGGCACCTGATGCAAGCATGTACTCTGTTGGGGGCACCTGATGCAAGGACGGACTCTGCTGGGGAACCTGATGCAAGGGCAGACTCTGCTGGGGGCACCTGATGCAAGGACAGACTCCGCTGGGGACACCTGATGTAAGGACAGACTGCTTGGGACACCTGATGTAAGGACGGACTCTGCTGGGGGCACCTGATGCAAGGACAGAATCTGCTGGGGACACCTGATGTAAGGACGGACTCTGCAGGGGGCACCTGATGCTAGGACGGACTCTGTTTGGAGCACCTGATGCAAGGACGGACTCTGCTGGGGACACCTGATGTAAGGACGGACTCTGCTGGGGGCACCTGATGCAAGGACGGACTCTGTTTCGGGGCACCTGATGCAAGGAAGGACTCTGCTGGGGGAACCTGATGCAAGGACAGACTCTGCTGGGGACACCTGATGCAAGGACGGACTCTGCTGGTGGCAGGCGACGTGGCAGGTGACGCGCTCAGGGCTCCCACTGATTCGGCATTATGGTGAGTTTAATGATTTCATTCTATATTACAATGTAATAATAGAAATAATGCACTTCAATCATTCTGACACCATAATAACCAGGTGTTTGGAGTATCTTTATCTGCTGATTGTTAAACTTTCTAGAATACACATATTTCTATTGTTGTGTAGGATCTGGGGCTGCTGTCCCGCCATCCCTCTCTCCCCCTTTCCCTCTTCATCTCAGACTCTAACTACACCCCCTTTGAGCCACGCACATTTAAGCCACGCCCACTATTTCACGCAAATCACGCACATTTTTTGGCGCGGCACGCTCCGCATGTAGCATTTTCCTTTTATCCTATGCCACGCCCACAAACACATGCTCTGCCCCCTAATTATAATGCGACTCCGCCTACAGCCAAAAAAGTGTCCCGGAATTTTTTTTTAAAATGTTGGCAACTATGATAGGGGGACAACCCATGTGGTTGTTTAGGGGTATTTCATACAGAATATAGGGCTAATGGCAAAGCTTCCACCCATCTTTTTCCTGTACCTGCTTTAATTTTTGCACATCTGTTTTTCAAAATTCCATTAAGTCTCTCAACTTTACCACTACTTTGTGGATGATAAGGTGTATGGAAAGCTTGCTGTATGTGAAGGGCTTCCATTACCTCTTTCATTACTTCCCCAGTAAAATGGGTTCCTGTGTCACTCTCAATAGTTTCAGGAACTCCATATCTACAAACTATTGAATTCAAAATTTTCTTTGCTGTTGTTTTTGCATTTGCTTTAGCTACCGACCAGCACTCAGGCCAACATGAAAACATGTCAACACACTTGAGCGTACTCATAGGTGCCTATTCTGGACATCTGAATGTAGTCTATTTGAATTCTTTGGAAAGGGAAATCTGGCTTAGGAGAATGCTTTTGGGGAACATGGACAGGCCTCACTGCATTGTACAGAGCACAAGACATGAAGCATAAAACCTGGCTGCAAATGCACTAAATCCAGGTGCTATACAATAGCAGTCAGTAAGTGCCACCATCACACCCTTAGCAAGATGACTGACGCCATGTGCCAGTTGTGCTAAAACTGGGTACAAACTCCTGGGTAGACACCACCTGTTGTCAGCGCTCCACAGGCCCTGATGATTTTGGATAGCATTATATTTGATCCACTTATCCTTCTCTTCATCAGGGGCCCAGTTCTGCAACTGAATTAAAGTTTCTATATCCCACTGCTCTTGATGAGGGGAATCTGTCCCCACTACCTGGGCGACCCTGACAGTGGGTGTGACTCCAAATGCCATAAGGGCAGCATCCTTTGCGTTAAACTTGCAGTAACGCAATGAAATATACAACGTTAAAATTGCAGTAACACACAGAACTATACAGTGTTAAACTTGTAGTAACGCACAGAACTATATGCTGATGCTGAGTGACTATCATGTTATGCTGAGTGATTATCCTCTTCCTCCTCAATGATCATGCTGATAGCTTGTAAGAAAATTTTTGGTTCTGGGCACCGCCAACAGTGGCTAAGGCCCAATTTTTCAGCCCCTGTTAAACAGGGGCGTGTAATTACAATTTTTGATGCAATAGTTTGCAGCAGGGCTTGTCCCTGCACTCAACAAGAGAAACTGTGAGGGGTTGCAGTGTTGTGGCACCAGCACCAGTGCCTAAGGCCCAATTTTTCAGCCCCTGTGTAACAGGGGCGTGTAATTTACAATTTTTGATGCAATCCTTTGCAGCAGGGCTCGTTCCTGCGCTCCAACTAGAGTATCTGTGAGGGATTGCAGTGTTGTGGCACCAGCACCAGTGCCCAAGGCCCAATTTTTCTGCCACTGTTCAACAGGGACTTGTAATTACAATTCTTGATCTAATATTTCACAGCAGGGCCCATTCCTGCACCCACCAAGAGTAACTGTGAGGGCTTACAGTGTTGTGGCAACACCACCACCCAAGGCCCAATTTTTCTGCCCCTGTTCAATAATGGCATGTAATTACAATTCTTAATCTAATATTTCATAGCAGGGCCCGTTCCTGCGCCCACCAAGAGAAACTGTGAGGGCTTACAGTGTTGTGGCAACACCAACACCTAAGGGCCTAATTTCTGCAGAGTATATAGGGCAGGCTCCTACTTTCAAACATCCAACTTACAAACAACTTCTACTTGCAAACAGAAGAAGACAACAGGAAGTGAGATGAAATCTACCCCTAGGAAGGGAAATTCTCTCCTGTAAGAATTAATATGGGGAAAATGTTTCTCCTCTCCACTGGTACTTTTACACCAATCCTTGTTTCACTAAAAACCCCAAATTTTCAAAAAACATTTGTTATTGGGACAGAAAGTGAGGTGAAATCTTCTGAAGAGGTGCACAGACAGCAAAACAAATGTTACAGGGGTGATAACCCTTCCCTATGTTTTCAAAAAAGCTTAAAAATAGATTTTTTGGATGGAGCTACACTTTAAAAATGTACCAGTTCAAAATTACAAATGGATTCTACTTAACAACAAACCTACAGTCCCTGTCTTGTTTGCACCGCCTGTATACTGCTGTTCAAAGTATATATGACTTTTATTCCTTTAAAAATGTCATTTTGTGCAGGGACTGTTCTAAGCACGGGAAACACGCGCCACTTTACAGGCAGACTATAGACACCCCCCAGGTATGATATTTATATTTCACTTTTTTTTTTCACTTTAAGCATCATTAAAGCACTGCTCTCGAAAAACCCTTTTTAGGACAATACCAGGCATATTAGCCTTTAAAATTAGCACTTTTGATTTCGAACGTTCAAGTCACATAGACTTTAATGGGGTTCCAAAGTTTGCGCAAACTTCGCAGGTTCTGGTGCGAACCAAACCGGGGGGTGTTCAGCTCATCCCCCTATTCTACACTGACAATAGAATCAGGATAGCACACTAATGCCCCGTACACACGGTCAGACTTTGTTCGGACATTCCGACAACAAAATCCTAGGATTTTTTCCGACGGATGTTGGCTCAAACTTGTCTTGCATACACATGGTCACACAAAGTTGTCGGAAAATCTGATTGTTCTAAACGCGGTGATGTAAAACACGTATGTCAGGACTATAAACGGGGCAGTGGCCAATAGCTTTCATCTCTTTATTTATGCTGAGCATACGTGGCACTTTGTCCGTCGGATTTGTGTACACACGATCGGAATTTCCGACAACGGATTTTATATCCTGCTCTCAAACTTTGTGTGTCGGAAAATCCGATGGAAAATGTGTGATGGAGCCTACACACAGTTGGAATTTCCGACAACAAGGTCCTATCACACATTTTCCATCGGAAAATCCGACCGTGTGTACAGGGCATAACTGTCTAATAGCACTGAACAGAGCCCTGTTCTATCTCTCTCCACGCCACTATCACACTACAAATGGCTGCTATGGAAAAAATACTTTTATATTGTGGGGTGGGATTAAGAGGAATGAGCCATGATTGGATACAGTCATTATGACAGCCTCCAATCGTGGCTCTGACAGTGCTCTGTGCCCTGATTGGGCGAAGCTTTCATTGCTTCAGCCAATCAGGGCTTTCAATGTGCACTGTGCGGCGGCACAGTGCATTGTGGTCGAACTCATGCTCAAGCCGAACTGTTCGCCCATCCCTAGTCACTACACTCACACTGACTGAACTATCACTAGATTCACACTAAACTGATATTCTACACTGACAAAAGAATCAGAATAGCACACTGTGGCACACTAACTCACTAATAGCACTGAACAGAGCCCTGTTCTATCTCTCTCTATGATATCACACTGCACATGGCCGCTATTGAAAAAATACTTTTATAGTGTGAAGCAGGGCTAAGAGTAATGAGCCATGATTGAATAGAGTCATCATTACTTTCCAAACTCTTGCTCAGGGCGATCCGTTGACCCACCCCTAATTAATACAAACCAAAACAAAAACATAGACATAATCATGAATAGAATATGGAAGAGTGAACAGTGGAAATGACAGCCCAGCCTAGAGCCAGAGTGCAGCCGTGAAACCATGAGAATAACAGCACACCAGTGGCGGCCCATCCATAGGGGCACATGGGTGGAGCCCCCCCCTCCAGGCAGTCACAAAAAAAAAATGTAAACTGGCCTTTTAAAAAAAAATACAAAAAAAGTTCCTCAAGTGCACTGTGTTCAGACGCCGGACACTATGGGAAGCACCACGTCCATCTAATCACTAGATTGTAGACAGGGCGCTTCATTTGCGGGCTTTTGTCCCGCCTTGCGGCACTTTCCAAGGCGCCGAGTAGCTTCCGCCCGTAGTATCTATTACTACGGCCGGGCGGTTTGAGTGACATCTGAGTTTGATGTCACTTGCTGTTTTCTCTCTCCCATTGCGTCCGAGAGAGAGAGAAAACCGGAAGTATGAGGAGTGGACTCCTCCATCGCTGCTGCCGTGCCAGTGGAAGGAGACACCAACACAGCAAGGTAAGTACCGCCAGGGCGCTGATAGGGAAGTACAAACTGACCCTGTTGTACCGGGCCTGGCCACAATAGGGCCGGCAGCATAACAGTTCATTTCTGCATATTAAAGAAAATAGGACTTTCTAAAATGTTCCCTTACTTTTACTTGCTTGGGGGTTTAATTACTTTTTCCTGGGCCCCATTGGGTCAACAGAGGGGCCCAGGAGGTGAGTGCTTAAGGTACTTTTTCTTCATGTGCATGTGTACACTGTAGTCCCGCACTGATTTGCTGCCATATAGTCCCGGCTGCTGCTGCCCTCTGCCTTGCCTGGTGGAGGGATACAATAATGCTCTGCTCAGCTCCCTCCTCCCATCCTCAGGTGCCGAGACTTGTGTGAGGCGGCAAATAGCTCAGCAGCTGACAGGGAGCAGCAGGAGGACAGCGTGTCCACACTGGACACAGTGAGTGAAGAATAGAGGATAGAATCCTCACTGTGTATTATGATCATCAGCATGAAAATCGCACAGGCAGCACAGTCAGCAGGTGCTCCGTCACAGTGTTACATGGCTGCTGGGGGTGCTGACTTTGCTAAGCAATGGCTGTACTGAGTGTTACAGAATGTAACACAGTACAGCCATAACAAAGTCAGCACCCCCAGCAGCCATGTAACTGAGCACCTGCTGACTGTGCTGCCTATGTGATTTTCATGATGATGATCATAATACACAGTGAGGCACTACTTTACACTTGCACCCCTTTAACCCCTTTCCCACCCAGTGATGTACTGGTATGTCGCTAGACTGGAAGGGTAATATCTAGGTCATCGCTGCAGCAATGATCATGATATTTTTTAGCCCCAGTGATTTTGCACAAAGTATAAGTAATCCTAGTGACAGGATTACTGGTAGAAGTCACTGGATTACTTTTATAGGTGGCAGAAGGGGGTCCTTCCCCCCTCCTGCTACCACCTTTACCAAGCTCTCCCAGTCCCAAGCGAGCGGGGAGCCCAGTAGGGTGCAACCAGCGGCATTCGGTTCCTGGGACACAGTGAGAGGAACTAAAGTTATTCCACCCACTGTGTGACGTCAAAAACCAGAAGCGGTGAGGATTTTTATCATTTCTGGTTTCTGTCTTATGTGACCAAGCCATTACCGGTTTTAGGAGAGACATAGGGTGTAAGAGACCCCAGACCTCTCCATAAAGAGGACCTGTCATGGCCCATGCTATCAGAAGGGATGTTGTTCATCCCTTCTGATAGCAATAAATAAGATTTAAAATAATGTAAAGATACAGTGTAAAAACAAAGTAATAAAATAAAAAAACTTTTTAAAGCTCCCGTTCCCTCATGCTCGTGCTCAATTGTGAAAGTTCATGTTGGTCCCGCATATGAAAACAGTGACAAACCTGCATTTTGTTTTGAAGCGGGGCCTGGTGTGGGGTCGAGAGTGGGGTTGAAGGGGGCCCCATCAGGTACACTGTACGGGGGCCCCATCATTTTTAACAGCAGCCCTGAGTACAACTGTGCTCTCGCGGAGAAGGGGGAGGGGGGTTTGATGTGACACAAGCTGCATTTAATGGGACACAGGCTTCATTTGATGTGACACAGGCTGCATTTGATGGGACACAGGCTGCATGTAAGGAGGGACTCTGCTGGGGGCACCTGATGTAAGGACGGACTCCACTGGGGACACCTGATGGCATCTGGTGGCAGGCGACATGGCTAGTGACACGCTCAGGGCTCCCACTGATTCTGCATTATGGTGAGTTAAATGATTTCATTTTACAGTGGAGCAAAAAAGTATTTAGTCAGCCACCAATTGTGCAAGTTCTCCCACTTAAAAAGATGAGAGAGGCGTGTAATTGTTATCATAGGTATACCTCAACTATGAGAGACTAAATGCGGAAACAAATCTAGACAATCACATTGTTAGATTTTTAAAAGAATTTATTTGCAAATTATGGTGGAAAATAGGTATTTGGTCACCTACAAACAAGCAAGATTTCTGGCTCTCGCAGACCTGTATCTTCTTCTTTAAGAGGCTCCTCTATCCTCCACTAATTACCTGTATTAATGGCACCTGTTTGAACTTGTTATCAGTATAAAAGACACCTGTCCATAACCTCAAATAGTCACACTCCAAACTCCACTATGGTGAAGACCAAAGAGCTGTCAAAGGACACCAGAAACAAAATTGTAGACCTGCACCAGGCTGGGAAAACTGAATCTGCAATAGGCAAGCAGCTTGGTGTGAAGAAATCAACTGTGGGAGCAATAATGAGAAAATGGAAGACATACAAAACCATTGATAATCTCCCTCGATCTGGGGCTCCACGCAAGATCTCACCCCGTGGGGTCAAAATGATCACAAGAACGGTTAGCAAAAATCCCAGAACCACACAGAGGACCAAGTGAATTACCTGCAGAGAGCTGGGAGCAATGTAACAAAGGCTACCATCAGTAACACAATACGCCGCCAGGGACTCAGATCCTGCAGTGCCAGATGTACATGTCCAGGCCCATCTGAGGTTTGCTAGAGAGCATTTGGATGATCCAGAAGAGGATTGGGAAAATGTCATGTGGTCAGATGAAACCAAAGTAGAACTGTTTGGTAGAAACACAATTTGTCGTGTTTGGAGGAGAGAGAATACTGAGTTGCAACCAAAGAACACCATACCTACTGTGAAGCATGGGGGTGGCAACATCATGCTTTGGGGCTGTTTCTCTGCAAAGGGAACAGGATGACGGATCCGTGTACATGAAAAAATGAATGGGGCCATGTATCGTAAGATTTTGAGTGCAAACCTCCTCCCATCAGCAAGGGCATTGAAGATGAAACGTGGCTGCGTCTTTCAGCATGACAATGATCCCAAACACACCCAGGAGTGGCTTCGTAAGAAGCATTTCAAGGTCCTGGAGTGGCCTAGCCAGTCTCCATATCTCAACCCCATAGAAAACCTTTGGAGGGAGTTGAAAGTCCGTGTTGCCCAGCGATAGCCCCAAAACACCACTGCTCTAAAGGAGATCTGCATGGAGGAATGGTCCAACATACCAGCAACAGTGTGTGACAAGGCAGAGAGGGTTCCACCGCTCAGGTAGGCTCAAATCAGTGGGAAGGAAAAACGAGCAACATCCTTCAAAGGGGGAGTCCCAGGTTCTGGCTGATGCGAGGTAAGGCAGAGAAGAACGGAGCGATCTGGAAGCCGCAGACCGGTCTGATGATAAGTGCTTTTATTGATAAAAAAGCTGGATGATGGAGGTAAACAAAACACTACAGCAGAAGTGTACAGGGATCAGCTGATGCGTTTCGCACTAACAACGAGTACTTACTCATAGCTGGCATACATGGGAATAAAGAACATATGTAAAGCTTATATTGGGAGCCCATGTGATCACATAATTATCTGTGTAATCCATCACAGCTGGAACCCGGTTATACGAGATCTCGGCACCTGCTGACAGACAAATGGACTTGATAATAGAGACACCCATGTTGATGGTGTATAAGCAACAGCAAAGGAGAATTAGATGTTAAGATAAAAAATGTGTGTGTGGGTAAATAAACAAGTCAAGAAAACATATAGATGTATATATATGTGAAAATTAAATGATGTTGTATAGATATTGTATAATATGTATATAAGTATGGAAATAGATCTTGCAAATAAGTTTGTGTATCAAAAAAAGGTTCATTATCTAAATAAACATAATCTAGAAAATGAAAATAAATATAGAATGTAAAATGGTGTGTGTATAATAAAAAAGATTTTATATTGTAAAAAAAGGGGGTGAAGTATGGGGTAATAGATCATTAAACTGTGCATAAATACCAATGTGTGACAATAAAAATATCTATATGTATATATGATGGAATAACATATATTAAGATGTGACTGTGAATAAAAGCGTCACCAATCATAAAAAGAAAAAAATATATATATAATGAAGATGATCAATGAAACAGACGGAACATAAATGATAAAAGTGCCATCATATGGGAATAAACATAAAGGAATGTGGAAAAATTTGTGGAGGTGATGTAAAATAAAACACAACTGTGTTTGTAAAAAATATAAAGAAAGGATGAAGGTGACCGAGCTGTTACAATGATGTTGTTAATCTGTATATTTAAAAGCTATAGTGCTTAAATGTGGGTCGGAGTCGGCTTGTGTGTGTGTGTGCTTATAGACAATTACAATGCAATATTAACCCTGGCTTTAAGATGTGAAGCACGATGTCTATAACGATATAACAACAACCAGGGTAAGTATAGAATGATTAATAAAAAGGTGAAAGAAAATAGAAATGAAATGGAAGCACTTCTAACAAAGAAAAAAGTAGCCACCAAAAACAAATACAGTGACCGTGAGAACATGTGTTATAGTTGGTCTATTTGTGTAAAAACATATGCATATTACCGCACTGTCTATATAAAGCTACAAATTGAGTGTGAAGGGATGACATTGTATCGATCCACTTTTATGTGGGGCCTCTACCAAGTACACATTTGAATATCAGCAGGTGTCAATAAACCCCAATTAAAGGAAAGAAAAAACAGTTGCCATCTATTGTTGCCATTGAGCACAAAATATAGTAGACGTTAATTGCTGATAATGACATAACAGTGAAATACAAGATACAGGGATGAAACAGCATTAGTAGACTGTCATGAACAAGCACTTAAAACAAGATGTTAATCCGATCTGAAAAAGGAGAAATATAAACGTAAAAAAAAGAATAAAAGTAAAAGGAATTCATTTATAATCATAATGACAAAAAATAAAATGAGAAATGAAAAGTGGATTTAAGACTATAATAAAAAAGTAAATAGAAATCACATACTGATGTGATTGATTAATAATAACAGCATTAAAAATATGTTATGCACAAGAACTTAAGCTGCGCTTATCAGGACAGTAAATGCATTTCGGGCATCGGTAAATGTACTCAAGGAAAAGACATAACAGGACTGTTATGCTAAAACCTATTGAATAACATAATGATAATAATATGCTCGAAATGCCTGTCCTGACCTAAAGGGTTTTTATATGGGAATCCCAGATGTAGGAAATTAAACAAAAAATTAATATTATATCCTAAACATGGATTCCATAGAGAGTTCTCAAAAGGTTGTTGATATGTATATAAGACTGATTGTAAATTATATGTAAAAGTCAATATGTATATACAGTCATATTGATTGAAAAACGTTCATCACACGTAAAAAGACAAAACTATGTCATGTTGCTTAAGGAAACCTTTGTCACACATGACGTGACATAACTATAAAGATGATCCATGTATATGGAAAAAATAATGAATGTGTGTGAGCGATGACTATCAATAATGCAACCTAATTTATAGCAATTTCTGACAAAGAATGTGTAAAATAAAGGAGCACAAGATGGGTGAGGGAATGAGGGGAACATCAGTGTCTTAATGGGTATTACAATGTAAATAACCCAGGGGGAGTTAGTGCCAAAATGTATTCATAATAATAGGAAACATCCCATTCAAAGTTTAAACCTAGTGGGATTCTGGTATTTAAAAAAAATATCTAGTAAACCTCACGTTTGCATAGTAATTGAAATCTGTCCCCCCCTCTAGTGGGTGTCATGACTTTTTCTATGCCTTGGATAAAGAGGCTCGATACGTCCTTGTGATGCACAAAAATCCAGTGTTTGGTTACATTGGTTAATCTATCCTTTTCTATGTCATGTAAATGATCATATAGACGATCTCTGAGACGACGTGTTGTGCGTCCCACATACTGTATTTGGCAAATGTCACAAGTAATGACGTATACTATAAATTGTGTATTACAGTTTATGAATGAAGTGATGTTGAAGGTCTTACCATTGGTGCAGGATTGTATCTGCTTGCCCTTTTTGATATGGCTGCAATACTTGCAGCCTTTTTTACCGCATTTGTAATTGCCCACAAAATGTAACCAGTTTAATCTAGACCGTTCGATCAACACCAGACTGGGTGACAAGGAACTCCCTAGAGTGGGTGCTCTGCGAGAGACCACCTTGATACCTCCAGAAAGAATGTTGTCGTATGCGGGATCGTTAGATAAGATTGGAAGGTATCGAGTGACTATATTTCCTATTTTATTGAACTCTGCACTGAAAGGTGTTGAGAAGACCGGGATGTTTTTGAAGGAGGACCGTGATGATTGTTTGTCCTGTAAAAGTGACTGTCTGGAGACAGCACTGGCCTTAGTAAATGCTTTACTGACTTGGGTATCTCCATATCCTCGGTCTTTAAAATGCTGGGCCATGTTGTTCGCTTCCATTTGGAAGCTCTCAGATGTGCTGCATAGGCGTTTTAACCTTAAGAATTGGCCATAGGGTACACTTGGAATGGTGTGATTAGGGTGTGCAGAATCTGCTCTAAGAAGGGTGTTGCCCGCTGTGGGTTTTCTATGCAGGGTAGTATGAATAGAACCCCCTACTCCTGTAACTTTGACGTCTAAAAATTCTATACTGCGTGATCGTAAGGTGCCCGTAAAGTTCAATTTGAGGTCGTTGTTGTTAAGATATGTGAGCCAAGTATCAAGGTCCGCGTTTTCATCTGATGTGATGAATAACAGGTCATCAATAAAGTGACAGTAAAAAACAGTGTCCAAACAGCAGGGGCTATCATGTCCAAAGATGCGGGACCCCTCCCACCAACCCATGAAGATGTTGGCAAGTGAGGGCGAAAATTTCGCCCCCATGGAGGCCCCGCATCTCTGGAGATAATAGCCCCTGTCAAACATAAAAAAATTGTGGGTAAGTAAGTACTCAAGGGCTTGCAAAATGAAATCCTGCATTATTAGTGAAAACTTCCCTGATTTCTTGAGAGCCCAGGCAACCGCCTTGAGACCCAAGTGGTGTGGGATACTAGAATATAAACTAGTGACATCACAACTGATCCACCTATAGTTATTCTTCCATTGAAAATCATGAAGTTTGTTAAGTAACTGTTTTGTGTCTCTCAAGTGACCAGGTAGGCTGGTTGCCAGAGGTTGTAATTGGGAGTCCACCCACTCACCCAAGCGTTCATTCAATGAACCTATGCCGGCAACTATAGGTTGGCCTGTAAGAGGGTGAAGTCCTTTATGAACCTTGGGTAAGTGGTGGAATATTGGCATGACAGGTTGTTCTGGGATAAAGAGGTCCTTATCGTTATGAAAGAAGATACCCACTGATTCTGCTCTATCAAGAAGAGCAGAAAGTTTATTTTTGAATGATGATGTAGGATTTGATGACAGTGGTTGATATGTATGTATATCAGATAGTTGACGTAATGCCTCCTGTTTGTAAGTCTCAATATCTAAAACAACCACAACACCGCCCTTGTCAGCATTCCTAATTACAATGTTAACATCTGATGTTAATGTGTGACAACCTTGTGAAGACTTACAGAAAACGTTTGACCTCTGTCTTTGCCAACAAAGGATGTATAACAAAGTATTGGGATGAACTTTTGATATTGACCAAATACTTATTTTCCACCATAATTTGCAAATAAATTCTTTCAAAAATCAGACAATGCGATTGTCTGGGTTTGTTTCCACATTTTGTCTCTCATAGTTGAGGTATACCTATGATGACAATTTCAGGCCTCTCTCATCTTTTTAAGTGGGAGAATTTGCACAATTGGTGGATGACTAAATACTTTTCTGCCCCACTGCATATTACAATGTAATAATAGAACTAATGTGCTTCAATCATCCTGACACCATAACAATCATGGTGCCGGGATGATTGAATAGCTAACACCAGGTGTTTGGAGTATCTTTATCTGCTGATTGTTAACTTTTCTAGATTACACATATTTCTATTGTTGTGTAGGATCTGGGCCTGCTGTCCCTCCATCCCTCTCTCACTCTCCCTCCATCCCTCGTTCATCTCAGACGCTAACCACACCACCTTAGAGCCACGCCCACTATTTCGCTGAAACCATGCCCATTTTCACAAAGTGGGAGGGGTCAAAAAGGAAGAGCGGGGTCTGGGAGAGGCCATCCTAAAACTTCACCAGCCGCCACTGCAGCACACAATGAGCAACATGAAGCCAGGGCAGAAGAAGTCACCATGGAAAAGCGGAATGGTGAAAATGACAACATAGAGAAATAGGAAGAAGGAGCCACCCTGGAGGGGCATGGAGCTCTCAGGATAATGGCTCCATGCACCTCTAGGTGCAGGAGAGAAGAGGTGGAGGAGGTATCTGATCCTTGAAGGTAAAAAGTTGAAAGAACCCTTAAATAGTCCAAACAAAAAACCTAACATTCCCTTTTATCCTATTCCTGCAAGAGCTGTCATCAATCCTTTACAAGAAGCAAATTTAGACTTCTAGACATAAAGGAACCACACAACTGTCATTTGCACTGTATATACAAGATCTTTTCCCCAAAAAAACTTTTATATTGGGTGAGAGTCACTCCCTGGCTTTGTATATCACCAGTGGGGGATCTCCCTGAAATCATTCCTGGTGTTATTCCTGTCCACCTAGCAGACATTTATGGTCCTCACACTTTTCCTCTTGTGTTTTCCTAAAATAAATGAAAAATCAGGAAGAGTGGGGAATGCTTTTAATGGCCACAAAAGGTGTGCAGACCACCAAAGAAACAGAAAGACCCTGTCAGGTGGTTTAATTCATCGGTAACCACCCAAAACTGTAATAATGCTTTTGGGTGAAGTAAGCTTTACAGCTTCTTTTTCATGGCAGTTCTGTTTTTTTATTTACATTATTTCTTCGAAATGTTGACTAAATTCTTTTTAGCATGTGATCTATTACAACCACAAAACGTCAAAGAATGAGCTTATAGCTAGCAGGATGTCAGATGTGTTTGTGGTCTATATTTAGATTTAATTTAGAATACACTGTCACCCTGGACTTTCAGAAGAGTGAAAAGAATGGCGTGAGGTAGCAATGTATCTTCACACCTAAACAGTTTTTCCATATAGCTCGATGAAACCGCAAGAGATGTGTTTGATACTAAATAGTTATGTTGCACTGACAAGTTTAATAGCACCAGATCAGATTTAATTGCCAAAATTGGGTTAGATCTAGGACAGTGATGGCGAACCTATTGCATTCGTGCCACAGCTGGCACGCAGAGCCCTCTCTGTGAGCATGCAGAAGCTCCGGGCACACAAAGGCTCCTCGCACTTCTCTAGGAGGACAAAGCGCCCAGTGTCCTCGCATTGTCCTGGCACCGCCTACCTACTCCAGATTACACACAGCACTTTGACTCAGCGGACAACTCTTTGGAGAAAGAGCTGTGGGACTGACTCACAGACTGGCAGGAAGGGTGGCCAATTTACCTCCCTTGGCCTGGGAATGAACAGCCAATTTATTGGCACGGGAGGAGAAGTGGGCATTTGTTTGCCTGGGGGTTGCCTGTGTGCAGCCCCTTCGGTCCATTGGTCAGAAAGCCCAGAGATGAGGCCAGAGTGGCCGGTGATGAGCCGCGCCACGTGACCATGTTCTGTGCTATGGTGATAGCAGGAGAGATGTGTATGGGCAGAGGGAGCAAAACGAGCTACATGAGTGTCACTGCACCACTGCCGTACCACAGCAGAGGGGGGCAGGGGGTGGTGAGTTGCAGTGGGGGGACCAGATGTGTGATGGAGAGGAAAGTGTGCCATGAGCTGCATGGAGGGGTGTGATTCATTGTGAGGAGATGTGCTATGAGTTACATGGTGATGTATAATGTGCTGTAGCTCACCGATCCAGCTAGTAAGTCTGTGGTTGTTCAAAAGAACTGTGGATTGTGGTTGGCAATCTGACATTACAGTGGGGATTGAAAGTTTAGGCACCCCAGGTAAAAATGTGTATTAATGTGCATAACGAAGCCAAGGAAAGATGGAAAAATCTCCAAATGACATCAAATTACAGATTAGACATTCTTATAATATGTCAAAAAAGTTAGATTTTATTTCCATCATTTACACTTTCAAAATTACAGAAAACAAAATTGGTGTCTGCAAAAGTTTGGGCACCCTGCAGAATTTATAGCATGCACTGACCCCTTTGCAAAGTTGAGACCTGCCAGTGTCATGGATTGTTCTCAATCATCGTCTGGGAAGACCAGGTGATGTCAATCTCAAAGGTTTTAAATGGCCAGACTCATCTGACCTTGCCCCAACAATCAGCACCATGGGTTCTTCTAAGCAGTTGTCTAGAAAACTGAAACTGAAAATAGTTGACGCTCACAAAGCTGGAGAAGGCTATAAGAAGATAGCAAAGCGTTTTCAGATGTCAATATCCTCTGTTCGGAATGTAATTAAGAAATGGCAGTCATCAGGAACAGTGGAAGTTAAAGCAAGATCTGGAAGACCAAGAAAAATATTAGACAGAACAGCTCGCAG
Organism: Aquarana catesbeiana; assembly: GCA_037953035.1. Lineage (NCBI taxonomy): Eukaryota > Metazoa > Chordata > Amphibia > Anura > Ranidae > Aquarana > Aquarana catesbeiana. The sequence continues at coordinate 271,991 of JBBHAA010001420.1, read as the reverse complement.
GATTGTGAGAAAAGCAATTCAAAACCCACGTTTGACAGCACAATCCCTCCAGAAAGATCTGGCAGACACTGGAGTTGTGGTACACTATTCCACTATAAAGAGATACTTGTACAAATATGGTCTTCATGGAAGAGTCATCAGAAAAAAACCTCTTCTACGTCCTCACCACAAAAATCAGCATTTGAACTTTGCAAATGAACATTTAGACAAGCCTGAGGCATTTTGGAAACAATTTCTGTGGACCGTTGAGGTTAAAATAGAACTTTTTGGCCGGAATGAGCAAAGGTACGTTTGGAGAAGAAAGGGCACAAAATTTAATGAAAAGAACCTCTGTCCAACTGTTAAGCATGGGGGTGGATCAATCATGCTTTGGGGTTGTATTGCAGCCAGTGGCACAGGGAACATTTCACGAGTAGAAGGAAAAATTCAATAACATTTCAGCAAATTTTGGATGGTAACTTGATGCCATCTGTGAAAAAGCTGAAGTTAAAGAGAGGATGGCTTCTACAAATAGTTAATGATCCTAAACACACCTCAAAATCCACGGGGGATTACATCAAGAGGTGTAAACTGAAGATTTTGCCATGGCCTTCACAATCTCCTGACCTCAACATTATTGAAAATCTATGGATAGACTTAAAAGAGCAGTGCGTGACAGACAGCCCAGAAATCTTAAAGAACTGGAAGACTTTTGTAAGGAAGAATGGGCAAAGATACCTCAAACAAGAATTGAAAGACTCTTGGCTGGCTACAAAAAGCGTTTACAAGCTGTGATACTTGCCAAAGGGGGCAGTACAAGATATTAACTCTGCAGGGTGCCCAAACTTTTGCAGACGCCATTTTTTTGTTTTCTGTAATTTTGAAAGTGTAAATGATGGAAATAAAATCTAACTTTTTTTGACATATTATAAGAATGTCTAATCTGTAATTTGATGCCTTGGCTTCGTTATGCACATTAATACACATTTTTACCTGGGGTGCCCAAACTTTTGATCCCCACTGTAACTGATGCTGGGGGGGATTGATCAACCGCTACTGACATCACCAGTGACATTAATACAGTGATCAGTGATAACACTATACACTGACACTGTACAAATTACACTGGCTGGGAAGGGGTTAACATTTGGGGCATTCAAGGGGGTAACTATGTGCTTAACAATGTTTACTGTATGCTGTTTTTACTAACCAACGTGCTGGTTTTTACTAGACAAAAAAACGGCACATCGCTGCTGTCTGTAGAGAGCCCTGTGTCTTTTACCAACACAGGGCTTTCTTCTGCCATTCGCGGGTCCCGGTCATAAATTATTGGTTGGGACCTGCTGATCGGCTTGTGCTGCAGCGAATGACAGCTCGGGTATGAAGGTGCGCATGAGCGAGCGGACCCCGAAGAAACAGGTACATTACTGTGCTGGTACGAGCCGCCCCACCATAGTATATGTACTGCGGCAGGTCGGCAAGTGGTTAAAACAGCTTTTACATACAGGTAAACCTTATCATTCCATAGCTCCAAACTGTCCCCTGGATTGTCCTCTGTCCCTCTTAAATTCAAATATAAATCACCTAGTGCAAAAACTACAGTTTATATAGAGTTAAAAACAAAAAAAATTTAAAAGTGTAGCGCTATAAGCTCAGTAAATATATATAGTGAATAAATATGTCAAAACCATATAAGGAATTAATAGCCTTATGTAGGTAATCAAAGAAACTACTCGGTGGAACCGTAGTGCACCAAATAAGCAAATGTGACAGTGACTGATATGAGAGAAGCAATAACACTTATATGCATTCAACACCTCAAACAATAAGTGAATATCACCAAAAAATATATATAATAGTCCATATAAAATATGTGAAATATTTGTGAAAAAAAGCCAAAAGTCTATGGTAGTAGTGCATAGGCAATGATGGACGAATGCCTCCCAAACGCACAGGGGGATTGTTAAACCCAATCTGGCAGGTAAGTGGACTGTGGAGAGACCAAAGGCTGATACACAGACCAGATGTGGAAGCCGTGCTGATATTCCTTCCTACCATGTGGTGATGACATCTGACCAGACATACTATCCAGACCTGTTGGTCATCAAGCTTTTTTGACCTGTTTGGCGTATGCCATTTCAGGCCATTAAACTCTGGTAAGCCTCCACAATTTCTGGTGGTGGTCCCGGCACTGATTTCAATCTTCTGTGCACCTTTGGTCTCTCCACGGTCCACTTACCTGCCAGATTGGGTTTAACAATCCCCCTGTGCGTTTGGGAGGCATTCGTCCATCATTGCCTATGCACTACTACCATAGACTTTTGGCTTTTTTTCACAAATATTTCACATATTTGATATGGACTATTATATATATATTTTTTGGTGATATTCACTTATTGTTTGAGGTGTTGAATGCATATAAGTGTTATTGCTTCTCTCATATCAGTCACTGTCACATTTGCTTATTTGGTGCACTACGGTTCCACCGAGTAGTTTCTTTGATTACCTACATAAGGCTATTAATTCCTTATATGGTTTTGACATATTTATTCACTATATATATTTACTGAGCTTATAGCGCTACACTTTTACATTTTTTTTGTTTATATCATTGCCCTGAGTCTACGGGTGTGTTGGCTGCTGCTCTAGTGCTCTCCTTGCTTTCAGCGCAGCGCTGTACTTACCCCCTTTCAACAGCTTTTTAATACTATATAGAGTGAAAAGAAGTTGTACTCACTTTTGTTGCCAGTGGTTTAGACATTAATGGCTGTGTGTCGAGTTATTTTGAGGGGACAGCAAATTTACACTGTTATACAAGCTGTTATACACTACTTTAGAATTGTAGCAAAGATTCATTTCTTCAGTGTTGTCACATGAAAAGATATCATAAAATATTTACGAAAATGTGAGGGGTGTACTCACTTTTGTGAGATACTGTACGTACAGGATCCTCTGTGGTGCAGTACAGCCGTCCTCCTATTTGAATCTCTGCTGGTTATCTTCTCAGGCTCCATATTGCCCATGAAAATAAAGCCAAGGAATCCACATAGCATAAAACTGTATATACAGATTTTTATTAAAATAGTAAAAGGTACTCACAAGTATAAAAGAATCAGTGCCAATAACAATGAAAACGCCATTCCCAGAATTATGACGGGCCACTCCCAGACTCCAGAGTGCGATGATGATGACGTCACGAATGTCGGCTCCACCCTATGCATTTTGTCACATATGACATCTTCTGGGGCATTAATCAATTGTATATTCAGATGCATGCATATCTAGACATCATTTTGCATCATTTTGACTATGTTTTGTGTTTGTTTTTGCCCTGATAAAGAGGGAGCTTTGTCGCCCTCAAAATGTGTTGGACAATTTTATATGAATAATTTACCAACAATTTAAATTCTCTTTGATTCTTTCATCCGTTTGGTGTTTGGAACTCCTTTCTGTATTTCTTTGTTTGTTTTTTTTGTTTGTTTTTTTAACAATCAAAGGTGCTTTATTGTTGTTAAAACAGGCAAGACAAAGCATACAGATTGACTTAGAACAAAACAATACAAAATGCTTGGATTTCATACAGGAAGCAGGAAAAGAACACAACCGTAGTTTGTCAGTTCAGTTCATTACATACTAGTCAGTAATCGCAAACAGCAGCAGGTTTAATAGGAGACAGAAGACTCATAGATAGTACATAACCTCCCTCCCTCCAAAAGCTTCTATGTATTGGTCCATGGGGCCCACACTTTGTCATATTTCCATTGACAACCCCTGTTTATATAAGTTAATCTGTACATGGGCAGGGCAGTGTCTATCAAGGCTTTCCAGGAGGAAAGAGAAGGGGGGGAGGGAGATCCATTTCAGGAGAATCCCCTTTTTAGCATAAAACAGGAGATAGGATACTAACAGTTTTTTTAAATTATGGAAATGCTGCACATCATCATGAACCCCCAATAGCGCCAATTCAGGTGTTACCCGGGAGGGACAACTGCAGCCGAAGATTTATTTCGCTGAAGACCTCTGACCAACACAATGTTATAATCGGCATTCCCAGAACATATGGAAGAACGTCCCCACTTGTGTCCTGCACTTGGGGCATAAGGGATCCAGGTCTGGGAAAATACGATACAGTTTCTGGGGAGTGTAGTGGATTCTGTGCAGGAATTTTACCTGAATAAGCTTATCCCTAGAGGAGATGACCGACCTGGGATCCTGTTCTAGACAGTCATCCCAGTCCTCTCTCTCCAGTGATGGTATCTCACTCTGCCACACCCTCCACAGTCCGTCCATCTTAGGGGAGTCAGTGGCCAGAAGTGCAGCATATAAGGTTGATAAGGGCTTGTCTAAGTCTCCGGGGGATACAAGTTCCTCAATAGGGTCATCCTGAAGGAGTGGCGGTTGGGAAAACTGTGCTCTAGCGGCATGTCGCAGCTGTAGGTATTGAAACCGCATCCATTGGGGTAACTGAAATTTGTGAAGTAGGTCATTCATCGGAAGTAAGACACCGTGAGGCATAACATCTCCCAGGGTGAGTTCACCATGTTTGGCCCAGACCTGGGGATCCGGCAGGGTGCGGAACTGTGGTAGACTGGGATTACCCTAGAGTGAGTGGGCCGGAGACCACTGGTTGGGACGCACAAACCTCCATCTAGCAGCCACCCACACCCTCCAAGTAGCCCTCATTGGGCCAGGGACCTTCGTGTATGCCTTCGGGCCCCTATAGACAAAATTCTGTAAATCATCCAGGGAGCCCAAGCTAACTGCCTCCAAACAGGTGGCCGCATTTGACTTTGAGCCCATGAACCACCACTGGACTTTCACCAACATTGCAGCCCAGTAGTAGACCCTGAAATTGGGCAGAGCCAATCCTCCCAGGTGAACCGGAAGCCACAGGGTAGATTGTGCCAGTCGCGGGATGCCGCCTGGCCAGAGAAAGAACCCCACACATTGTTCGATCTCTCTAAACAATGAGACCGGGATCCATATCGGACAATTTCGGAAGAAGTATTTCTTTGGTTTAAGCTAACATTATTATAGCTGATTTTGTTTTGTTTTTTTAAGCCCCTCATAACATATTTTTATTACCCGTTGATTTTGCCAGTATATCTGTTAATTTTCCCTTTTCAATGAATTTGCATAGCAGCATTGTTGGCATGAGGGCAAGGTAGTCATAGAGGGACATGTCGTTTTAAATGGACTTTAAAAAAAAGACAAAACCTAACCCCTGCAACTGACACTTTTTCCAGATGACTTGGCCTGATACATAAAGTGAAAAATAAATAACAGATCTCCTGAGAAGATAATTGGGTAATATACCGGTAATTATGTGACAGCTGTATTAATGCTATAACAGACTATACCAAAACATTTATTTTATTTTGCCCGTAGTTACACTTTAACCTGAGCCTACTTCTACTTCTAATCTTGCAACTGTAATTTACACTAATATTATATTATCTAAATAAATATTGTACTAACTTGCCAATACCGGTGTTGGTGTCATGTCCTTTTTTGGCACATGGAAGTGCACCACAACCTCTGCATGTACAGTAAATTTCCTGCAATATAATACAAAAACTTAGTTTGAGCTGATGTTTGCAGTAAAAAATGGCAAGCGCACCACTTCTGGACGCAATGGCATCCCTGGCTGACACATCCGGACTGCACAGCAAGCATCTAACTCCACCTATCTTCTGATTTTATTTCAAGCCTTTATGCTTTCTTGAAGTGTCACAAAGAGCTTGCAGTGTAGCTATCTGGTTATCATCTTACTGTTGTGGTTGTCACCATATTCATTCCTGTTTTTTAGTTGGTTTTGGCACTAGAGTACCCTCTATAACCACCATTATCATTAGTTCTACACTAATGGAATTTATGAACTGAGTGCAATTAGCTTCAATTACCTTTTTTTTTTAGTTTTAGTTTCCTTTTCTTCTTTCACTTCTTGGTGTCTTGTAATGTACTTGCAGTAATGCATACTACCTAATTCAGTGTAATCTGTTCCAGCACCCTTTTCCCTTTTGTTCTTGTATATGACTCAGTGTGTGTATTTCATTGTATTTCATTGTACTTTTCACTTATAAAATCAATAAAATTATTGATTAAAAAACAAAAACACCTGCACTAAATTGATTGCACTGATAATGACCGATCCATACATTTTATTTACCTAGCGGTCAGGGTTAGCAGCAAGTGCCTTAAAAAAAAAAAAAAAAGAAAATCCCTAATGTTGGTTCTGCCCTAAACACACTTGACGGGTGAATCCCTTTTGTACAAACTGCTTAAATCAACTGAAATGTACTTTTTAATCTTCATGATCCATGCCTTTATATCTACTTTTAATGCACATGCACACAAAATACCTGAAAATCCTGCCAGTCTCCCAGGTCTCTGGCAGCTTCCTGTTCTTTTCTGCCAATGTAATGGGTTTAGATCAGTGGTAGCATTGACAGACATGCCCACTTCAACTTTGCAGGAGCACGGCGAGTTTGCAGTCCCATAGTCAGCCAGTCACATCATTGGCTGGCATGTCCAAACTCCAGTCCCCCTTGTACTAGTTGACACCGGCTCCCATATAGAGACTTGTTCTGATAAACTCAAAAGAAGGGACTGTTCCCATCCACCACAGACTGCAGATACAGCAGTAAATAGAGATCATCTGACACCTTTATGTATAGGATAGGCTGGTTAAGGATTAACATACACTTTAATGCTGGGATTGGATTAAGCATGAGGTCTGCTTTATATACAGGGCTATTTTTAGCGGTTTTCTGGGGACAGTCACCGGTTCTAGGAGGCTGTCCCTGGATGAAAAATGTGTCCCCCAGTTGTGACTCCATTTTTAGAAATGAATCTCCGGCTGGGCTGACACATATCTAACCTTGGCAATCACAACTAGATCCACCATAGCCGCCACACTACATACTCTGCATGTTCTTCCTCTTGATACACATTTAAGGAATCCCTCTTTGTGGGTGTAGTTACCATTGGTGGTGGGATTTCATGGGTGTGGCTATAAGTGGGCATGGTCAGTAGGATGTTCCTGGATTTTATTTTAAATATCTTGTCATATTAAGAGTCATCTGACAGCATTAACCCTATATCTTTAGGCAATGGCCCATGAGTGCCTTATAGTAGCCCTGACTGGAGGCTGATATCAGTATATGGACACAGCATTTGTAGGCAGGGCTATCCACATGGGGGCACAAAGTTCCATTCATGGGCACTGCTAACAAGCCACATTTCCCTTCTCTCATGTTAGTGTGTGTCCCCACTCCCGAAGGGTGCCACTCCGTGTACCTTTACCAGCACATATACAGTTCCATGCCCACTTTCCTCCTGGTTGAACCAATTCATCATGCCCTAGATAGGCCACAAGTAATAATGAAGGCAAGTCCAATGCATTTTGCAAAGCTTTATTTTCCAACTTCAGGGTGGACAATGATACCAGATGTACAACTTTAGGCCATCCAATTCCAGCAGATATACAATTTCAGAGCACAGTATGTTCCATACTTAGCTTCCCATCTGGCATTTGACTGCTTTCTGCACTTTTCCCAGTCTGGCGTGCTGCTAGTCCTGTCCCCAATTTCAATCCCATTCATGTTGTCAGGACTTTACCAGGTATTCCCCAGTAGGGGAACACCAGAAACCCAACGCTTTACATATTGGCAAGAAGGGCCCCACTAAAGCCCATGGGGGGCCAACTACAGAGCTGAGCTCCTAACTTTGTGCTCTCTCCACTAAATCTCCTTGCACCCTGTAACTCACTCACTATATACGGTATCTCACAAAAGTAAGTACACCCCTCATATTTTTGTAAATATTTTATTATATCTTTTCATGTGACAACACTGAAGAAATGACACTTTGCTACAAAAGAAAGTAAAGTAAAGTAGAGTGTGTACAGCTTGTATAACAGTGTAAATTTGCTGTCCCCTCAAAATAACTCAACACACAGCCGTTAATGTCGAAACCACTGGCAACAAAAGTGAGTACACCCCTAAGTGAAAATATCCAAATTGGGCCCAATTAGCCTTTTTCCCTCCCCGGTGTTATGTGACTCGTTAGTGTTACAATGTCTCAGGTGTGAATGGGGAGCAGGTGTGTTAAATTTGGTGTTATCGCTCTCACTCTCTCATACTGGTCACTGGAAGTTCAACATGGCACCTCATGGCAAAGAACTCTCCGAGGATCTGAAAAAAAGAATTGTTGCTCTACATAAAGATGGCCCAGAAGATTTCCAAGACCCTGAAACTGAGCTGCAGCACAGTGGCAAAGACCATACAGGACAGGTTCCACTCAGAACAGGCCTCGTCATGGTCGACCAAAGAAGTTGAGTGCACGTGCTCAGCGTCATATCCAGAAGTTGTCTTTGGGAAATAGACATATCAGTGCTGCCAGCATTGCTGCAGGTTGAAGGGGTGGGGGGTCAGCCTGTCCGTGCTCAGACCATACGCCACACACTGCATCATATTGGTCTGCATTGCTGTAGTCCCAGAAGGAAGCCTCTTCTAAAGACGATGCACAAGAAAGCCCGCAAACAGTTTGCTGAAGACAAGCAGACTAAGGACATGGATTTCTGGAACCATGTCCTGTGGTCTGATGAGACCAAGATAAACTTATTTGGTTCAGATGGTGTCAAGCGTGTGTGGCGGCAATCAGGTGAGCAGTACAATGACAAGTGCATCTTGCCTACAGTCAAGCATGGTGGTGGGAGTGTCATGGCCTGGGGCTGCATGAGTGCTGCCAGCACTGGGGAGCTACAGTTTATTGAGGGAACTATGAATTCCAACATGTACTGTGACATACTGAAGCAGAGCATGATCCCCTCCCTTCGGAGACTGGGCCGCAGGGCAGTATTCCAACATGATAACGACCCTAAACGCACCTCCAAGGACCACTGCCTTGCTAAAGAAGCTAATGATAAAGGTGATGAACCGACCAAGCATGTCTCCAGACCTAAACCCTATTGAGCATCTGTGGGGCATCCTCAAACGGAAGGTGGAGGAGCGCAGGGTCTCTAACATCCACCAGCTTCATGTTGTCCTCATGGAGGAGTGGAAGAGGACTCCAGTGGCAACCTGTGAAGCTCTGGTGAAATCCATACCCAAGAGGGTTAAGGCAGTGCTGGAAAATAATGGTGGGCACACAAAATATTTTATAATACACTTTGGGCCCAATTTGGACATTTTCACTTACAAACCACAGTTTATATAGAGTTAAAAGAAGTTGTACTTACTTTTGTTGCTAGCGGTTTAAACAATAATGGCTTTGTGTTGAGTTATTTTGAGGGGACAGCAAATTTACACTGTTACACAAGCTGTACACCCACTACTTTACATTGTAGCAAAGTGTCATTTCTTCAGTGTTGTCACATGAAAAGATATAATAAAATATTTACAAAAATGTGAGGGGTGTACTCACTTTGGTGAGATAATGTATATTCTAAGGGAGGGCGCTACCTAGTGGGAATTATGCTGCCCAATATGCAAATGACTACAATTATGTAAAAAAAAATTTCTATGGCAATGGCACACTTGAACAGTTACGTTACAAACATTACCAAAATAGATTGCAAGAATGCATAAAAGCAATACAATCAGCAGCATTATAGAAATCAGTCAATATGCGAAACAGTGAGACAATTAAATGTAAAACCGTGGATCCACCATGTGGACCCAGTTCACTGACTTAGGATGCCAGTGAACTGAAAGTACTACGTCCTCAGCTGCAGAACGCAGCACCTTGTCCTTATAAATGTGCCAACCATAATTATAGTCTTGTGGTAATTTTTAAACTCACGGGTGGTGACATAGTTTCTATCGTCCCCAGGTGATCCCACACCGCACCCGAATACAATCTCTGGTGTTCATCCACAGTTAGGTCGAAGACTTCCCCAGGACCGTGTTTGTCAATTACAATGGTCTAACTATAGGCATACCACATTCCAACTGTAAAAGATTCTATACACAGTGCTATTTGCAAATTGACTTTTAGGTGCCAATGGATTACACATAAAAAAATACACATTCATAGACAGCTTTTCATTAAAAACACTGTGTTTAACAAACTTTAAAAATAAAATTAAAAAAAACAACTCCAGCTATAAAGCTCCCTTCTCTTTATGGATACCTGGAAATGTCATATATCAAATACTTGAAACTACTTTGAGCAGCTTGGTCAATATATCAAAGTTCAAAGGGATCCTGTGTGCCTCAACGTGTTTCGCAGGACCTGACCCGCTTCCTCAGGAGGGAGGGGAAGAGCAAATCATCTGTAATCATGTAAAAAATTGTGAGAGATTATGCAAAACTGTTCACACACATCATGATTTACTTAATGAGTATCAGTACTTACAGTTCTTTTACATAAAATCCCATATGTATTTGCAGCACACTGCTGTGCAATGCATTCCTAAAAAAAGAAAACACCCTCAGTGTGCCTTTACTGTGCAAACCGTAGAAGGTATTAGCATACCAATGACTTCTTCACCCTTACATTATTTGTGCTATAGATGAACGTAGGTTATCAGGTCCTGGGTACTTCAAGTTTCATGGTCAATGTGGCACTAGGTGGCAGGTGGGAAGTTTATTAGAGACTGTGCCCCTCTCTACATCTGAAGCACACAGTGAAGGCATCAGGGGTGTGAGATTCCTAATAACTGCACAAAGTGGCTATATTCCCACCAGCAAATACTATCATACAGGAGACATGTTGTCATGTACTTAGTCGGAGTCTGAAGTGTGAGGCCTGCCTCCCTTGTATCTCCAGCCCAGGCCCCACTAAGAGTAAGACAGAGGGTGCCAAGGGACAGGAGGAACACGAGTGCCTGTAGGTGTAAGTTGTAGAGCTTGTGGCAGAAGTCGTAGCCTCGGAGATTCAGGCAGAGCATCAAGTCCGGAACTGTGATGATGCTGGGTAGATCAACTGAGATTAAAGGGGAACTCCACCAGGCTTGCAGTTTCAGGAAATGTGGCTTGCTAGAGTTTCCAGCAGACAGAAGCCAGGAGTGCACTGTATTCAATGAAGCTTGGAAGAGAGGAAGCCAGCTTGGGTGCTTAGAGGAGACGTGGAGCCAGACAGGAAAAAGGAGTGAAGTCAAAGGATCAGCCAGAGTCAGCAGCGAGCGGGCAAGCGAAGTACCAGGGCATCAGACAGAAGCAACGTCAGGAATAAGCTAGAGTCAGGAACCAGTAATCAGCAGTATAATCAGAATCCAAAGGTATGTCAGTGGTAAGCCAGGTCAGCAACGGATGATTTAAACAGGATACAGGCAGATCACAGGGAAACAGCTGAAGACCAAAGGTTGAGCAAGGGTCAGAGCGTCCTTTAAATAGGCCGTCTGGCACTAAAGAGAGCTGTGGACGCTCTCCTGCGAGTGCGCACATTCCTTTGCAAATGTGCATTGGCACACCTGCGATCAGCCAAGTTCCGTATGCGCGCATGCTTGCGCCCGATGCGCTACAACAGTTCTCTTACACAAGTCAACATTCTTATGAAAGGAATACATTTAAATTTAGGTATAACTAAAAGCCTAAACTTGTTTTTGAATAGCGTGGAGAGGAACTAGAACACCTGTTGAGCTTTCTGAAATTATAAAGAGGGTCACCTTTTGGCACACAGTATGTAAAATAACAAGCTCAGTAATATAGAGGTAATATAGAGGTTGGATAAAAAGTTTAGTGCAGCAGAATACTTTTGGTAGTAAAACAGTACATTTTGTATAGAGATGCACACCTCAGGCCAAAAAGAGGGAAAAGTGAGGCGGGACAAGTGAGGCTGCACAAGGGACAGAAGGATTTGGTTTTAAAAGAGAGAAAGTCCCTTCATATGAGGAACAGCTGGGAGCTTTGGTTAAAATAATGAAAATCACAAATTTTGAGTTGTCAAAGAATAGTAATAGAGGGGATATCTTCCACTGGAGACACTAGTTCTGGTGACAACCAGGGATTCCCTAATGTTGTAGGGTGTTCCTTTCACTTTCTGTTTTGGTTACCGTACTGGAAAGGAAGGGAAATCTCCCCAGTGGGAGTTCAGGGCAGTATGACTCATACAGACAGCTCTCTGGTGTCTCCCCCTCCTCTGAATCTGGATAGTTGGAGAACATTCTGGAAGCTGGAGGGTGGAGGATAGGAGGGCTGTTCTGCATATTTAGGGGTGCTTAGCCAATCCCTAGGAGATGGGACTGGCAAGTTAATCCTTAAATAGGAATGAGTTTTGCTGGGAAGGGGGAGTCAGGTGGAAGATGGAGATGCAGTGCTGAGGGGACTGTCGGTGACCCTCGAGGGACTCCTGCCGGGGAGGGGCTCTACCTTTGGCCGGGGCTCAGGTGTTGGACTGAGAGGATCCTGACAACAGAAGAAGTTTGGAAGGAGTCTTCCCTGAGAGGCAGCAGGAGCACTACATCACGTTGCAGGGACTTACAAGGGAAGAGACTGCCACCTGTAGCAGGTCTCTCTAGAAGATCAGGTAGACTGGGGAAGAGAGTCAGTCGGGTAGACTGGTGAAGAAGCAGCCAGGTGAGTTGTTGGAAGAGCAGCCAGGTGGGCTAGCATGTCCTGTGGTGGTAGAGCTGGGATAAGTGTCTACAAAGGAGTTGGAGGTACTTCAGCATGCAGTTCACAACACTTTGTGCTATTCTCCAAGGGACTTAAGCTGGATACACACTATACAAAGTTCTTTAGATTTTTTCCTTTAGATTTACCAAAACCCTATAATATGAGGTCAAACCTAAACACTTTAAAATTTGTATGCAGTCGGCAGGCCCTTGCACTACATAGTTGAAGGTAAATCTAAAGGAAATCGGACAACAAAAGTTGCATATTATGTATCCAGCTTAAGAGTGCCTAGCTTGTAAAGGGCTGTTGCTGATCTAACAGAGACTGTTAGCTACCAAAGAGGGATCAATCAGAGCTGTACAGACCAAGGAGGAGGAATCAATTGGAGCTGTACAAGATAAAGGAGAAGAATCAATCGGAGCTGTAAACATGGAGGACGTTGTCCCTGGCTTTGTTACTATCAAGTTGGGTATCCCATAATTCCTATCCCCATCCAAGTTATTACCCCCTAATAAAAACACAAAAGAAAGCTCAAGGTCTGTTCCCTGTGTTCAGATGAAAGCTGAAGTTGTTGTGTGCCTGGCTGTGCAGCAGTGGGGAACCCAGTCATCTGTAACCCCTGTGGGGGTAGTGCTACAAATACAATATGTAGAAAAAGGTGTATATACAATGCTTGCACATACATCCACTGACTCACCAAAAAATTTCCCGGTCAACAGTTGGTTAATAAACAAAGGGGTGGGAACAGTACCTGATTAACCACTATGGTCATTGTCCAAATATGGGCATGGCACCCCACCCATTTGTTTACATTCAGCTGACCGCCGGATATTTCCGGTGGACATCTGAACGTCTGACCAGTAATGTGTCAGTGGCTGCTAGGAAACTCTTTGGTTGTTGTCTTCCTAACAACCAATATAAAAATGTGCAGCGCTGTAAATAATAAAGTGAAAAGTGCAAATCAACTAATGACAAAAAATTCATCCAATATGTAGCATAAACATCATTAATTCCAGTGAAGTGCAAAAAATGTGTACACAATCACATAAAAAAAAAATGTATAAAGAATTCATAAATATTCCACATATAACGTGTGTAACAAAACTCCCAAGAGAAACTTGAAAGAGATTAAGCCCAGAAGTAGCCCTTCAGAGCCAATAGAAAGCGGTATTTCAAACCAACCAATGTACAGCAGTCCATGTATAAGTGAAACATATCACCAGAGAGAAAGATGTGAGGATACCCTGGAAAGCCCTCTAGAAAAAAATCACTCCACCTTGTGTTAGAAAGGGGGGGCTTACCAGATAGGTTTGACCCCTGGTTAAGGTGGTCAAAATAAGCTTCAGTGAACAAGATGGGACATCAATAGGGTGTAATAACCAACATCTTAAAAACCAGCCTGAGCGAGAAGCTCCCCTGCGTCTGAGGTTCCGCTTGGCGGACTGGAAAACAAACCATTTAGTTTGCTCATTTGTGGAACAGGCAAAGTTCAAACCAAATTCTGCTTCAGTCTGAATCTCATCTTTAGCACTAAACATTTTTGAGTTTATCCAACGTTATACAACAATGAGATATTCATGATGGAACGTTAATTTACCTATTTATACCTGTGGGACAGACATATACAGCAGATGCTTAATACCATAAAGGTTGCTGTTAGGGAAAATCTCAAACAGATTCCATATCCTAAAAAAAAAAAAAAATTAATTAAATTCAGCCAGTGAAAAGCAAAATTTAGTGTAACTAATGGGGGGTTCCCAAAACTAATATTGACTTTTTTTGCAGATGTTGACAACTGAGTCGCTTTTTGGCACTCCTAGGCTCTCCAGATATTAGATCTCCCCATGGTTAACCCCATCTCCTTCCACCTTTTACACAGAACAAGGGAATGGGGCAGACTCTCCCTGGAGTCTCTATCCATGTCTAAAACTGTTCCTAAACCCATATTTCCATGTAAAATTAGCAAATGCCTACAATGTGTTTTATTTTTTCAAATTCTATACTATAGAGAAGGGGATCTCAATTAGCATGTTTTGTCTTGTCTTTCTTTATTCCTATGTAAAAGGGTATTTAATGGAGTACTCTTGGTTATAAGATATGCATCCCTGTCGGAGGAGGGGGAAGTGATGTCATGCCATATAGTAAGACTGCGTCTCATTACTATAGAAACACTGATGCTGGGCGGCAAATGTCACTTCCTGCAATTATGTGAATGCCCACCTAAATGCTTTCCCACCCGCAGGTCCTTTGGAATAAACAGTGATCACGTGACCTGCATTTGCAAGATGAAAAACAACGTATTGGCAAATTTTATAAAAAATCTAGAGATGAATTGACGAAATGTATACTGTATATTTATGTATTTAAGTACGTGTATGTGTTTTCTGAGCTTTACAACCACTTTGAGGTATCAGCAACTACCAGTGATGGGGGAGTGGAAGAGTGTTTTAAAATGCCACTGACCACCCATGATTGCTTAATTGTTTTGAGAGGCTTTAAAAAACCACTGACCAACAATGTTATAGGATTGTTTATGATATAGGGGTTTAAAGAGGAAGTAAACCCTGATGGGTTTTACTTCCTCTGTCGTTCCCTGCAAAGTAAAAGCATAATGAGCTAGTATGCATCCCATACTAGCCCATTATGTGGCACTTACCTGCAATCGAAGGCCGCTGGCAGGGAACTAACAGCAGGAGAAGGGCTCTAGGACCCAGCATCTCTACCAGCACTTATGGCAGGAGAAGGACTTTAGGACCCAGTATCTCTACCAGCAGGTCACATGGGCCTATATAAGGAAGTCTGCTAGTGTCTGTAATTGCTGGTTTGTCTTCAGCTCCCCCTGTGTTCCTGTGCCCTGTATTATCTGCTGATCTGATCTCCTGTGTACCGATCCATCTTGTTTTGACCTGCTCTTCCTGATCCTCTTGCTTGACCCTTTGGCTTGCACCTGACTTCATCCTGCCTGCTCCCAGCATCTGACCCCGGCCTGGCTATTGGACTCTGCTTATCCTGCTCCCTGTATTAAGACGCAGCTGACCTTAGGTCATTCTGATCCTGGACTGTCTCTCTGTGAATTACCCCTGGCCTGGCTCCCGGCTCCGCTATTCATTACCCCACTGGTCTCTGTGTCCTGGATCTTCCAAGCACGCCTGTCTCCAGCAACCCGGCACCCGTGCTTCTGTGAGCACCACACCTGCTGTTCCACCCTCAGTGGTGTTCTGCGCTCGGCCGCAAAGGGAGCCCTTCCAGCATCTCGGCCTACTACTAAGTTACTTGATACCCGCATTTTCCCCGCTGGTGGAAGCATCCGTCTTCTGCCCTCTTCCTTCTGTGGGGCACGGACTCCAGCTCTATAACTGGCCGGAGCCGTGTGACGCCACTCCCGCCCCTGCGCACGAAAGCCGTCAGTCACAGCACATACGAGTCAAGAAACGGCACAGAGGTCCGTTTTTTTACAGCGCATGCGCCGATGACATCACCGGCTCACTGCAAGGTAAATATCTCCTAAATGGCGCACATTTAGGAGATATTTCCACTACCTATAGCTAAGCCTTATTTAGGTTTAGCTATAGGTAAAAGTGAATGGAGGGGGTTTACAATCACTTTAAAGTGCTGCTGACCATAAATGATAGCACTGGGGAGGGTTTAAAATGACCCCTGACCAGCAGTGTTTGTGGGATTATCTTAAAGCGGCGTTCCACCCACTTTTGAGAGGTGGTCTTAAACGAAAGACCACTTCTCCACCCCTCATTTTTGGATATTGAAAAAAAAAAATGTTTCCTTTAGTACCTTTTTTGGAAGTACAAATGTACTTCCCATTCAGCCGGGCCGCGGCCCAGGACATCATATCCTTTTCTTTGGCAAGCACCCTTGTTGTCTTCTGGGACCTGTGTGTGTCCCAGAAGACAAGCTGGCCATTCACAAAGCGCCGCTGGACTCCCGCATGCGCAGTCGGAAAATGGCAGTGAAGCCGCAAGGCTCCACTGCCGATTTCCCTTAGTTGAAATGGCGGTGCCTGCACGGGATCTGATAGACGGATCGGCCTTGGGGGGTTGTTTTTTTTTGTTTGGGGGGGTTAAGTGTTTTGGGTTTATTCATTCATACATTGCAATTTCAACTTCTTCAGCTTTTATTTCACTACTAACAGAAGACTTGCATGAGGCTTCAGTAGGCAACTTTTAAAGGCTAAGCCCACCTTAATTGATATTTTAACCACCTCAATGTATGTATGTTTTTTCCTTTCCATAAAAGTGTGGCAAAAAATTAGACCTTGGGGTTGGGGTTTTTATTATTGTCCTGTGATTTTTTATGTGTTTCACTATAAAGTAACCGTTTTTTTCACGAAAGTTTGTCTTTTTTTGCATTTACACAGTAAAAAAAAAAACAATGGTTATTAAATACCCCCAAAAGAAAGTTCTATCTGTATCAAAAATAATTAAAAAAATCAGTTGGGTACAATGTTGATAGACCAAGTAATTATCACAACACTGAAAACGGAAAGGTGGTCTGGACAGGAAAGGTTGAAATGCAACATGCTGACCTGAAGTGGTTTAAGAAAAAAGTCCTAATTTTTAGGAATACAAGAAAAATACAAATAAAAAAAGGGTGTATAACCAAAATTTAGCAATCAAAGCTCCTAATAAAGAGTTTTTGGTTAAGTAAAGAACACAAATACATTGTGCAGAGCTATAGAGTTTAACCACTTAAGGACCAGCCTCGTTTTGGATTTTAGATGTTTTAAACAGGTTTGTTTGCTAGAAAATTACTTAGAACCCCCAAACATTATATATTGTTTTTTTTCTAACACCCTAGAGAATAAAATGGCAGTCAAGGCAATACTTTTTTTTGCACCGTATTTGCGCAGCGGTTTTATAAGCACACTTTTTTTGGAAAAAATTCACTTTTTTGAATAAAAAAATAAGACAACAGTAAAGTTAGCCCATTTTTTTTTATATTGTGAAATATAATGTTATGCCAAGTAAATTGATACCCAACATGTCATGCTTCAAAATTGCGCCCGCTCGTGGAATGGCATCAAACTTTTACCCTCAAAAATCTCCATAGGCGACGTTTAAAAAATTCTACAGGTTGCATGTTTTGTGTTACAGAGAAGGTCTAGGGCTAGAATTATTGCTGTCGCTCTACCGGTTGCGGCGATACCTCACATGTGTGGTTTGACCACCATTTTCATATGCGGGCGCTACTCACATATGCGTTCGCTTCTGCGCGTGAGCTTGTTGGGACGGGGGGTTTAAAAAAAAAAAAAATTATTATTTATTTTACATGATTTTATTTATTTTTACACAGTTTAAAAAAATTTGTGTCACTTTTATTCCTATTACAAGATATGTAAACATCCCTTCTCTTAAATATGAGATCTGGGGTCAAAAAGACCTCAGATCTCATATTTACACTAAAATGCAATAAAAAAAAAAAAAAAAAAAAGTCATTTAAAAAAATGACATTGAATAAAATGTACCTTTAAGACTTATGGGCAGAAGTGACGTTTTGATGTCGCTTCCGCCCAGCAGTGTGATGGAGACGAGTGGGTGCCATCTTAGCCTCACTCGTCTCCAGGCACAGCTGGAGAAGGACGCGATCGCCTCCGCCGCTACCGATGGATCCGGTAAGCAGCGGAGGGCACCATATCGCGGCCACCGATAAAAGTGATCTCCTGACGAATCCGCCGCAGAGACCACTTTTATCTTAAAGCCGACCGCCGCACGAAAACGGGGTTACTGGGGTTATGGCAGCTAGCTGCTGCCATAACAACGATATCCGCCACCAAAATTTGGACGTACATCGGCGTGCAGCGGTCGGCAAGTGGTTAAAAATGAGATGGAGGAAACAAACTTTTAGTTTTCTCCAAAGCTTTATAAGATTTGCACTAGGTCCTGGTGCCCAGGGGGTTTGTAGGGCTTTGGGTGGGATGAGGCCTCTATTCCTAGGTCCACATCCTAGCTGGTAGCCAGACCTCATTATTAGTCTCTGCTGTTGGAGACTGCTGCTGCGTAAAAAAGCTGAGTGCTGACAGAACACTAAAAAAAAGGTATATGTGCTGCTTAATTGTTTTGGGGGCACCTTGGTAGTTAGGAACTTACCAAAGTTTAGTACGTAGCTCAGACGGGCAGTTGTTTTGTTTGTTTTATGCTACAGAATTGGTCTAAAAAATCCTCCTGCACTGAAACGGTATTAGTTTGCCATTGCGTTAATCTGGGCCCTATAGCTCTTTAGTATTTAGGTTCTTTACTTTTTTTTTTAACAAAGGCTTACCTCTTGTACCTATTTCTGGAATCCTCCATTGGACCTTGATAGGAGAAGAATTGCACCAAACTTCACAGATCACATTATCTCTGTAGCTCCATGAGTGACTTGATAGTGAGATCAGGTTTACACAAGTCCAATTCCCATCATGGTCTTCCATACAGATGATTTTACCTTTGTGACATACTCCGGAGACATTCCAGGTCCATTGAGTGATGTTACAACTCACATTTACTGCACATGCCAGCTGCATGATGTTGGAAGGAGGAAGCAGTAAAGGAGCCAGTAGCACAACAGGGCTGTTGGATCTGGAACTATCTAAAGGCATGTATGGGAGAAGGGTTAACAAAGTCAGTTATTCCAATCAAATCTTGTTCACCTATTACAATGGGTATTTCTACGACAAATGGAAAACTATTTGTTTAAGAAACCCTCTCTATTTTAGTGTAGGTTGATATTCATCCCCCACAATCACTCTATAAAAAAGAACAGGCCAATTTCCCTCTGTTGCCAGTAAATCCTGGCAGATTAAAGCCTGATCATAAAAAATACAATCATTTCATATTCACACCTAAAAACAAAATTTCACCTGTATGAGAATGATGTATATATATAGTTCTTTTACCCTCTAATAAAATGTTATTCTGTTCTTATACCCCTGCCAGACATCAATGCCAGGTTCCAACCATTTACTTGTCTCTAATGCAATAAAAGCAAATAAAAAATAGTTAAAACTGTGATTGGATTGTGAAGGAGTCTCAGCTTGTAAAGATGTATTCTCTATGTTCTCTTCTCTAATTAACATTCTCTATTTCTGAGATTCTGCTTTACAGGGCATCAAAGGAAGCTAGTATAACAATAGATTTTGGTATTTCTGTAATGTAAGGTGCAATTCCACCTTACAAAAAATTTAAAGATGAATTTCCAGCATGCTATTTTAGTATATGTTGTGTGGCCCTTAGACCTCAGCAGTCTGTTGTGAGAACATTTATTAGGGTAATTGTACTGATATTTACTAGCCTCATGCATACCTTCCAACTTTTTGAGATGGTAACGAGAAACACCTATTAGCAAAAATATGTAGGCATAGGACACCCCCTGTCACGCCCCAATAAAGGAGAATTAAATAAAAAAAAATGATTAGTTAAACCCACAAGTGCTTTTTTTTACCACTACTATTCCTTTATACTGGCTTATGGAATTTACAAATGCAGCAATTTAGAAATTGGATAAAAGGTTTAGCACTGGAAACACTTTTTGAAAGATAAATAGTGCAATTTTTATAGTATTACATAGATCAGACAAAAATGAGGGACAAATAAGGAGTAAAGAGGGACAGAGGGACTTTGTTCCAAATCAGGGACAGTTGGGAGCTATGCTCATGTAACATGTTCCCAGTTTCATATTGTCTTCTGCAGCATATCCCCAGCCCAAAATGTATCCTGTCCACACTCTCTGACCCTCCTTTCCTCTATTAGCATAGTTTCCAACTGTCCCCGATTTTAAGGGACTGTCCTTGATTTGGAACAATGTCCCTCTGGCCCTCATTCCTCCTCATTTGTCCCTCATTTTGGTCTAATCTATATAGTTGTATATAAAATACACTATTTATCTTTCAAAAAGTGTTTCACTATGCTAAACCTTTCACCTGCTGCATTTATAAATTTCAGAAGCCAATATAAAAGAATAATAGTGGTAAAAACAAAGCAAAAACAAAAACAAAAAAACACTTGTGGGTTTAACTAATCTTTTTTTTGTATAATTCTCCTTCCTTCCTTCCTTCCCTCCTTCTTTCCTTTCCCTCCCTTCCCCTCCACCCCTCTCCTTGTTTTTGCCCCCTTTTTCCCCCTCCTCCCTTCCCCCTCCCATTTGTTCCACCCTCTTTTCTCCCCCCTTTCTTCCTCTCCCCCTTTCCTACTTTTCCTTCCTTTTTTTCCTCTTTAACTCCCCCCCCTTTCCTACCCCTTTATTCATCTGTGCTGCCTTTTCCTCCCTTTTTCATCCCCCCCTTCTCTCCTCTTTCCCCTCTTCCCTAATCCTCCCCTCCCCCCTTCCCCCTCACTTGTTGCCCTGCTTCCATCCATTTCCTTTTTTACCTTTCCTCTTCCGCTGCCCTCCCCTTCCTTCCCTTTTTCCTTTCCTCCCCTATAATATTCCCTCCCCCCCTTGCCTCCCTTCCTCTCCCATCCCCCCTCTTTTTCCCTCCCTCCTCTCCTTCCCCTTTCTTTCTCATCCCTACTGACTCTGGAGAGACTATGTATGATATGCCCTTCTGTTATCATTATTCCCTCTTATTTAGAACTATTTCCGCATAATCCCCCTTGTCTGCCGTGGGGGGAACCTATTTCGAGCCGCATTGTTCCACACTTGGACATTGACCTATTGGGTGAGAAATTCATTTCCTATATTCTTTTGCTGAACCATAATTGTATAGGTTTCTCAAGTGTAACTTTCTTGATCTGTGCTTTATTCAATTATTTGTCTTATAGATTATTCCTCCTGAGGAAGCGATGTATGTACAGCGAAACTAGTACAGGGAAGGTCAATCTTTGAGACACACCTCATCAACAGATATCTCTTGGGGGGACCCTGAGTATTTGTTTATTGATTATTTCAAGCTTGCTTTTAAAATGAATTTTGTATGTAACTTTTTATGTAATAATTATTTTTTTTATATATCAACTACATTTGTGTTTATCAGTATCGAGATAGTCCACCATAACCATTTGGGTGGAAACAATTTGTATGGTCACCTTCAGCAATTGCCCTACTTCCCCACGCTCCCCTGTTTCTCTATATTAATTTGGATGATGGTACTTTGTTATGTCTACTTAAACCTTATTATGTGAGGCTATACTCAAAATTAAACCATGTACAGTATATTGCCAGGTAGTGCCACGTGGCTGTTCCCGTCCAGGGAATAGTTTTATTCCGCTTGCTCTGGATTAAGCCCGAAATGGAAAGGGCAAGCATACTCAGCACTCTTGATGAGTGCCTCTCACAGGTCCCTCTATTACCCCCACAGTACTGGAAGACTACCACTGTCGGGGTGGGGGATCAGAGGAAAATAAACAGCAGCCAGTAGTCCAAGGTACACTTCACATTAATACTAAGTACTGTCCCTTGTGCGGATTTAAAAAAAATATATACACAATGGGAGTTATTTACGAAAGGCAAATCCACTTTGCACTACAAGTGCACTTGGAGGTGGTCGCTGTAGATCTGAGGGGAAAATCTGAAATGAGGGGAAGCTCTGCTGATTTTATCATTCAATTATGTGCAAGCTAAAATGCTGTTTTTTATTTTCCTTGCATGTCCCCCTCAGCTCTACAGCGACTGCACTTGAAAGTGCACTTGTAGTGCAAAGTGGATTTGCCTTTCGTAAATAACCCCCTATATTACCAAAAGTATTGGGACGCCTGCCTTTACATGCACATGAACTTTAATGGCATTCCAGTCTTAGTCCGTAGGGTTCATTATTGTGTTGGCCCACTCTTTGTAGCTATAACAGCTTCAACTCTTCTAGGAAGGCTGTCCACAAGGTTTAGGAGTGTGTCTATTGGAATGTTTGACCATTCTTCCAGAAGCACATTTGTGAGGTCAGGCACTGATGTGGACGAGAAGTCCTGGCTCACAGTCTCCGCTCTAATTCATCCCAAAAGGTGTTCTATCGGATTGAGGTCAGGCCAGTCAAGTTCCTCCACCCCAAACTCGCTCATCCATGTCATTATGGACCTTGCTTTGTGCACTGGTCCAAATTATTTGGTGGAGGGGGGATTATAGTGTGGGGTTGTTTTACAGGGATTGGACTTGGCCCCTTAGTTCCAGTGAAGGGAACTTTTAAGGCGCCTGAACTCGCAAATACGCTTCTGGAAGAATGGTTAAACATTCCCATAGACACACTCCTAAACCTTGTGGACAGCCTTCCCAGAAGAGTTGAAGCTATTATAGCTGCAAAGGGTGGGCCATTTTAATATTGAACCCTACAGACTAAGACTGGGATGCCATTAAAGTTCATATGTGTGCAAAGGCAGGCATCCCAATACTTTTGATAAAGTGTATATTTGACTTAACCTTCTTGTCTTCCTACAATGGAAGAAAGCAAGTGTTAGTCTTTTTTCCCCCTACGGGATATCTAAAATTATTTTTAATGGCTTTTCACTGACATCCCACTTATTGCCAAAACCTTTATCAATATGTAGAGCTATCCCTGTAGGAGCCGTTTGGTAATTTGGGTTCTTTTTTCTGCACCTCGATTCCAAGAACAACCTCAAGCCCCTCTGACACACCTGGTTGAATTAAAATCACTGCAAGCACAAAAAAAAAAAAATGAGCATAGATAACTTTATCTTGGTTGTGAGCCGATACTAGGAATAAGACCCAAGACTGTTTAGTGGTAAAGCCACTCAATATATTGGTACAGTTTAGGATAAATGATGGTATAAGCATAAACAAGCACACAGAGGATGGATTCTGATAGTCTGATAAACATTGTGATCTCTAGGCCAAAATTACTTAGATTAGAGTTCTGTACCACTAGAGTGGAATCAACTCATAAATCAACAACCTCAGCAATAAACAGTGCATATAAGTTTTAACTGCAAAGTGAATAATAATAACAGGGCTCAAAATTTAAAGTCCTGAGCTACTAGCCAGGCCTTAAAAGTTACTTGACACCAGTTGCCCTGCCCAACCCCTACCCTGCTTCGCCCCTAATTCTGCCCCTAAACAGAGCCCTAAACACGCTCTTGTAAATTATCTCATGAAATGACACTGTTAAATGTTTTATGCAGAATGAAGTTACAAAAATGAATATTTACAACAACAATGTTAACATAAAGCATCAGACTTCAAAGTTCCCTTTAGATCACAGTCCACAAAGTTGTCCCTTTCATCAGAGTCTGTAGCATTCCCCCAAACATTATGGTCTGCAGCGTATCCCTTTACATCAGAGTCTGCTCTCTGCAGTATTGCCCTTTGCATCAATGTTCCCTTTATGCCTGAATCCTTTTCAGTCCTTGTGTGTGGATTGTGCCAACTGGCTCTACAACGGGCACATCTACCTGGCACCAGAGGGGCAGGAGACTGTCCAGAGCAGGACCGAAGATCCACTTTAAAGGAGATTGTACAGTGTATGGCCATCTTACAAGAGATTGTACAATCTGATTGGACAGCATACGGCCATCTGCAATCAGATTGGACAGTGTTTGGCCTGTCAGCATGCAGCCTGGTATTGGTCTGCAGATGTGGAATTACAAGTCCCAGCACTCTACAGGCAGGTTGGGGGTAGAAGCACAGCTCCTGCAGACACTCTGATTGAACATTACTGGTGAACTACAATTCCCATCATGCCTTGGCACTGCTCCACACGCAGGGCCCTCTGGGACTTATAGTCCTCCCTCTCCCCGGCCGGTCATACAACTCTGGTAGTGAGGACAGCTGTACAACCTTCGCCCGGTCTCCACTCCCTGAATCCCCTGTACTCGCCCTCCTCCGGGCGCACACCATACAGGGCTCTGAGGCGGCAGCTGGCGCTTATGTGATACCTCCACACTCGGGCCGCCGTGTTCTCATGTTCCGGTGTTCCTGGGCCAGCCCGGCTGCCCCTGCTGTAGCCCATAGTTCATAAAAGGCGCTGCAGCAGTAACATCACCAACCATATGCCCGACTACTTGCCCCCTGTCTGAGCCCGGGCTGGCCTCGGAACTGTGCCCGCGCAGTTCCAAAGCCTGCTTGCGGCCATATTTTTTACAGGCAGCAGCCATCCGTAACGGACCATTGGCAGCCTTGCTCCACGCTCACCCTCAACTTATTTCCACTCGCCAAATGTGAGCAGGCAAATGGAAATTTTGAGTGCTGATAATACTATAACTAGTTTAGAGTGTACTCTAGAGGTGGATATACTATAGCCCAGGTCTACTGCAGAGCTACTCCTACAGGCAATACCAGGAGTCCTTGTAGGGTGGCTTATCTGAATAGACAGTCCTACATCCTACTCTTCAGCCGGCTAACGTTGAGGCTCATATTGATATTAGTGCACATATGCGTAGTCCCCATGGGAATCTCCATGCAGTATTATAAGCTGTTGGGTGATTGTCTAATCTTCTTCAGCTTAGTTTCTGATAGAAGCAGCAGGTTGTGACCACACAAACCTCTTACCAATTCAGCTATACAGCTACAAAAAAACAACCGTTTGGGTGTCCTCTCTTTTGACTCATGAACTCCTCAGTTCACCCGACTGTATTGCTCTAGGTTCAGTACAGTGCAAAACTTCCTCCAGTAGCATCTCAGTCCCAGTCTCAGCGCTCCCCAATCCTCACTCCTTCTCTTGTCTCCCAGCTGTGTGAGATCATCTCCTTTGATCCAACTACCAGCAAGTCCAGATGGCAATGTTCTCACTCCGAACTCCCACAGCAAAAAGACTGCACTGTTCAAACTGCGCCCTGGGAAGCAACCACTCCTTTCTCATCTCCTGGGAACTGCAGTCCATTGGTTAATAGAGGTCCACTCCCTTCCTGGACTTCAACTCCCACATTCCATTGTGGCCAACCTCAAAGTTTATGGGGTGTCCTTAAACTCGCCTGCTCCCCTTGCTGATGGGGGGGGGGGTGGAAGTGTACTAAAATTCAGCTTGTCTGTTTAGTTACAAGTGTAGCTGCAGACAGTGTTATGACTTGCTCACTGCAGTCAAATACCTGGTGTGGCAGAGCAAGGCTCTGTCCCTATGAAATTGGAGGTAAACGTTACATAGTTAGTCAGGTTGAAAAAAGACACAAGTCCATCCAGTTCAACCCCCAAAAAAAAAAAAAAATCGTACAATCCAATATACCCAATACCACACCCACAGTTGATCCAGAGGAAGGCAAAAAACCCCAGCAGAGCACACTCCAATTTGCTACAGCAGGGGAAAAAATTCCTTCCTGATCCCCCAAGAGGCAATCGGATGTTTCCGGGATCAACTTTACCTATAGATGTTAGTACCCAGTTATATTATGTACATTTAGGAAAGTATCCAGGCCTTTCTTAAAGCAATCGGCTGAGCTGGCCAGGACCACCTCTGGAGGGAGTCTATTCCACATTTTCACAGCTCTTACTGTGAAGAAACCTTTCCGTATTTGGAGATGAAATCTCTTTTCCTCCAGTCGTAAAGAGTGCCCCCTTGTCCTCTGTGTTGACCGTAAAGTGAATAACTCAACACCAAGTTCACTATGTGGACCCCTTATATATTTGAACATGTTGATCATATCCCCCCTTATTCTCCTCTTCTCAAGAGTGAATAAATTCAGTTCCTCTAATCTTTCCTCATAGCTGAGCTCCCCCATGCCTCTTATCAGTTTGGTTGCCCTTCTCTGCACTTTCTCCAGTTCCCCGATATCCTTTTTGAGAACTGGTGCCCAAAACTGAACTGCATATTCCAGATGAGATCTTACTAATGATTTGAACAGGGGCAAAATGATATCTCTCTCTCTGGAGTCCATACCTCTCTTAATACAAGAAAGGACTTTGCTTGCTTTAGAAACCGCAGCTTGGCATTGCATGCTATTATTGAGCTTATGATCTACCAAAACCCCCAGATCCTTCTCCACTACGGATTCCCCCACTTGTACTCCCCCTAGCATGTATGATGCATGCATGTTCTTAGCCCCCAAGTGCATAACTTTACATTTCTCAACATTAAACCTCATCTGCCACATAGACGCCCAATTAGACAGAGCATTGAGGTCGGCTTGTAAATTGGAGACATCCTGTAAGGAGGTTATTCCACTGCATAGCTTGGTGTCATCTGCAAAGACAGAAATGTTACTTTTGATCCCAGACCCAATATCATTTATAAAGATATTAAAGAGTAAGGGTCCCAGCACTGAACCTTGGGGTACACCACTGATAACCTTAGACCATTCAGAGTAAGAATCATTAACCACTACTCTCTGAATTCTGTCTTTTAGCCAGTTTTCTATCCATTTACAAACTGATATTTCCAAGCCTGTAGACTTTAACTTACACATGAGCCGTGTGTGCAGAACTGTATCGAACGCTTTTGCAAAATCCAAGTATACCACGTCCACAGCCATCCCTCTGTCCAAGGTTTTACTTACCTCTTCATAAAAAGAAATCAGGTTTGTCTGACAACTTCTGTCTTTCATGAACCCATGCTGTCTGTTGCTTAAAATGTTTTTTTCCAGCAAGAACTCGTCTATTTGGTCTTTTATTAAACGCTCCAGTATCTTCCCGACTATAGAAGTTAAACTAACAGGTCTATAGTTACTTGGTAAAGACTTTGATCCCTTTTTAAATATAGGTACCACGTTCGCCCTGCGCCAATCCAGTGGTACTATTCCCGTCATTAATGAGTCCCTAAAAATTAGATACAATGGCTTTGAAATTACAGAGCTCAATTCTTTTAGGATCCGTGGGTGGATGCCATCAGGTCCAGGTGCTTTATCCACCTTTATTCTGTCTAAATATTTCTGGACCATATCCCTTTTGAGCCATTGTGGATCATTGGGGGCTGTGTCAATACCACCCCCATTATGGACATGAGCTCCCCCATGCTCTTTTGTATACACAGAGCTGAAGAAAGTATTTAATAAATTAGCCTTCTCCTTGTCCCCAGTCACCCACTCTAGATTATTTTGTAAAGGGCCTACATGCTCAGACCTGACCTTTTTACTATTAATATATTTGAAGAATTTTTTGGGGTTTGTCCTACTATTTTTTGCGATCTGTCGTTCATTTTGCATTTTTGCACCCTTGATTTCCTTTTTACATATTCTGTTAAATTCTTTGTAGCATTTAAACGACACTGGTGTTCCTTCATTTTTATATTTTTTAAAAGCTCTTTTCTTATTGTTTATAGCTTTTCTAACTTTGACCGTGAGCCACATAGGTTTTATTTTTAGCCTTTTAAACTTATTGCCTATGGGAATATACTTAGCAGTGAGGTCCCAAACAGTCTTTTTGAAGAATTCCCATTTCTGTTCTGTGTTTATCGCTGCCAGTATTCCCTCCCAGTCTAAGTCCTCGAGAGCAGCCCTCATCCTTGGAAAATTTGCTCTCTTGAAGTTAAGTGTTTTTATCTTTCCCTTATGTATTTCTTGTTTACAGCTAACAACAAATGAAATCATGTTATGATCACTGCTACCCAGGTGCTCCTTTATCTGAACATTAGTAGTAAGCTCTGCATGGTTTGAGATTACCAGGTCCAACAGAGCTTCATTCCTAGTTGGGGCCTCAATAAACTGGACCATAAAATTGTCCTGTAATAGGTTTATAAATTTTTGCCCTTTAACTGTCCCAGCAGTGCCATTACTCCAGTCAATTTCTGGGTAGTTAAAATCCCCCATTATTATCACCGTCCCAGCCCTTGCAGCCCTTTCCATCTGTGCAAGGAGCTGAGTCTCCACCTCCTCGTTAACATTGGGTGGTCTATAACAAACTCCAATGATTAACTTTGAACTACTCACATCTATATGCAGTTCCACCCATAATGCTTCAGACTCATCACACTCTCCATCAATCAGGTCCTCTTTCACACTTGCTTTGAGATCACTTCTCACATAGAGACAGACCCCGCCACCTTTCCTTTTTACCCTGTCTCTCCGAAAGAGTGCATAGCCAGGAATATTAATAGCCCAGTCATGTGAGGATTGAAGCCAAGTTTCAGCAATACCGATTACATCATAGTTCACCTCATGCACCAGAGCTTCCAACTCACCTATTTTACTTTGCAGACTTCTGGCATTGGTGAACAAACACTTTAATGCATTATTACATTTTGGTCTGG
Organism: Aquarana catesbeiana; assembly: GCA_037953035.1. Classification (NCBI taxonomy): domain Eukaryota; kingdom Metazoa; phylum Chordata; class Amphibia; order Anura; family Ranidae; genus Aquarana; species Aquarana catesbeiana. Next base: position 243,404 of record JBBHAA010001420.1, on the reverse strand, counting down.
TGTTTTTCATATAATTTTTAGTAGTACAAATGGCACTACAGTTTCCAATGGCTGTTTGCAACATGGGAAATTTCTTGACACCTGCCATAACCCTCCCCCCATCTGTCCCCATTCCACCCTCCATTAATGTCTGACCCCTAACTGACCTGTCTTCGTGATGTAATTCTAGTTCACCCTCCCCCCTCAATCCTAGTTTAAATACTCCTCCAGCCTTCCTATAAACCTCTCCCCCAGCACAGCAGACCCCCTTCCATTCAAGTGCAAACCGTCTTTAGCATATAGGTTGCACCCCAATGAAAAGTCAGCCCAGTGCTCTAGAAACCCAAATCCCTCCTCCCTACACCAGGTCTGGAGCCATGCATTCAGCTCTCTAATCACCCCCTGCCTTTCCTGTGTTGCGCATGGCACAGGCAATATTTCAGAGAATATCACCTTGGAGGTCCTTCCCTTCAACTTGCAGCCTAGTTCTTTAAATTGATTTTTAAGGAGCCTCCACCTTCCGTGTATTCTGTCATTGGTTCCAACGTGGACCAAAACAGCTGGGTCATGCCCAGCCCCTCCCAGTAATTTATCCACCCGGTCCACCACATGCCAAACCCTAGCACCAGGGAGACAGCAAACCATTCGGTTGAGGCGATCCTGGTGACAAATTATTCTATCAATCCTTCTGATTATAGAATCCCCTATAACCACCAACTGTCTAGGCCTATCTGCACTCCCCTCACCACCTCTACTAGATGGGCTGCTCTCCCGGCTGTTAGGGGTAGCAGTGACATCTAGGGCTGCCACCTCTGTGTTTGCCACCACCACATCTTCACCCAACTTTGCAAATTTGTTTTGATGCACAAACACAGGACTCGCCTTCCTATTCTGCGAGCCCCTTCCACTCCCTCTAACTACATTAACCCATCTTCCTATCTGATAATCCTGACTTGCCCCTCCACCCTCCACATCAACCCTACTGACCACCTGCTCAGCGAGCAGAGGACCCCCTTCAAGGTTGTCCTTTCTGCCCAGTGTTGCAACTTGCTCCTCCAGATCTCTAATGCGAGCTTCCAGAAGGGCAACCTGCTCACATCTGTCACAGCGGTATCCATCCTGGAGCTATTGCACCAATTTTGCATACATGTGGTACACTGTGCACTGAGCAAAACCTTCAACCCTGCTAGCACTCATTTCCCAGTTACAATACAATTACTTAAGGGAAGTTTAAGATGTTACTTACTGATTAGAAGACTTCTGTTTCAACTCCTGGTTTTTAACTCTCCACTTAAGTTCAAAATTCCACTTGTGTTCACAAAATCCACATGCAAGCCACCATCAGCTGGGAGCAAAAGAGACACAGAGTTTGCATATCTGCGGACTGCAAGACTACAGAGTGTAGAGTTTAAATGGAGAAAACTGCTCTGTCAGTTTTGTCCAGGTTTTGCTAGTTCCGGATGGGATTCTGTAGTTTGGAGATCCCTGAGAGTCATGGGTGGGATGGGATCTCCAACCCTGTGTCCAGGTCTTGAGGATAGCAAGCAGGTTGTGTGCCCAGCTGCACACAGCCCATATAACGAGGGGCTGGTGTGAGCAGAAGGTGGAAGGAAGGTGGAGTTGGAGCAGTGGCTCCTAGTGAGTGTCTCTGTGTGAAGACAGAAGCTGTGTGCATTGAGGGGTTTGAAGCCTGTGTGTGTTTAACCACTTCAGCCCCGGACCATTTGGCTGGCCAAAGACCAGAGGACTTTTTACAATTTGGCACTGCGCTGCTTTAACTGGTAATTGCGCAGGCATGCAATGTTGTACCCAAACAAAATTTGCATCCTTTTTTTCCCACAAATAGAGCTTTCTTTTGATGGTATTTGATTGCCTCTGCGATTTTTATTTTTTGAGATATAAACGGAAAAAGACCGAAAATTTTGAAAAAAAATTATATTTTCTACTTTTTGTTATAAGAAAAATCCAATAAATTCAATTTTAGTCATACATTTCGGCCAAAATGTATTCAGCCACATGTCTTTGGTAAAAAAAATGTCAATAAGCGTATATTTATTGGTTTGCGCAAAAGTTATAGCGTCTACAAACTAGGGTACATTTTCTGGAATTTACGCAGCTTTTAGTTTATGACTGCCTATCTCATTTCTTGAGGTGCTAAAATGTCAGGGCAGTACAAAACCCCCCAAATGACCCCATTTTGGAAAGTAGACACCCTAAAGAAATTGCTAAGGGGCATAATGAGCCCATTGAATATTTTATTTTTTTGTCCCAAGTGATTGAATAATGACAAGAAAATTTTTTTTTTTTTTTTACAAAAAGTTGTCACTAAATGATATATTGCTCACACATGCCATGGTTATATGTGGAATTACACCCCAAAATACATTTTGCTGCTTCTCCTGAGTATGGGGATACCACATGTGTGGGACTTTTTGGGAGCCTTGCCGTGTACGGGGCCCCCGAAAACCAAGCACAGCCTTCAAGATTTCTAAGGGCGTAAATTTTTGATTTCACTCCTCACTACCTATCTCAGTTTTGAAGGCCATAAAATGCCAAGATAGCACAAACCCCCCCCCCCCCAAAATGACCCCATTTTGGAAAGTAGATACCCCAAGCTATTTGCTGAAAGGCATGGTGAGTATTTTGCAGCTCTCATTTGTTTTTGAAAATGAAGCAAGAAAATAAAAATGTATTTTTATTTTCTTTTTTAAATTTTCAAAACTTTGTGACAAAAAGTGAGATCTGTAAAATACTCACCATACCTCTCAGTAAATAGCTTGGGGTGTCTACTTTCCAAAATGGGGTCATGGGGGGGGTTGTGCCATCTGGGCTTTCCATGGCCTCCGAAACTGTGATAGTTAGTGAGGAGCGAAACCAAAAATTTACACCCTTAGAAAGCCTGAAGGCGGTGCTTGCTTTTCGGGGTCCCGTACGCGGCTAGGCTCCCAAAAAGTCTTACACATGTGGTATCCCCGTACTCAGGAGAAGCAACAGAATGTATTTTGGGGTGTAATTTCACATATGCCCATGGCATGTTTGAGCAATATATCATTTAGTGACAACTTTGTGCAAAAAAAAAAAAAAAAATGTCTTTTTCTCGCAACTTGTGTCAAAATATAAAATATTCCATGTACTCGACATGCCTCTCATCATAAAGCTTGGGGTGTCTACTTTCCAAAATGGGGTCATTTGGGGGGTTTTGAACTGTTCTGGCATTTTATGCACAACATTTAGAAGCAATAACCACTTGAAGACAAAGCCCCTTTTGTTACATAAAAAAATAATTTTTTTGCAAGAAAATTACTTTGAACCCCCAAACATTATATATTTTTTTAAACAAAGGCCCTACAGATTAAAATGGTGGGTGTTTCATTTTTTTTTCACACAGTATTTGCGCAGCAATTTTTCAAACACATTTTTTTTGGAAAAAACACATTTTTTAAAATTTTTTTTTCTTTCAATAGATTTTTATTAGTAATAACAAAAATTTTACAGAACCTCTGAAGAAGGCATTACAAAGTAGTAAGATATGAAGAAACATAAGGAGCAAATGATTTCGAGGTAAGACCTCTCAAAGCAGAATGTAAAAGGGCAAGACCAAACAGGCAAAATTCTGTTTTACAGTTGAAAGTATATCAAAATTATAAACTAAAATAGACATGTCTCAGAAGCTAGGATAATAAATGATGTGTATTCTGCCGGATCAAAAACCCTAGAGGGGGCAGATATAACACTTTTACCGGGATAAGGGTGGAGTGGATGTAAAGAACAAGGAAGACTTAACTCATTTGTTAGCAAGGGCTCAGGGAGCAGGAGAGACGCCCTCCACCCGCCCCATATGGGAACACACTGCGGGCTTGAGGCCACTCCCCCCTCCCGGATCCCCAATCTCGGTCGAGTCTTTCCCAGACAGGATAGCCCAAAATCATTATCCCAATTTAGCAGTGCGAAAGGTCCTACCCCTCTAATGACTATAATCAAGTGGTCAAACCAACATAGGTATATAGTTTCTAGCCTAAGGGGAGGTATTTAATCAGAGAAGCCCTAGGACCAGGGCGCCAGGGGTTGTTAAGGTAATACCGTGTCCCTCCAAAGAAAAGCAAAAGAAAAATACACAAGTAATTAAATAAATATCAGGGTTGAACAGTATACAGAAAAAACAATCAGAGAGTCTGAAGTAATAAAAGGAAAGGGGAGGAAGGAAGACTGGTGGGAGGGGAAGAAGGAGGGGAAAAAAGACAATCGCACTTGATGAGGATTATCAGCGGAGTCACTCAGTGAGCCTGTTGCCCTGGTGGGTTAATGCCAGGGCATAAGGAAATATGACAAAAATTGGCCCAAGGTTCCCATGTTAACTCAAACTTACTGACTTTGTCTTGTATAATGCTAACTATCTTTTCTTGGGCCATAATCCAGGAAATTTTATGCTTTACCGCTGTGAATGGGACTCTGTTTTTTCCAACAAGAGGCTATTGTTATTTTGGTGCCCAGTAAGATGAAAAAGATCAGTTGTTGGGTATATTTATCCACCTTATCTACTTTCAGATTCAATAGGGCTGTCTCTGGATTTTGAGAAATCTGAGCGGAGGATACTTTGCGGATCACTGAGAATACTTTGTTCCATAAGCTCCTTATTCGTGGGCAGGTCCACCATACGTGGAACAGAGTCCCTATGTGGTTGCAACCACGGAAGCACAGCGGGGAAGCATCAGGATATATCCGAGCCAGAAGAGAGGGTACCCTGTACCATCTCATGAGCACCTTAATGCTGCCCTCCATGAGGGAAACATTAAGGATTCCCTTAAACGAGCGATGAAAGCAGGAGAACCATTGATCACTATCCCAGGAGATATCAAAGTCTTTTTCCCAGGATAAGGCGTATGGAGGCTTGGACACCGCTGAGGCAAGCGAAGCATATATGATGGAGATCCCCCCTCTCTGATCCATTGCACCCGCACACCATGATTCATAGTTAGTTACTGAAGGGGGCTCTGGTTTATTTGGCCAAATGGAATGAAGGAAATGTTGGATCTGCATAAAGCGAAAACGTTCAGCAGGAGGCATTTCAAGCTTACTTGTACAGAATGCCAAAGAGAGCGGGCCTGTGGAGGAGAATAAGTTCCCTATTCTGAGTAATCCTTTATTTAACCACCAACTAAACGCTAAAATGTTCATTCCAGGCGGAAAGTCGGGATTATGAAAAATATGTGTCAGGGGTTTAAGGGGGGAAATCAGGGAGGGATTTTTATAGAGTCGGTCACATAATGCCAGTGAGTGTGATAACGTGGGGGCTAGAATGGGAGGTCTCAATTTAGAGGGAGACCAAAGCAAAAAATCAATTGTGTGGCAAGGGACTGCATGACGTTCCATTGATACCCAATCAGGTTTCTGACCCTTTGAATATACAATGGAGATCTGGGCCAACTGGGCTGCCTGATAATACCACCAAATGTTGGGTAGAGCTAGACCACCTTGTGATTTAGGCCTGTATAAGATGTGTTGTGCACAACGACTTCCCCTCGAGCCCCAAATGAATTTTATGATTTTGGATTGGAGTAGGTGAACTTGCGATTTATGTATAGGGATGGGCAGGGATCTGAATAAATAAAGTATACGGGGTAGGAGGGTCATTTTGACTGCGTTAATATGACCTAGCCAAGATAAGTTATGATTATCCCACAGGGATAGGTCCAGAATCAATTTACGAAAGGTGGCCGGGTAATTGGATGAGTAAAGTGAGGCTATATTTGCTGTGAGATTGACCCCTAGGTATGGAAGTGAGACCTCGTTCCAGGAAAACGGGAAGTGGTTTCGTAGGCTACATAGAACAGTAGGTGGGACCGAGATGTTCAGGGCAGAAGATTTGGCTACGTTGACTCGCAGACCCAATATCTCCCCAAACTTATCAAGCAAGGCGAATATATTAGGAGTAGAAACTAGAGGGGAAGTCACGAAGAGCAACAAGTCATCGGCAAAAAGGGCGCATTTGTGCTCGCATTTACCACACAACACCCCTTTGATGTCAGGATGAGTTCTAACTGCAATAGCCAAGGATTCCATGGCTATGGCAAACAGAAGGGGGGAGAGAGGGCATCCCTGTCTAGTTCCCCTTTCTATAGTAAAAGGCTCGGAATAGTAGCCCTGCAGTCTGACCTGTGCACTGGGGTCGGAGTACAGGGCTCTAAGGATGTTCATGAAATGTTGACCAAAACCCCAGCGTTCTAGTATATGGAATAGGTAGGGCCAGGTGACTGTGTCAAAAGCTTTTTGCAAGTCGATGGATAACAAATAGCCGTGTTGTGGGGAGCCTCCATCCCATTGAGATTTGAGAAGAGAAATAATGTTAATTGCTCTCCTGATCTGGTCAGGTCCTTGTCTCCCCGGGATAAAGCCCACCTGGTCCTTGTTGATATAAACGGCTATGCAGGATGCTAACCGGTTGGAAAGAACTTTAGTTAATATTTTTAGATCATTGTTAATTAAGGAGATAGGACGATAATTGGAGACCATAGTCGTGTCTTTGCCAGGTTTTGGTATGACCGATATGAAGGCAAGATTGAGGGCTTTATCCAGGGGAGCGCCAGACCTGAGAGAGTTAAAGAATTTGACTAAATACGGTGTTAAGATAGGTCCGAATTTTTTGTAATAACCAACGGAAAAGCCGTTGGGGCCCGGGGCCGAGTTTTGTTTCAGGTGTTTAATCACCCTGAGTACTTCTGCTTCTGATATAGGATCATCTAGTAGGTCTGAATGTTCAGACGATAATTTGGGGAGGGATAAGTTATTTAGGAAATCCGATGTAGAATGCTCAGGTGTTGTTTGTTCCTTTTTATATAATGAAGTATAAAAATCGTGGAATGTTTCCATTATGCTTTTTGGGTTTTGAGAAAGTGCGCCCGAAAGAGTGCGAATTTTGGGGAAGGCAGCTGATCGAGGTCTCGGAGACAATTTGGCAGCTAATTTAGTTCCTATTTTGTCAGTCTGGTGGTAAAAGCGAGCGCCTGACCACCGGAGCTGTTTCTCAGCTTCGGAGGTGAGGGCCAGGTTTAAAGAAGTCCGCACCTTTTCCAGCGCCTCTAGAGAATCCTTGGTGGGTTTCCTTTTATGGGCTCTAGACAGGGATTGAAATCTTAACCGAAGATTATTAGTTTCAGCCGTGCGTTCTTTTTTAAGGTTGGTGGAGATTTGAATAATCTTCCCTCTGAGTACTGCCTTATGGGCTGCCCACAGCGTTTCCGGAGAAACTTCTTCCGTGTCATTTAAACGAAAATATTCCTGAATTTCTTTTGCTAGAATTGAGCATTGTATTGGGTCACTAAGGAGTCCTTCATTAAGGCGCCATATGAATTTGTTACCCGGGTTAGGAGATTGTTGTAAATATAAGAGAACCAAGGAGTGGTCTGAAATGGAGGAGTCTCTAATAACTGCTTTGATAGCCCTGGGGATGTTATGTGATTGGATAAAAATGTGGTCTATTCTGGTGTAGAGGTGGTGTGGGGCGGAGTAATGGGTAAAGTCTTTGGACCTAGGATTCATTTCTCTCCATATGTCCACCAGGCCTAGAGAATACAGAGTGGAAGCTATTTTAGTACTTTGTTTTGGAGGTTTTCTGGAGCGAGGAGGTCCAGCCCCCGATTTGTCTAGGGAAGTATCGAAAGGGAGATTTGTGTCTCCTCCCATTATTATTTTCCCCTCAAGTTTTGGGCCTAGTGTGGACAACATTATGGAGAAAAAGGAAGCCTGACCTTTGTTTGGGACGTAATAAGAAATAAAGGAGTACAATGAACCCTCAATCGTCCCTTTTACCAGTAGAAACCTGCCCGCTTGGTCTTTAATAACTTCAGAGGGGGAAAATTTAAGGTGTTTTGCAAAACAGATGGCTACCCCTTTAGACTTGTTTTCAGCATTAGAAAGAAAAAACTGAGTGTAGTGACCGTGTAAGAAGGAGGGGTTGTACGAGGATGGGAAGTGAGTTTCTTGCAATAGGAGAACTGCGATTTTTTGTGACTTGTAATGATTAAATAATTTACGTCTTTTGACAGGAGAGTTCATACCTTGTACATTATGCGTGGCTATACAGAGTTGGGAAGGTGGATGCATGGATCAGAGGGGGGGATGTGCGCATCATACAATAAGTGCCTACCTGAGACGTCAAGATTTGTGCTCGTATCCAAGCCTCCGCTGCCTGAAGGTTTTGGATTCCGGGATGTAATTGCATAGTTGGGCTTCTGAGTGACTCTGGGAATAGGAGAGAGGAGAAGGAGAGAAAATGGGGGAGGATCGACCCTGAGAAAGAGGAACAGAAACAGGACATGTCAAAAGCAATGTAAAACAAATAGCATAAGCGATCAAACATACTTAGTGTAGCTAGATAACAATCTAAGAACCCTCACAGGAGGGAGGGCAGTTAGCCGCCCCCTGAAAGGTTTTCCCAAAAACGGGAACCCCGAAAAAAGGGTTATGAAGGTGTTTCTGAGTGGGGGAAAATACCACTCAGAAACTCGTGGAGGCGAAGTGCAGCCAAACCGCCATAGAGAAAAACAAAAAATAGAACCATAAAAGCAATCTTGTGGGAGTCCTGAGAGAAATGGAGCAACAGGTAACAAAAAGAAAACGTCTCAGCATCCAAAAAAAGCCTGGCTAAAATCCAGCCAGAGGAAAACGGGGGGGCTTGGGAAGTCCGCGTCCCATTGCCGGAAGGTTGCCTCAGGAAATCCTGGGGAGGAGAAGGCACTGTTGATAGCAGACTTTCCGTTAAGGAGGGCGTCCATCTTTGGATCTCTTGGCTTGTTGTTTATGCCATAAGGGTTGGATGGGGCTCGAGGGTGGTGGTCTCTTCGCGGACTGAGGTGTTCTGGAATCCATGGCAGCAGATGATGTTGGCGAGTGAGATATAAGGCCCAATTGTAGCAGCAACCGTTCCCCCTCTCCAAAATTTGTGCAGCTGTAGGACTTGTTTAAGTAGGCAAAGTTGAGGCGAAAGGGGAACGACCATCTGTAGGCGATCGATTTTTGCGAAAGGATGATCAAAAGAGGCTTTAATGATCTCCGTCTCTGAATCGTGAAGGGGGAAAGGTCCTCAAAAATTTGAATCGAGTGTCCTTGGAAGGAGAGATTTTCTGATTCTCTAGCTCTGTGCATGACTTCTTCTTTAACTCTGAAGAAGTGGGGTTTAACCACAATATCTCTGGGAAGGCCGTCCTGGCGTGGAGGTTGCAAGGCCCTATGTGCCCGGTCTAATTCCAGCCTGTAGTCTGGTATATCCGGAATTAAATGTTTGATGAAAGAGCGAACGATTTTATCTGTGTCCTTAAACGATTCTGGAAGGCCTCTCAACCTAAAATTATATCTGCGAGACCTGTTCTCGAGGTCATCGAGTTTTGAGTATGCCATATCCAGTTGGTCATGTAATTCTTGGATCCTGTCAGTGTTCTGGTTGGCAACTGCAGCAATTTGATCAGTCTTTGATTCGATTGCTTCAATTCGTGCACCCAGCTGCTGCAGGTCAGCCTGTATAGTTGTGGTGATTTGTGAGGCATTGTGTGCTAACCCTCTTGTAAGCATATTAGAGAAAGTGTTCATTAGGGCAGCAAAGTCAGCGGGGATGGGAGCAGAGGGATCATTCTGAGGGGTGGATGTAGGGCAGCTCTCCTCCATCTGGGATAGGGGGGGTACTTCCATGGGGCTACAGCCTAAGGAGTTTGTGGGGGATCCTGGTAATAACCCATCCTGGGAATTACTCACAGTTAGCGGATTCATCCTGTCATTGTGAGAGGGCAGAGGTGGAAAATCTTCCAAGGATGCCTCCGGATTCCCTGAGGAGTCTCGTGTGGCGCCGGCCGCCGCCACTTTCGTGGAGGCCGCGCTCCGCGGGCCGGAGTAGAGAAATCGGGATAGATCCCGTCTGGCTGAGCCCCCGTTCATGCGAGGGGGTCCCTCAGGACTCCTGAAGGTGAGGAGAGGGTCCGATGGTCCGGTTCCGCCGCTATTTGTGGCTGTGGCGGTGATTGTAGTGGAGCGGAGCTCTCAGAACGAGCGACCGTTCATGGGGCTGCCGCGCATGCGCCTCCTATTTTTTTTAATTTTAATGCACTAAAGCACACTATATTGCCCAAATGTTTGATGAAATAAAAAAGATGATCTTAGGCTGAGTACATGGATACCAAACAAGACATGCTTTAAAATTGCGCACAAACGTGCAGTGGCGACAAACTACATACGTTTTTAAAAGCCTTTAAACGCCTTTACAGGTTACCACTTTAGATTTATGGAGGAGGTCTACTGCTAAAATTACTGCACTCGATCTGACCTTCACGGTGATAACTCCCATGCATTGTGCAATTGCTGTTTACATTTGATGCCAGACCGACGCTTGCGTTCGCCTTTGCGCGATAGCGGGGGGAGACAGGGGTGCTTTTTTTTGTTTTAATAAATTTTTTTGCTTTTTTTTATTTTTAAACTGTTCCTTTTTTCATTTATATATTTTTTTATCATTTTTATTGTTATCTCAGGGAATGTAAATATCCCCTATGATAGCAATAGGTAGTGACAGGTACTCTTTTTTGAAAAAATTGGGGTCTATTAGACCCTAGATCTGTCCTCTGCCCTCAAAGCATCTGACCACACCAAGATCGGTGTGATAAAATGCTTTCCCAATTTCCCAATGGCGCTGTTTATATCCGGCGAAATCTAAGTCATGAAATGCTCATAGCTTCCGGTTTCTTAGGCCATAGAAATGATTGGAGCCATTCTGGTCTCTGATCAGCTCTATGGTCTGCTGGCGGAACCACCAGTTGCATTCTCGGGTTCCCTGTTGGGACAGGAGAGCCAGAGAAAACCATGGAAGACGGTGGGAGGGGGGGACATTACATACTTGAAAAGCAAACATGATAAAAACATAATAACAATAAAACATTGCAGAATAGAATACAGTAAAAAAGAGCAGAACAATAGAGAAAGAATATAGAGAGAGAGAACAATAAAACGACAACTATTTTTGTTTTTTTTATTTTAAATTTTGTTTTGTGTATTTTATTTTTACTTTTTTTTTTTTTTTACACTTTTATTTGTAACTGTTACTGTAACAGTTCGGTTCCAGGTTTGGGTCTCTCAAAATGTGATGGCTTCTTGGGAGACCCTGTGAAAGTGTGCCTAGTCTGTGCAGTGCTGTACCCTACGCTAATACTCAACTAGTGTATGGTAGCGCTCAAAACATTCACCAATGCAAAGGCCAGGATTGTCAGGACAGGAGGGACAATAATACCGGGTGTCACGCCTATATCCGCGCTTTCTACAGACACAACATTTTTTTTGGGGAGGCTCGTTGGGTAGGGATACTCGAGAGGACATAAAGAAAATGCCTCTCATGCAGCCGGCCTACTGCATTTGGTTGGGGAAGGTGAGGTGGAGCACCGTCTGGAAACAGAAGGGCTCTGACGATCTCTTCCTGGAATTTAAGGATGGATCCAGTCCGTCCTGAAGCTCTGTATATCACATGAGCGTTCAGCAAAGCCAATTGAAATAAGTATACAGACACTTTTTTATACCAGCGTCTGGCCTTACGGGCAACTAGGTACGGCGCCATCAACTGGTCATTGAGGTCCACCGCTCCCATATTTTGGTTATATTCGTGGATACAGAGGGGTTTCTCCACAACACCAGTCGCCGTAGTAATTTGGGCTGTTGTGTCAGCACGAAGGGAGGTAAGAACGAAAGCATTCTTAATATCCCTCCACTTCATAGCGAGCAAGTTATTACATTTCTAGCAAGCTCTCTCCCCCAGCCAAAGTTGGGAATCTACAAGCCGCTGGGGAAAGCCCCGGCAATTAGATTGCACGGTGCCACATGCTCCAATCTGATGATCAAACAAGTGACTAAAAAGTGGCACACTTGTGTAATAATTGTCCACGTACAAGTGGTACCCCTTTCCGAATAAGGGTAACACCAAGTCCCACACAATCTTGCCAGCGCTTTGTATGTAGTCAGGGCAGTTTGTCGGCTCTACGTGACTATCTCTTCCCTCTTAAACCATAAAACTACATGTATAGCCTGTGGCCCTGACACAGAGCTTACACATCCTGACCCCGTATCTGGCACGCTTGCTGGGAAGATACTGTTTGAATGACAAGCGGCCAGAAAACTTAATCAGGGACTCATCAAAGCAGACAACTTGATGGGGGGTAAACAAGTCTGCAAAACATTGGTTGAAGTGGTTTATGAGGGGACGCATTTTGTAGAGTCGACCGTATCCAGGGTCACCATGAGGACAACAGAGTTCATCTTTGTTGAAGTGCATGAACCGCAAGATCTGCTCGTATCATGCCCTGGCCATGGAAGCAGAGAACACGGGCATATGGTGAATTGGGCCAGTGGACCAATATGACCACAACTCACTCTTTTTGGTTATGCCCATGAGGAGGGATAGGCCCAGAAAGATCTTAAATTCGGAAACCGTAATTGGTTTCTAATCTCTGGCAAGGGAGGACTGGGGATTAGTGGCGATGTATTGACCAGCATACAAATTGCTTTGATCCACAATAGATCTATAGAGATCTTCAGTTAAAAACAGAGAATAAAAATCAAGTGATGTAAAATCAACTGTTTCCACCTGAATGCCGGGTTGGCCAGTGAATGGGGGAAGTACGGGTGCTGCAGAAGTGGTGGGTTCCCTATTAGAATTGGCGAATGCAGCAGGAAGGGCACTATGGGCTCGACGTGCCTGTCTTTGTCTTCTTGGTGGCAGCGGGACACTACTTGTGCTTGCCAGCTCGCCAGCTTGAACAGCACTTATGGGACTCGCCACGTCACCAAGTGTTACTGCAGTGCTGGATGTACGACCAGGGTGTACTAGGCCACTGGTGCTTGCCAGTTCACCAGAAGGAATAGCGGCGCTAGTACTTCTCTGCTCCATACAAGAGCCCTGTGGTTCTTGCACCTCAACAGCAGAAGAAGATTGGGGTCTGGTACGCCTGACCTTGACAGGGACCACAACTCCGTCGTCAGAGCTATCTGTCATGGAGCCGCTGCTGTCTACAGTTCGTATTCTGAGCCTGAATCTGACAGATGAGTGACTTCCTCTTCACTATCTGTCATGCTCAGAAACGTGTAGGCCTCTTCACTAGTGTACCTTCGATTTGCCATTTTAGGCTCTAAATTAAGTGGTACACTAGTGAGACTCACAGGTAAAAAAGCTCCTGACTGTCAGCGACTGTATCAAAACGCTACCAAAAAAACTGTTAGCGATCGCAGGGATCAGGCCTGACTCTGTGAACGGTGCAGTTATGTGTTTAGTGTTTTGTTAGTGACAGTGATCGATCGATACTGCACTTGGATGGGCTGGGCTGGGCGGAGGGGCAAAAAAAGGTGCTAGCAGGTATCTGGGCTGATCCCGCTAACACTGCATTTTTGGGAACCCTAAACTGCTGGGGACGCTATTTTAGATCTGATCAGATCAGATATCGATCCGTTCAGATTCTATGCCACTAAGGGAGGTGTATGCTGCGTGCGTGGGTGTTAGCGCTACTGGCACTAACCTGACACTGCCTGGGGCAACGCAGACCCTATCTGACCCTAAAACCTAACTTATATCACCCGCTGGGCGATCAGGGGCTTAAGCCTTTATTAGGTAATGAACGGCGGGTGCCCTGTCACCAGTGACACTAATACGGCGATCAGAAAAAAGATCGCTTAGTGACACTGTCGACAGGGGTTAACTGGGGGGGTGATCAAGGGGTTAAACCTTCACTGTGACAGGGGGTGCAGGGGGGTGATCGGGGGCTGATTGGGGGGTGAAAAGTGTGCCTGCTGGGGTGACCACATTTCCAAACTGACATTCAGGGACACCCCCCCCCCAAAAAAAAAAGATTTTTGACAAATTTTTTTGCCGATTTTTGGGGCAGGGGCGTACGAAATCAGCGGGCCCGTGTGCAAGATCAAAAGTGGGCCCTAGGCATCAAGAACAACAACAATATGGTGCGCAAAGCATGTCGTAATGAACTGTGGACATGTCTTAAATTGCACTAAATATTGGCTTAAAGGGGGTGTTCTTAAAGAGAGTCTGAGATGACTTGTATAGTGCAGAATGTGGTAATGTTAAATAGGGAATGCAGAGTGTATGGCGGGGGGTAATATGTACAGGAGAGGAGTGCGGATTGTATAATGGTGGGTAATATGTACAGGTGAGGAGTGTGGAGTGTATGGCGGGGGTAGTTAGTGGAGAGAGGAGGAAGAGGAGTGCAATATCACCTCCTGATAGTCTGTCAGCCACTGCTATACCACTTTGGTGGTGGGGCACTCCGAAGGATGTAAGGGGGCACTCTGGAGGTTGTAAGGGAGGATGTAATGGGGCACTCTGGCAGTACTAACTTAGTCAGAGCCCCCTTACGTCCTCCGGGGTGCCCCCTTAGTGCCTCCGTACATCCTCCTCCAGAATTGCCCTGAATCTCTAGCAAAGTTCCCAGGATTCCAGACAGTACAATTGTCCCCTCAACAGCAGCCAGTTTGTCTTTGAAGATGGGGAAGGGGGCAAGTTGTCAAAAAAGAATACTTGCAGTGATTTTGGGGGATAAGAGCATGCTGTATGTGCTAGGGGGCACACTTTGGGAGGGGAGAGAAATTGTTCCGGGAGGGGGGTTTAAATAACAAATCTGACCCCCCCAGCACAATATATCTCCCCTCCTAAAGTGCCCCCTAGCACATGCAGCATGCTCTTATCCCCCAAAATCACTGCAAGTATTCTTTTTTGACAACTTGCCCCCTGTCTCTGTGTCTCCTTCTCCTGCAAGTGCCAAGCATTAATATTCTGTACAAACCTCAGATCAGCACATCTGTGTCCATTCTCCTCCCCCTCCTTCTCCTGTCTGTGACATCCGAGGAAAAGGGGGAGGGGACTTCAGTCCGTGTGTTAGTGTGAGGTGGGCAGGAGGGGGGAGGAAGGGAGAGATGCCGTACACACTGTAATCGCAGGCAGCGTGTGGGAACAGAAACACCCCACACAAGCTGTAGGCCAGTCACTGGAGCCAAGTGCAGAGGGGAAAGAACCAGCAGTGACTCCCAGCAGCACTAGCGCGGAGGAGGAAGTGAAATCCTCCTCTGCTTTCAACGCTGGGCAGTGACGTCACTGGTTGCCTGATGCCAGGCGGCTATAGCAACCAGTGATCAGGAGTAGGTGGAGGAGGTGGAAGCAGAGCCAGAGCCAGCACTATGGCGGCTCGGTCCGCCCCTGTTCCCAGATTGTCAGTTTCATTCCGGGACACTGTATTGTCCCAGAATGAAGGTGCTCGGGACCAGGGACAAAGATGTAAATTACGGGATAATCCCGGGCAATCCGGGACACGTGGGCACCCTAGTGTTCTACCGTAAGTGTAGTGTTGGTGCACTTACTTGGATGTCTTCTCTCCTCGGAAGCCAGAACGAAAAGGCTTCATGAGGAGCGATGACATCACTTCCTCTGCTTCTGTTTACATTGCAGAAGCAGAGGAAGCATTCCATTCGCCAGGAGTGATCGTGAGGGGGTGGCCATGAATCAGTGGCCTCCCCCTTAGCACGGATCGCTCCTGAAGCGATGCCGACCGCCGCAGGCACGGGGGGCCCCATCGGGCCCCCCGCCCACTGGGAGGCAGGGAAGTACAGGTAAGCCCTTATGCCTGCCCGTGCCATTCTGCTGACGTACATCGGCGTGCGGCGGTCGGCAACTGGTTAAGAAGCCCGAAGCTGTGTGCATCCAAGACAGTGGGCCTGGAAGAGCTGGTGGTTTAAGGGACCAGTACCTGTAGCAGAAGTGCTGTTGAAGAGTAGCCAGGTGGGCTTGTATTTTCAGTTGTGTCTGAATGAAGTTTAAACCCCTGCGTGGGATTCCTGAGTGGACTTTTGTTTTGTTTTGATCATTTAATAAATGTGGGCTACCAGGCCCTTAACTATAAATGCCTGTCTGATGTGGACTCACTACATGAAAACGCATCTACCACTGAGCTGAACAGTCCCCCATGCCACACTGGCTACAAATACCTGCAACTCCACCATGTCCTTTGGAGCACAGTTCTATGTTAGCCTATGTGGCCATGCAAATCATGCGTTTAGATCAGTATTTAAAGTATTTAGGGGCATATAAAAAACTGCATTCAGAAAGGAGCTTATGAGCGTAATTTACGCGTATATGTCTGTAAACAGATGTAAATGTGCATAAACACGTGCATATGAGTGTAAATGTAGTCCAGTGGCCAGAAAAAATAATAATATTCCGGCCTATGAAATGCATTACACATAAATGCTCATAAATGTGCAATATTAAAGGTATTTTTCATGTCAAGTTCTGGCAGAAAAAAAAATCCAGCAGTTTTAGAGCATAAATGTATATGCCTGTGTGTATGAGGCCTAATATGGAGTTGCCCAAGTCTTGTGACATACCTCAACAAGGTGATAGGATATGTGAATATGTTTTTCAATGCAAACGTACCCAATGACTCACTTAAATTTATTTTAAGATACCTCAAACTTTCTTGTTCTGTTCTAATAGCAGTATCCTAGGCCTTTTTACTGCATGAAATTTATTAGCATTGATATGTATCTTACACCTGTCAACCACCGTGGAAGAGGGGCAGATAGAGAGGTCAACTGTGCTATTATTTGCGAAATTAAAGGGATATTAACCCTTTCATGACTCAGCCTATTTCTGACATTTGGTGTTTACAAGTTCAAATCCCTATTTTTTGCTAGAAAATTATTTACAGCCCCCAAACATTATATATATATATTTTTTAGCAGAGAATCTAGAGAATAAAATGGCGATTGTTGCAATATTTTATGTCACACGGTATTTGTGCAGCGGTGTTTTAAACGCGACTTTTTGGGAAAAGGGACACTTTCATGAATTAAAAAAAAACAAAACAGTACAGTTATCCCAATTTTTTTGTATAATGTGAAAGATGATGTTACGCCAAGTAAATACATACCAAACATGTCACGCTTTATAATTGCACGCACTCGTGGAATGGCGACAAACTATGGTACCTAAAAATCTCCATAGGCGACACTTAAATATTTTTCTTACGGTTACCAGGTTAGAGTTACAGAGGAGGTCTAATGCTAGAATTATTTCTCTTGCTCTGACGATCGCGGCAATACCTCACATGTGTGATTTGAACACCATTTACATATGCGGGCGCGACTTCCATATGCTTTTTTTTTGCTGCGCAAGCTTGCGGGGACGGGGGCGCTTTACATTTTTTTTTCTTATTTATTTTATTTATTTTTATATTATTAAATTGTGTTAAAAAAAAAAAAAATCACTTTTATTGCTGTCACAAGGAATGTAAACATCCCTTGTGACCTCCAATCCCTCCTTTGCACTTCAAAGTATTCAGATCGCCGAAAACGGAGATTCTGAATACTGTATATCTTTTAAAAATCTGGCGCCATTGGCAGCCGAGTAAACAGGAAGTGACGTTTTGACGTCGCTTCCATGTTTACATTCAGGAGACTGGAACAAAGCCGTTTCCAGCTTCGTGCCAGTCTGTCTCTAGCCGCCGGAAGATTGCGGATTGAGAATCAGGTCTCCCGGTGGGACGGGAGGCCCGGTCAGAGCAGTGGGAGGCAGCGGGAGGGGGCATGTCCCCTCCCGCTCCTCTGGGATACAATCAAGCAGCTTTTAGCCGCATCAGTTGTTATCCCTGGAAAGCCGATCGTCCGCTCTAAAAAACGGTACCGGGATGATGCCTGCAGCTGCGGGTATCATCCCAGTATAACCCCCGAAAGCCGAGGCCGCATATCTGCGTACGCTCGGCGGGAGGGGGTTAAAGGCTTTTTTTTTTTTTTTTTTTAGAAGGAATAACAAACATGTTATACTTACCTGCTCTGTACAAGAGTTTTGCACAGCGCAGCCTCAATCCTCCACTTCTCGGGTCCCCCGCCGGCACTTTGGGCTCCTCCCCCTTGCTAAGTGCCCATATAGCAAGCCACTTGTTATGAGGGAAATCACGCATGCTCCCTCCCAAGCCTCGCTCTCTGTGTCGAAAAGACACACAGAATGGTGATTGGCCTCACCCCTGCTCCCACCTCACTGGCTGTGATTGACAGCCAATGGCTACCGCTGCTGTGTCTCAGCCATTTGCGGTTTGCGGTTCCACAATTGTGTATCCTACTTCTCTAACACAGGTTTTACCTTTAATGGGAAAGGGAAAAGTACTGGAAGTCACACATCTCTACAAAACCTTGCAAGAAGGTGTATGACAGCCTCAGCCCAGGCTCCAACAAGACCACACTCCCAACGCATTTCAACCTGTCCGCTGAGCTTAGTCATGGGGATTAACCTTACCCGTTCTCTGCAACTCCCCCTGTATGTGTGTTTATTCAAATTATTATTGCAAAATACCAAATTATAAAATCTGATTTAAAAAATTTGCAATCTGCTCAGATGCTTATTACAGCCAAAAACCAATAGATATGTTCAGCTGTATGTATACTTTTTACAAGGTAGAGAGTTGCAAACTGAGTGACCCAGAGAATATGAAAATATCTTACCTCCAGTAATTAGAGCTGTTGCATTGCCAAACATAACATCATTTTTCTGAAAGAAGGCACAGTAATATACTCCAGAGTCCTGTATGCTTATATTGTGTATTTCTAGAACAGGGCCGGTGTCCTCCTGCTTACAATTGTACTTCTCAGAAAAATCGCCTTGTCTACAGATTGTAACATGTTTCAGCTTTTCAGGGTCCCTCCAAGTTCTCCGAAACCAGTAGAACATTCTAGTTCCATTCAGTGAGTCACTACTGATCAAACAAGAAATATTCAACAAGCCTCCAGAAGGAGCATAAGTCAATTTGTGAGGCTGACATAGTTTGACAGCTATTCCTGCAAAAAAAAAAAAAAAAAAATGAATGAACAGCGTATCAGTCATTATTGCTTTATCTTTAGTTAAAGATAAAAGGTTTGTATATATACTCTATATGAAGGTCCATGACAAAAAAAGGAATAAACCTTTAGAAAATATTTTTGTTTGGATTCAGGTTAATATGAAATATTACATAAAAACATTTTGTATCCTTATTTTCAGCCAGCAGGTAGTTACAAAAGCCTATTTTCATGTTGCCTTCATTTCCTATCTACTTGCTGTAAAAAAAAAAGTCTGTTCTTTACAGAGCTCAATAATTCATGCTGAAATTTATACACACTAGTAAATGAGTCAGAGCAGAGACCCATCCTTTATTGGGCAGCTCTTTCAGAGATTTCAGGCACATTAAAAAGAACTCAAGACAGGGAGATTCTATTGTACTTTTCTTTAGTTATAGTGCTCTGGCAATCCTTTGTGATATAGTAAAGCCCTATTTTAGCATAACTACATGGGATGGATACTCCTAGTCACTGCAGGACACATTGGTGACTTAGAGGTTAGTGGTAGGAACCACAGAGGCCAGTAGGGGACACCTTCTTCTGAACACCTGGAAGTGTGGAGTAGGATAGGATTGGTCCCAGGCCCCAGGAAGACGTCATGTATGACAAAACATGTCGGGCGGAGCTACGCTCTGCTGTCATCACGCCCCACATGACCTCAGAAGTGAGTTGGCAAACGTTCTATTTTTACTTGGATTCACTTGGACTTTATGGTGTATGGCTTTAGCAGTAAAGAATTCTTCTTTTTTAACGATAACACACTATTGGAGCCTCATGTGTTTTTTAAAAAACAATCCGTGACATCCAGGTAGCTGGGATTCCCAGACGAGGATCTGACACAAGCTGGATATCGTGGAGGACTGTCCTTGATTGCCAGGGAACTCCTGGGACGGGGCGAACCACCTGACCCTGCAGAGGTCTATATCTGCAAGCTCCTTTGACCTCACTAATCAAGGAGATCCACAGCTTCTGGTAAGCGTTCCCATTTATAGAGTGATATTACAAATGAATTCCTATCCCTTTGGTGGTGGTAGAAAAAATCTGGAACATCTTATCCTGCTGGAACCCCATTCCACATTTTTGAGAATTTATATGTGGATTTAGGACTGTCACTGTCACTTTCACTTTAAAAGGGAATTACAGTTCTGTGAAAAATATCTGCCCCTTCCTGATTTTTTATTAATTTTTTAATTCGGATCATCAAACTAATTTTAATATTACACAAAGATAACCCGAGGAAATACAAAATGCAGTTTTTAAATGAGGATTTCATTTATTATTGGCAAAAAGCTGTCCAAACCTGCCTGTCCCTGTGTGAAAAAGTAAAAACTACATTTTTTTGGAAAGCAGAGTAAGATTTCATTTGCCACACCCAGGCCTGATTACTGCCAGACCTGTTGAATCAAGAAATCACTTACATAGAAGCTGTTTGACAAAGTGAATCACGCTAAAAGATCTCAAAAAACAACAAATCATGCTGCCATCTAGAAAAATGTAAGAACAGATGAGAAACAAAGTAACTGACGTATCAGTCTGGAAAGGGGGACAAAGCCATTTCTAAGGATTTGGGACTCCAGTGAACCATGGTGAGAGCAGTTATCCACAAATGGAAAAAACTTGGAGCAGTGAGCCTTCCCAGGAGTGGCTGGCCTACCAAATTCAATCCAAGGGCACAACGACGACTCATCCAGGAGGTCATAAAAGAACACAGAACAACATCTAAAGAACTGCAGGCCTCTCTTGCCTCAGGTAAGATCAGTGTTAATGATTCAACAATAAGAAAGAGACTGGGCAAAAATGGCCTCAATGGGAGCGTTCCAAGGCCAAAGCCACTGCTGACCAAAAAGAACACAAAGGCTCATCTCACATTTACCAAAAAACATCATGATTATCCCCAAGGCTTTTAGGCAAATATTTTGTGGACTGATGAGACAAAGAATTAACTTTTTGGAAGGTGTGCGTCCCGTTACATCTGGCATAAAACGAATACAGCATTTCATAACAAGAACAT
The DNA here is from genome assembly GCA_037953035.1 of Aquarana catesbeiana. Taxonomy (NCBI): domain Eukaryota; kingdom Metazoa; phylum Chordata; class Amphibia; order Anura; family Ranidae; genus Aquarana; species Aquarana catesbeiana. The sequence continues at coordinate 222,526 of JBBHAA010001420.1, read as the reverse complement.
CACACCAACAGTCAGACATGGTGGTGGTAGCGTGATGGTCTGGGGCTTCTTTGCAGCTTCAAGACCTGGACGACTTACCATAATTGATGGAACCATGAATTCTGAGCTCTACCAGAAAATCCTAAAGGAGAATTTCCGGCTATCAGTTTGTGAACTCAAGCTCAAGTGCACTTGGGTTATGCAGCAGGACAATGATCCGAAACACAACAGCAAGCCAGGAACTCTGCTACATAGTGACGCTTCTGCAAACAGATGCCACACAGGTAATTTTAATGCTGCTTTCCTCCTAGGCTAGTGCTTTTAGCATATTTAAACCCCCAGGCAGGGTCACTTTGGGAGATTCTGAATTAGTGCATCAAATGCTAAAGAATAAGTGAGATACTGAAGCTCTTTGTGTCATGTATAGTGATCAGAATGAGAGGATTTGGAATACAATGAAAAATATGCAAGGACTTTCTCTGAGCTTTGCCCTAAGCACTCTAAAATCACAGAAGAATTTTATGGTGATAGTAAACCCTTTACCCTCTCTATGTCCTGGTCACTAGAACAGAAAATAAGAGAAATCCATCATTTTACAGTTATCAATAGGGGAAAAGGTGAGGGGAAATCACCCAATGGGATCAGAAGTTATTGTGACAACTATCATGGAAATTTGCCCTCGCTTTGAGAGAATTCCTTTTGATAAATATACGATAAAGTACATTTCCATCAAAGGAGCTGATCCGTGATGAAGGTATAGTGTATGTGGACCTTGTTCTGGTCCTAGGATTCTACCTCTCTGAGTGCAACACAAGGAGCATTCAACATATATGTATGTATTGAGGAGTGCCTATTACACAAGCCCATATCACTTTGTGGACAACCCAACATTTCATATTCCTGATATGCCAACCTGCTGAAGCACAATTTACTGACATGACCCAAAACATTTACTGAAATGCATATAAAAAAGTACAGGGCTGACTGGGGGTAGTTCCTTCAAAGGTCACTAGTTTTCAGCACAATACAGAATAACCGTGTCTAAGAGAACAGAGCATGAAAAGAAATAATTAGTAATAAGCAGCATAGTACTGTTCAGTCTAGTGCAAAAAGTTATTTGTGGTCCCCTTTCTCACAAGGATGCTAGGTGTAGCTGATAGTCCAGATGGTTGACCACAGGGATTTCCAGACTGGCTCCACACAGGGAAGGTGGAGGGGATTTCTGGTCTGGATATCCAGATAGCTGCAGAAATCCTAGGAATGGGAGGTAGCTGAAGATACTTGACCTCTGCACTGGAAAGACAGTATTCCAGAGCCAGCTACCTGTGTCTGAGGCTTAGGATGAAGCTGCATGCTCCTGTGTTCTCCTCCAGCAGCCAGCACTCCGGGAACAATTAAAGAGAACTCCCCCAATTGGTGACAGCTAACTTCCCCATTAACTGTTCTCTCATCAGATATGGTCTCTCTGAGTACCTAAGTGAGAAACAGTGGAATTTATATCCCCTGTGTGTGTCCAGGAGTCCTGGAATTGTGGGAGCCAACTGGATTGTAGGAATAGGAATTAATGGGACCTGAACCCAATGCTCCACAGGGTGGGTAAAAGACTCCACGGCAGGCCTAAGGGTAACAATGTTTGCCTATCTAGGCTAATTACAATTATTAAATGAAGCATATAGCTCTGAAATTAATATAAGCTTTTTAATAAAATTAGAATCCAGAAAACTTTTTCTAGACTTTATTTCATATGTTTTTCAAATAAGTAGTTTAAAAACATTTGGGCTAAAATGTTGCCCTTTATAATAATAAGGCACAATATCAACCATTTACTTTACAGTTGTTTTTTTGTGTCATTTGTCACAATGCTGTTATATTTTTTGTGCTTGGACAGTTGTGTCTTTTATAAAAGCTGCCTTTTAAAAAGTAAGCCTATGAAATTGTTCCCTGAGGTCCATGTTTGTCTGAAAAACTTGACCACAGTACCAAATAAAGGGTTCACAGCAACAAATGTTTGGCTTTATATCCTATCATGCTCAGAAATATACACTCTTTTAATTAGTGTAGAAAGGAGGCATAGTTAGTCCCCTTGTTCCTAAACAAATGGGGCTGCCTCTCCAGAACCTTGAACGGAAGAACAAGACAACTCCAAAATGAAAAAACTCACCCTGCTTTATAGAAAAGATTTTTTGTATGCTAGCATTGTGGACATATGTTTTAATATGTGTACAACAAGTGGGTTAAATGCTTCTAACTCTGTCTCTCACATATTGCCCCCCCATTATGCTTCCTCGAAGCCTTAATACTTTCCACATCTTTTCTTCTCCAAGTTTGACACTCACAATGTAACTGTCGGCCCTTCCAGCCTACTTCTTTTTGGGGCACCCACTGTCCCCCTTTTTTCCGCCTCACTTGCATACTTCGGTATGTCCTCATGTTCAATATTTACACTTCTGTTATGACAAGGCATTATGTTAACTTTATGTTCTGGACTCTAAGTGTCTACTGTTCTCTAATAATATAACTTTTGTTGGACCCATCTCAATATGATATACTGAGATTTTATCCCTAAATGATTGACTATACCTTTCACAATATGTTACGTTGTCTTCCAGCGACATGTTTTACTGTACCTTATCTTTTTCTCGAAATAAATTGTTTAAACAAGAAAACACTTCAAACTAATATGAAGAAAAATAAATAAACATCTTTTCTTTATTTGCAGCGAAAAGTTAGTAAAACTGGGGCTGCCTCCTTAATATTGGGAATATCAAGTAGAGATCTTAACAAAAGCGGATCGGATGAAAAATGGATTTTAACTGACAAATGGTCAGTTTTTCACCTGTTTTTGCATTGATAGTGGATGTAAAAAAAACTGATGAAAAACGGATGAACTAAACTGATGAAATGTACAGTCCATATGTGTGACAGGACCCTTAGGAATAAAAGGATGCCACATCGTTTTATGGAAATGGAAATTATCAGCCTACAGAGGGCTGAATTCCAAGACCCCCCAAAAATCAAAGTAAAAAAATGATGCAGCAGGCTAGTCCATTTTACTGAAATTTCATTTCAGCAACTCAAAATGATACTCAGTATTTTGTATGGCCCCCACGTGCATGTATGCATGCCTGACAACATCGGGGCATGCTCGTAATGAGACAGCGGTATCCTGGGGTATTTCCTCCCAGAACTGGACCAGGGCATCACTGAGCTTCTGAACAGACTCAGGTGCAACCTGGTGGCATCAGATGGACCGAAACATAATGTCCCAGAGGTGTTCTATTGGATTTAGGTCAAGCGAGCGTGAGAGCCATTCAATGGTATCAATTCCTTCATCCTCCAGGAACTGGCTGCATACTCTCGCCATATGAGGCCGGCCATTGTCGTGCACCAGAAGGAACACAGGGCCCACTGCACCAGCGGAGGGTCTGCCAATGGGTCCAAGAATTTCTGTTTAATATATTTTTATTGAAAAGAATGGCATTGTACAACAACAATACAAAGGGGGGAAAAAGTAAAGAAATGGGAATAATTATGCTTAATGACCATGGCCTAAGTATCCTTAAGTTAACCAGATTTTATATTTCCCATTCCTACTTGTATTTTCACAAAATAGAAAACTGCCTGAAAATTGCATAAATATAATGTGCCGACATATTCGCTATAAATGCCAAATAAACAAATAACAACCCCAAACAAAAACAAACAACAACAACAAACAACCCACAAAAAAAAGGGGGGGGGGGGAGAAAATAAATAATAAAATATAGCATCGAACAGACAGGATCCCAACAGTTACAAAAAAGATAACATCTGAGGATGCCCAGATGGGGCCCAGACTTCCCAGAAAAATTCACCGTTATTTGCTCTTCCATCCACATTATATCGTTCATCCCAACTACCCGATCCTCTATTGTTGCTGTTATTTGGGATTTCCAATGTCTTGGAATTAAGGCTCTTCCTGCCATCAAAAAAAATCAAAATATTCCCTTTTTAATTGATTTAATTGACCCAGGAATTAAACAGAGAAGCACTACCGCAGGAGTCTCCTGCCAATTTTTACCAGTGACCACATGACTGAGTTTAAATATAGCTGACTAAAATGGTTTTATTTTCGAACAAGACCACCATAGATGTAATAATGTGCCTCTCGATTTACCGCATCTCCACCATAGGTCAGATAGCTGGATTCATTTTATTTAGTAACACTGGACAGCAATACTATTTCATCATAATCTTTGAGTTACCGTATATACTCGAGTATAAGTCGATCCGCAACGTTCACAAGTAGCAGGTAATTGAGCTCATACAATTTATAGAGTTGTCTAGGTATCTAAATCCCCAAATGATTGAATACTGGGCCCATTGGAACGAAAAATTATCAGCAGGTTCCAATTCCTTTAACCACTTCAGCCCCGGAAGGATTTACCCCCTTCCTGACCAGAGCACTTTTTACAATTTGGCACTGCGACGCTTTAACTGCTAATTGCGCGGTCATGCAATGCTGTAACCAAACGAAATTTGCGTCCTTTTCTTCCCACAAATAGAGCTTTCTTTTGATGGTATTTGATCACCTCTGCCGTTTTTATTTTTTGTGCTATACACGGAAAAAGACCGAAAATTTTGAAAAAAAATGATATTTTCTACTTTTTGTTCTAAAAAAAATCCAATAAACTCAATTTTAGTCATACATTTAGGCCAAAATGTATTTGGCCACATGTCTTTGGTAAAAAAAATGTCAATAAGTGTATATTTATTGGTTTGCGCAAAAGTTATAGCGCCTACAAACTAGGGTACATTTTCTGGAATTTACACAGCCTTTAATTTATGACTGCCTATGTCGTTTCTTGAGGTGCTAAAATGGCAGGGCAGTACAAAACCCCCACAAATGACCCCATTTTGGAAAGTAGACACCCAAGGAAATTGCTGAGAGGCATCTTGAGCCCATTGAATATTCATTTTTTTTGTCCCAAGTGATTGAATAATGACAAAAAAAAAAAAAAAATTACAAAAAGTTGTCACTAAATGATATATTGCTCACACAGGCCATGGGCATATGTGGAATTGCACCCCAAAATACATTTAGCTGCTTCTCCTGAGTATGGGGATACCACATGTGTGGGACTTTTTGGGAGCCTAGCCGCATACGGGGCCCCGAAAACCAATCACTGCCTTCAGGATTTCTAAGGGCGTACATTTTTGATTTTACTCCTTACTACCTATCACAGTTTTGAAGGCCATAAAATGCCCAGATGGCACAAACCCCCCCCAAATGACCCCATTTTGGAAAGTAGACACCCCAAGCTATTTGCTGAGAGGCATGTTGAGTCCATGGAATATTTTATATTTTGACACAAGTTGCGGGAAAGTGACAATTTATTTTTTATTTTTTTTTTTTTTTTGCACAAAGTTGTCACTAAATGATATATTGCTCACACAGGTCATGGGCATATGTGGAATTGCACCCCAAAATACATTCTGCTGCTTCTCTTGAGTACGGGGATACCACATGTGTGGGACTTTTTAGGAGCCTAGCCACGTACGGGACCCCGAAAACCAATCACCGCCTTCAGGATTTCTAAGGGTGTACATTTTTGATTTCACTCTTCACTGCCTATCACAGTTTCGGAGGTCATGGAATGCCCAGGTGGCACAAACCCCCCCCAAATGACCCCATTTTGGAAAGTAGACACCCCAAGCTATTTGCTGAGAGGCATGGTGAGTATTTTGCAGCTCTCATTTGTTTTTGAAAATGAAGAAAGACAAAAAAAAAATTTTTTTTTTCTTTTTTTAATTTTCAAAACTTTGTGACAAAAAGTGAGGTCTGCAAAATACTCACTATACCGCTCAGCAAATAGCTTTGGGTGTCTACTTTCCAAAATGGGGTCATTTGGGGGGGTTTTGTGCCACCTGGGCATTCCATGGCCTCCGAGACTGTGATAGGCAGTGAAGAGTGAAATCAAAAATTTACGCCCTTAGAAAGCCTGAAGGCGGTGCTTGGTTTTCGGGGTCCCATACGCGGCTAGGCTCCCAAAAAGTCTCACACATGTGGTATCCCCGTACTCAGGAGAAGCAACAGAATGTATTTTGGGGTGTAATTTCACATATTCCCATGGCATGTTTGAGCAATATATCATTTAGTGACAACTTTGTGCAAAAAAAAAAAAAAAAATTTGTCTCTTTCCCGCAACTTGTGTCACAATATAAAATATTCCATGGACTCGACATGCCTCTCAGCAAATAGCTTGGGGTGTCTACTTTCCAAAATGAGGTCATTTGGGGGGGGTTTGAACTGTCCTGGCATTTTATGCACAACATTTAGAAGCTTATGTCACACATCACCCACTCTTCTAACCACTTGAAGACAAAGCCCTTTCTGACACTTTTTGATTACATGAAAAAATTATTTTTTTTTGCAAGAAAATTACTTTGAACCCCCACACATTATATATATTTTTAAAGCAAATGCCCTACAGATTAAAATGGTGGGTGTTTAATTTTTTTTTTTCACACAGTATTTGCGCAGAGATTTTTCAAACGCATTTTTTGGGGAAAAAACACACTTTTTTACATTTTAATGCACTAAAACACACTATATTGCCCAAATGTTTGATGAAATAAAAAAGATGATCTTAGGCCGAGTACATGGATACCAAACATGACATGCTTTACAATTGTGCACAAACGTGCAGTGGCACCAAAATAAATACATTTTTAAAAGCCTTTAAAAGCCTTTACAGGTTACCACTTTAGATTTACAGAGGAGGTCTACTGCTAAAATTACTGCCCTCGATCTGACCGTCGCGGTGATACCTCACATGCATGGTGCAATTGCTGTTTACATTTGACGCCAGACCGACGCTTGCGTTCGCCTTAGCGCGAGAGCAGGGGGGACAGGGGTGCTTTTTTTTTTTTTTTTTTTTTTTTCTTTATTATTTTTTTGCTTTTTTATCTTATTTTATCCACTTCAGCCCCGGAAGGATTTACCCCCTTCCTGACCAGAGCACTTTTTACAATTTGGCACTGCGTCGCTTTAACTGCTAATTGCGCGGTCATGCAATGCTGTAACCAAACGAAATTTGCGTCCTTTTCTTCCCACAAATAGAGCTTTCTTTTGATGGTATTTGATCACCTCTGCTGTTTTTATTTTTTGCGCTATAAACGGAAAAAGACCGAAAATTTTGAAAAAAAATGATATTTTCTACTTTTTGTTATAAAAAAAATCCAATAAACTCAATTTTAGTCATACATTTAGGCCAAAATGTATTCGGCCACATGTCTTTGGTAAAAAAAATGTCAATAAGCGTATATTTATTGATTTGCGCAAAAGTTATACCGTCTACAAACTAGGGTACATTTTCTGGAATTTACACAGCTTTTAGTTTATGACTGCCTATGTCATTTCATGAGGTGCTAAAATGGCAGGGCAGTACAAAACCCCCCCAAATGACCCCATTTTGGAAAGTAGACACCCCAAGGAAATTGCTGAGAGGCATGTTGAACTCATTGAATATTTATTTTTTTTGTCCCAAGTGATTGAATAATGACAAAAAAAAAAAAAATAAATAAAAAAAAAAAAAAATTACAAAAAGTTGTCACTAAATGATATATTGCTCACACAAGCCATGGGCATATGTGGAATTGCACCCCAAAATACATTCAGCTGCTTCTCCTGAGTATGGGGATACCACATGTGTGGGACTTTTTGGGAGCCTAGCCGCGTACGGGGCCCCGAAAACCAAGCACCGCCTTCAGGATTTCAAAGAGCATAAATTTTTGATTTCACTCCTCACTACCTATCACAGTTTTGAAGGCCATAAAATGCCAAGATGGCACAAACCCCCCCCAAATGACCCCATTTTGGAAAGTAGACACCCCAAGCTATTTGCTGAGAGGCATGTTGAGTCCATGGAATATTTTATTTTTTGACACAAGTTGCGGGAAAGTGACAATTTTTTTTTTTTTTTGCACAAAGTTGTCACTAAATGATATATTGCTCAAACATGCCATGGGCATATGTGGAATTACACCCCAAAATACATTATGCTGCTTCTCCTGAGTACGGGGATACCACATGTGTGGGACTTTTTGGGAGCCTAGCCGCGTACGGGGCCCCGAAAACCAAGCACCGCCTTCAGGATTTCTAAGGGCATACATTTTTGATTTCACTCCTCACTACCTATCACAGTTTTGAAGGCCATAAAATGCCAAGATGGCACAAAACCCCCCCAAATGACCCCATTTTGGAAAGTAGACACCCCAAGCTATTTGCTGAGAGGCATGTTGAGTCCATGGAATATTTTATTTTTTGACACAAGTTGCGGGAAAGTGACAATTTTTTTTTTTTTTTGCACAAAGTTGTCACTAAATGATATATTGCTCAAACATGCCATGGGCATATGTGGAATTACACCCCAAAATACATTATGCTGCTTCTCCTGAGTACGGGGATACCACATGTGTGGGACTTTTTGGGAGCCTAGCCGCGTACGGGGCCCCGAAAACCAAGCACCGCCTTCAGGATTTCTAAGGGCATACATTTTTGATTTCACTCCTCACTACCTATCACAGTTTTGAAGGCCATAAAATGCCAAGATGGCACAAAACCCCCCCAAATGACCCCATTTTGGAAAGTAGACACCCCAAGCTATTTGCTGAGAGGCATGGTGAGTCCATGGAATATTTTATATTTTGACACAAGTTGCGGGAAAGTGACAATTTTTTTTTTTTTTTTTGCACAAAGTTGTCACTAAATGATATATTGCTCAAACATGCCATGGGCATATGTGGAATTACACCCCAAAATACATTCTGCTGCTTCTCCTGAGTACGGGGATACCACATGTGTGGGACTTTTTGGGAGCCTAGCCGCGTACGGTGCCCCGAAAACCAAGCACCGCCTTCAGGATTTCTAAGGGCATAAATTTTTGATTTCACTCCTCACTACCTATCACAGTTTTGAAGGCCATAAAATGCCAAGATGGCACAAACCCCCCCCAAATGACCCCATTTTGGAAAGTAGACACCCCAAGCTATTTGCTGAGAGGCATGTTGAGTCCATGGAATATTTTATATTTTGACACAAGTTGCGGGAAAGTGACAATTTTTTTTTTTTTTTTGCACAAAGTTGTCACTAAATGATATATTGCTCACACAGGCCATGGGCATATGTGGAATTACACCCCAAAATACATTCTGCTGCTTCTCCTGAGTATGGGGATACCACATGAGTGGCACTTTTTGGGAGCCTAGCTTCATACGGGGCCCCGAAATCCAATCACCGCCTTCAGGATTTCTAAGGGCGTTAATTTTTTATTTCACTCCTCACTACCCATCACAGTTTCGAAGGCCATAAAATGCCAAGATAGCACAAAACCCCCCAAAATGACCCCATTTTGGAAAGTAGACACCCCAAGCTATTTGCTGAGAGGCATGGCGAGTATTTTGCAGCTCTCGTTTGTTTTTGAAAATGAAGAAAGACAAGAAAAACGTATTTTTTTTTTCTTTTTTCAATTTTCAAAAGTTTGTGACAAAAAGTGAGGTCTGCAAAATACTCACTATACCTCTCAGCAAATAGCTTGGGGTGTCTATTTTCCAAAATGGGGTCATTTGGGGGGGTTTATGCCATCTGGGCATTCCATGGCCTCCGAAACTGTGATAGGCAGTGAAGAGTGAAATCAAAAATTTACGCCCTTAGAAAGCCTGAAGGCGGTGCTTGGTTTTCGGGGTCCCGTACGCGGCTAGGCTCCCAAAAAGTCTCACACATGGGGTATCCCCGTATTCAGGAGAAGCAACAGAATGTATTTTGGGGTGTAACTTCACATATTCCCATGGCATGTTTGAGCAATATATCATTTAGTGACAACTTTGTGCAAAAAAAAAAAAAAAAAAAAAAAATTTGTCTTTTTCCCGCAACTTGTGTCACAATATAAAATATTCCATGGACTCGACATGCCTCTCAGCAAATAGCTTGGGGTGTCTACTTTCCAAAATGGGGTCATTTGGGGGGGTTTTGAACTGTCCTGGCATTTTATGCACAACATTTAGAAGCTTATGTCACACATCACCCACTCTTCTAACCACTTGAAGACAAAGCCCTTTCTGACACTTTTTGTTTACATGAAAAAATTATTTTTTTTGCAAGAAAATTACTTTGAACCCCCAAACATTATATATTTTTTTAAAGCAAATGCCCTACAGATTAAAATGGTGGGTGTTTCATTTTTTTTTTTCACACAGTATTTGCGCAGCGATTTTTCAAACGCATTTTTTGGGGAAAAAACACACTTTTTAACATTTTAATGCACTAAAACACACTATATTGCCCAAATGTTTGATGAAATAAAAAAGATGATCTTAGGCCGAGTACATGGATACCAAACATGACATGCTTTAAAATTGCGCACAAACGTGCAGTGGCGACAAACTAAATACATTTTTAAAAGTCTTTAAAAGCCTTTACAGGTTACCAATTTAGATTTACAGAGGAGGTCTACTGCTAAAATTACTGCCCTCGATCTGACCTTCGCGGTGATACCTCACATGCATGGTGCAATTGCTGTTTACATTTGACGCCAGACCGACGCTTGCGTTCGCCTTTGTGCGAGAGCAGGGGGGGACAGGGGTGCTTTTTTTTTTTTTTTTCCTTATTATTTTTTTGCTTTTTTATCTTATTTTTAAACTGTTCCTTTCATTTTTTTTTTTTTTTAATCATTTTTATTGTTATCTCAGGTAATGTAAATATCCCCTATGATAGCAATAGGTAGTGACAGGTACTCTTTTTTGAAAAAATTGGGGTCTATTAGACCCTAGATCTCTCCTCTGCCCTCAAAGCATCTGACCACACCAAGATCGGTGTGATAAAATGCTTTCCCAATTTCCCAATGGCGCTGTTTACATCCGGCGAAATCTAAGTCATGAAATGCTCGTAGCTTCCGGATTCTTAGGCCATAGAGATGTTTGGAGCCATTCTGGTCTCTGATCAGCTCTATGGTCAGCTGGCTGAATCACCGGCTGCATTCTCAGGTTCCCTGTTGGTACAGGAGAGCCAGAGAAAAACATGGAAGACGGTGGGGGGGGGGGGTCATTCCCTCCCACTGCTTGTAAAAGCAGTCTAGAGGCTAATTAGCCGCTAGGATTGCTTTTACATGAAAGCCGACCGCTGGCTGAAAAGAATGATACCAAGATGATACCTAAACCTGCAGGCATCATTCTGGTATAACCACTCAAAGTCCAGCAACATACCAGTACGTTGCTGGTCCTTGTTGGGCATATATTGTAAACTTTTTTTTCATGCAGCCTGTGGGCTGAACGAAAAAAAGATATTGATCGGTGGGTATGCCCACCATTAGAATACCTCCCTTCATCCACCCACTTCTAATGATGGGCATACATGCACCATTTATATATGCCGAAGCATGGGGGCATCCTCCCGCAAAAGGCAGGAGCAAATTGCTCCTCCACCCACTGCCCCCACGCTTCGGCATATATGCTGAAGTATGTAACTGTGGTGGTGAAATCACCTCCGACAGCGCTGGAGTCACGGCTTTATGTATCGTGGGAGCAAACGCTGTTGCTGTCAAGATAAATAAATCCGCGCTGCAACTGAATGGCGTATCTGCTAAGCAAATGATGGTTAACAAAAAACAAAGTAACATTACAGTATAACAGTAATACTTACCATACCTGCAAAGCAAATACAAAAAAAAAAAACATAGTAAAAAATAAAACATTTAACGCAACCTGTGCCTACCTAAAATATATATATGCCGAAGCATGGGGGCATCCTCCCACAAAAGGCAGGAGCAAATCGCTCCTCCACCCACTGCTGCCCCCACGCTTCGGCATATATGCTGAAGTATGTAACTGTGGTGGTGAAATCACCTCCGACAGCGCTGGAGTCACGGCTTTATGTATCGTGGGAGCAAACGCTGTTGCTGTCAAGATAAATAAATCCGCGCTGCAACTGAATGGCGTACCTGCTAAGCAAATGATGGTTAACAAAAAACAAAGTAACATTACAGTATAACAGTAATACTTACCATACCTGCAAAGCAAATACAAAAAAAAAAAAAAACATAGTAAAAAATAAAACATTTAACGCAACCTGTGCCTACCTAAAATATATATATGCCGAAGCATGGGGGCATCCTCCCACAAAAGGCAGGAGCAAATCGCTCCTCCACCCACTGCTGCCCCCACGCTTCGGCATATATGCTGAAGTATGTAACTGTGGTGGTGAAATCACCTCCGACAGCGCTGGAGTCACGGCTTTATGTATCGTGGGAGCAAACGCTGTTGCTGTCAAGATAAATAAATCCGCGCTGCAGCTGAATGGCGTACCTGAAAACAAAAAAATGGTTAAAACACATTAAACTATAAAAAAATTACATACCTGAAAAGCAAACATGATAAAACATAACAATAAAACATTGCAGAATAGAATACAGTAAAAAAGAGAAGAACAATAGAGAGAAAATAGAGAGAGAGAGAACAATAAAAACGACAACTATTTTTGGTTTTTTTATTTTATATTTTTTTTGTGTATTTTTTTTTTTTTACTTTTTTTTTTTTTTTTTACATTTTTTTTTTTTTATAACTGTAACTTTTAAAACTGTAACGGTTCCAGGTTTGGGTCTCTCAAAATGCGATGGCATCTTGGGAGACCCTGTGAAAGTGTGTCCTAGTCTGTGCAGTGCTGTACCCTACGCTAAAACTCAACTAGTGTATGGTAGCGTTCAAAACATTCACCAATGCAAAGACCAGGATTGCCAGGACAGGAGGGACAATAATACCGGGTGTCACGCCTAAATCCGCGCTTGCTGCAGACACGACATTTTCTTTGGGGGGCTCGTTGGGTAGGGGTACTCTCGAGGACATAAGGAAAATGCCTCTCATGCAGCCGGCCTACTGCATTTGGTTGGGGAAGGTGAGGTGGAGCACCGTCTGGAAACAGAAGGGCTCTGACGATCTCTTCCTGGAATTTAAGGAAGGATCCAGTCCGTCCTGAAGCTCTGTATAGCACATGAGCGTTCAGCAAAGCCAATTGAAATAAGTATACAGACACTTTTTTGTACCAGCGTCTGGCCTTACGGGCAATTAGGTACGGCGCCAACAACTGGTCGTTGAGGTCCACCCCTCCCATATTTTGGTTATATTCGTGGACACAGAGGGGTTTCTCCACAACACCAGTCGCCGTAGTAATTTGGGTCGTCGTGTCTGCATGAAGGGAGGTAAGAACGAAAACATTCTTATTGTCCCTCCACTTCATAGCGAGCAAATTATTACACTGCAAGCAGGCTCTCTCCCCCAGCCTAAGACGGGAATCTACAAGCCGCTGAGGAAAGCCCCGGCGATTAGGTCGCACGGTGCCACATGCTCCAATTTGATGATCAAAAAGGTGACTAAAAAGTGGCACGCTCGTGTAATAATTGTCCACGTACAAGTGGTACCCCTTTCCGAATAAGGGTGACACCAAGTCCCACACTATCTTGCCAGCGCTTCCTATGTAGTCAGGGCAGTTGATCGGCTCTACGTGACTATCTTTGCCCTCGTAAACCATAAATCTACATGTATAGCCTGTGGCCCTGTCACAGAGCTTATACATCTTGACCCCGTATCTGGCACGCTTGCTGGGAAGGTACTGTTTGAATGACAAGCGGCCAGAAAATTTAATCAGGGACTCATCAACGCAGACAACTTGATGGGGGGTAAACAAGTCTGCAAAACGTTGGTTGAAGTGGTTTACGAGGGGCCGAATTTTGTAGAGCCGATCGTATCCAGGGTCTCCACGAGGACGACAGAGTTCATTGTCGTTGAAGTGCATGAACCGCAAAATCTGCTCGTATCGTGCCCTGGCCATGGAGGCAGAGAACACGGGCATATGGTGAATTGGGTCAGTGGACCAATATGACCGCAACTCACTCTTTTTGGTTATGCCCATGTTGAGGGAAAGGCCCAGAAAGACCTTAAATTCGGAGACCGTAATTGGTCTCCAATCTCTGGCAAGGGAGGACTGGGGAATAGTGGCGATGTGTTGACCAGCGTACAAATTGCTTTGGTCCACAATAGATCTATAGAGATCTTCGGTGAAAAACAGTGAATAAAAATCCAGTGGCGTAAAATCAACTGTTTCCACCTGAATTCCGGGTTGGCCAGTGAATGGGGGCAATACGGGTGCTGCAGAAGTGGTGGGTACCCAATTCGGATTGGCCAATGCAGCAGGAAGGGCACTATGGGCACGACGGGCCTGTCTTTGTCTTCTTGGTGGCAGCGGGACATTACTTGTGCTTGCCACCTCACCAGCTTGAACTGCACTTATGGGACTCGCCACGTCACCACGTGATACTGCAGTGCTGGATGTACGACCAGGGTGTACTAGGCCGCTGGTGCTTGCCAGTTCACCAGAAGGAGTAGCGGCACTAGTACTGCTCTGCTCCATACGAGGGACCTGCGGTTCTTGCACTTCAAGGACAGAAGAAGAAGTTCGGGGTCTGGTACGCCTGACCCTAGCAGGGACCACAACTCCGTCGTCAGAGCTATCTGTCATGGAGCCGCTGTCCTCTACAGGATCGTATTCTGAGCCTGAACTTGACAGATGAGTGACTTCCTCTTCACTATCTGTCATACTCAGAAACGTGTAGGCCTCTTCACTAGTGTACCTTCGATTTGCCATTTTGGCCTCTAAATTTAGGGGTACACTAGTGAGACTCACAGGCAAAAAAGCTCCTGACTGTCAGCGATTGATTCAAAAAGCTACCAAAAAACTGTTAGCGATCGCAGGGATCAGACCTGACTCTGCGACCGCTGCAGTTATGTGTGCTTAGTGTTTTGTGACAGTTATCGATTGATACTGCACTTGGGTGGGGTGGGCTGGGCTGGGCTGGGCCGAGGAGCAAAACGCAGGTGCTAGCAGGTATCTGGGCTGATCCCGCTAACACTGCGTTTTTTTGGGGGACCCTAAACTGCTGGGGAGTATAGATCTGATCGGATCAGATATCGATCCGCTCAGATACTATAGCACTAAGGGAGGTGTATGCTGCGTGCGTGGGTGTTAGCGGTACTGGCGCTAACCTGACGCTGCCTGGGGCGACGCAGACCTAAGCTGACCCTAAAAACTTAAGTTATATCACCGCCGGGCAATTAGGGGGTTAAACCTTTATAAGGTAATAAACGGCGGGTGCCCTAAAACTATAATAAACTGTAATAAACTATAATAAACTACAAAAAACAAACCAACTAACCAGCGTCACCCGTAACAATTATATGGTGATCACTGGTGAAAGGGTTAACTAGGGGGCAATCAAGGGGTTAAAACCTTTAGAAGGTAGTATATGGGGGTCCCTGTCGCTATAAAACACTGACAGCGAACCTATATACTTACCTCCCTAACTAGCGTCACCTGTGTCACTAATACAGCGATCAGAAAAACGATCGCTTAGTGACACTGGCGACGGGGGGGGGTCACGGGGTTAAAACTTTATTAGGGGGGGTTAGGGGGGTACCCTGGACCTAAGGGGGGTACCCTAGACCTAAAGGGGGCTAACCTAACTGCCCTAACACTTATAACTGACACAAACTGACACCAATGCAATAATCAGAAAAAAAAAAAAAACCTGCTATTGGTGTCAGTATGTGTGGGGGTACAGGGGGGTGATCGGGGGGTGACTGGGGGGTGACAGGGGGGTGACAAGTGTGCCTGCGTGTTCTACTGAATGTGTAGTGTTGGTGCACTTACTTGGATGTCTTCTCTCCTCGGCGCCGGACGAAAAGACCGACTAGAGGAGAGATGACATCACTTCCTCGGCTTCTGTTTACATTCACAGAAGCCGAGGAAGCACATCATTGGCCAGGAGCGATCGCGAGGGGGGAGCCACGAATGAGTGGCCTCCCCCTCACCTCCGATCGACCCTGACCTCGATCCGACCGCCGCTGGCACCAGGGGGGGTCCGATCGGACCCCCCACCCGCGGGCAGGCAAGGACGTACCTGTAAGTCCTTTTGCCTGCCCGTGCCATTCTGCCGACGTATATAGTCGTGCGGCGGTCGGCAAGTGGTTAAAACTGTTCCTTTCATTTTTTTTTTTTTAATCATTTTTATTGTTATCTCAGGGAATGTAAATATCCCCTATGATAGCAATAGGTAGTGACAGGTACTCTTTTTTGAAAAAATTGGGGTCTATTAGACCCTAGATTTCTCCTCTGCCCTCAAAGCATCTGACCACACCAAGATCGGTGTGATAAAATGCTTCCCCAATTTCCCAATGGCGCTGTTTACATCCGGCGAAATCTAAGTCATAAAATGCTCGTAGCTTCCGGTTTCTTAGGCCATAGAGATGTTTGGAGCCACTCTGGTCTCTGACCAGCTCTATGGTCAGCTGGCTGAATCACCGGCTGCATTCTCAGGTTCCCTGTTGAGACAGGAGAGCCAGAGAAAAACACGGAAGACGGTGGGGGGGGGGGGGCATTCTCTCCCACTGCTTGTAAAAGCAGTCTAGAGGCTAATTAGCCGCTAGGATTGCTTTTACATGAAAGCCGACCGCTGGCTGAAAAGAATGATACCAAGATGATACCTAAACCTGCAAGCATCATTCTGGTATAACCACTCAAAGTCGTGAATGCTGTACCTGAAGACAAAAAAATGGTTAACAATAAAGCACAGTAAACGGTAAAGTATAAAAAATTGCATACCTGAAAAGCAAACATGATAAAACATAATAACAATAAAACATTGCAGAATAGAATACAGTAAAAAAGAGCAGAAGAATAGAGAGAGAGAGAGAATAGAGAGAGAACAATAAAACGACAACTATTATTTTTTATTTTATATTTTTGTTTGTGTTTTTTTTTTTTTTACACTTTTTTTGTAACTGTAACTTTTATAACTGTAACCGGTTCCAGGTTCGGGTCTCTCAAAATGCGATGGCATCTTGGGAGACCCTGTGAAAGTGTGCCTAGTCTGTGCAATGCTGTACCCTACGCTAATACTCAACTAGTGAATGGTAGCGTTCAAAACATTCACCAATGCAAAGACCAGGATTGTCAGGACAGGGGGGACAATAATAGCGGGTGTCACGCCTATATCCGCGTTTGCTGCAGACACAACATCTTTTTTGGGGGGGTTCGTTGGGTAGGGGTACTCGGGAGGACATAAAAATGCCTCTCGTGCAGCCGACTGCATTTGGTTGGGGATGTGAATGGGGGAAGTACGGGCGCTGCAGAAGTGGTGGGTTCCCAATTAGGATTGGCGAATGCAGCAGGAAGGGCATTATGGGCACGACGGGCCTGTGTTTGTCTTCTTGGTGGCAGCGGGACACTATTTGTGCTTGCCACCTCACCAGCTTGAACTGCACTTATGGGACTCGCCACGTCACCAAGTGTTACTGCAGTGCTGGTTTGACTACGACCGGGGTGTACTAGGCCGCTGGCGCTTGCCAGTTCACCAAAACGCTACCAAAAAAACTGTTAGCGATCGCAGGGATCAGGCCTGACTCTGCGAACGCTGCAGTTATGCGTTTAGTGTTTTGTAAGTGACAGTGATCGATCGATACTGCACTTGGGTGGGCTGGGCTGGGCCGGGCGGAGGGGCAAAACGCAGGTGCTAGCAGGTATCTGGGCTGATCCCACTAACACTGCGTTTTTGGGAACCCTAAACTGCTGGGGACGCCAGTATAGATCTGATCGGATCAGATCAGATATTGATCAGTTCAGATAGTATACCACTAAGGGAGGTGTACGGTGCGTGCGTGGGTGTTAGCGCTACTGGCACTAACCTGACGCTGCCTGGGGCTGGTGCTTGCCAGTTCACCAAAACGCTACCAAAAAAACTGTTAGCGATTGCAGGGATCAGGCCTGACTCTGCGAACGCTGCAGTTATGCGTTTAGTGTTTTGTAAGTGACAGTGATCGATCGATACTGCACTTGGGTGGGCTGGGCTGGGCCGGGCGGAGGGGCAAAACGCAGGTGCTAGCAGGTATCTGGGCTGATCCCGCTAACACTGCGTTTTTGGGAATCCTAAACTGCTGGGGACGCTAGTATAGATCTGATCGGATCAGATATTGATGCGTTCAGATACTGTACCACTAAGGGAGGTGTACGGTGCGTGCGTGGGTGTTAGCACTACTGGCACTAACCTGACGCTGCCTGGGGCTGGTGCTTGCCATTTCACCAAAACGCTACCAAAAAAACTGTTAGCGATCGCAGGGATCAGGCCTGACTCTGCGAACGCTGCAGTTATGCGTTTAGTGTTTTGTAAGTGACAGTGATCGATCGATACTGCACTTGGGTGGGCTGGGCCGAGCCGGGCGGAGGGGCAAAATGCAGGTGCTAGCAGGTATCTGGGCTGATCCCGCTAACACTGCGTTTTTGGGAACCCTAAACTGCTGGGGACGCTAGTATAGATCTGATCGGATCAGATATTGATCTGTACAGATACTATACCACTAAGGGAGGCGTATGCTGCGTGCGTGGGTGTTAGCGGTACTGGCGCTAATCTGACGCTGCCTGGGGCGACGCATATCACCGCCGGGCGATCAGGGGGCTAAATCTTTATTCGGTAATAAACGGCGGGTGCCCTGACACTATAAAAAATAAACAAACTAACCAGCGTCACCCGTAACGGTTATACAGTGATCAGTGGTGAAAGGGTTAACTAGGGGGCAATCAAGGGGTTAAAACATTTATTCGGTAGTATATGGGGGTCCCTGCCGCTATAAAACGCTGACGGCGAACCTAAATATTTACCTCACTAACTAGCGTCACCAGCGACACTAATACAGCGATCAGAAAAATGATCGCTTAGCGACACTGGTGACAGGGGGTGATCAAGGGGTTAAAACTTTATTAGGGGGGGTTAGGGGGGTATCCTAGACCTAAAGGGGGCCTAACACTCACTGCCCTAACACTGTAACTGTCACAAACTGACACCAATACAGTAATCAGAAAAAAAAAAAAAAAAAAACAGCTTGGTGTCAGTTTGTGACAGGGGGGGGGTGATTGGGGGGGGATCGGGGGGCGATCGGGGGGGGATCGGGGTGTTTTGTGTGCCTGGCATGTTCTACTGTGTGTGTGTGTGTTGGTGCACTCACATTGCAGTCTTCTCTCCTCGGCCCGGAACGGAAAATGCAGAGCCGAGGAGAGATGACATCATTTCCTCTGCCTCTGTGTACAATACAGAGGCAGGGAAATGATCCCATTGGCTGGGAGCGATCGCGAGGGGGGGGCCACGAATGGATGGCCTCCCCCTCACCACCGATCGCCGTGGGAGATTTGCCGACCGCCGCAGGCACCGGGGGGGGTCCGATCGGACCCCCCACCCGCGGGCAGGCAAGGACGTACCTGTACGTCCTTTTGCCTGCCCGTGCCATTCTGCCGACGTATATAGTCGTGCGGCGGTCGGCAAGTGGTTAAAAGCGCTAGAAATGCAATTAATGGATTAGTTATGTGGAGCAAGAGATTGTCTGCAAACAAACAAAGCTTGTATTGCTTACCAACAATTTCAACACCCTGTATTGAGTTGTTAGCATGTAAGGCCATCGCCAAATGCTCCATTGCTAGTATATACAGGGGTGGCGAGAGGGGACACCCCTGGCGGGTTCCACTCGATAAATGAATCGGATCTGAAAAAAGGCCATTCACTTTAATAGGAGCTGATGGAGCAGAATACAAAGCCATGATTTTTTTAATTAAGCCTGAAGATAAACCTAGTTATTCTAATGTTGCTTTCAAAAACTCCCAATCAAATGCCTTTTTCGCATCTAGCGAAAGAAGACACAACGGGACTTCTTGTAGCTGGCAGTGTGAGATAAGAGATAATATTTTAATAGTGTTATCCCTTGCTTCTTGAGTTTGGACAAAGCCCACCTGATCTAAACCAATAATAGAAGGAATAACTGCTTGTAAATGATCTGCTATTATTTTAGCATATATTTGAAGGTCAACATTTATTAAAGTCAATAACTTAAACATTCGGCAGGATCTTTCTGGTCTTTATGAATGAGAGTAGTATGAGCTTCCTGTGCTTGATGAGAGAAAGTACATGAATCTGAAATTGAGTTGAATGTAGCGTCCAAAATTGGTGATAAAACGTCCTGAATTTTTTTTTTTAAAACACAGTTGAAAAACCCTCAGGACCTTAACTGTTTGTTGAATTTCCAGTGCAGCTAAAGGCATATTCAATAAGTTAGCAGTATCCTAAATCTAATCTTGGAAGGGCCATATTCAAAATGTATTGGGCCATTATTTTGCGCCCCTTTGTGTTGGTAGGTACCGTGAGGGGATTAGTAATATTATAAAGTGTCCTATAATATTCTTGAAAGGTCTAAGCAATGTCTTCAGAAGTATGTACCAATTCCTTTTTAGGGCATCAAAGTTTGGGAATATAAGTACAATTTGGTTTAGTGCGAATTGACCTGGCCAGTGGTCTACCCGCCTTATTACCAAATTCATACATAGTTCTATGCATTCGGTCTTTATGTTTAAAATATGCCATGTCAAGTATATGTAAAAGATCTTTACGTTTCTTTTCTAATAGCTGAAATACATGAGCCTCAAGTGAACATTTATGGGCAAGCTTAAGCTTATGAATTTCCTGTAGGAGCTGTGTAATCTCTGCAGAATGTGTTTTTTTTAAATATGCACCTTCAGAAATGAGGACCCCCTTAAGAGACACTTCAAAGCCTCCCATTTAAGTGGTTGCGTTGTCGCTGGGTTGCACTGGGTCCAAGGATTTCAGCCTGCTTACTAATGGTAGTCAGGGTGCCATTGTCTAGCCTATAAAGGTCTGTCATGTGCTCAGGGTGAATGTGCTCTCATCTGTGAAAAGCACAGGGTGCCAGTGGCAGACCTGTCAATTCTGGTGTTCAATGGCAAATGCCAATCGAGCTCCACGATGCTGGACAGTAAGCACAGGGCCCACCAGAGGACGTCTGGCCCTCAGGCCACCCTCATGAAGTCTGTTTCTGATTGTTTGGTCAGACACATTCACACCAGTGGCTTGCTGAAGGTCACTTTGTAGGGCTCTGGCAGTGCTCATCCTGTTTCTCCTTGCACTAAGGAGCAGATACCGGTCCTGCTGATGGGTTAAGGACCTTCCACTGCCCTGTCCAGCTCTCCTAGAGTAACTGCCTGTCTCCTGGAATCTCGTCCATGCTCTTGGGAGACACAGCAAACCTTCTGGCAATGGCACAAATTGATGTGCCATCCTGGAGGAGTTGGACTGCCTGTGCAACCTCTATAGGGTCCAGGTATCACCTCATGCTACCAGTAGTGACGCTGACCCTAACCAAGTGCAAAACTAGTGAAAAACAGTCAGAAAAGATGAGTAGGGAAAAAAATCTCAGTAGCCTCCACCTGTAAAACCATTCCTGTTTTGGAGGTTATGTCATTGCTGTCCATCTAGTGCACCTCTTGTTAATTTCATTAACACCAAAGCAGCTAAAACTGATAAACAACCCCCCTACTTAACTACCAGCTCAAGCTTTACTCTGATTAAAAAGTGTTCCTTTAATTTTTTTTGAGCAGTATATATTTCCAATATATATATATATATATATATATATATATATTTTTTTTTTTTTTTTTTTTTGTGTGCCTATATATATATATATATATATATATATATATATAGATCTATATATATATAGATATATTTATATAGATCTATATATATATAGATCTATTATAGATCTATTTATATATATCTATATAGTTCCAAGGTAAAAATACAAATTATATGTAATCAGATTACACATAGTATTTAACATTTAATATTAGTACCATTTTTTATTTTCTAGTACCCCTTAACTTTATGTATAGTAGATGTCTTACAAGCAATTGTTTATAAATCATCATCAATATCATCAATCATAATCATCAAAATCATCATCATCATTCATCAATATCATCATCATCATTCATCAATCATCATCATCAATATCATCATCTTTTAGGATGTTTTCTCCTGTGAGCGTTGTGGGGTTGGCTGTGACAATACAGTGTCATGTTATGAATACATAAATAATTTCTGCTTCAAAATAATAATACTGTATAATATTTTTAATTAATTTTAAATACATTTTTAATTAAAAAAAAACTCCAGCTATAGTTTTGTAATATTTATTTACAGGTACTTATATAGGAATAAATAAATTATTTAATAAAAAACAAATGGTATTATTATTATTCAGTAAGTGTTAAAAATAAGGAAACTTTGTTCCAAGTGTCATTGCCTGTACAGGAGAAAATTCAGGAGAGGGAATAAGCTATAAAATTATTTGAGACAACCTATTTCTGAAGAATCCAAAGACCAGTACACTAGAACAGCGCATCTTTTTACTCTAAACATTTTCAAAAACATTTCAAAATCATCAGTTGTCTACTGCTAACCCGCAAATTTAAAAATAAAAAAAAACATTTTCCTTAATGCTTAATCTATTCTGTACTGAGAGACACGTTGATCTTCATAATTGTTTCAGGTTGGTGGCTTGGAATATATTAGAGTTGTTTGATAAGTATAACATGGAAAAAAAAAAGTGAATACTGTGCTTCAATCTGGTTGGTCAAATTCCTTAACACAAGTTACAATCTAATTGTACAATCTCTTTTGGATCTACCAACTTTGTATAACCTGCCTGACTAGGTACATATTGATTGGATAATTTAGGTAGTTCCTCAAATTGAAACATTTTGGTAGATCTAAAACTGATTGTACAGAATTCATAGGGTTGGATTGTGACGTGAGTGGTAAGCCTTACACCTGTTAAGGATAGATAATAGGTTTATATTCAAAGATGCTTTATTTGATTATTCTAGTTATAATGAACGCATTTAGTGATCTTTTACAATATATAACCTTGAAACTAATTATATATTGGATACCAATGACTGTGGGGTGGATGGCATTGCCAGAAGCAGAGTCATCAATAGGAACCCAAATATTTCATTTATACTGATATATTGAGTTCATCTACAAAATATATTTTAAAAATTTGTTTAGAGTGCTCAACTAAACCACGTGACCACAGAACATTGCTGGGTGTACATTAAAAGTAAGTATGTTTGACAGCCTTGTAGCTCTTACCTTCGATAATGAGGAACAAGTAAAAGAGATGCATGTCTCATCAGCAGGGAAGGTGTTATAAACATTTACAGTAAATTGTAATCACTACTTTTTCCACCCCGGAAATGTTACCTTCACTAGACATACTCTCTAGAAAAACTCCTCCTGTTTAAAAAAGAAAAGAAAAAGAGAAGCAGAACGCAAACTGGTTCATGCTACAGAAATTAAATGTATACATACATTTGTACTATTATAATATAACTATAATACAAAGTGATAATAAGGTGGACTTATACTATACTATACTTCTTCACACATAATAGAGAATGGTGGGAAGGGGTATTAATGTACTGATAATCTTATGCAGATACAATAATATTCATGCTCCCTCTATTAAAGAAAAAAAATGCCATTCATAAAAGAATGTAAAAACATATTGTACATACAGAAGGTAATGAAAAGGGCTCTCACTACAGGGGCCACAACCTAAAGCATTGACTGTAGAAAAAAATATTTTTGAAAGGCAGGACTTTTGAGGCACCACAATAAACACATTATATTTACAAAAAAACAAGATATCTTTATTCATACAAAATTTAAAATATTTGTATAAAATGCCTCTAGAAAACAGGACAGATTTGTGCAATGAAGACCTCCAAAATTGCATACAGTATATCCAAATCACCCACTTAATTTGAGTACATTAACCACTTCAGCCCCGGAAGGATTTACCCCCTTCCTGACCAGAGCACTTTTTACAATTTGGCACTGCGTCACTTTAACTGCTAATTGCGCGGTCATGCAATGCTGTACCCAAACGAAATTTGCGTCCTTTTCATCCCACAAATAGAGCTTTCTTTTGATGGTATTTGATCACCTCTGCCGTTTTTATTTTTTGCGCTATACACGGAAAAAAACCGAAAATTTTGAAAAAAATTGATATTTTCTACTTTTTGTTCTAAAAAAATCCAATAAACTCAATTTTAGTCATACATTTAGGCCAAAATGTATTCGGCCACATGTCTTTGGTAAAAAAAATGTCAATAAGTGTATATTTATTGGTTTGCGCAAAAGTTATAGCGCCTACAAACTAGGGTACATTTTCTGGAATTTACACAGCCTTTAATTTATGACTGCCTATGTCGTTTCTTGAGGTGCTAAAATGGCAGGGCAGTACAAAACCCCCACAAATGACCCCATTTTGAAAAGTAGACACCCCAAGGAAATTGCTGAGAGGCATGTCGAGCCCATTGAATATTAATTTTTTTTGTCCCAAGTGATTGAATAATGACAAAAAAAAATTACAAAAAGTTGTCACTAAATGATATATTGCTCACACAAGCCATGGGCATATGTGGAATTGCACCCCAAAATACATTTAGCTGCTTCTCCTG
Source organism: Aquarana catesbeiana (assembly GCA_037953035.1). Classification (NCBI taxonomy): domain Eukaryota; kingdom Metazoa; phylum Chordata; class Amphibia; order Anura; family Ranidae; genus Aquarana; species Aquarana catesbeiana. The sequence goes on along the minus strand of JBBHAA010001420.1, from coordinate 198,102 downwards.
AGTATGGGGATACCACATGTGTGGGACTTTTTGGGAGCCTAGCCGCGTATGGGGCCCCAAAAACCAATCACCGCCTTCAGGATTTCTAAGGGCGTACATTTTTGATTTTACTCCTCACTACCTATCACAGTTTTGAATGCCATAAAATGCCCAGATGGCATAAACCCCCCCCCAAATGACCCCATTTTGGAAAGTAGACACCCCAAGCTATTTGCTTTGAGGCATGTTGAGTCCATGGAATGTTTTATATTTTGACACAAGTTGCGGGAAACTGACAAATTTTTTTTTTGCACAAAGTTGTCACTTAATGATATATTGCTCAGACAGGCCATGGGCATATGTAGAATTGCACCCCAAAATACATTTAGCTGCTTCTCCTGAGTATGGGGATACCACATGTGTGGGACTTTTTAGGAGCCTAGCCGCGTACGGGGCCCCCGAAAACCAATCACCGCCTTCAGGATTTCTAAGGGCGTGAATTTTTGATTTCACTCTTCACTGCCTATCACAGTTTCGGAGGCCATGGAATGCCCAGGTGGCACAAACCCCCCCCAAATGACCCCATTTTGGAAAGTAGACACCCCAAGCTATTTGCTGAGAGGCATGGTGAGTATTTTGCAGCTCTCATTTGTTTTTGAAAATAAAGAAAGACAAGAAAAAAATTTTTTTTTTTTCTTTTTTCAATTTTCAAAACTTTGTGACAAAATGTGAGGTTTGCAAAATACTCACTATACCGCTCAGCAAATAGCTTGGGATGTCTACTTTCCAAAATAGGGTCATTTGGGGTTTTTTTTTGCCACCTGGGCATTCCATGGCCTCCGAAACTGTGATAGGCAGTGAAGAGTGAAATCAAAAATTTACGCCCTTAGAAAGCCTGAAGGTGGTGCTTGGTTTTCGGGGTCCCGTGCGCGGCTAGGCTCCCAAAAAGTCCCACACATGTGGTATCCCCGTACTCAGGAGAAGCAACAGAATGTATTTTGGGGTGTAATTTTACATATTCCCATGGCATGTTTGAGCAATATATCATTTAGTGACAACTTTGTGCAAAAAAAAAAAAAAAATTGTCTCTTTCCCGCAACTTGTGTCACAATATAAAATATTCCATGGACTCGACATGCCTCTCAGCAAATAGCTTAGGGTGTCTACTTTCCAAAATGGGGTCATTTGGGGGGGTTTTGAACTGTCCTGGCATTTTATGCACAACATTTAGAAGCTTATGTCACACATCACCCACTCTTCTAACCACTTGAAGACAAAGCCCTTTCTGACACTTTTTGATTACATTAAAAAATTATTTTTTTTTGCAAGAAAATTACTTTGAACCCCCACACATTATATATTTTTTTAAAGCAAATGCCCTACAGATTAAAATGGTGGGTGTTTCATTTTTTTTTTCACACAGTATTTGCGCAGCGATTTTTCAAACGCATTTTTTGGGGAAAAAACACACTTTTTAAAATTTTAATGCACTAAAACACACTATATTGCCCAAATGTTTGATGAAATAAAAAAGATGATCTTAGGCCGAGTACATGGATACCAAACATGACATGCTTTAAAATTGCGCACAAAGGTGCAGTGGCGACAAACTAAATACATTTTTAAAAGCCTTTAAAAGCCTTTACAGGTTACCACTTTAGATTTACAGAGGAGGTCTACTGCTAAAATTATTGCCCTCGATCTGACCTTCGTGGTGATACCTCACATGCATGGTGCAATTGCTGTTTACATTTGACGCCAGACCGACGCTTGCGTTCGCCTTAGCGCGAGAGCAGGGGGGACAGGGGTGCTTTTTTTTTTTTTTTTTTTTTTTCTTTATTTTTTTTTGCTTTTTTATCTTATATTTAAACTGTTCCTTTCATATTTTTTTTTAAAAATCATTTTTATTGTTATCTCAGGGAATGTAAATATCCCCTATCATAGCAATAGGTAGTGACAGGTACTCTTTTTTGAAAAAATTGGGGTCTATTAGACCCTAGATTTCTCCTCTGCCCTCAAAGCATCTGACCACACCAAGATCGGTTTGATAAAATGCTTTCCCAATTTCCCAATGGCGCTGTTTACATCCGGCAAAATCTAAGTCATAAAATGCTCGTAGCTTCCGGTTTCTTAGGCCATAGAGATGTTTGGAGCCACTCTGGTCTCTGATCAGCTCTATGGTCAGCTGGCTGAATCACCGGCTGCATTCTCAGGTTCCCTGTTGAGACAGGAGAGCCAGAGAAAAACACGGAAGACGGTGGGGGGGGGGGCATTCCCTCCCACTGCTTGTAAAAGCAGTCTAGAGGCTAATTAGCCGCTAGGATTGCTTTTACATGAAAGCCGACCTCTGGCTGAAAAGAATGATACCAAGATGATACCTAAACCTGCAGGCATCATTCTGGTATAACAACTCAAAGTCGTGAATGGCGTACCTGAAGACAAAAAAATGGTTAACAATAAAGCACAGTAAACGGTAAAGTATAAAAAATTGCAGACCTGAAAAACAAACATGATAAAACATAATAACAATAAAACATTGCAGAATAGAATACAGTAAAAAAGAGCAGAACAATAGAGAGAGAATAGAGAGAGAGAGAACAATAAAACGACAACTTTTTTTTTTATTTTATATTTTTGTATGTTTTTTTTTTTTGTTTTTTTTTTTTTACACTTTTTTTTTGTAACTAACTTTTATAACTGTAACCGGTTCCAGGTTCGGGTCTCTCAAAATGTGATGGCATCTTGGGAGACCCTGTGAAAGTGTGCCTAGCCTGTGCAATGCTGTACCCTATGCTAATACTCAACTAGTGTATGGTAGCGTTCAAAACATTCACCAATGCAAAGACCAGGATTGTCAGGACAGGAGGGACAATAATAGCGGGTGTCACGCCTATATCCTCGCTTGCTGCAGACACAACATCTTTTTTGGGGGGGTTCGTTGGGTAGGGGTACTCGGGAGGACATAAAGAAAATGCCTCTCATGCAGCCGACTGCATTTGGTTGGGGATGTGAATGGGGGAAGTACGGGGGCTGCAGAAGTGGTGGGTTCCCAATTAGGATTGGCGAATGCAGCAGGAAGGGCATTATGGGCACGACGGGCCTGTGTTTGTCTTTTTGGTGGCAGCGGGACACTACTTGTGCTTGCCACCTCACCAGCTTGAACTGCATTTATGGGACTCGCCACGTCACCAAGTGTTACTGCAGTGCTGGTTTGACTACGACCGGGGTGTACTAGGCCGCTGGTGCTTGCCAGTTCACCAAAACGCTACCAAAAAAACTGTTAGCGATCGCAGGGATCAGGCCTGACTCTGCGAACGCTGCAGTTATGCGTTTAGTGTTTTGTAAGTGACAGTGATCGATCGATACTGCACTTGGGTGGGCTGGGCTGGGCTGGGCGGAGGGGCAAAACGCAGGTGCTAGCAGGTATCTGGGCTGATCCCACTAACACTGCGTTTTTGGGAACCCTAAACTGCTGGGGATGCTAGTATAGATCTGATCGGATCAGGTATTGATCTGATCAGATACTATACCACTAAGGGAGGTGTACGGTGCGTGCGTGGGTGTTAGCGCGACTGGCGCTAACCTGACGCTGCCTGGGGCTGGTGCTTGCCAGTTCACCAAAACGCTACCAAAAAAACTGTTAGCGATCGCAGGGATCAGGCCTGACTCTACGAACGCTGCAGTTATGTGTTTAGTGTTTTGTAAGTGACAGTGATCGATCGATACTGCACTTGGGTGGGCTGGGCTGGGCGGAGGGGCAAAACGCAGGTGCTAGCAGGTATCTGGGCTGATCCCGCTAACACTGCGTTTTTGGGAACCCTAAACTGCTGGGGACGCTAGTATAGATCTGATCGGATCAGATATTGATGCGTTCAGATACTATACCACTAAGGAAGGTGTACGGTGCGTGTGTGGGTGTTAGCGCGACTGGCGCTAACCTGACGCTGCCTGGGGCTGGTGCTTGCCAGTTCACCAAAACGCTACCAAAAAAACTGTTAGCGATCGCAGGGATCAGGCCTGACTCTGCGAACGCTGCAGTTATGCGTTTAGCGTTTTGTAAGTGACAGTGATCGATCGATACTGCACTTGGGTGGGCTGGGCTGGGCCGGGCGGAGGGGCAAAACGCAGGTGCTAGCGGGTATCTGGGCTGATCCCGCTAACACTGCGTTTTTGGGAACCCTAAACTGCTGGGGACGCTAGTATAGATCTGATCGGATCAGATATTGATCCATTCAGATACTATACCACTAAGGGAGGCGTATGCTGCGTGCGTGGGTGTTAGCAGTACTGGCGCTAATCTGACGCTGCCTGGGGCGACGCATATCACCGCCGGGCGATCAGGGGGCTAAACCTTTATTCGGTAAAAAACGGCGGGTGCCCTGACACTATGAAAAATAAACCAACTAACCAGCGCCACCCGTAACGGTTATACGGTGATCAGTGGTGAAAGGGTTAACTAGGGGGCAATCAAGGGGTTAAAACATTTATTAGATAGTATATGGGGGTCCCTGTCGCTATAAAATGCTGACGGCGAACCTAAATATTTACGTTCCTAACTAGCGTCACCAGCGACACTCAGAAAAATGATCGCTTAGCGACACTGGTGACAGGGGGTGGTCAAGGGGTTAAAACTTTATTAGGGGGGGTTAGGGGGGTACCCTAGACCTAAAGGGGGGGTAAAACTCACTGTCCTACCACACTAACTGTCACTAACTGACACCCTGCAGTAATCAGAAAAAAAAAAAAAAATACTGCTTGGTGTCAGTGTTACAGAGAGGGGGGAGGGGTGATTGGGGGGGGGTCGGGGGGCGATCAGGGGTGTTTTGTGTGCCTGGCATGTTCTACTGTGTGTGTGTGTGTGTGTTGGTGCACTTACATGTCTTCTCTCCTCGGCGCTAGAACGGAAACTGCCGAGCCGAGGAGAGATGACATCACATCCTCTGCCTGTGTGTACTATACACAGGCAGGGGATGTTCCTCATTGGCTGGGAGCGATCGCGAAGGGGGGGCCACGATCAGATGGTCTCCCCCTCGTCTCTCATCGCTCCTAGCCAAATGCCGACCGCCGCTGGCATCGAGGGGGGGGTCCGATCGGACCCCCTGCCCGCGGGAAGGCAATCACGTATGGGTACGTGATTTTGCCTGCCCGTGCCATTCTGCTCACGTATATATGCGTGAGGCGGTCGGCAAGTGGTTAAAACATCAGGGGACAAAGCCTCTTTACAACAAACTATTACACTCCCATGGTGGTTGTAATGGATGGAGATAACTCGACGCGCTTCCTGGACCCACCAGTCTGCTTCATCATGAGCCAGGAGGTCAAAATGTTGTACAGTAGCAAAAAAACCAAAACATTAATACTAGGGATGGGCTGAACGACCCCCTGTTAATTTTGCACCAGAACTTTAGAACATCGCAAAAGTTCAGAACCGAATAATGAACCCCATTGAAGTCTGTGGGACCTGAACTGTAAAAATCAAAAGTGCCAATTTTGAAGGCTTATATGCACTAATTGGGTATACAATGGTTATGGGGTCCGGGTACTGGCTCGGGAGACATGTATCAAGGGAAAAAAAATTGTAAAAAAATTAATTTTTTAAATGAGAAGTGATTTATTGATGTTTAAAGTGAAAGCAAAAAAAATGAGACATAACAAGAAAAATAAAAAATATATTTTAATATAGTGCCCTTGGGGGTCCCTTAAGTGTACCTGTAAAGTGGCACATCTGTACTGTGTATAGAAGCTGCTGCAGCAATAATTGCATTTATAAAGCCAAAAAAATGATACTTTCCCTGCAAGCTTTCTTTATTTTATAAACAATGGCTTAGGGAGCCAGTCTGAATGATGAGGCCACAATGTAGTGCACTGGGAAGAAGATTATAGATTTTTTTGGATAAATTCTGGTGTCTCTTCCGCAGACTGGATAGAAGTAGCAGGTGTGGGAAAAATTGATCTTTGGGTGTTGGAGGTGCCTTCACACCGTAACCCTATAGAGGTACACTTGATGAAAGCAAGAATTGGCCTTGCTGTCAAAAATTGAAATGATATGCACCTGTCAAACAGGTGCGGAAAAATTGGTCTTTGGGTGTCGTGGAACCTTCACAATGTAACCCTATAGAGGTTGTCAGGGCACCAACGGCAGAAGAAGGGCACTAGGACCCAGCATCTCTACCAGCACTTGTCAGGGCACCAACAGCAGGAGAAGGACTCTAGGACCCAGCATCTCTACCAGCACTCCACATGGGCCTTTATAAGGAAGCTTGTCAGTGGTTGCAATTGCTGGTTGATCTTCAGCCCCTCCAGTGTTTTATCTCTGTGATATTCCTGTTCCTGTGACTCCTGTTACTGACCTGGCTTGTCCTTGACCTGTCTCCTGCTTGCTTCCTGTGTTCAACCTCGGCTAATCAACTGACCATGTCCACTCTGATACCCAGCTGGCTACTGACCTAGTGAAGGTAAAGAGGCCAGTAGAAGGAGCTGTGAGCTCCGAGCGTGTAGCCTTTCATTCCACAGAGACAGTTCTGACCCCTTCCTCCCGCCCCCTGCTGGTGACATCATTTCCTCTTCCAGTTCAAGCTGGACAGCATGGAGCTGACTACTTCCTGGTTTTCCTGAATGTACAGCTATTCAGCACAACATCACACCAGAAACTTTCCCAGCTACCCGGATCATGCGAGGAGCCTGTGGGACCCAGTAGAACTGCCAGGACTACATACTTATGATGAGCATGACTCCCACTTATATCTTGTAAGTGTTTTTAATCTTGTGCAATAAATTATACTGTTTTAATACTTCACTTAGAGAGCCCCCCCTGTTTCTTTTATATGGCTCCTGACCTAGGCTTCCTTCTGACCAGTCTCAGCATTATCTGAGTCCTTCAACACCTCATGGGTGCCACCTGTCTGCTGATTCTACGCCAGCACATCAGCTGTACTCTGAAACCTCCTGCACATGGTCCAGCAGGTGACCCATGCTACTTTGGGCCTGACCTCCCCTGTTTTTACCCTTAGGGGGTCTTAAACTTAGTCAGGGAAGCCCTCTCTCTCCATTTACCTCCAGCACCAGGTAAGTGATAGAGGTACTCTTGATGAAAGCAAGAGTTGGCCTTGCTGTCAAAAATTTAAACTCTATGCACCTGTCAAACAGGTGCAGAAAAATTGGTCTTTGGGTGTTAATTGTGCCCATGAAACCTACACCAAAAAAATTCTTCCAGATGAAATCAACACCCACAATGGTAGGCAGCCGTCTTGTGCAGAGATTTTTTTTTTTTTTTTTTTTAGTTTTTGCTGCAAAGTTTTGTCCTATTCATTGGAAATGCCCAGCGCGAGGAGACCATGAATTGCCTGCCATCCCTTGCCATCTCGGGATACACTGGACTGAAGTGGACAGTGCCTGGCGTTTCGGATAATCAGCTGTCGCATGACTTCTCCGAATGCCTGTTTTTACTTTTTTTTTTTTTTTTTCTATTAAGTAGAAATTTCCTCATCTCTGGTACCCATGAGGTGTTGAAGGACTCAGATTTTGGAATGTGCAGAGATTCCACATTCCAAAAACACTTAAAGCCAAAAGTGGACCTGCCGCTCATTTGTTTCCTCCCCCCTCCGGTGCCACAATTGGAACCGGAGGGGGGGACAGGATACCTGTATTTGACAGGTATCCTTTTCCCACTTCCAGGAGCCACAGCCGCGGATATTGATGTCACGGCTCGGCTCCCTCCTCTTCCCCCTGTCGCTGGGCCAGTAGGAGAGAGGAATGGAGCCTCACACATGCGCAGTAGGGTTCCTGGCATGAAGCCGTAAGGCTACACTGCTGGGTTCCCTTACGCACAATGGCGGTGGCAGCACCCGACAGCCAATAGAAACCATCAGCTGTGGTGCCGACATCGCTGGACTCCAGGACAGGTAAGTTTCCTGTTAGTAAAAGCCAGCAGCTGCAGTATGTGTAGCTGCTGGTTTTTAATTTTTGCAGCGGTGGGCAGACCTCCACTTTAATCAGCAAAATTAACATCAGGGGCCTTATAGCTGCTGCTAATCCAGGACTGATTCATTTTGATAAATGTCAAATGGTCCACGGAGTCTGTGGACAGACACGCTCTATTATCAATAACAAAACCTCCAGCAGCGCTGAATGCCTATTCGGAAAGCACGCTGGATGCAGGGCAGCCTGGCTGCTCAATTGCATACTGGGCAAGTTCTGACCAGTGGTCTATTCTCATGACCCAGTAACCCAGTGGATCGTCAACTGGAAAGCTCTCCATCTCTGTTTTTGCCCCTAGATAATCGTCCACAATATGATGCAAATGCTGCCGATGGGATGTGGAGGCTGACAGTCCTGGGCGCCGAGGACTAAAAAAATTGTAAAATGCATTACTTAGGCGGCCCCCTTCTCCACCGCTCCTCTCTTGACCAACAGAAGCCTCTAAACTGTTTTCCATGACACTATAACCTTCCAGAGTCTGGAAAAGCATTAGATAAACTCCTCTTTAAGGTGTGCTCAAGATATTTCATCTTCTGCGCTCTGTGGGGACAGGATGAGTTCTGAGACTTTCCCCTTGTAACGTGGTCAAGGAGGATTGCCAACCAATAGTGATCCTTTTCCTGGATGCCACGTATTCTTGGGTCCTTTCGCACAGCTTTGAAGCATGAGGGAGCCCATTAACTTTCCCTGTCTAAGGGCGGACAGGAGGTTTGTGCCATTATCGCACACCACCATTCCTGGCTCCAGCTGGTGTGGCGTGAACCACCTCTGGACCTCCCCCGGCAGATCTGCAAGAATCTGTGCTCCGGTATGGTTCCTGTCCCCTAGACATACCAGCTGAAGCAATGCATGGAACTTTTTAGCCTGACTCATTGAATAGCCCCTTGAGCGTTTAATGCCACGTACACACAAGCGGACTTTCCGGCAGACTTGGTCCGGTGGACCGGGCTCCGTCGGACAATTCGATCGTGTGTGGGCTCCAGCGGACTTTTTTTCCCAAAAGTCCAATGGACCTAGAAATAAAACATGTTTCTAATCTTTTCGATGGACTCAGGTCCGGTCGAAAAATCCGCTCGTCTGTATGCTAGTCCGACGGACTAAAACCGACGCTAGGGCAGCTATTGGCTACTGGCTATCAACTTCTTTATTTTAGTCCGGTCGTACGTCATCACGCACGAATCCGTCAGACTTTGGTGTGATCGTGTGTAGGCAAGTCCTTTCTTTAGAAAAGTCCGTTGGAAGTCCACCAAAAGTCTGTAGGAAAGACCGTCGGACCAGTCCGGTCGAAAAGTTCACTCGCGTGTACGCGGCATTAGGGGTACTTGTGGTTTATAGGACGATTCAGCAGAGGAGGGCATGGAGGAGGAGAAGGGGGTAGAGCTGACAAATCTCGCATCATCACCACTAGCTGTATGGAGACGTGGCGGCACAACAAGCTGCAGCACTGAGCCCTGTCCTGCATCCTTCCGAGTTTCAAGCAGAGTTACCCAGTGTGCTGTGACTTAAATATCGTCCCTGACCATGCTTGCTGGACCACGTGTCAGCAGTAACTAGGACTTTGCGGCTGACTTCCTTGCCCAAAGATGCCACAACATTGCCTTCCACGTGATGGTACAGAGCTTGAATGACCTTATTTGAAAAGAAAAAGCGACTGGGAACCCACCATTGTGGTAGAGTACATTCTGCAAATTCACAGAAAGGGGCAGACGGAAAGTCAGAAGTTGTAAAGCCAGCAGCTTTGACAAGCTTGCATTTAGACGCTGGGCATGTGGGTGGCAGTGACTGTATTTTTTTTCCCGCTGCAGCAGATGGGGCAGAAAAATTTGCCCCATATATGGTGGTGTGCTACTGGCAGATGTGCTGCAAGGTCCTGGGACACCCTGCGCTATACCATCATCCCTGTCAGTCGAGGCTGCTGGGAGGTCATGAGGTATAGCGGGGTTAGAATGAGGTGAGTAAGGAGGAGGAACAGAATTGAGTCCCTTTTTTGTGGTTTTCAGGTGCTCTTGTCAATGGGCTAAGCGATAGGAGGTTAAATGCCTTGTTAAGCATGTGGTACCCAAATGGCTGGTGTTTTTGCCATGCTTGATGTGCTTGAGACAAAGTTTACAAATTGCAACAGTGTGATCAGCTGCACATGTGCTAAAAAAGGCCCAAACAACTGTGGGAAGTGGGCTGGGAGATAACAGCTTCACAAGGTGATGGTATAGGGTGGCTGTTCTCTACTCTTCCATGGTGGCTGCCTCATTAGTGTTGTGCCTTACCCTCACTGATGCTGGCGCTATGGCAGGAATAGCTGTGGACAAGGAGGCAGTTTTAGCCACTCTGGCACCTGCAGTGGACTGCGCACTAGTCTCTGCTTGGGTGCCGGAGGATGAGGAGGATAAGGATGGTTTAAGTGGTTTAAGTAAGCCAGTCCACCACCTCCTCTGCATGCTGTGGCTGGATAGCATGGGCAACATCACTAAACAAAGGAAATCATGCCCTGCCTGAGGACTGACCACATCCTCCTTTGCCTGTGGACACATATGCTGCTGGCCCCTACAGTGGCATGGTAATGTCTGCCTCTCCATGTTGGCTTCCTAGACATGATGGGGGGGGGGTGCTTACTAACAAAATGTAATAAATATGTGGAAATGTGCATGTGGATGCACTTTAATCAATGGAAAGGGGTGTTTGGTGCACTATAATTTGAGTATTCACTATACAGACACACTCCACGGATACACTATAATATAGTACGTCAAACGTGGAGTAACAGAATGTTATGGAATTATTTCTGATTGGGACACTAAAAACGGAAGTTAATAAGTTAATACTGCAGCTGTAAAAACAGATTCACAGGACGCAATCACTGTTTGTAAAATGTCTGTTCAGAGCCAAAGTTTATTATTACATGTTATTTTATACATATTAAAAGAAAGGGGTGGTGTGAGATGTTATTAAAAACTAACAAATATAAATATGTTATTAAAAGCTAACAAATATAAATATATTAATTAAAGCTAGCGAATAGAACAATTGCAAAAGTAAAACCTTGAGAGGGGAGGGGGGAGTAGAGACAGAGAGAGCTTCTAGCAGAAGATGTGTCTGTGTGTTAGGTGAAGGTTACAGAACACATTTCAACAGCGTGAACAAAATGGAGTCTCTTGTGCTTAAATGAACAGTACAGTGAATGTCCATGTCATTTCCCTCCTTTTGTTTATTTGACACCATTCTTCTCTGCATTACATTCAGCCGATTGCTGGTAACTCCTGTTACATTGGCGCAGAGAGACGGCGTCTTGTTCAGCTCTCCCCTAGTTTTCTCATGATAATGGGTTCCTCAGGGCTGGTGGACCATTTATTGGTACAGTGGGTAGTCACACAGAGGCATAGCCTGATGAGGAAGTAAATAACAAATATGAGAAATATGAACATCACAATGTAAGCACCTAGTTTCTGTAACCATGTTGCTATGCCATATTAAAAGTCACCAAAACCTCCTAATCCCTTAAAGGGGTTCCATCTATCTTTAGCAATATCTCTGGCCTTATTCTGTAGTTTTCTTATCTTAGCAAGATGCCCTTTATTAATGTCCTCATTATCAGAATTGTATATACAACAGTCAGTATGAAATACCTTACACATCCCACCTTGAGCTGCAGTGAGATAATTTAGCGTTAATCTATGCTCTAATACTACTTTTTTAAGCTGAGCCATTTCTTCATTCAATAAACCGATATCAGTGGTAGTAAGGTTAATAATCTCATCTACAATTCTAGTGTAATTAGTTATTCTTTTCATTGCCTCGATTCCCCATCCTGTCCTGGAAGGGAACCATGACCATGTCATGTCACCTTCAGTGAACAGCTCTCTTTTGAACACTAAAGGATATTCTGGACTTTGATCTGGTCGCACTGTATCTTTGCGAACAGCCAAAGCAGGTGCTAACCCAAATATTCCCGATACAACATGTACCTGTAACATTAGTAAGAAGCCAGGCGTAAGCTTTATCTCCACATATATAATATAACCCTCTACGTATGGATGGTATACCTGCGCCTAAAATACTAGAAGCAATAACATGTAATCTCCGGTAACCGATATTTTCACATATTGGGAACTGTGAGCAATTTGTACTATAAAGGGTTCTATTTAGTTCTGGATCAGGGATATAATAATATTGACCATAGTTTCCTCCATAAACTGTAATCTTTGCTCCAGTGCAATCTGAATTGTTCAACCATGTACATTTAGCGTTAAACGGGCATGTAATGTTTAAACAAATCTGTGGAGTGTCTATCTGTTTTGAAACCATCAAAGTTACTGATCTGTGCTCATTAGCTGTGGAGAGCTATGTATGAGCCATTTATTCTGGTCCTGTTTAGACCAGTGAAGTTGAGAGGCATTGCTATCATGGGTATTGTTCCTGTTTGGGGATGTAAGTGAGAACACACCTAGCAGTTACTAGCATTGCTATGGGTTGCATACAATTTTAACATTTGGATGAAAGGGTTATTTTTCCATGTCTCAGTTCTCACAAACAACAAAAAGAATAGAAACCATCATTTTTTCAAAGGATATCATCACTTCAGGATTTTCTTGCAGTGACTTGCGTGAATCCAGGTGGGCTTTCATTCCAACTTGATAGCGGAACTGGTTGTCAAAAGCACCACATGTTGTCTGTCAAATTTTGGTTCTAGAGGCTTTCTGACGTGTCCCTTGACCACCACCCAGTTACCTGGTTCGATTCTGTTTATACCTGAAACAGAATCTGGGTCTGGGATCGATTCATAAACACCTTCATATATTTTATTCAATGTTCTTTGCAAAATCTTAACATATTCTAACAAACTAGAGTGAGAAACCTGAAACTGTTGGGGAAAATATAGCCCTGTTTTGGGTGGCCCTCCAAAAAAAATCTCATAGGGGGACAGCCCATGTGATTGTTTAGGGGTAGCACGTACAGAATATAGGGCTAACGGCAAAGCTTCCACCCATCCTTTTCCTGCATCTGCTTTAATTTTTGCACATCTGTTTTTCAAAATTCCATTAAGTCTCTCAACTTTACCACTACTTTGTGGATGATAAGGTGTATGGAAAGCTTGCTGTATGTGAAGGGCTTCCATTACCTCTTTCATTACTTCCCCAGTAAAATGGGTTCCTCTGTCACTCTCAATAGTTTCAGGAACTCCATATCTACTAACTTTAATTCAAAATTTTCTTTGCTGTTGTTTTTGCATTTGCTTTAGCTACCGGCCAGCACTCAGGCCAACCTGAAAACATGTCAACACACTAGAGTGTACTCATAGGTGCCTATTCTGGACATCTGAATGTAGTCTATTTGAATTGTTTGGAAAGGGAAATCTGGCTTAGGAGAATGCTTTTGGGGAACATGGACAGGGGTCACTGCATTGTACAGAGCACAAGTGAGACATGAAGCACAAAACCTGGCTGCAAATGCACTTAATCCAGGTGCTATACAATAGCAGTCAGTAAGTGCCACCATCGCGCCCTTAGCAAGATGACTGATGCCATGTGCCGATGCCATTGCATTACTACAAGTAAAACTTGTAGTAATGCAATGAAATATATGGCGTTAAACCGGCAGTAATGCAATGAAATATACAGCGTTAAACTTGCAGTAATGCACAGAACTATATGGCGCTAAACTTGCAGTAACACAATGAAATATACAGCATTAAAATTGCAGTAATTCAATGAAATATACAGCATTAAACTTGCAGTAACACAATGAAATATAACAGAACTATATGGCGTTAAACTTGCAGTAATGCACAGAACTATATGGCCTTAAACTTGCAGTAACGCAATGAAATATACAGCGTTAAACTTGCAGTAACGCACAGAACTATATATCGTTAAACTTGCAGTAACGCAATGAAATATATGGTGTTAAACTTGCAATAACGCACAAAAATATACGGCGTTAAACGTGCAGTAATGCACAGAACTATATGGCGTTAAATGGACAGCACAGTGTGTGGTGGGATTAAGAGGAATGAGCCATGATTGGATACAGTCATCATGACAGCCTCCAATCATGGCTCTGACAGTGCTTTGTGCCCTGATTGGGCGAAGCTTTCATTGCTTCAGCCAATCAGGGCTTTCAATGTGCACTGTGCAGCGGCACAGTGCATTGTGGGCGAACTCATGCTCGAGCCGAACCGTTCGCCCATCCCTAGTCACTACACCCACACGGACTGAACTATCACTAGATTAACACTAAACTGATATTCTACACGGACAAAAGAATCAGAATAGCGCACTATGGCACACTAACTCACTAATAGCACTGAACAGAGCCCTGTTCTATCTCTCTCCACGCCAATATCACACTGCAAATGGCCGCTATTGAAAAAATACTTTTATAGTGTGAGGCAGGACTAAGAGCAATGAGCCATGATTGAATAGAGTCATCATTACTTTCTCCAATCATGGCTCTGACAGTGCTCTGTGCCCTGATTGGGCAAAGCTTTCATTCCTTCAGCCAATCAGGGCCTCCAATGCACCGTGCAGTGGCACAGTGCATTGACGTCATTCGACGAGCCGAACAAATGGTTGAACGCCCTGATAATTTGGGTGTTTGCAGAACGGGTGAACAGCCACTGTTGGGCCCAAACTCTTGCTCATGGCGATCCGTTCACCCACCCCTAATTAATACAAACCAAAACAAAAACATAGACATAATCATGAATAGAATATGGAGTAGGGAACAGTGGAAATGACAGCCCAGCCTGAAGCCTAGAGTGCAGCCGTGAAACCATGAGAATAACAGCACACCAATGGCAGCCCATCCATAGGGGGCGCACGGGTGCCGCCCCCCCCTTTAGGCAGTCACAAAAAAAAAACAATTAAAACAAAATTTTTTTAAACTGGCCCTTTAAAAAAAACAAAAATACAAAAAGTGCACTGTGTTCAGACGCCGGACACACAGTGCACTATGAGAAGCGCCACGTCTATGCAATCACGAGATTGCAGACGCAGCGCTTCATTTGCGGGCTTTTGTCCCGCCTTGCGGTGCCTTCCGAAGCGCCGAGTAGCTTCTGCCTGGCGCTCGTAGTATCTATTACTACGCCCGGGCGGTTTGATTGACATCTGAGTTTTATGTCACTTGCTGTTTTCTCTCTCCCATTGGCCCGAAAGAGAGAAAACTGGAAGTATGAGGAGCGGACTCCTCCATCGCCGCTGCCGTGCCAGTGGAAGGAGACACAAACACAGCAAGGTAAGTACCGCAAGGGCCACTCATAGGGCAGTACGAACTGACCCTGTTGTACTGGGCCTGGCTCCACAAGGTGGCCGGCAGCATTACAGGTAATTTCTGCATGTTAAAGAAAATAGGACTTTCTAAAATGTTCCCTTACTTTTACTTGTTTGGGGGTGTAATTACTTTTTCCTGGGCCCCATTAGGTCAACAGAGGGGCCCAGGAGGTGAGTGCAATGGAGATACTTTTTCTTCATTTTCGGGGGTGCATGTGTACACTGTAGTCCCGCACTGATTTGCTGCCATATAGTCCCGGCTGCTGCTGCCCTCTGCCTTGCCTGGAGGAGGGATACAATAATGCTCCGCTCAGCTCCTTCCTCCCATCCTCAGGTGTGAGGCGGCAAGTAGCTCAGCAGCTGACAGGGAGCAGCAGGAGGACAGCGTGTCCGCATTGGACACAGTGAGTGAAGAATAGAGGATAGAATCCTCACTGTGTATTATGATCATCAGCATGAAAATCACACAGGCAGCACAGTCAGCAGGTGCTCTGTCATAGTGTTACATGGCTGCTGGGGGTGCTGACTTTGCTAAGCTATGAGTGTTACAGAATGTAACACAGTACAGCTATAACAAAGTCAGCACCCCCAGCAGCCATGTAACACTGTGACAGAGCACCTGCTGACTGTGCTGCCTGTGCCGCCTGTGTGATTTTCATAATGATGATCATAATACACAGTGAGGCACTACGTTAGCCTTGCATTTGGACTGTGCAGCTGAACTGTGTTTTTACCCCCCCACACACCGCTTTAACCCCCTTCCCACCCAGTGATGTACTGGTATGTCGCTAGACTGGTAATATCTAGGTCATGGCTGCAGCAATGATCATGCTATTTTGTAGCCCCAGTGATTTTATACAAAGTATAAGTAATCCTAGTGGCAGGATTACTGGTAGAAGTCACTGGATTACTTTTATAGGTGGCAGAAGGGGGTCCTTCCCCCCTCCTGCTACCACCTTTACCAAGCTCTCCCAGTCCCAAGCGATCGGGGAGCCCAGTAAGGGTGCGACCAGTGGCATTCAGTTCCTGGGACACAGTGAGAGGAACTGAAGTTATTCCCCCCACTGTGTGATGTCAGAACCCAGAAGCGGTGAGGATTTTATCATTTCTGGTTTCTGTCTTGTGTGACCAAGCCATTACCGGTTTTAACAAGCATCTGATCAAGCCGATTTTGGTTTGTTCAGATGCTTTGGAGGCCAGAGGAGAGACATAGGGTGTAAGAGACCCCAGACCTCTCCATAAAGAGGACCTGTCATGGCCCATGCTATCAGAAGGGATGTTGTTCATCCCTTCTGATAGCAATAAATGAGATTTAAAATAATGTAAAGATACAGTGTAAAAACAAAGTAATAAAATCAAAAAAACGTTTTAAAGCTCCCGTTTCCTCATGCTCTTGCTCAGTTGTGAACGTTCATGTTGGTCCGGCAAGCATATGAAAACGGTGTCAAATCTGTATTTTGTTTTGAAGCGGGGCCCGGTGTGGGGTCGAGAGTGGGGTTGAAGGGTGCCCCAACGGGTCTGCTGTACGGGGCCCCATCATTTTTAACAGCAGCCCTGAGTACCACTGTGCTCGCGCGGAGAAGGGGGGTTTGATGTGACACAAGCTGCATTTAATGGGGCACAGGCTGCATTTAATGGGACACAGCCTGCATTTGATGTGACACAGGCTGCATTTTATGTGACACAGGCTGCATTTGATGAAACACAGGCTGCATTTGATGGGACACAGGCTGCATGTAAGGAGGGACTCCGCTGGGGGAATCTGATGTAAGGGCGGACTCCGCTGGGGACACCTGATGGCATCTGGTGGCAGGCGACATGGCTAGTGACACACTCGGGGCTCCCACTGATTCTGCATTATGGTAAGTTGAATGATTTCATTTTATATTACAATATAATAATAGAAATAATACGCTTCAATCATCCTGGCACCATAACAACCATGGTGCCGGGTTAATTGTGCTAATACCAGGTGTTTGGAGTACCTTTATCTGTTGATTGTTAAACTTTCTAGAATACACATATTTCTATTGTTGTGTAGGATCTGGGCCTGCTGCCCCTCCATCCCTCTCTCCCTCTTCCTCCATCCCTCCTTCATCTCAGAAGCTAACCACACCACCTTAAAGCCACGCCCACTATTCTCTGAAACCACGCCCATTTTCACCAAGTGGGAGGGGTAAAAAAGGAAGGGCGGCGTCTGGCGCCCCCCCATCCTAAAACTTCACCAGCCGCCACTGCAGCACACAATGAGCAACATGAAGCCAGGGCAGAAGAAGTCACCATGGAAAAGCGGAATGGTGAAAATGACAACATAGAGAAATAGGAAGAAGGAGCCATCCTGGAGGGGCATGGAGCTCTCAGGATCATGGCTCCATGCACCTCTAGGTGCAGGAGAGAAGAGGTGGAAGAGGTATCTGATCCTTGAAGGTAAAAAGTTGAAAGAACCCTTAAATAGTCAAAAAAAAAAAAAAACCTAACATTCCCTTTTATCCTAATATCATACAGGATAATACTGCAGATAAGGGATTCCTGCTGGAGCTCTCATCAATCCTTTACAAGAAGCAAATTTAGACTTCTAGACATAAAGGAACCACACAACTGTCATTTGCACTGTATGTACAAGATCTTTTCCCCAAAAAGCTTTTATTTTGGGTGAAAGTCACTCCCTGGCTTTGTATATCACCAGTGGGGGATCTCGCTGAAATCATTCCTGGTGCTATTCCTGTCCACCTAGCAGACATTTATGGTCCTCACACTTTTCCTCTTGTGTTTAATGGCCACAAAAGGTGTGCAGACCACCAAAGAAGCACAGAGACCCTGTCAGGTGGTTTAATTCATCAGTATCCACCCAAAACTGTAATAACGCTTTTGGGTGAAGTAAGCTTTACAGCTCCTTTTTCATGGCAGTTCTGTTTTTTTTCTTCAAAATTTTGACTGAATTCTTTTTAGCATGTGATCTATTACAACCACAAAACCTCAAAGAATGGGCTTATAGCTAGCAGGATGTCAGATGTGCTTGCAATCTATATTTAGATTTCATTTAGAATACACTGTCACCCTGGACTTTCAGAAGAGTGAAAAGAATGGTGTGAGGTAACAATGTATCTTCACACCTAAACAGTTTTTCCATATAGCTCGATGAAACCACAAGAGATGTGTTTGATACTAAATAATTATGTTCCACTGACAAGTTTAATAGCACCAGATCAGTTTTAATTGCCAAAATTGGGTTAGATCTAGGACAATGATAGCGAACCTATGGCATTCGTGCCACAGCTGGTACGCAGAGCCCTCTCTGTGAGCATGCAGAAGCTCCGGGCACACAAAGGCTTCTCGCACTTCTCTAGGAGGACAAAGCGCCCAGTGTCCTCGCACTGTCCCGGCACCGTCTACCTCCTCCAGATCACACACAGCACTTTGACTCAGCAGACAACTCTTTGGAGAAAGAGCTGCGGGACTGACTCACAGACTGGCAGGAAGGGTGGCCAATCACCTCCCTTGGCCTGGGAATGAACAGCCAATTTATTGCCATGGGAGAAGTGGGCGTTTGTTTGCCTGGGGGTTGCCTTTGTGCAGCCGCTTCGTTCCATTGGTCAGAAAGCCCAGAGATGAGGCAGAGCAGCCGGTGATGAGCTGCGCCACTTGACCATGTTCTGTGCTATGGTGATAGCAGGAGAGGTATGTATGGGCAGAGGGAGCAAGAAGAGCTACATGAGTGTCATTGCACCACTGCCGTACCACAGCAGAGGGGGGGGGGAGGGGGTGGTGAGTTGTAGAGGGAGACCAGATGTGTGATGGAGAGGAAAGTGTGCCATGAGCTGCATGGAGGGGTGTGATTCATTGTGAGGAGATGTGCTATGAGTTACATGGTGATGTATAATGTGCTGTAGCTCACTGATCCAGCTAGTAAGTCTGTGGTTGTTCAAAAGAACTGTGGATTGTGGTTGGCAATCTGACACTAACTGATGCTAGGGGGGGATTGATCAACTGCTACTGACATCACCAGTGACATTAGTACAGTGATCAGTGATAATACTATACACTGTCACTGTACAAATTACACTGGCTGAGAAGGGGTTAACATTTGGGGCATTCAAGGGGTTAAGTAGGTGCTTAACAATGTTTACTGTATGCTGTTTTTACTAACCAACGTGCTGGTTTTTACTAAAAAAAAAGGGCACATCACTGCTGTCTGTAGAGAGCCCTGTGTCTTTTACCAACACAGGGCTTTCTTCTGCCATTCATGGGTCCCGGTCATAAATTATTGGCTGAGACCTGCTGATCGGCTTGTGCTGCAGCGAATGACAGCTCAGTTATGAAGGTGCGCATGAGCGAGCGGACCCCGAAAAAAAAGGTACATTACTGTGCTGGTACAAGCCACCCCACCACAGTATATGTACTGCGGCAGGTCGGCAAGTGGTTAAAACAGCTTTTACATACTGGTGTAGCGCTGGTAGATTTATGATCTACCATATGATAAGTAAATTTAGTGAATTGCTCGTTAGGGAAGTTAGATTTGCCTCTGTTCCATCTTGGCTGACGTTGCGTGTGGTTCCACACTGAGCCGGTGGGTGTTGCTATTACCATTAGCTGGTGTTGGAAGGGCAACGTGTCGAAGCGTATGGATGCTCCTCTGTCCCGGAGACAACTCTGTGGAGGTGGTCCTCTGAGTTGCATTCTGGGAGAGGGTATTTAAGGGACAGATGCCATGTTTTTGAGTTTGTTTTACAGCCACCTGCTGGCCCTCCTGGCCGACAGGTATGCGTTAGAGTGCTACCTCGTGGTCCTCCGTTCCGGAGGCCCGCGTCGCTGCGGCGTGTGGGTGGGCCCAGAAGCATGTCTGGGGCCTACCGCAGCAGCCGAGGAATGGTCCTGAGCTGTCTATCCAGAGTGAAGAAGCTGGACAACCGAGAAGATCCCAGGGGAGGACCCGTCATGGAAGGATCCTGCAGAGTGCTGGTCTGGAGAGGGGCCTGGTGACTCGGTTGGAGGATGTATCCTGAAGTAGTCTTACTGCATAGTACTGCCGGGTTGGCTTAGGGGTCCAAGTACTGTGTCTGACATTCACTGCAAAAATTAATACATCCTGTGGCAGAGGATTGTACGGGTTTATTTCAAGCAAATCTGTGGCAGAGACTTTTGTTCGTGCTACGTACTGGCTGCTAGGCTAGTGAGAGAGGCCTATCCAGCCGGGCAAAGATTGGGTCCCACAAGGGGATTGCATCCGATTACAATATTCAACTTTAAAGGACGCTCTCAAGAATCCTAAAGAAAGGTATTTGAGCTTCCCTGCAGCTTCCCTCCTGCCTCTTTCCTGCTGCTTCCTTCGTTACTTGGTTCAATAAAGCATTGAAAACGTACTCAAGTGTTGGTGCTTAAATCGTCCAGAGGTAAACTCAACGGATCCCTAGACCCGGTGCCGGTGAAAGAGGGGTGTCGAGAGTGAAGGTAAACCAGCAGCTCCACCAAGAGTTAGTGCTACACTGGTAAACCTTATCATTCCATAGCTCCAAACTGTCCCCTGGATTGTCCTCTGTCCCTCTTAAATTCAAATATAAATCACCTAGTGCAAAAACTACAGTTTATATAGAGTTAAAAGAAGTTGTACTCACTTTTGTTGCCAGCGGTTTAGACATTAATGGCTGTGTGTTGAGTTATTTTGAGGGGACAGCAAATTTACACTGTTATACAAGCTGTACACTCACTACTTTACATTGTAGCAAAGTGTCATTTCTTCAGTGTTGTCACATGAAAAGATAGAATAAAATATTTACAAAAATGTGAGGGGTGTACTCACTTTTGTGAGATACTGTACGTACAGGATCCTCTGTGGTGCAGTACAGCAGTCCCCCTATTTTAATCTCTGCTAGTTATCCTCCCAGGGTTGCCAATGAAAATAAAGCCAAGGAATCCACATAGCATAAGACCGTATATACAGATTTTTATTTAAATAGTAAAAGGTACTCACAAGTATAAAAGAATCAGTGCCAATAACAATGAAAAAGTCATTCTCAGAACTATGACCGGTCACTCCCAGACTCCAGAGTGCGATGATGTCACGAATGTCGGCTCCACCCTATGCATTTTGTCACATATGACATCTTCTGGGGTGGCAATCAATTGTATATTCAGATGCACGCATATTTAGACATCATTTTGCATCATTTTGACTATGTTTTATGTTTGTTCTTGCCCTGATAAAGAGGGAGCTTTGTCGCCCTCAAAATGTGTTGGACAATTTTATATAACTAATTTTTCAACAATTTAAATTCTGTACGATTCTTTCATCCGTTTGGTGTTTGGAACTCCTTTCTGTATTTCTTTGTTTTTTTTTTGTTTTTTTAACAATCAAAGGTGCTTTATTGTTGTCAAAACGGTCAAAACAAAGCATACAGATTGACTTAGAACAAAACAATACAAAATGCTTGGATTTCATACAGGAAGCAGGAAAAGAACACAACTGTAGTTTGTCAGTGCAGTTCATTACATACTAGTCAGTAATCGCAAACAGCAGCAGGTTTAATAGGAGGAAGAAGACTCATAGATAATACATGACCCCCTTCCCTCCAAAAGCTTCTATGTATTGGTCCATGGGGCCCACACTTTGTCATATTTCCATTGACAATACCTGTTTATATAAGTTAATCTGTACATGGACAGGGCAGTGTCTATCAAGGTTTCCCAGGAGGAAAGAGAAGGGGGGAGGGAGATCCATTTCAGGAGAATCTCCTTTTTAGCATAAAACAGGAGATAGGATACCAACAGTTTTAAATGATGGGAATGCTGCGCATCATCATGAACCCCCAATAGCGCTATTTGGGTGTAACTGGGAGGAACAACTGCAGCCGAAGATTTATTTAGCTGAAGACCTCTGACCAACACAATGTTATAATCGGGCATTCCTAGAACATATGGAAAAACGTCCCACCTGTGTCCTGCACTTGGGGCATAAGGGATCCTGGACTGGGAAAATACGATACAGTTTCTGGGGAGTGTAGTGGATTCTGTGCAGGAATTTTACCTGAATAAGCTTATCCCTAGAGGAGATGACCTACCTGGGACCCTGTTCTAGACAGTCATCCCAGTCCTCTCTGTCCAGGGATGGTATGTCACTCTGCCACACCCTTCACAGCCCGTCCACCTTAGGGGAGTCAGTGCTCAGAAGTGCAGCATGTAAGGTTGATAAGGGCTTGTGTAAGTCTCCGGGGGATACAAGTTCCTCAACAGGGTCGGCCAGTTGGGGAAACTGTGTTCTAGTGGCATGTCGCAGCTGTAGGTATCAAAACTGCATCCATTGAGGTAACTGAAATTTGTGAAATAGGTCATTCATCGGAAGTAAGACACCCTGAGGCATAACATCTCCCAGGGTGAGGACACCACATTTGGCCCAGACCTGGGGAACCGGCAGGGTGCAGAACTGTGGTAGACTGGGATTACCCTAGAGTGAGTGGGCCGGAGACCACTGGTTGGGACGCACAAACCTCCGTCTAGCAGCCACCCACACCCTCCAGGTAGCCCTCGTTGGGCCAGGGACCTCTGTGTATGCCTTCGGGTCCCTATATAAAAAATTCTGTAAATCCAGGGAGCCCAAGCTAACTGCCTCCAAACAGGGGGCCGCGTTTGACTTTGAGCCCATGAACCACCACTGGACTGTCACCAACATTGCAGCCCAGTAGTAGACCCTGAAATCGGGCAGAACCAATCCTCCCAGGTGAGCCGAAAGCCACAGGGTAGATCGTGCCAGTCGAGGGACGCCGCCATGCCTGAGAAAGGACCCCGCACATTGATCGATTTCTCTGAAAAATGAGACCGGGATCCATATCGGACAGTTTTGGAAGAAGTATTTCTTTGGTTTAAGCTAACATTATTATAGCTGATTTTGGTTTTTTTAAGCCCCTCATAACATATTTTTATTATCCCATTGATTCTGCCAGTATATCTGTTAATTTTTCCTTTTCAATGAAATTGCATAGCAGCATTGCTGGCATGAAGGCAAGGTAGTCATAGAGGGACATGTCGTTTTAAATGGACTTTATAAAAATACAAAACCTAACCACTGCAACTGACACTTTTGCCAGACGGCTTGGCCTGATACATAAAGTGAAAAATAAATAACAGATCTCCTGAGAAGATAATCGGGTAATATACCGGTAATTATGTGACAGGGGGACTCAGAAAAACTAAAACAGCTGTATTAATGCTATAACAGACTATACCAAAACATTTCTTTTATTTTGCCCGTAGTTACACTTTAACCTGAGCCTACTTCTACCTCTAAGCTTGCAACTGTAATTTACACTAATATTATATTATCTAAATAAATATTGTACTAACTTGCCAATACCAGTGTGGGTGTCAGGTAATTTTTTGGCACATGGAAGTTCACCACAACCAGTGCTGGGACAAGGTCATCCGGAGCCCAGGGCGAAGATGGCAAACTGCACCCCCCCGTAAAGAAAGAGTCAGTGTCATTTCAAAACAGGAAAATATTACTTAAAACAATACAAATTAAATTAGGTTTAATTCGATAGAATCAGAGTTTACTCACACATTAAATATATGTATTTTATTAGAGGTACTTAAAGTGCTTTGCAAAAACTCAGCTTAGCTTCCCCGCTGACAGGACAGAGATCTGCCTTGTTTACATAGGCCATAGTTGCCAACTGTCCCGGATTTCCCGAATTTGTGGTGTCCCGGGAAATGTCCCGAAAAATCCGTTTCCCGATTTTTGAAACCGCCGCCGCCGCTAGAGGTCGGCGGCCGGCGGCGGTTTCGAAAATCGGGAACCGGATTTTTCGGGACATTTCCCGGGACACCACAAATTCGGGAATGGAGTCCAAGTCCCGGGAATTTTATTGAAGTTCAGTAAGACGGCTGGGGGGGCTAGACGGAGCTTCTGCGTGGCCGCCCACCCCCGCCCCACTCCGCCCCGCCCCGCCCCGCTCCGCCTCGCCTCGCTCCGCTTCACCCCGCCCCGCTGCCAGTCTGATATGGAAAGGGGCAGGGGTTCTAGCCATGCTGCGGACACACTTCTGAGGTAGGGGGGGGGACACCTGATGTGAGTGGGGGGGCACTGGGGACACCTGATGTGAGTGGGGGGGGGCACTGGGGACACCTGATGTGAGTGGGGGAGGCACTGGGGACACCTGATGTGAGTGGGGGGGGCACTGGGGACACCTGATGTGAGTGGGGGGGGCACTGGGGACACCTGATGTGAGGGGGGGCACTGGGGACACCTGATGTGAGGGGGGGGCACTGGGGACACCTGATGTGAGGGGGGGCACTGGGGACACCTGATGTGAGGGGGGGCACTGGGGACACCTGATGTGAGGGGGGGGCACTGGGGACACCTGATGTGAGGGGGGGGCACTGGGGACACCTGATGTGAGGGGGGGCACTGGGGACACCTGATGTGAGGGGGGCTTCACTGGGGACACCTGATGTGAGGGGGAGCTCTGCCGGGGACTCCTGATGTGAGGGGGGGCTCTGCCGGGGACTCCTGATGTGAGGGGGGCTCCGCCAGGGACTCCTGGTGTTTGAGGGGGCTCCGCCGGGGACTCCTGGTGTAAGGGGGAGCTCCGCCGGGGACACCTGATGTGAGGGGGAGCTCCGCCGGGGACTCCTGGTGTAAGGGGGAGCTCCGCCGGGGACAACTGATGTGAGGGGGAGCTCCGCCGGGGACTCCTGGTGTGAGGGGGGGCTCCGCCGGGGACTCCTGGTGTGAGGGGGGGCTCCGCCGGGGACTCCTGGTGTGAGAGGGGGCTCCGCCGGGGACTCCTGGTGTGAGGGGGGCTCCGCCGGGGACTCCTGGTGTGAGGGGGGCTACGCCGGGGACTCCTGGTGTAAGGGGGAGCTCCGCCGGGGACACCTGATGTGAGGGGGAGCTCCGCCGGGGACTCCTGGTGTGAGGGGGGCTCCGCCGGGGACACCTGGTGTGAGGGGGGCTCCGCTGGGGACATCTGATGTAAGGGGGGCTCCGCTGGGGACATCTGATGTAAGGGGGGGCTCCGCTGGGGGCACCTGATGCAAGGACAGACACTGCTCGGACATCTGAAGCAAGGACGGACGGCTGGTGGCAGGCGACGTGGCTAGTGACAAGCTCAGGGATCCCACTGATTCTGCATTATGATGAGTTGAATGATTTCATTTTATATTACAATGTAATAATAGAAATAATGCACTTCAATCATCCTGACACCATAACAACCATGGTGCCAGGATGATTGAAGTGCTAACACCAGGTGTTTGGAGTATCTTTATCTGCTGATTGTTAAACTTTCTAGAATACACATATTTTTAATCCCTCTCCCCCTCTCTCCCTCTCCCCCTCTCCCCCTCTCCCCCTCTCTCCCTCTCTCCCTCTCCATCCCTCATTCATCTCAGACTCTAACCACACCCTCTTGAGACACACCCATTTAAGCCACGCCCACTATTTTGCGTAAACCACGCCCATTTTTTGACGCAGCGCGCTTCGCGCGCCGCACTTGTATTTTTTGGCTAGGCCACGCCTACTGACAAATGTCCCGCCCCCTAATTATTGGACAGCTCCGCCAACAGCCACAAAAGTGTCCCACTTTTTTTTTTTACAATGTTGGCAACTATGCATAGGCACAGGTCTGTCCTGTGTGTCTTTCCAAAGATCGGTGGGTGCAGGTGGTCATCCATTGGCCAGCACCCACACAGCACAGCTGGGTCACCGGTGGCGCACGCGTGTGCCCCTTACCCGGGAGTGCTGGATTATGTACCTGGTACATGATCCAGTGCAGCAGAGTCACCGTACATGTGATACGGTCGGCAAGCTAATAATAATGACCACCAGCATCAGTCCCAGTTTCTGGAATTATATCGCCCAGCATTGGTGCCAGTTTAGAAAATGACAACTCTCAGTATCAGCATGTCCTGCCCATGAATCATTGGCTGAGACCTGCTGACAGATTCTCGCTGTGTACAATCACAGGAGAGTTGGGTGAGGGCAGACTCCAGAAACAGGTAGCGATGTACTGGTACACTGCGGTTACTATAGCTGCAGCCCCGTCGCAGTATATTTATGCAACCTCATGTACCTGATCCCACCAGGAAACCGACACAGCACTAATCACAGGCAGTGAGACATTTCCCAATCTGTGCAGCCGCAGATCGGGAAATGTCTCACTGCCTGTGATTAGCGATACACAGTGTCAGCTTCCTGGCGGGATCTGGCACGTGGGGTTTTGAAAACGCCCAAGCCCATCCGAAGTTGTTAATTACCAATTGTATCAGTAATATGCAGCATGAAGGGGGTTAATGTGTTGCCACTGGTCACTAATACATTAGTGTCAGTTAACCCCTTTGTTCTGCATTAGTGACACAAGTGTCAGTGCTATGCTGCAGCATAAAGGGTTTAATGAACACTTATACTTGTGCCAATAATGCAGCACAAAGGGGTTAACTGACAATGGTCACTAATGCATTAGTGACCAGTGGCAACACAATAACCCCCTTCATGCTGCATATTACTGATACCATTATCACCTCTCCCCTCCTCCCAGAGTTAGCCGGTTCATCTGTACTGTACATGTTCATCTGCTTACTATTGATGCACTGCCTGGTTGGTTCCTTCTCTGGGTCGCACTCACTGCAGTGCCCGGCAGCTCTCTATGGTCCTCTCTCTCTCTCTTCCCGCCTCCCATTGACGTCACGCCGGGACTCAGAAATGCCTGTCGGGCGGAGATCACTCCACTGCTCCACCCGACAGGGAAGGGAAGACCGGGTCCTATTCTTGTGTCGGGTGCAGGAGCGCACTCAGCACATCCTTGCAGGCAGCTGTCTGGGATTGTAGCGTGGCCGGTTGGCTGTAATCACAGTATGCCCAAAACATTTTTAGCAGCACACTGCCAGCACTGCGCCCCCCTTCCCATGGTAATTTGTTCCACCCAGGGCACCCGTCCCTTCTGCCCTCCCCTTGTACCGGCCCTGACCACAACATCTGCATGTACAGTAAATTTCCTGCAATATAATACAAAAAATCAGTTTGAGCTGATGTTTGCAGTAAAAAATGGCAAACGCACAACTTCTGGACGCAATGGCATCCCTGGCTGACACATCCGGACTGCACAGCAAGCATCTAACTCCACCTATCTTCTGATTTTATTTCAAACCTTCATGCTTTCTTTAAGTGTCACAAAGAGGTTGCAGTGTAGCTATCTGGTTATCATCTTACTGTTGTGGTTGTCACCATATTCATTCCTGTTTTTTAGTTGGTTTTGGCACTAGAGTACCCTCTATAACCACCATTATCATTAGTTCTACATTAATGGAATTTATGAGCCGAGTGCAATTAGCTTCAATTACCTTTTTTTAATTTTTAGTTTCCTTTTCTTCTTTCACTTTTTGGTGTCTTGTAATGTACTTGCAGTAATGCATACTACCTAATTCAGTGTAATCTGTTCCAGCACCCTTTTCCCTTTTGTTCTTGTATATGACTCTGTGTGTGTATTTCATTGTACTTTTCACTTATAAAATCAATAAAAATATTGATAAAAAAAAAAACACCTGCACTAAATTGATTGCACTGATAATGACTGATCCATACATTTTAATTACCTAGCGGTCAGGGTTAGCAGCAAGTGTCTTAAAAAAAAAAAAAAAAAGAAACTCCCTAACATTGGTTCTGCCCTAAACACACTTGACTGGTGAATCCCTTTTGTACAAACTCTGTCCCTTGTGTCATGTGATTTTTTTTAAGTGATACCCATAGACACCTAAAAATAAAAAATCAGCTTAAATCAACTGAAATGTACTTTTTAATCTTCATGATTCATGCCTTTATATCTACTTTTAATGCACATGCACTCAAAATACCTGAAAATCCTGCCAGTCTCCCAGGTCTCTGGCAACTTCCTGTTCTTTTCTGCCAATGTAATGGGTTTAGACCAGTGGTAGTGTTGACAGACATGCCCACTTCAACTTTGCAGGAGCACGGTGAGTTTGCAGTCCCATAGTCAGCCAGTGACATCATTGGCTGGCATGTCCAAACTCCAGTCCCCCCTGTACTAGTTGACACCGGCTCCCATATAGAGACTTGTTCTGATAAACTCAAAAGAAGGGACTGTTCCCATCCACCACAGGCTGCAGATACAGCAGTAAATAGAGATCATCTGACCACTTTATGAAGCTTTGAAAAAGTTTCAAACACCTTTATGGATAGGATAGGATGCAGGTTAAGGACACTTTAATGCTGGGATTAGATTAAGCATGAGGTCTGCTTTATATACAGGGCTATTTTTAGCATTTTTCTGGGGACAGTTGCCGGTTCTAGGAGGCTGTCCCTGGATGAAAAATGTGTCCCCCAGTTGTGTCTCCAATTTTAGAAATGAATCTCCGGCTGGGCTGACACATATCTAACCTTGGCAATCACAACTAGAGCCACCATAGCCGCCACACTACATACTCTGCATGTTCTTCCTCTTGATACACTCAAGGAATCCCTCTTTGTGGGTGTAGTTACCATTGGTGGTGGGGTTTCATGGGTGTGGTTATAAGTGGGCATGGTCAGTAGGATGTTGGATGGATTTTATTTCAACTATCTCTTCATATTAAGAGTCATCTGACTGCATTAACCCTATATCTTTAGGCAATGACCCATGAGTGCCTTATAGTAGCCCTGACTGGAGGCTGATATCAGTATATGGACACAGCATTTGTAGGCAGGGCTATCCACATGGAGGCACAATGTTCAATTCACTGGCAACGCTAACAGGCCTCATTTCCCTTCTCTCATGTTAGTGTGTGTCCCCACTCCCGAAGGGAGCCACTCTGTGTATCTTTACCAGCACATATACAGTTCCATGCCCACTTTCCTCCTGGTTGAACCGATTAACAATGTCCCAGATAGGCCACAAGTAATAATGGAGGCAAGTCCAATGCATTTAGCAAAGCTTTATTTTCCAACTTCAGGGTGGACAATGATACCAGATGTACAACTTTAGATAAGAGGAAGTACCCTCAAAATGATGGGACTTTAGCGGCAACAAAATAACAATAAAAAAGGGATAAAAATAGTTTATTCAATATTATACATCAATAACAAATTTCAAACCAATAAAATAACGGTGTTGTACAACTTTAGAGCATCTAATTCCAGCAGCTATACAACTTCAGAGCACAGTATGTTTCATACTTGGCTTCTCATCTGACATTTGACTGCTTTCTGCACTTTTCCCAGTCTGGCATGCTGCTAGTCCTGTCCCCAATTTCAGTCCCATTCATGTTGTCAGGACTTTACCAGGTATTCCCCAGTAGGGGAACACCAGAAACCCAACGCTTTACATATTGGCAAGAAGGGCCCCACTAAAGCCCATGGGGGGCCAACTACAGAGCTGAGCTCCTAAGTTTGTGCTCTCTCCACTAAATCTCCTTGCACCCTGTAACTCAGTCACTATATACGGTATCTCACAAAAGTAAGTACACCCCTCATATTTTTGTAAATATTTTATTATATCTTTTCATGTGACAACACTGAAGAAATGACACTTTGCTACAATGTAGAGTAGTGGGTGTACAGTTTGTATAACTTTGCTGTCCCCTCAAAATAACTCAACACACAGCTGTTAATCTCTAAACCACTGGCAACAAAAGTGAGTACACCCCTAAGTGAAAATGTCCAAATTGGGCCCAATTAGCCTTTTTCCCTCCTCAGTGTCATGTGACTCCTTAGTGTTACAAGGTCTCAGCAGTGGCAGCTGGTGAAGTTTTAGGATGGGTGGGCGCCAGACCCCGCCCTTCTTTTTTGACCCCTCCCACTTGGTGAAAATGGGCGTGGTTTCAGCGAAATAGTGGGAGTGGCTCTAAGGTGGTGTGGTTAGCGTCTGAGATGAATGAGGGATGGAGGGAGAGGGAGAGAGGGACAGCAGGCCCAGATCCTACACAACAATAGAAATATGTGTATTCTAG
Source organism: Aquarana catesbeiana (assembly GCA_037953035.1). NCBI lineage: Eukaryota > Metazoa > Chordata > Amphibia > Anura > Ranidae > Aquarana > Aquarana catesbeiana. The sequence goes on along the minus strand of JBBHAA010001420.1, from coordinate 167,953 downwards.
AAAGTTTAACAATCAGCAGATAAAGATACTCCATACATTTTTTTTACATTATTACATTGTAATATAAAATTAAATCATTCAACTCACCATAATGCAGAATCAGTTGGAGCCCCGAGTGTGTCACTAGCCAGGTCGCCTACAACCAGATGCCATCAGGCGTCCCCAGCAGTCTGTCCTTACATCAGGTGCCCCCCAGCGGAGTCCCTCCTTATATGCAGCCTGTGTCATATCAAATGCAGCCTCTGTCACATAAAATGCAGCCTCTGTCCCCCCAAATGCAGCCTCTGTCTCCCCAAATGCAGCCTCTGCCCCCCCCCCCAAATGCAACCTCTGTCCCCTCCCCAAATGCAGCCTCTACCCCCCCCAAATGCAGCCTCTGTCCCCCCCCAACAGCAGCCTCTGTCTCCCCTCCCCAAATGCAGCATGCTTATGTCTCATTAAATGCACCATGCCTGTGTCCCATTAAATGCAGCCTCTGTTCCCATTAAATGCAGCATGCCTGTGTCCCATTAACTGCAGCCTCTGTTCCCCCAAATGCAGCCTCTGTCCCCCCCAAATGCAGCCTCTGCCCCCCCAAATGCAGCCTCTGTCCCCCCCCAAATGCAGCCTCTGCCCCCCCCAAATGCAGCATGCCTGTGTCCCATTAAATGCAGCCTCTGTTCCCCCAAATGCAGCCTCTGTCCCCCCCAAATGCAGCATGCCTGTGTCCCATTAAATGCAGCCTCTGTTCTCCCAAATGCAGCCTCTGTCCCCCCCAAATGCAGCCTCTGCCCCCCCAAATGCAGCCTCTGTCCCCCCCAAATGCAGCCTCTGCCCCCCCAAATGCAGCCTCTGCCCCCCCCAAATGCAGCCTCTGTCCCCCCCCAAATGCAGCATGCCTGTGTCCCATTAAATGCAGCCTCTATTCCCCCCCAAATGCAGCCTCTGCCCCCCAAAATGAAGCCTCTGTGCCCCCCAAATGCAGCCTCTGTCCCCCCAAATGCAGCATGCCTGTGTCCCATTAAATGCAGCCTCTGTTTCCTCAAATGCAGCCTCTGTCCCCCCCCCAAATGCAGCCTCTGCCCCCCCCCCAATGCAGCCTCTGTCCCCCCCAATGCAGCATGCCTGTGTCCCATTAAATGCAGCATGCCTGTGCCCCCCCAAATACAGCCTCTGCCCCCCCAAATGCAGCCTCTGCCCCCCAAAATACAGCCTCTGCCCCCCCAAATGCAGCCTCTGCCCCCCCAAATGCAGCCTCTGTCCCCCCCAATATGCAGCCTCTGTCCCCCCCAAAATGCAGCCTCTGTCCCCCCCCAAATACAGCCTCTGTCCCCCCAAATGCAGCCTCTGTCCCCCCAAATACAGCCTCTACCCCCCAAAATGCTGCCTGTCCCCCCCAATACAGCCTCTGTCCCCCCCACATGCAGCCTCTGTCCCCCCCACATGCAGCCTCTGTCCCCCCAAATGTAGCCTCTGTCACTTCAAACCCCCCCATTCTCCACACAGCGGTACAAATGCAGCCTCTGCCTCCCCCCAAATACAGCATGCCTGTGTCCCATTAAATGCAGCATGCCTGTGTCCCCCCCAAATGCAGCCTCTGCTCCCCCAAATACAGTCTCTGCCCCCCAAATACAGCCTCTGCCCCCCCAAATGCAGCCCCTGTCCCCCCCCAAATGCAGCCTCTGCCCCCCCAAATGCAGCCTCTATCCCCCCAATAACAGCCTCTATCCCCCCAAAATTCAGCCTCTGTCCCCCCCAAATGCAACCTCTGCCCCCCCCCAAAATGCAGCCTCTGTCCCCCCCAAATACAGCCTCTGCCCCCCCAAATGCAGCCTCTGTCCCCCCAAAATGCAGTCTCTATCCCCCCCAAAATGCAGCCTCTGTCCCCCCCAAATGCAACCTCTGCCCCCCCCAAAATGCAACCTCTGTCCCCCCCAAAATGCAGCCTCTGTCCCCCCCAAATACAGCCTCTGCCCCCCAAATGCAGCCTCTGTCGCCCCCAAAATGCAGCCTCTGTCCCCCCCAATGCAGCCTCTGCCCCCCCAAATGCAGCCTCTGCCCCCCCTAAATGCAGCATGCCTGTGTCCCATTAAATGCAGCATGTCTGTGTCCCCCCAAATACAGCCTCTGTCCCCCCCCAAATGCAGCCTCTGTCCCCCCCAAAATGCAGCCTCTGTCCCCCCCCAAATGCAGCCTCTGTCCCCCCCAAATGCAGCCTCTGTCCCCCCAAAATGCAGCCTCTGCCCCCCCCCCCAGAATGCAGCCTCTGTCCCCCCCAAAATACAGCCTCTTTCCCCCCAAAATACAGCCTCTGTCCACTCCCAAATGCAGCCTCTGTCCCCCTAAATACAGCCTCTATCCCCCCAAAATGCTGCCTGTCCCCCCCACATGCAGCCTCTGTCCCCCCCACATGCAGCCTCTGTCCCCCCAAATGTAGCCTCTGTCACTTCAACCCCCCCATTCTCCACACAGTGGTACAAATGCAGCCTCTGCCTCCCCCCAAATGCAGCATGCCTGTGTCCCATTAAATGCAGCAAGCCTGTGTCCCCCCAAATGCAGCCTCTGCCCCCCAAATACAGCCTCTGCCCCCCCAAATGCAGCCTCTATTCCCCCCAATAACAGCCTCTATCCCCCCCAAAATGCAGCCTCTGTCCCCCCCAAATGCAACCTCTGTCCCCCCCCAAAATGCAACCTCTGTCCCCCCCAAAATGCAGCCTCTGTCCCCCCCAAATACATCCTCTGCCCCCCAAATGCAGCCTTTGCCCCCCAAAATGCAGCCTCTGTCCCCCCCCAAATGCAGCCTCTGCCCCCCCAAATGCAGCCTCTGCCCCCCCTAAATGCAGCATGCCTGTGTCCCATTAAATGCAGCATGCCTGTGTCCCCCCAAATGCAGCCTCTGTCCCCCCAAATGCAGCCTCTGTCCCCCCAAATGCAGCCTCTATTCCCCCCAATAACAGCCTCTACCCCCCCCAAAATGCAGCCTCTGTCCCCCCAAAATGCAACCTCTGTCCCCTCCCAAAATGCAGCCTCTGTCCCCCCCAAATACAGCCTCTGCCCCCCCAAATACAGCCTCTGCCCCCCCAAATGCAGCCTTTGCCCCCCCAAATGCAGCCTCTGTCCCCCCCCAAATGCAGCCTCTGTCCCCCCCAATGCAGCCTCTGCCCCCCCTAAATGCAGCATGCCCCTGTCTCATTAAATGCAGCATGCCTTTGTCCCCCCAAATACAGCCTCTGCCCCACCAAATGCAGCCTCTGCTCCCCCAAATACAGCCTCTGCCCCCCAAAATGCAGCCTCTCTCCCCCCCAATGCAGCCTCTGTCCCCCCCAAATGCAGCCTCTATCTCCCCAAAATGCAACCTCTGTTCCCCCCAAAATGCAGCCTCTGCCCCCCAAATACAGCCTCTGTCCCCCCCAAATGCAGCCTCTGCCCCCCCCAAAATGCAGCCTCTGTCCCCCCCAAAATGCAGCCTCTGTCCCCCCCAAATACAGCCTCTGTCCCCCCCAAATGCAGCCTCTGTCCCCCCCAAATACAGCCTCTATCCCTCCAAAATGCTGCCTGTCCCCCCCAATACAGCCTCTGTCCCCCCCACATGCAGCCTCTGTCCCCCCCAAATGTAGCCTCTGTCCCCCCCAAATGTAGCCTCTGTCACTTCAAACTCCCCCATTCTCCACACAGCGGTACAAATGCAGCCTCTGCCTCCCCCCAAATGCAGCATGCCTGTGTCCCATTAAATGCAGCATGCCTGTGTCCCCCCAAATGCAGCCTCTGCCCCCCCAAATACAGCCTCACCCCCCCAAATGCAGCCTCTCCCCCCCAAATACAGCCTCTGCCCCCCCAAATGCAGCCTCTGTCCCCCCCAAATGCAGCCTCTGCCCCTCCAAATGCAGCCTCTATCCCCCCCAATACAGCCTCTATCCCCCCCAAAATGCAGTCTCTGTCCCCCCCCCAAATGCAACCTCTGTCCCCCCCCAAAATGCAACCTCTGTCCCCCCCCAAAATGCAGCCTCTGTCCCCCCCAAATACAGCCTCTGCCCCCCCAAATGCAGCCTTTGTCCCCCCCCAAATGCAGCCTCTGTCCCCCCCCAAAATGCAGCCTCTGTCCCCCCCCCAAATGCAGCCTCTGTCCCCCCCAAATGCAGCCTCTGTCCCCCCCAAATGTAGCCTCTGTCCCCCCCAAATGCAGCCTCTATCCCCCCCAAAATGCAGCCTCTGTCCCCCCCAAATGTAGCCTCTGTCACTTCAAACCCCCCCCATTCTCCACACAGCGGTACTTACCTTGGGTCTCCTGCGGTGTCTCCTTCACAGTGGCAGCAGCATTCTTCCTGTTTCCTCTCTCGAGCGCAATGAGAGAGAGAAGCAGGAAGTGACATCTAACTCAGTGCAGATGTCAATCAAATCTGAAGCGCTGAGTAGCTTCCACCTGGCGCCTGTAGTATCTACTACTATGGCCGGGCAGAAGCTACTCTGCGCTTCAGAAAACTCCACAAGGCGGGCTAAACGCCCGCAAATGCAGCGCCACGTCTGCAATCTCGTGATTGCATAGACGTGGCACTTCCCATAAGTGCACTGTGTCCGGTGTCGCACTGTGTCCGGTGTCCGAACACAGTGCACTTAAGGACCTTTTTTTTCTTTTTTTTTTTTAAAGGGCCAGTAATAAATATTTTTTTTTTTTTTACTTTTTTTTTTTTTGCTGCCTGGAGGGGGGGGGGGCGCGCCCAGGCGCCCCCTATGGACGGGCCGCCACTGGGTCTCAGGTGTGAATGGGGAGCAGGTGTATTAAATTTGGTGTTATCGCTTTCACTCTCTCATAATGGTCATTGGAAGTTCAACATGGCAACTCATGGCAAAGAACTCTCTGAGGATCTGAAAAAAAGAATTGTTGCTCTACATGAAGATAAAGATGGCCCAGAAGATTTCCAAGACCCTGAAACTGAGCTGCAGCCAGGGGCGGACTGACCATTCGGGCACTCGGGCACGGACCAAGGGCCCCATGCCACTAGGGGGCCCCATCAGAGTGGCCAGCCTCAGTAAAAGCAGGGACAGTATGTAAAAATCTGTGTTTTTTTTTACATCTGTCCCTGAAATGTCCCTTGCCAACATAATTTTGCTGTAAAAAAAACAAGGCTATAGCTGCCCCGCCTCTATATTGCCTCCTCAGCCAATGGGAACAGTGTACAAGCCCCCTTCCTCACCGTGGCTCATTTGATTTCAGAGCAGGAGATTGCCGACTGCTGGAGGGGACACAGCCTGCAGTGTGGGAGGGGCTGCAACCTGCTGGAAGGTAAGCTTACTGAGCTGAACTGATTATATTTTTGTCAGTGGGTTACCCTGGTGAGCAGGAGGGAGGGGGAGGATGTGTTTTTCCTCTAGCAGGGCTCCTCCTGTCTCTGAAGCTGCTAGATCGATTTTCTGTGTGAGAAGTGCCATGCTTCTGGAGGAAGGATGTTCTGAACTTCTCCCCCAATCTCTACTACCCTGCCTACTCATTACTTGCCCACCAGTACACAGGCACAGTCCCCTCCTCTCCCACATTACCACCTAATGTGTCTGGGAGCTGCTGGGGCGCTACAAGTCCCAGCATGTCAGGAGATGGGAACAGCAGTGTGTTTCTTTTAGGCTAATTTTGGGTGAAAAGTGCTGTTGTGTGTGTGTATATGTATATATGTATGGTGTGTGTCTGTGTGTGTATATATGTATACTGTGTGTCTATGTGTGTCTATGTGTGTATATATATATATATATATATATATATATATATACTGTGTGTCTATCAGTGGCGGTGCGTCCATAAGGGGCGCATGGACGCTGCCCCCTCTCTCCTGGCACCTCTCTATCACCATAGATAGATTCATGCATTGCATGAATCAATCTATGGTCGCCGCTGACACCCCCTATTCAGGTGCCTGGCCCCTTTTCGGGCGCCGGACACCTGAATCACAGCGGCGGGGGTCTTTTTGGGAAGCACCTGATTAGAGCTGTAGTCTCTAATAGGTGCCCAAGAAGGTGAACAGCGGGTGCAATGCTGTGCGTTTGCTGTTCACTCAGCTGTGTGTTAGCAAAGCGAAGGAATTCACTTTGCTAACACTAAACTGCCTCTCAGCCAATCAGGTGCTCGGGTCTGTTACCTGTCATCTGATTGGCTGAAGCGTCAGGCGCTGTGATTGGACGCCTGATAGAGAGGACGGAAGAAGACATCGAGGAGCGTGCAGGACACCGCCGCTAACCCGCTGTAAGACAGGTAAGTGCCAGGAGATGCACACTGGCAGCATTTGATGGGGTACAATAGCAGCAATTGATGGGCACACTGGCAGCATTTGATGGGGCACAGTAGCGGCAATTGATGGGCACACTGGCAGCAATTGATGGGCACAGTAGCGGCAATTGATGGGCACAGTAGCGGCAATTGATTGGCATACTGGCAGGAATTGATGGGCTCAGTGGGTGCGTTTGATGGGCACAGTAGCTGCGTTTGATGGGAACAGTGGCTGCGTTTGATGGGCACAGTGGCTGCGTTTGATGGGCACAGTGGCTGCGTTTGATGGGCACAGTGGCTGCAATTTATGGGGTTTTTTTTCAGTTTGTTTGCTCCCCCCCAAAAATTTTGAGCACCAGCCGCCACTGGTGTCTATGTGTATATATGTACAGTATAATGTGTGTGTCTATGTGTATGTATACTGTAAGTTTCATTTGTGCCTACTGCCGCTAAACAGAAGTCAATCTAACAATCCTATGCCCCTGAAAAATCCACTTGTTGCCATTCGGAGGCAGCTGAATGGTGACCTGCTGAGCCCGGCCTCGGATCACGCAGCAGGGCAGGTCTGGGTGCGTGCCTGTGCCGTGATATGGCATACATCAAGCATGGCTTATATTCACACGCCCCACTGCCAGATCTGAGGCCAACCACAGCAGTTCACTATTTCGCTGGCTCTAATGCAGCATACACACGGTCTGACTTTTCAACCGGACTTGTCTGACGGACGCCAGCGGACCAAATCTGGCGAACAATACGATCGTGTGTGGGCTTCACCGGACCTTCAGCAGACTTTTCCAGTCGCAAATCTGACGGACTTTAGATTTGGAACATGCTTCAAATCTTTACGTCGTAACTCTGCCGGACCCAGAAATCCGTTCATCTGTATGCTAGTGCGACGGACAGAAACCGACGCTATGGTAGCTATTGGCTACTGGCTATCAACTTCCTTATTTTAGTCCGATGCAAGTACGAATCCATCAGACTTTGGTGTGATCGTGTGTAGGCAAGTCCGGTCGTTAGAAAGTCCGTTGAAAGTCCGCAAAAGTCCATCGAAAGTCTGTCGAAAGTCTTTCGGACGGGCTGTCGGACTTTTGTAGCTGAACAGTCTGACCCTGTGTACACGGCATTAGACTCACTTGTGCAGTTCAACAAGTGGATTTTTTCTAATTTAAAGGCCTTTTCCTGCCAGCTGCCTGCCACACCAAGCACTAAGGTGCAAAGGTGTGTGTAAGGGGACACTGATATAAGGTGAGACACTGGGGGGGCTCTGCCATAAGATAGGACTCTGCGGACTGTGGTGTATAGGGAGAATGTTGGGACTTTGATGTAAGGGAGGACTCTGATGTGAGCGTGGCACTCATTCTGACTGCTGTACTCTATATGTTGTTTTGTTTGTTACTTGTTACTCCTGGCATGGCTGCCACCTGTAAGCCTGGAGGCCCTATAATATTCTATTGCCCGGAGGCCCCATGAGTTGTCAGTCCACCCCTGGCTGCAGCACAGGGGCCAAGACCATACAGGACAGGTTCCACTCAGTACAGGCCTCGCCATGGTTGACCAAAGAAGTTGAGTGCACGTGCTCAGCGTCATATCCAGAGGTTGTCTTTGGGAAATAGACATATGAGTGCTGCCAGCATTGCTGCAGAGGTTGAAGGGGTGGGGGGCAGCCTGTCAGTGCTCAGACCATACGCTGCACACTGCATCAAATTGGTCTGCATTGCTGTCATCCCAGAAGGAAGCCTCTTCTAAAGACAATGCACAAGAAAGCTCGCAAACAGTTTGCTGAAGACAAGCAGACTAAGGACGTGGATTACTGGAACCAGTAAGAGCTATGAGTAAGCACTTGGATAAGTGCGAAACGCGTTAGCCTATCATCTGTACACTCTGTCCATGGTGTCCTGTATCTAACATGTTCCTGATTTTAAAATAAAGAAATTTGGATTATTACTTCCTGGAGTGCGGCTGTCCGGATTTTCTCGTTTGCACACAACATGTCCTGTGGTCTGATGAGACCAAGATAAACTTATTTGGTTCAGATGGTGTCAAGCGTGTGTGGCAGCAACCAGGTGAGGGAGTACAAAGACAAGTGCATCTTGCCTACAGTCAAGCATGGTGGTGGGGGTGTGATGGCCTGGGGCTGCATGAGTGCTGCCGCCACTGGGGAACTACTACTATTGAGGAAACTATGAATGCCAACATGTACTGTGACATACTGAAGCAGAGCATGAAACCCTCCCTTCGGAGACTGGGCCGCAGGGCAGTATTCCAACATGATAACGACCCTAAACACACCTCAAAGATGACCACTGCCTTGCTAAAGAAGCTAATGGTAAAGGTGATGGACTGACCAAGCATGTCTCCAGACCTAAACCCTATTGAGCATCTGTGGGGCATCCTCAAACGGAAGGTGGAGGAGTGCAAGGTCTCTAACATCCACCAGCTCCGTGCTGTCCTCATGGAGGAGTGGAAGAGGACTCCAGTGGCAACTGCGAAGCTCTGGTGAACTCCATGCCCAAGACGGTTAAGAGAGTGCTGGAAAATAATGGTGGGCACACAAAATATTGACACTTTTGGACCAATTTGGACATTTTCACTTACAAACTACAGTTTACATAGAGTTAAAAGAAGTTGTATTCACTTTTGTTGCCAGCGGTTTAGACATTGATGGTTCTGTGTTGTTATTTTGAGGGGACAGCAAATTTACACTGTTCTACAAGCTGTAGATCCACGACTTTAGTTACTAGCATCCTGCATTATATGAGGGATCCCCAGGTGATCCCACACCGCACCCGAATACAATCTCTGGTGTTCATCCTCAGTTAGGTCGAAGACTTCCACAGGACCGTGTTTGTCAATTACAATGGTCTAACTATGGGGACACCACATCCCAACTGTAAAATATTCTGTACACAGTGCTATTTGCAAATTGACTTTTAGGTGCTTATGGACTACACAATAAAAATTACACATTCATAGACAACTTTTCATTAAAAACACTGTGTTTAACAACCTTTAAAAATAAAATAAAAAAAACAATTCAAGCTATAAAGCTCCCTTCTCTTTATGGATACCTGGAAATGTCATATATCAAATACTTGAAACCACTTTGAGCAGCTTCCTCAATATATCAATGTTCAAAGGGATCCTGTGTGCCTCAACGTATTTCGTCAGACCTGACCCGCTTCCTCAGGAGGGAGGGGAAGAGCAAAGCATCTGTAATCATGCAAAAAATTGTGAGAGATAATGCAAAACTTTTCACACGCATCATTATTTACTTAATGAGTATCGGTACTTACAGTTCTTTTACATAAAATCCCATATGTATTTGCAGCACACTGCTGTGCAATGCATTCCTAAAAAAGAAAACACCCTCAGTGTGCCTTTACTGTGCAAACTGTAGAAGGGATTAGCATACCAATGACTTCTTCACCCTCGATTAGCATGCCAATGATCTCCTTACATTATTTTTGCTATAGATGAACATAGGTTATCAGGTCCTGGGTACTTCAAGTTTAATGGTCAATGTGGCACTGGGTGGTAGGTGAGAAGTTTATTAGAGACTGTGCCCCTCTTTACATCTGAAGCACACAGTGAAGACATCAGGGGTCTGAGGTTCCTAATAACTGCACAAAGTGGGTATATTTCCACCAGCAAATACTGTCATACAGGAGACACGTTGTCATGTACCTGGTCGGAGTCTGAAGTGACGAGGTGAGCCTCCCTTGTATCTCCAGCCCAGGCCCCACTGGGAGTGAGACATAAGGTGGCAAGGGACAGGTGGAACATGAGTGCCTGTAGGTTTAAGTTGCAGAGCTTGTGTCAGAAGTCGTAACCTCAGAGATTCAGGCAGAACATCAAGTCTGGAACTGTGATGATGCTGGGTAGATCAACCAAGATTAAAGGGGAAATCCACCAGGCTTGCAGTTTCAGGAAATGTGGCTTGCCAGAGCTTCCAGCAGACAGGAGCCAGGAGTACACTGTGTTCAATGTAGCTTGGAAGAGAGGAAGCCAGCTTGGGTGCTTGGAGGAGATGTGGAGCCAAACAGGAAACAGGAGCGAAGTCAAAGGATCAGTCAGAGTCAGGAGTGAGCAGGCAGTAAAGTACCAGGGCATCAGACAGAAGCAACGTCAGGGATAAGCCAGAGTCAGGAACCAGTAATCAGCAGTATAATCGGAATCCAAGGGTATGTCAGTAGTAAGCCAAGTCAGCAATGGATGATTTAAACAGGATACAGGCAGGTCACAGTGAAACAGCTGAAGACCAGTCAGCATTGAGCAAGGGTCAGAGCGTCCTTTAAATAGGCCATCTGGTGCTAAAGGGAGCTGTGGACGCGCTCCATTTTAGCGCCAGACGGGTGTGGCATGCGCATTGGCACACCTGTGATCAGCCAAGCTCTGTATGTGCACATGCGTGCACGAGGGCGCCCGATGCGCTACAACAGTTCTCTTACACAAGTCAACATTCTTATGAAAGGAATACATTTAAATTTAGGTATGACTAAAAGCTAAAACTTGTTTTTGAATAGCGTGGATAGGAATTAGAACACCTGTTGAGCTTTCTGAAATTATAAAGAGGGTCACCTTTTGGCACACTGTATGTAAAAGAACAAGCTCAGTAATACAGAGGTAATATAACGGTTGGATAAAAAGTTTAGTGCAGCAGCATACTTTTGGTAGTAAAACAGTACATTTTGTATAGAGATGTACACTTCAGGCCAAAAAGAGGGACAGGTGAGGCAGGACAAGTGAGGCTGCACAAGGGACAGAAGGATTTGGTCTCAAAAGAAAGAAAGTCCCTTCATATGAGGAACAGCTGATAGTTTTGGTTAACCACTTCAATACCGGGCACTTAGACACCTTCCCGCCCAGGCCAATTTTCAGCTTACAGCGCTGTCGCAATTTGAATGACAATTGCGCGGTCATGCTACACTGTACCCAAACAAATTTTTTATCATTTTGTTCCCAGAAATAGAGCTTTCTTTTGGTGGTATTTGATCACCTCTGCATTTTTTTTTTTTATGCGCAACAAATAAAGAAAAAAGACCGAAAATTTCGAAAAAAAACGTTTTTCTTTGTTTCTGTTAAAATTTTTTGTAAATAAGTATGTTTTATCCTTCAATGACGGGCACTGATATGGCTGCACTGACGGGCACTGATACGGCAGCACTGATGGGCACCGATGAGGTTGCACCAATGAGGTGGCACTGATGAGGTGGCACTGACGGGCACTGATTATGGGCACTGATAGGCGGCACTGATGGGCACTGATAGGTGGCACTGATGGGCACTGATAGGTTGCACTGGTAAGCGATGCTCCCGGGGGCGCACGGGGGCATGTTATCCTGCTGGACGTCATATGACGCCCAGTCAGGATAACGGAACCACTTCCCGGACGTCAATCCGCTATAGGGTGGGCGGGAAGTTGTTAAATTGGAGTTGTACAGGATAAAGGAGAAGAATCATTCGGAGCTGTAAATATGGAGGAAGTTGTCCCTGGCTTTGTTACTGTCAAGTTGGGTATCCCATAATTCCTATCCCCATCCAAGTTATTACCCCCTAATAAAAACACAAAACAAAGCTCAAGGACTGTTCCCTGTGTTCGGATGAAAGCTTATGTTGTTGTGTGCCTGGCTGTGCAGCAGTGGGGAACCCAGTCATCTGTAACCCCTGCGGGGGTAGTGCTACAAATACAATATGTAGAAAAAGGTATATATACAATGCTAACACATACATCCACTGACTCACCAAAAAATTTCCCGGTCGACAGTTGGTTTGTAAACAAAGGGGTGGGAACGGTACCTGACCAACCACCATGGTTATTGACCAAATATGGGCATGGCACCCCACCCATTTGTTTACCGGTAGACAGCTGAATGTCTAGCCAGTAATGTGTCACTGGCTGCTAGGAAGCTGGTTGGTTGTTGTCTTCCTAACAACCAATATAAAAAATGTGCAGTGCTGTAAATAATAAAGTGCAAAGTGCGAATCAACTAATGACATAAAATTCATCCAATATGTAGCATACATATCATTAATTCCAGTGAAGTGCAGAAAATGTGTACACAATCACATTAAAAAAACAAATGTATAAAGAATTCATAAACATTCCACATAAAACGTGTGTAGCAAAAGTCCCAAGAGAAACTTGAAAGAGATTAATCCCAGAAGTAGTCCTTCAGAGACGATAGAAAGTGGAATTTCTAACCAACCAATGTACAGCAGTCCATGTATAAGTGAAACATATCACCAGAGAGAAAGATGTGAGGATACCCTGGAAAGCCCTCTAGAAAAAAAATCAGTCAACCTTGTGTTAGAAGGGGGGAGGGGCTTACCAGATAGGTTTGACCCCCGGTTAAGGTGGTCAAAATAAGCTTCAGTGAACAAGATGGGACATCAGTAGGGTGTATTAACCAACATCCTAACAACCAGCCTAAGCGAGAAGCTCCCATTTAGCTGGAGGTTCCGCTTGGCTGACTGGAAAACAAACCATTTAGTTTGCCCATTTGTCAAACAGGCAAAGTTCAAACCAAATTCTACTTCAGTCTGAATCTCATAATTAGCACAAAATATTTTTGAGTTTATCCAACGTTATACAACAATGAGATATTCATGATGGAACGTTAATTTACACCTGTGGGACAGACATATACAGCAGATGCTCAATACCATGAAGGTTGCTGTTAGGGCAAATCTCAAACTGATTCCATATCCTAAAAAAATAAAAAAAATAAAAAATAAAAATGAATTTAAATGAATTAAATTCAGCCAGGGAAAAGCAAAATCTAGTGTAACTAGTGGGGGGGTTCCCAAAACTAATATTGACTTTTTTTACAGATGTTGACAACTGAGTCACTTTTTGGCACTCCTAGTTTCTCCAGAGATTAGATCTCCCCATGGTTATTTCCATCTCCTTCCACCTTTTACACAGAACAAGGGAATGGGGCAGGGTACCTGCTCCCTGGAGTCTCTATCCATGTCTAAAACTGCCCCTAAACCAGGGGCGGATCCAAGGCGGGGCAACAGGTCAATTGCCCCCTCCGAGAATGTGGGTAAGTGAGAGAGCCGGCGGGCAGATCCGCAGGTGAGAGAGCCGGCAGGCGGCACCACGGGTGAGAGAGCCGGCGGGTGGCTCTGCGGATGAGAGAGCCACCGGGTGGCTCCGTAGGTGAGAGAGCTGGCGGGCAGCTCCGCAGGAGAGAGACAGCGGGCGGGCCCAGTGGCTCAGTTGGTGAGCAGGAAGGTGAAAGAGCGGATGAGCAGCTGTGTGGCTCGATGTGTTTGCGGGCTGCTGGCCAATCAGGGAGCCGACGGGCGGGGGAGCAGAGAGATGACATCATCTCTCACCGCCCGGCGCCCGCCTGCATCCCTGCAGTTCCCCCCTCACCGTGCAGGCAGCACAGGCAGCAGGGAGATTACATCATCTCTCTGCTGCCTGACTGGTAATCTGCTGCCTGACTCTGGGACACAAGAGTCCACCTTAGCAGGAAAGTGACACAGCACGTGACTGTCAATCCGCAACGTGTGGCAGGTGACGTGGCAAGTGACAATCTGCATCTGGTGACAGGTGACGTGGCAAGTGACGTGGCAAGTGACAAGCCGCATTTGGTGGCAGGCAACGTGGCAAGTGAAAATCTGCATCTGGTGACAGGTGACGTGGCAAGTGACAATCTGCATCTGGTGACAGGCGACGTGGCAAGTGACAATCTGCATCTGGTGACAGGTGACGTGGCAAGTGACAATCTGCATCTGGTGACAGGCGACGTGGCAAGTGACATGGCAAGTGACAATCTGCATTTGGTGGCAGACGATGTGGCAAGTGACACACTCGGGGCTCCCACTGATTCTGCATTATGGTGAGTTAAACTATTTAATTTTTTATAACAATGTAATAATAGTAATAATGCGCTTCAATCATCCTGACACCATAACAACCATGGTGCCGTGATGATTGAAGCGCCAACACCAACCATTTGCCCCTATAGATGTACCCCAAAAAAATATATTTTCTGGCAGTGCCCCTCCCAAGACTATACTCTGGATCCGCCCCTGCCCTAAACCCATATTTCCATGTAAAATTGGCAAATGCCTACAATGTGTTTTATTTCTTCAAATTCTATACTATAGAGAAGCGGATCCCAATTAGCATGTTTTGTCTTGTCTTTCTTTATTCCTATGTAAAAGGGTATCTCATGGAGTACTCTTGGTTATAAGATATGCATCCCTGTCGCCATCAATCAAGGGAGGAGGGGGAAGTGATGTCATGCCATATAGTAAGACTGCGTCTCATTACTATAGAAACACTGATGCTGGGTGGCAAATGTCACTTCCTGCAAATGTGAATGCCCACCTAAATGCTTGCCCACCCACAGGTCCTTTATAATAATCCTTTATATAAATAAACAGTGATCACGTGACCTGCATTTGCAAGATGAAAAACAACGTATTGGCAAGTTTTATAAAAAAATCTAAAGAGGAATTGATGAAATGCATACTGAACATTTATGTATTTAAGTAGGTGTATGTGTTTTCTGAGCTTTACAACCACTTTGAGGTATCAGCAACTACCAGTGATGGGGGAGTTGAAGAGTGTTTTAAAATGCCACTGATCACCCATGATTGCTTAATTGTTTCGGAAGGCTTTAAAATGCCACTGACCAACAATGTTATAGGATTGTTTATGATAGGGGTTTAAAGACGAAGCAAAACCCTGGTGGGTTTTACTTCCTCTGTCGTTCTCTGCAAAGTAAAATGCATACCATACTATCCCATTATGTGACACTTACCTGCAATCGAAGCCCACGCTGTCCCTGCTGGTGAAAGCATCCATCTTCTGCCCTCTTCCTTCTGTGGGGCACAGACTCCAGATCTGTGAATGGCCGGAGCCGTGTGTCGTCACTCCCATGCATGTGCATGAAAGCTGTCAGTCACAGCACATACGAGTGAAGAAACGGCACAGAGGTCCGTTTTTTTCACATGCACCGATGATATCATCGGCGCAATACAAGGTAAATATCTCCTAAATGGCACACGTTTAGGAGATATTTCCACTACCTATAGGTAATCCTTATTTTAGGCTTACCTATAGGTAAAAGTAGATGAAGGGGTTTACAACCACTTTAAAATGCTGCTGACCATCAATGATAGCACTGGGGAGGGTTTAAAATGCCCCTGACCAGCAGTGTTTGTGGGATCATCTTAAAACGGAGTTCCACCCACTTTTGAGAGGTGGTCTTAAACAAAAGACCAACTCTCCACTCCTCGTTTTTGGATATTGAAAAAAAAAAAATTTTTCCTTTAGTACTTTTTTTGGAAGTACAAGTGTACTCCCGATTCAGCATGGCCATGGCCCAGGACGCAACGTCCTCTTCTTCGGGTGAGCACCCCTGTTGTCTTCTGGGACCTATGTGTGTCCCAGAAGACAAGCTGGCCGATCACAAAGCGCCGCAGGGCTCCACTGCCAGTTTCCTTTAGTAGGAATGTCGGCGCCTGCACCCAATCCAATGGACGGATCGGCCTCAGGGGGGCCGACACCGCGGGCTCCCTGGATGGATAAATGTGCTTATTAAAAGTCAGCAGCTACAGTGTTTTTGCGGCCGGAACACTGCTTTAAGGGGGTTAAGTGCTATTGGCTACCAAATATTAAGGGATTGGTTTTTTTCTTTGGGGGGTGAAGTGTTTTGGGTTTATTCATTCATACATTGAAATTTCAACTTCTTCAGCTTTTTTTTCACTACTAACGGAAGACTTGCATGAGCCTTCAGTAGGCAACTTTTAAAGGCTAAGCCCACCTCAATTGATAATTTTTTTTTTTATCAATGTGTTTATTGAGTATTTTGCAAAGAAATACAAAACGTTGGGAATCAAATAACTGAACATATTGGCATACAATGTTCAGTTTAGCAGACTGGCTGTGCCTGAACATAAACACTGGTACATCAAGTTGTCTCGAGAACTAAACAGGAACATTAACAACAATAGCCGAGAACTTTCTACACCAAACTAATAATAGAAAGTATAAAGGGGGGTAAAAAGAAAAAAACAATATATATATATATATATATATATATGTAGGAAGGCCAGTATGGTGGCCTGAATTTATGGGAGGAGCCCGGGGGGTACTTAAGCAGCCCGCTCACCTGTGGTGCTTGTCGGTTTCCTGTGCGCGATATACGTCACTAGGCCGACTATTCGATATACCAGCGTCCGCAAGTTCTTGCCTCGCAAGTTCCCGTATTTTCGATATTCCGTACTCAAAACCTTCGAAGTCCGCGTTTTTCGTTCGTATTTTGTACCACGCGTCTGGCTTGGCTGTCGCAGGTAAGGTCCCGTCGGACTTTTCGTTTTCATATCATGTCACTAAACCGTGATTTCAAATTTTCGTTTCACTCGCATTTCACAAACTGCAATGTATATCGCTTGTACGTTCGATATGTTACCATTTCGACAGCACCGCGACACAGACGTCGCTTCATTTCTAGCATGTCGGTATTCAAAACGAAAAAAAAAAAAAAAAATATATATATGCGTCGGTAGACAGCCATAGCGAGTCGCAATTTGCAGTTTATCAAGTCAGTTCGATACCAACCATTTCTCATTTCTGAAACATTTCTAAACTCATTTCTGACATTTCAAATCATTTCAAACATTTCTCATTTCGGTTCCAAATGATTCGAATCCAGTCGCACCGAAAGATGCACCGATTCGTTCCGGTGTGCCCCAGTTATTACGGCCTCATTTCTATACATGCTCCAGAGTTACGTTATTGTCTGACATTAGTACCTCTGTCATGTTTATCATTTCATTTCCACGTATCACGTCCCGACACGAATCCAGTCGCATGCAAAATGCACCGATTCGTCTCGGCGTGCCCCAGGATTGGCCTCATTTCTATACATGCTCCAGAGTTACGTTTTCAGTCATTCATACCTCTGTCATGGTTATCATTTCATTTCCACCTATCACGTTCCGACATGAATCCAGTCGCATGGCAATGCACCGATTCGTCTCGGCGTGCCCCAGGATTGGCCTCATTTCTATACATGCTCCAGAGTTACGTTTTCAGTCATTCATACCTCTGCCATGGTTATCATTTCATTTCCACCTATCACGTTCCGACATGAATCCAGTCGCATGGCAATGCACCGATTCGTCTCGGCGTGCCCCAGGACTGGCCTCATTTCTATACATGCTCCAGAGTTACGTTTGTCAGTAATTCGTACCTTCTGTCATGGTTATCATTTCATTTCCACCTATCACGTTCCGACATGAATCCAGTCGCATGGCAATGCACCGATTCGTCTCGGCGTGCCCCAGGACTGGCCTCATTTCTATACATGCTCCAGGGTTACGTTTATCAGTAATTCGTACCTTCTGTCATGGTTATCATTTCATTTCCACGTATCACGTTCACACATGAATCCAGTCGCATGGAAATGCACCGATTCATTATGGCGTACCCCAGGGCTCGGCCTCATTTCTGATACATGCTTCAAAGTCCGGATCATAGCTAATCGCAGACATCGGGGGATGGATCCATGTCTCTGCCATGCAGCTTACTACCATTTCACTCCCACAACGCATCACCGTTTCGGAACCAGTCGCATCTGACATGCACCGATTCTTTACGGAATGCCTCGCTGGTTCCAAACAGCATTTCATACCTATACCAGAGCTCGGTTGGTTGCCAGTCGCAAACACGGCACAACCAATTCAAGCCTCGGTCTAATAATCATTTCTCTCATTTCATTTCATACGGTGCTCCGATTCGAATCCAGATGCATCAAACAGGCACCAGATCGTCCCGCGTGCACCAATGTTTTCACTTGCCTCATTTCAATACATGCTCCAGAGCCCGGTTCTCGGTCGAATCGATGACGACGACCAGGCCGGACCTCTGTCATGGAGTCCATTCATAATCAACGCAAACATTTCGAATCATTTCATCGTCATACAAATCGTTGCTTCAAAAAATCAGTTAGCAATCCCTTCACGAATTGTCACCTTTTCGTTTTTCTCAGGTCAGTCAAAGTTCAGTAGGTCCACCCTGCACCAGGTTGGACGATATCCCCCCAGGTTAAAAAAAAAAAAAAAAAAAAAAAGGGGGAATGGGAGAATAAGTCGGGTAAGTATGACTCAGCGGATCAAAGGAAAAAACTTGAAATTCATCTCACCCCTAATAGGTTACAGTCAACCAGGAAATAAAAGCTCAAGAGAATCCTCACCAGAGCAACGATGTCTCAGACCGGCAGCGAAGACCTCACGGCCCCTCTGTCACCTTCTCCAGTCTCAGAAAGCGGCAGCGTGCAATCCCTTAGGGGATGGACTATCCCCAAACTGACGGCAGAGCTCAGACGCAGAGGTGTCCCCTTCCCCGCCACAGCAAGGAAAGGCGAGCTTTTCAAACTCCTCTTTCCCCCACCAGCAGCAGGACCCAGTACCCAACAGGCATCCCTTCAGTCGATATCATCGGCCATTTCACAGTTACACACGATGGTGTCATCTCTATCCGCCTCAGTGGCAGACGTCCAAACCAGGGTTGCACTTCTGGAGGCCCGACCGGCCACGGCTGTCCCCGACCCAACGGCAACTCAAAGCTTGACACCTCTTCCTGCAGGTACCTCAGGCTCGAGCCACATTGTCTACCCCTCCCACCTGGTCCCAACCAGTATCAGGAAGGACATCTTGGACGGCAAGGACGTCAACCTGGCCTCTCTCCTCATTTCCGTGCATGATTTGGCAGAAAATAAAGCCTACTCCTGGGGTGACATATCAGTGGTCCTTAAAGCCAAAGACCCCAGATTGAACCGCAAGCTAACAGTCTCAGAGTTTACCCTGGCCTTTGGCATGTTCAGAGATGTCCTGTGCTCAGCCACCCCTAGCAGGCGGGAAGAGCTGGACTTGTATCTCCATACTGTGGTAGACTTGGGCCACAAGTACGGAGGTTTTGCCTTTTACGACTACCATCGTTCCTTTTCAGCCAAGGCCGCGGCCAGACTCATACAGTTCCAGATCACGACAGATTGGAGTCTCATGGATACAGAGCTCTTCTGCCGCCACTTTGCCGGCTTACGCTCACCTCTGTGTGCGATTTGCCAGTCTTCCACCCACACTGCCACCTGGTGCGCCAATACGGCAACCAGACGGCCTTTCGAGTTTCCCTCTACCTCAGGTTCAGTACAGGGTCAGCCGATCCCTGAACCAACGCCTCAGGTGGACAAACTCGGACGCCCAGTCCGAACCGTGGGAGGGGCAGCCATCTGTAATAACTTTAATCAGGGGTCCTGCAACTTCAGTCAGTGCCGTCTACTTCACCTCTGCACCTTATGTCATAGAGCACACCCTAGGATTTTGTGCGAAGTCAAGCAACACAAGAAGGCGTGACTAAGCCGGATCAACCTCTTATGGTTAGGATGGTATCTCACTTCACATCCCACCCCTTCCCTGGCCACCTTCCTTATCCAAGGCTTCACAGCAGGCTTTCACACCGGCCTCATTTCACTACCCCACACTACCCACGAATGTGCCAATCTTCGTTCGGCAGCCATTGACGAACAAGCCATAGATCAGCTCTTACAGGCAGAGGTGGGTCGAGGTTACGTGATAGGCCCTTTCAGTTGCCCCCCTTTCAACACATGGAGAGTCAGCCCTATTGGGCTTGTCAAGGGCAAGTTTTCAAATAAATTGCGTTTGGTGTACGACTTGTCTGCGCCTCATTCTTCCCACATACCCAGCCTCAATTCCCTGATCCCCTCCGAGGAGTTTTCCCTAAAATATTCTTCCGTGGACATGGCAATACAAGCGATCATCAAAGCAGGCACAGGCGCCTGGCTCTCCAAAGCCGACATCTCGGATGCCTTCAAGCTCCTGCCCATCCACCCATCCCTTTGGTGCTGGCATGGCATCAAGTGGAAGGAAGCATATTATTTTGCTACAAAGCTCACCTTCGGTTCGAAGAGTAGCCCGTGGCTCTTCGACACGTTCGCCCAGTCCCTCGGTTGGATACTATTACACAAGGGTCAATGCCATGAAGTCATCCATTATCTAGATGACTTCCTACTGATAGAACCACCCAGCAAGCCCCCAGGAGATCTCGACAAACTTAGGGTAATTTTTGGAAACCTCAATATTCCTATTGCCGAGCACAAAGTCGATGGCCCAGCAAATAGCATCACTTTTCTCGGGGTCAGCTTGGATACCTGCGCAATGCAAGCCAGTCTCCCCCTCGACAAACTAACACGCATTAGGGCAGTCCTTCACGAGTTTACACACACCAAGGACTGTACCAAAAAACAGTTGCAGTCCCTCCTGGGTATGCTCAACTTCGCTATGCGAATTATTCCACAAGGCCGCACATTTGTATCACGCCTACTCAGATTTCTGTCGGAAACTCAAGACCCTGATCAGATTCTGAATTTAGACTCCGCAGCCATAGCGGACCTATCCATGTGGGAGGAATTCTTGTCCGCCTGGAATGGCATATCTCTATTCATACCTATAGTTTCGGTCCGTTCACCCCAGGTGGTAACGGACGCCGCAGCCTCCACAGGTTTCGCGGCAATTTTTGGCCATCATTGGTTTTCAGGACCCTGGCCTCAACAGATACTATTGATACCCGGCTTTTCCCAAACATCTGCCCTCTTTGAGCTTTACCCCATAGTGGCAGCCGCACAACTCTGGGGCCACCACTGGACAGGACAAACTGTAGTCTTTAGCACCGACAACCAGGCCACGGCAGACATCATCAACAAAGGCAGGTCCAAGTCCCTAGCAGTCATGTCCTTCCTGCGCAGGTTGGTACAACTGTCTTTACAACATCAGTTTAATATACACTGTGCATTTATTCCCGGCAGATACAACTCAGCAGCTGACGCATTGTCACGTTTCAATTATTCCTCCTTTTTCAAACAGGTTCCCGATGCCGATCCAATGTCGGCCCCTATCCCTGTCTGGTCACAACTGACCCTGGACTAGATCAACATTTACACGGAGCTACACAACTCATAAATCATTCCCTCTCCTACAACACACTTAAAGCCTACCAGACAGCTTGGAAGGCCTTTAACAAATTCCTCACGTCCTGCCGTAAAGGACCAACAGATATCAAGCAGGTACTGGCCTTCACTGCACACTGCCACACGCAGTTGGCCTTATCCTACAATACCATCCGGCTATACCTAGCCGGCATTCAACATTTTATGGCGCTTGAAGACCCCACGAAATCTTCACTATTCTCATCTCACGCTATACGAGCCGTTTTAAGGGGAATCCAGAAACAACAACCAGTCACCAGCACTAAGCGCTTGCCCATTACGGGACCCATCTTTAGGGACATGTCAACTATTCTGGCTACCTCGCCATTCGGTCTGCTCCGCAGCACGGTCTTACAAGCAGCGATATATCTAGCGTACTATGGGTTCATGCGCCCTGGCGAATTCACCTCTAACAAACCCACAGACCGAGTACTATGCAGACGACACTTACTTAGATACCAAGACCACTTCATCCTGCACCTCGAGGTCTCTAAAACCCAGCAAACGGGCTCAGGAGCGAACATTCACCTCTTCAAAACCGACAACAGCTGGTGTCCAGTCGCCGTACTCAACCGGCTCCTGTCACTCCTGCCTGAACAACCAGACAGCAGTCCCCTTCTACCGTTCCCAGTTAAACCCTTAAACGCCTCTCAGTTTGTGGAACACATAAGAATACTTCTCCGCAATCTTCATCTTAACCCTAGTCAGTATTCCGGACACTCGTTTCGCATCGGAGCAGCCTCCGCGGCATCCCGCCACGGGGTTCCGGACCACATCATCAAAAGACTGGGCAGGTGGAAGTCAGCCTGCTTCGCCCGGTATATCCCCAACCCACAAACAGAGATGGCACAGGCATTCTCCAAATTGGCTCAATAAATAATTGAAAATCAATAAAATCATAACCCTACCTGAATGTTTTTGCCCCCTTATTTTGGCATACCGGCCATTAGACCAAGGCACACTTTCAGGTCCATTTCATAAGCTAAGTCCACACTTTCAGGTCCATTTCCGATGCTAAGTCCTATCTTTACTATAAGTGGTATCCATGTACATACCGGACATAGGGCTCCAACCATAAGTAGGAAGGCCAGTATGGTGGCCTGAATTTATGGGAGGAGCCCGGGGGGTACTTAAGCAGCCCGCTCACCTGTGGTGCTTGTCGGTTTCCTGTGCGCGATACCCACCCTCCCATCCCCATTTCACAGCATTTCTCAAACTATTCATTTCATTCATTTCTCTTACAGAATAATCATTTCTTAAACCAGGGTATGCCCCCTTATTTTGGCATACCGGCCATTAGACCAAGGCACACTTTCAGGTCCATTTCATAAGCTAAGTCCACACTTTCAGGTCCATTTCCGATGCTAAGTCCTATCTTTACTATAAGTGGTATCCATGTACATACCGGACATAGGGCTCCAACCATAAATATATATATATATATATATATATTTATATATATATATATATATATATATATATATATATATAAAATTGTTGCACTATACACTATTAGTCCTAGTGAGTGATTTCCTATAGGGGTGGTTTATTTTTACTCCTTGAAATAAAGTTGGGGTTGGATGACCGCTTCCGTCGCGCCACCCCTTTGGGAGCAAACTGTGGCGAGACGGGTGCTGGTAGCCATCTCAGGGTGTTTCTCTGATATTTCTGGAGTGAACTTGTCATTTTTGTATCAGACTTTTAGGTTTATGTTATTAGGAGTAAGTCAAGAGGGAAGCAAATTTTTCCTGTGAGTTTATTTCTCTAGTGACATGGTCCGTGAGGGGGACCTATGAGTCATAGTCAGTATTAGCTAAAGGTAGTCAGACTGCTCATAAGTGCATTGGGGCTGTCTGTGTTAGAGACATGTCAGGAGGTTTTCTTTGGGTGCAAGTGTTTTGCTGTGCCTGACCATTGTAGCCATGGCTGCCACAAAGAGAGCATTTTTGTGGTAGTTGGTCGTCTGTGAAGGGTTCTCCCAGATCTGATTCCCAGTGCAGATGTGAGGTGTGTTTAATAAAGTCCTTTTTTTGGTGTAAGGTGTTGTAGATCAATGCGATACCTTTTCCTGTTGGAGATGGGTGGGTTACAAAAGACCATATGGTGGAAGGTAAGAAGTATATTGGATTAGATTTGGATAGGAAGGATACATAATGGGTCACTCATATGTGAGTGAAATATTCAGAGGGTGGGAGTGCATATTCTTCGTTGGGAGAAGGTTTTTAATTTGGAATCAACAAATAGGTCTTGAATGTGGAGGATGCCTTTGCTTGTTCACTGGGACAACTGGAGATCTGGTGTGAGTTGTGTAATGCCGCGTACACACGACCGGACCTTGCGGCATACTTGGTCCGGCGAATCGGAGTCCGTCGGACAATTTGATCATGTGTGGGCTCCAACGGACTTTTTTTCTCAAAAGTTTGACGGACCTAGAAATGAAACATGTTTCAAATCTGTCCGACGGACTCGAGTCCGGTCGAAAAGTCCACTCGTCTGTATGCTAGTCCGACGGACAAAAACCGACACTAGGGCAGCTATTGGCTACTAGCTATGAACTTCCTTGTTTTAGTCCGGTCGTACGTCATCACGTACAAATCCGTCCAACTTTGGTTGATTGTGTGTAGGCAAGTCCATTCATTCAGAAAGTCCGTTGTAAAGTCCATCTAAAAGTACGCTGGACAAAGTCTGCCATAAAGTACGCTCGTGTGTACGCAGCATTGTAGTTCCTATCGGGAGGAGGGGTGATATGATTTTCGAGGGTGGTAGTTTTAAGTCCGTAATTGATTTCCATACCCGTGCAGAGGCTTTCATTGTAGGGGAAAGAGCGGTCGGTATAGTGATGCCCAAAGGGATCCCAGGTTTTCAGGTCTGATCTTATAAGTGAAGAGGATTCTATTTGACTCCATTGTTTGTTAGGGATAGGGCTGAACCATTCTTGTATTTACGTTTGCATGGTGGCTTGGTAGTAGTCTGCGAAGTCTATGTACCCTGATCCTCCTGCTAGTCTGTGTTTGATAAGTTTCGAGTGGGCACTAAGTGGTTTTTTACCTTGTCAAATGAACTTACTTAGAATAGTTTGTAGTGACTTAAAATAGGATTGAGGTATCGGGATGGGTATTGTTCCAAAAAGGTAGAGCAGTTGTGGGAGATGGTTCATTTTAAATGATGCTAGTCTTCCTGAATCCTGACCATGAAAGTTCATGTTGCGCTAGTTTTTGCAGATCAGTTTGTATTTTTTGGTAAACGATGTGTAGTTAACTGCAAAAAGTTGTTTAACTGATTTGGTGAGCTGAATACCAAGATATGAGATACTTTTCTCTGCCCATGTATAAGGAAATTTAGCTTGTAACAGATGTGTAGTCGTAGCATCTATACCTAGGTTGAGTATGAATGATTTGGTGTCATTAATTTTGTAATACGAAATCTTGCTAAAAGAGTGTCTTGAATTGCAGTTAGGGAAGAGGATGGGTTATTGACCATTAGGATGACATCGTCCGCAAATAAACTGATTTTATGATGGGTTCTATTGATTGTAATACCAGAGATGAGGGGGTTAGTTCTAATATGTTCTGCTAGGGGTTCCATAAGCAGATTAAAAATGCGTACCGTTGGTTATTTGGAATAATTGGGGTATCAGAGGAGTATACTTTAGCGGAGGGTGTTGTGTACAGGGCTAGGATGGCTTGCAGTATATTGTCTTGGAAACCAAATTTAAGGATGACTCTATGTAGATAAGTCCAGTGAATCCTTTCGAACGCCTTCTCTGCATCCAAAGATAGAAGCAGAGAAGGCGTTCCGTTGGATTCAGTGTGATGGATAATGTCTATAAGCCTTCTAGTGGCGTCAGGGGCTTGACGACCCATGATGAAACCGAATTGGTCGCAGTGAATTAGGGTGGGCAGTATGTTCTATCTCTTCTATCTCTATCTCTGTCTCAGAGATAGAAGCTTCGCTGAATGAATGGCCTGTGGTGTGTTTTGTTGGTGTTTTCAAGGTCTGTTATGGTCGTCGTGAGATAGTCTAGTCGCTGTGTCCTATTTTTTTCATACAAGAGTTAATTTGCATTAATACACCCCTTATAAATACTTTATGTGTATTCCATACCGTGCTGTGGTCGGGTACCAAACCCAGGTTGTTTTTAAAAGATTCAGAGAGTAAAGTGGCAATCTCTGCAGAGTACATTGGCTGTTGCAGTAGGAAGTTGTTTGCTCGCAAGAGATTGGTTTTAGATTGTGGTGGGGAGTCTGCAATTTATATGCTGATGGGCACGTGGTCCGACCACAACATGGTATGGATAGTCGAGGATGCGGCTTTTTGAAGAAGCCATTTATCTGCAAGAAAAAGGTCAATTCTTGAATACGTTTTGTGTAATGGAGAAAGATATGTGTAATCCTTTTCAGATCCCTGATGACATTGCCAGATGTCAAACAAATCCTGTTCAAGTAGGAATTTCTTCAGAAGGGATTTTCTTCTCTCGTTCTCTTGGACGGTGTAGATGAGTCCATGTGAATATCAGGTATCAAGTTAAAGTCACAGCACATAATCATGTGGCCTCTTTGGATAGGTTTGATGGATTTCATGAGGCACCTTAAAAAGCGCATTTGTTGGACATTGGGTGCATATAGGTTTATCAGGGTGTAGGCGATCGCATTAATAGTGCAATGTAGAATAATATATCGCCCATTCGGGTCTAGAGTCACCTAATGGGATTGGAAGTTTACTGAGTCTTTGACTGCAATTAGGACTCCTCTTTTTTTAGAAGAAAAGGATACCTGGAAGATGTGTGGGAAACATTCGTTAGAACATTTTGGGGTCGCGGATGAGGAGAAGTGTGTCTCCTGGACACACAGAATGTCACAGTTAGTGTCTTGGGCAGTTTTCCATAGGGAATGGCACTTGGCAGGATGGTTGAGTCCATTTGCGTTTATTGATAGGATGTTGAGTGGCATATTTTGTGGAAACGGTCAGTGTGAAGAGTGCAGGAACTTACAGCTAGTTGGTACTAGCAGAGGTGTTCCGATCGACATTTCCGGTTCTTCTGCTGTGGTGAAGTGGAGCCGGATAAGGGATGTCCGAGGAGCTTCACTATGTTGCTGGGGAGCTGAGTTGCGTATAGGTACAACAAAAGAGAAGGGCAAAAAGGGGGGAAAGAAAAAATAAAAATACAAAGCAAAGTCAACTGAGATGATCTGGAAAATAACGAAGGTGTGCTATCATAAAATAAACGGTGGCAGATCAAATAGCCTGGGGATATCGAATCTGCAATGTGGGGAGAGCAGTCAGTAACAACAATTGTTGAACAGATCACTGGGATAGCTAAAATTCAGTAGTTCAGTAATTCAACATTTCAGTAACCGGGGAGAGAAAGTATGTATGTGAGAGGCCCATCCACGGAATTTAAGGCCCCACGTGTCATTCTTGGATCTTAGGTTGGTTGCGATGGTTGTATGGAGATTTACGTTGTGGCAAAGGAAGGCTGGAGTCTTGCGGCTGGTCAATAATAATGCCCCTGGTGTATAAGAGTTTCAGTCCTCCTGTATGGGTGGATAAAGTGTGATCGGTGCCATTTTCTGTGATTAGCTGGGTAGCTGGGTAACGCCATTTGTACTGTATTTTATGGCTATGCATGGCCTTAGTAACGGGCTTAGTTGTCTGCGCTGTTGTAGGGTGTATCTAGAAAGATCAGAATATAGCTGTATGCCAGCGAATGGTGCAGTTCCTGCTGATCTGGCGGCCGCCAGGAGCATTTCTTTAGCTCTGAAAAATGTATTCTCATTAGCACATCTCTAGGTACTGAGGCAGCTAGATGAGGCGGTTTAGAAATTCTATGTATGCAGTCTATGGAGATTTCAAGTGAAGTGGCGCTGGGAAGGATAGGATGCATGAGGTCATTCGCAAATTTTGGGAGTTCAGCAGGTGGTATTGATTCAGGTATACTGCAAAAGGAAACATCAGTATACAGGCTCTGTACTCTGAACAGCAGTATACAGGCGGTGCAAACAAGACAGGGACTGTAGGTTTGTTGTTAAGTAGAATCTGTTTGTAATTTTGAACATTTTTAACGTATTTAGCTCCAGCCAAAAAATCTTTTTTAAGCTTTTTGGAAAACATAGGGAAGGGTTATCACCCCTGTGACATTTGTTTTGCTGTCTGTCCTCCTCTTCAGAAGATTTCACCTCACTTTTTGTCCCAATGACAAATGTTTTTTGAAAATTTGGGGTTTTTTGTGGAACAAGGATTGGAAAGCATCAGTGGAAAGGAGAAATGTTTTTCCCATATTAACTCTTACAGGAGAGAATTTCCCTTCCTAGGGGTAGATTTCATCTCAATTCCTGTTGTCTCCTTCCGTTTGCAAGTAGGAGTCTTTTGTAAGTTAAATGTTTGAAAGTAGGGGCCTGCCCTATATACTCAGCAGAAATTTGGGCCTTAGGTGTTGTTGTGGCCACAACACTGTAAGCCCTCACAGGGCCCTGCTGTGAAATATTAGATCAAGAATTGTAATTACATGCCCCTGTTGAACAGGGGCAGAAAAATTGGGCCTTTGGCGGTGGTGGTGGTGCTGGTGCCACAACACTGTAAGTCCTCACTCGCTCTTGGTGGGCGCAGAAACGGGCCCTGCTGTGAAATATTAGATCATTGCTGGGGGAGCACATTGCCATGGCTTCTACCCTTAAGGCTTCTATCTCTAAGTGATTCTTTCTACAAGTGATATGCACTTCAATCTCTGCTTTAAGTTCTGCCTCACCTGATCATTCCTTCTCTGTCTCTTTACAGGTATGTGTCAGCTCAACCACATCTTCCACCGTTAACTGAAATTGGGATCTGCCTTCTGTCTGTGTGTGTGTGTCTTTGGTATGTGTCAGCTCAACCACATCTTCCACCGTTAACTGAAATTGGGATCTGCCTGCTGTCTGTGTGTGTGTGTCTTTGGTATGTGTCAGCTCAACCACATCTTCCACCGTTAACTGAAATTGGGATCTGCCTGCTGTCTGTGTGTGTGTGTCTTTGGTATGTGTCAGCTCAACCACATCTTCCACCGTTAACTGAAATTGGGATCTGCCTGCTGTCTGTGTGTGTGTGTCTTTGGTATGTGGCCTTCTCTATCTGTTGCCCTGTGCGCACAACCATGACATTGTTATTTGTTGCTCTGGACTGTCTTACCTAAGTTTTATGTGTTGATCTTATCTTGGACTCTTGAAGCAAAAAGTCCACTTTGATTGTTAGGCATTCTTATAGTCACTCATGATTAATTAACGAACTTCAACCCCACCCTTATAACAGTATAAATTTGAGCATCCTTAAGGGGTGAGCACATTGCTCGAGGAGCACATTGCTATGGCTTCTATCCTTAAGGCTTCTATCTCTAAGTGATCCTTTCTACAAGTGATATGCACTTCAATCTCTGCACTTCAGCGATTGCACGAAGCAAACAAATACAGCAATCTGCACTGGAAAGCAGCTAACAGACTGCAGGTGACCCTGTCTCTCTAATAGGCTCTCCTTCCACTCTGTAACATGCACTCTCTACCACTGCTTCTGACACTCCTCTCCTCTCTCCTCAAACTCTCTTACCTTCAACCCCCCTTTCCACCCGCCTGCTTATACATATCACCCTGCCTTCTGTCTTCTCCCTACTACTGCTCCTACCAACTCTCGCTCATTCTACATCCATACACTGATAAAACCTCCAGTACTCTGAGACATGTCCCTTCACATAAATCACAGTCCCACATTACCTCCCTCACCCTCCTGCTTCTCCTAATCTCTGGTGACATATCCCCAAACCCTGGGCCACCATCATCTGTCTTTGCCCATCGCTCCCATCCCCCTACACCCTCTGGCAGAAGCCGCAACCCACAAAACTTTGTCTCTATTCCTCTTTCCAAAACCAGCCCCCCCCTTTTCCTGTGCCCTGTGGAATGCACGTTCTGTCTGCAACAAACTCACCGCCCTTCACGACCTCTTTATCACAAATTCCTTTAACCTACTTGCCATTACTGAAACCTGGCTTCATGAATCGGATACTATTTCTCCTGCTTCCCTCTCCCATGGGGGCCTTCTCTGGACTCACTCCCCCAGACCAAGTGGACGGAAGGGAGGTGGAGTGGGAATCCTTCTAGCCCCATGCAGCACCTATCAGGTTCTTCACCCACCTCCCTCTCTGACACTCTCCTCTTTTGAGGCACATTGCATTCGTCTTTTCTCTCCCATTTCTCTAAGAATTGCTGTCATCTACCGGCCCCCTGGACCGGTATCAGCCTTTCTTGATGACTTCTCTGCCTGGCTACCCTACTTTCTCTCTTCTGAAATCCCCACAATTATTCTTGGGGACTTCAACATCCCTGTCAACACTAACACTACTATTACCTCTAAACTTCTCAGTCTAACCTCATCGCTTGACCTGAAGCAATGGATACAGGCTCCTACCCACTCCAACGGCAACACCCTTGACCTTGCCTTCTCCTATCTGTGCACTCCGTGCAACCTTTCCAACAATCCACTCCCACTCTCTGATCACCACCTTATTAGTTTTGCTCTCTCCCTGTCTTCCACCTCTTCTCCCTCCAACTGCCTAACAATTACACGTAGAAACCTTCGCCACCTCAATCCTTCTCTTCTCCACTCTGCTACTGATCACCTCTATGACAAAATCTCACCTCTGTCCTGCCCCAACCTAGCTAGTTTCATCTACAACAGCTCACTGTCTTCCTCCCTAGACAAGCTTGCCCCCCTCACTACACGCAGAATTAGGCCCCGACTGCTACAACCCTGGCAAACAGATGACACCAGAAGTCTCAGAAAACGTAGCCGCGCTCTTGAGCGCCTGTGGCATAAGACTAAGACCCAGGAAGACTTCACATAATATAAATCTGCCCTCCTAAAATACTACTCCTGCCTTCACACTGCCAAACAGACCTACTTTATCACACTCATTAACACCTTCTCACCCAGTCCATGTCAACTCTTCTCTACCTTAAACACTCTACTCTGTCCTCCACTGGCTCCACCCACCAACTCACTCACTTGCCCAGGAGATTGCCAATCACTTCAAAACTAAGATTGATACAATTCATGAGGAGATCACCAATGCGCAAAAACCTCCCCCATGCAACACCCCATGTCCACAGACACAATCATTACTTCCCTCATTCAACCCTGCTACTATTACTGAGGTTGCTAAACTTTTATCTAGCACTCATCTAACCACTTGCCCCCTGGATCCTGTTCCCTCGCAAATGCTACGCTCACCCTCTGACTCGATTCTACGCTCTCTAACTCACATTTTCAACCTCTCCCTCTCTTGTGGCATCTTCCCAAACTCTCTAAAACATGCGCTAGTCACCCCCATACTAAAAAAGCCCTCATTGGATCCCACCAATCTCAACAACTTACGTCCCATCTCCTTACTCTCCTTCTCCTCCAAACTTCTTGAAAGACTGGTCTACAACCGACTAAGCGACCATCTGACCATGAATAAACTTCTTGATCCCCTTCAGTCCGGTTTTCGCCCTCAACACTCCACGGAAACTGCTCTCCTTAAACTCTCAAATGACCTACTAATGGCTAAAGCCAATGGACACTATTCTGTACTACTTCTCCTGGATCTCTCTGCTGCCTTTGACACAGTGGACCACCCCCTCCTCCTCAAAAAACTCCACTCCTTTGGTCTCCGTGACTGTACTCTTCGCTGGTTCTCATCCTACCTATCCCACCGCTCCTTCAGTGTCACTTACAACTCTACTTCCTCCTCTCCTCTTCCTTTTTCCGTTGGGGTCCCCCAAGGTTCTGTTCTTGGACCTCTCCTTTTCTCAATCTACACCACCTCCTTGGGTCAGTTGATTGCCTCGCACGGCTTTAAATATCATCTCTACGCTGATGAGACCCAAATCTATCTCTCCACCCCCCAGCTCTCTCCATCTGTCTCCTCACGCATTACCAACTTACTAGCAGACATATCAGCCTGGATGTCACATCACTTTCTCAAACTCAACCTATCCAAAACCGAGCTCATGATATTTCCTCCCTAAGGTGCCACTTCCCCTGATTTCCCTGTCAAGATCAACGGCTCAACTATCAACCCATCTCCCCACGCCAAGGTCCTAGGTGTAATCCTGGACTCTGAACTAACCTTTCGACCCCACATTCTATCACTATCAAAAGCTTGCCGCCTCAATCTTCGCAACATCTCCAAGATACGCCCCTTCCTAACCAATGACACCACAAAGCTTCTAATCCACTCCCTGGTCATCTCCCGCCTCGACTACTGCAACTCCCTCCTCATTGGTTTACCTCTAAATAGGCTATCCCCACTTCAGTCCGTCATGAACGCTGCTGCCAGGCTCATCCACCACACAAACCGCTCAGCGTTTGCCACACCTCTCTGCCAATCCCTCCATTGGCTGCCACTCAGTCACAACCTGGCCCCCAGCTACATCTCTAACCTAGTCACAAAATAACAACCTAATCATTCTCTTCGCTCCTCCCAAGACCTCCTGCTCTCAAACTCCCTTGTCACCTCATCCCATGCTCGCCTTCAGGACTTCTCCAGAGCCTCCCCCATCCTCTGGAATGCTCTACCCCAATCCGTCCGATTTTCTCCTACTTTATCCACTTTCAGACGATCCCTGAAAACTCATCTCTTCAGAGAAGCCTATCTGGCCCCCACCTAACAACTGCACATTTATCTTCTCAATCAGCACATCACCCACAGTTATTACCTCTTGTATCTCTTGACCTTCCCTCTTAGATTGTAAGCTCTAAGGAGCAAGGCCCTCTGATTCCTACTGTATCAAATTGTATTGTATTTGTACTGTCTACCCTCAAGTTGTGCCCTGCTGTGAAATATTAGATAAAGAATTGTAATTACATGCCCCTGTTAAACAGGGGCTGAAAAATAAGGCCTTAGGCACTGGTGCTGGTGCCACAACACTGCAACCCCTCACAGATACTCTAGTTGGAACGCAGGAACGAGCCCTGCTGCAAAGTATTGCATCAAAAATTGTAATTACATGCCCCTGTTAAACAGGGGCTGAAAAATTAGGCCTTAGGCACTGGTGGTGGCGCCCAGAACCAAAAATGTTCTTATAAGCTATCAGCGTGATCATTGAGGAGGAAGAGGATAATTACTCAGGATAGTCGTTCAGCATCAGCATAGGCAGTCTTTGAAGGGATCTGAGATTTAAAAAAAATCAGCATCGGTAGCTGGTGGTGATCCAAGACTGATTCATTTTTATGAAGGTCAGTCGATCGACCGAGTCGGTGGACAGACGCACCCTGTGATCGGTTACAAAGCCTCCAGCAGCACTGAATGTGCGTTCCGAAAGAACGCTGGATGCAGGACAGGCCAGTAGCTCAATTGCATACTGTGTAAGCTCTGGCCAGTGATCCATCCTCAAGACCCAGTAACCCAGAGGATTTTCGGTGGGAAAGGTGTCCAAGTCAGATCTTGCCCCTAGGTATTCCTGCACCATGTAAAACAGACACTGGCGATGGTTGCTGGAACCGATCATACCTTGGGGCTGCGGACCAAAAAATTGTCTGAACGCATCGGTCAGACGGCCACCTTCTCCACCGCTCCTTCTTTGACTGACCGAAGCCTCAGCAACACGTTGTCCAGAAACAGGAGTTTGTAACCTCCCAGTCTCTGGGAACGCGTTGCACAGACCTTTCTGCAAGGCCTCCTGAAGATGTTTCATCCTCTGCTCCCTCTGCGATGGCAAGATAAGGTCCGCAACCTTACCCTTGTAACGTGGATCAAGGAGGGTTGCCAGCCAGTATTGGCCCTTCTCCTTGATACCACGAATACGAGGATCCTTACGCAGGCTTTGCAGGATCAGGGAGGCCATGCAGCGTAGGTTCTCTGGGTCACTAAGGACGACATGGTCCGCAGCCACTTCCTCCCAGCCACGTACAAGTCCATGTGTTTCTTGGGACTGATCCCTTAAAGACTGCTGCTGATGCTGAGTGCCAGGCTCCACCTCCATACTGACACAATCTTCCTCCTCCTCCTCTTCCTGTGTGATCGGCGGGCACGCAGGAACACTGTCTGGATAAAGGAGGCCTTGAGAGCTAAGGAAGTCCTCCTCTTCCTGCCTCTGTTCTGCCTCAAGTGCCCTGTCCATTATTCCACGCAGTGTGTGCTCCAACAGGTGGACAAGGGGGCAGTGTCACTGATGCATGCACTGTCACTGCTCACCATCCTCGTGGCCTCCTCAAATGGTGACAGAACAGTGCATGCATCCTTGATCATGGCCCACTGGCGTGGGGAAAAAAAACAAGCTCCCCTGACCCTGTCCTGGTGCCATAGTCACACAGGTACTCATTGATGGCCCTCTGCTGCATGTGCAGCCGCTGCAGCATGGCCAACGTTGAGTTCCACCTGGTGGGCATGTCACAGATTAGGCGGTTCTTGGGCAGGTTAAACTCCTTTTGGAGGTCCGCCAGCCGAGCACTGGCATTATATGACCTGCGGAAATGCACACAGACTTTCCTGGCCTGCCTCAGGACATCCTGTAAGCCCGGGTACCTGCCCAAGAACCGCTGCACCACCAAGATAAGGACGTGAGCCAAACAAGGCACATGGGTCATTTGTCCCTGTCGGAGGGCAGAGAGGAGGTTGGTGCCATTGTCACAAACCACCATTCCTGCCTTAAGTTGGCGTGGCGTCAACCACCTCTGAACCTGCCCCTGCAGAGCTGACAGAACCTCTGCCCCAGTGTGGTTCCTGTCTCCCAAGCACACCAGCTCAAGCACCGCATGGCATCTTTTGGCCTGCGTACTTGCGTAGCCCCTTGAACGGCTACGGAGCACCGCTGGTTCCGAGGACCCACGTTGAGTCAGTGACCTCATCATCCCCTCCCTCCTCATCACTGGAGCAAACCTGGCAGTATGCTGCAGCAGGGGGAGCATGACTGCCAGATTGCTGTCCTTCTTGGGCACCCCCTCTCTCCGTGCTCACGTTACTGCCTACATCGAGCTCAGTATCATCATCAGAGCCTTCCAAACGCTGGGCATCCTCCTGGAGCATGTACCCAACACTGTGGTCAAACAGTTCGAGGGACTCCTTAGGGGGACATGGTGGGGCTAGGGAAGGAGTCACTGATGACATTGAGCCGAGGGAAGAGGCCTGCTGCTTTGCCAAACAAAGTACCCTGAGCATGGGTGAGAGAGGATGAGGAGGATGAGGGCGGCTTGGTCATCCACTCGACCAAGTCTTCCGCATGTTGCGGCTCAACACGGCCAGCTGCCGAAAAAAAAGGCCAAGCGTGTCCCACGGCCACGTGCTGATGAGGATGCACCGTCTCCACGACCAGCGCTAGACACAAAGCCTGCTTGCCCTCTTTTATTGGCTCGTGACTGTCTGCCTCTCCTTGTTGGCCTTCCAGACATACTAATGGCCTGTAGCTGCACTAAGCTGGGATATATACTGCACTAAGCTGGGATGATACTGATATATATATATATATATATATATATATATATATATATATATATGTACTGAACACTGTGCAGAGGTGTCACTACACTAACTTGTAGTTTTAGCTGAACACTGTGAGCAGGACGCACTACACTAACTTGTAGTTTTAGATGAACACTGTGCAGAGGTCTCACTACACTAACTTGTAGTTTTAGCTGAACACTGTGAGCAGGACGCACTACACTAACTTGTAGCTTTAGATGAACACTGTGCAGAGGTCTCACTACACTAACTTGTAGTTTTAGCTGCACTGTGAGCAGGACGCACTACACTAACTCGTAGTTTTAGATGAACACTGTGCAGAGGTCTCACTACACTAACTTGTAGTTTTAGCTGAACACTGTGAGCAGGACGCACTACACTAACTTGTAGCTTTAGATGAACACTGTGCAGGGGTCTCACTACACTAACTTGTAGTTTTAGCTGAACACTGTGAGCAGGACGCACTACACTAACTTGTAGTTTTAGATGAACACTGTGCAGAGGTCTCACTACACTAACTTGTAGTTTTAGCTGAACACTGTGAGCAGGACACACTACACTAACTTGTAGCTTTAGATGAACACTGTGCAGAGCTTGCAGAAAAATAACTTGTAGGTTTAGCTGAACACTGTGAGGAGGACGCACCACACTAACTTGTAGTTTTAGCTGAACACTGTGAGCAGGACGCACTACACTAACTTGTAGTTTTAGATGAACACTGTGCAGAGGTCTCACTACACTAACTTGTTGTTTTAGCTGAACACTGTGAGCAGGACGCACTACACTAACATATAGCTTTAGATGAACACTGTGCAGAGCTCGCAAAAAAATAACTTGTAGGTTTAGCTGAACACTGTGAGGAGGACGCACCACACTAACTTGTAGTTTTAGCTGAACACTGAGCAGGACGCACTACACTAACTTGTAGCTTTAGATGAACACTGTGCAGAGGTCTCACTACACTAACTTGTAGTTTTAGCTGAACACTGTGAGCAGGACGCACTACACTAACTTGTAGCTTTAGATGAACACTGTGCAGAGCTTGCAAAAAAATTACTTGTAGGTTTAGCTGAACACTGTGCAGAGGTCTCACTACACTAACTTGTAGTTTTAGCTGAACACTGTGAGCAGGACGCACTACACTAACTTGTAGCTTTAGATGAACACTGTGCAGAGCTCGCAAAAAAATAACTTGTAGGTTTAGCTGAACACTGTGAGGAGGATGCACCACACTAACTTGTAGTTTTAGCTGAACACTGTGAGCAGGACGCACTACACTAACTTGTAGCTTTAGATGAACACTGTGCAGAGGTCTCACTACACTAACTTGTAGTTTTAGCTGCACTGTGAGCAGGACGCACTACACTAACTTGTAGTTTTAGTTGAACACTGTGCAGAGGTCTCACTACACTAACTTATAGTTGTAGCTGAACACTGTGAGCAGGACGCACTACACTAAGTTGTAGCTTTAGATGAACACTGTGCAGAGGTCTCACTACACTAACTTGTAGTTTTAGCTGAACACTGTGAGCAGGACGCACTACACTAACTTGTAGCTTTAGATGAACACTGTGCAGAGCTCGCAAAAAAATAACTTGTAGGTTTAGCTGAACACTATGAGGAGGACGCACCACACTAACTTGTAGTTTTAGCTGAACACTGTGAGCAGGACGCACTACACTAACTTGTAGCTTTAGATGAACACTGTGCAGAGGTCTCACTACACTAACTTGTAGTTTTAGCTGCACTGTGAGCAGGACGCACTACACTAACTTGTAGCTTTAGATGAACACTGTGCAGAGGTCTCACTACACTAACTTGTAGTTTTAGCTGAACACTGTGAGCAGGACGCACTACACTAACTTGTAGCTTTAGATGAACACTGTGCAGGGGTCTCACTACACTAACTTGTAGTTTTAGCTGAACACTGTGAGCAGGACGCACTACACTAACTTGTAGCTTTAGATGAACACTGTGCAGAGCTTGCAGAAAAATAACTTGTAGGTTTAGCTGAACACTGTGAGGAGGACGCACCACACTAACTTGTAGTTTTAGCTGAACACTGTGAGCAGGACGCACTACACTAACTTGTAGTTTTAGATGAACACTGTGCAGAGGTCTCACTACACTAACTTGTAGTTTTAGCTGAACACTGTGAGCAGGATGCACTACACTAACTTGTAGCTTTAGATGAACACTGTGCATAGCTCGCAAAAAAATAACTTGTAGGTTTAGCTGAACACTGTGAGGAGGACGCACCACACTAACTTGTAGTTTTAGCTGAACACTGTGAGCAGGACGCACTACACTAACTTGTAGCTTTAGATGAACACTGTGCAGAGGTCTCACTACACTAACTTGTAGTTTTAGCTGCACTGTGAGCAGGACGCACTACACTAACTTGTAGCTTTAGATGAACACTGTGCAGAGGTCTCACTACACTAACTTGTAGTTTTAGCTGAACACTGTGAGCAGGACAAACTACACTAAGTTGTAGCTTTAGATGAACACTGTGCAGAGGTCTCACTACACTAACTTGTAGTTTTAGCTGAACACTGTGAGCAGGATGCACTACACTAACTGTAAATAGTCTAGCTGCCTGACTGTGGTACTAATAGGATCAAAAGAACACCAGCAATTTTCTTCAGGTAGCTGTAAATACTGTAACAAGACAAGCCTGCCTGTCAGTAGGAAGATAACAGGAATGGATCTAGCTAAACTGAATACAGTGTATATATATATATATATCTATATCTATATCTATATAGATATAGATATAGATATAGATATATATATATATATATATATGCAACACCTGGGATGCATATATATACACAATACACTGTAAGTGCAGCTAACTCACTGATTGTCCTGCCTAATCTAGCTAACTCAAATGAAATGACACTGTCTCCCTGTCTATCTATGCATCTCAACGCCGGTGTCTTGCCGAGAAAGTTCCCTTGGCGGATAAGTCCCCCCCTGTACTGCGCAGTACCAACTACTAGCAGCCGCCGGAGATAGCCGAACGACAAAATCTACAATCAGCTGTACACAGCGCCTGCGCTCTGGGTCCAGGTTCCTTCCCGACCATCCAAGTGGACCTAGAGGGGGAATCTAAAAGAGCCGAGCGAAGCGAGGCCGTGCCCGAAGCGTGGTGAGTGAAGCGAGCCCGCGAGGGGCCCTCTTACAGGTGCCGTGTACAGCTGATTTTCCCCTATTTCTCTTCGGCTATTTCCTCCAGAAACGTTCGGAATTCGGCAAACGACCGAACAGCCGATGTTCGAGTCGAACATGGGTTCGACTCGAACACAAAGCTCATCCCTAGTCCTGATGTAGGATAAGCAGCCACTGAGGATTTCAAGGGCCTGGTTTGAATGGAGGGGGTTAATCAGGTAGGCCTCACTCTGTGCTGGAGATGGGAGATCATCAAGCCTCATGTGGGCCTTTGCCGGGCTCCCTGAATGCGGGCCGAGTGATCAGGGGACAGGGGGGAGCAATTGTGACTCCTGATCTCCCTCCAAGTCATCAGGGAGATCTGTGTATGAGGTCCGCGCTGCAGTCATGGCGGCACCATTTTGAGCAGCACTGACCTGAGGAGATGTTTTCAGAAAGAAGGCTGTCAGTTTCTTTGGCCGGGCGTCCTCTTTTCTTTTGTGGGACCTGATGTGAGAGGGTGTCCGGTGCCTTAGGAAGCTGGATGGCAGTAGATTGTCCGTGGATGTGGGCCGTGTTGCTTCGGAGCTCTCCCCAGGATATGGCGCTCTGAGTCTAAGCGGCCATCACGCTCGCTGGCAGACCACGCCCCTCCTCAATTGATATTTTAACCACCTCAATGTATGTATGTTTATTCCTTTCGATAAAAGTATGCCAAAAAATTAGACCTTGGGGTTGGGGTTTTTATTATTGTCCTGTTATTTTTTATGTGTTTCACTATGAAGTAACAGTTTTTTTCACCAAAGTTTGTCTTTTTTTTCCTTTACACAGCAAAAAAAAAAAAAAACAATGGTTATTAAATACCCCCAAAAGAAAGTTCTATCTGTATCAAAAATAATTTTAAAAATCAGTTGGGTACAATGTTGATAGACCAAGTAACACTGAAAACTGAAAGGTGGTCTGGACAGGAAAGGTTGAAATGTAACATGCTGACCTGAAGTGGTTTAAGAAAAAAGTCCTAATTTTTAGGAATACAAGAAAAAAAAAAAGTGATTAACCAAAATTTAGCAGTCAAAGCTCCTAATAAAAAGTTTTTGGTTAAATAAAGAACACAAATACATAGTGCAGGGCTATAGAGTTTAAGAATGAGATGGAGGAAACAAACTTTTAGTTTGAGCTTCATGTGGGATGAGGCCTCTATTCCTAGGTCCACATCCTTGTTAGCTAGGAACTTACCAACGTTTAGTACGTAGCTCAGATGGGCAGTTGTTTTGTTTGTCTTATGCTATAGAATTGGTCTATAAAATCTTCCTGCACTGAAATGGTATTAGTTTGCCATTGTGTGGATCTGGGCCCCATAGCGCTTTAGTATTCAGGTTCTTTACTTTTTTTTTTTAACAAAGGCTTACCTCTTGTACCTTTTTCTGGAATCCTCCATTGGACCTGGATAGGAGAAGAATTGCACCAAACTTCACAGATCACATTATCTCTGTAGCTCCATGAGTGACTTGATAGTGAGATCAGGTTTACACAAGTCCAATTCCTATCATGTCCTTCCCTACAGATCATTTTACCTTTGTGGTATATTCCAGAGATATTCCATGTCAATTGAGTGATGTTACAACTCACATTTATTGCACAAGCCAGAAGAAGGGTGTCAGAAGGAGGCAGTGAAGAAGCCAACAGTGTCACAGTGCTGTTGGTCCTGGGGCTATCTAAAGACATGCATGAGAGAAGGAGTTAACAAAGTCAATTATCTAGTCAGATCCTGTACACTTCAAGTGTTATTTCTAAGGCAAATATACATCTCTTTGTTTGAGAACAAATATACCTGTAACTATTTCATGGTAATGCCTAAAAAATGAATGTCACCTGTAGGATATATTTTGTTCAAGATTTTTGCTTGAAATCATAACTCTAGAAATATAGCTAAATGCACAGTTGAAATACATATGTATGCATTTGTTTACCGTTACCATGGTCAATGGGCACTGACCAATGAGATTATTTTCTTGTGTCTCAGAAGTAAAAAGAGACTCTCATTGGTCAGTGCTGTCACATGACCACATTGACCAATAAATGCTAGCCATTGCTGGAATTATGCTGCTATACAGCCTCTGTGGCTGTGTATGGAGTTTGACCACTTCAGCTCTGGAAGGTTTTACCCCCTTCATGACCAGGCCATTTTTCGCTATAGGACACTGTGCTACTTTAACTAGTAATTGTACGGTCATGCAACACTGTACCCAAACAAATTGAAATCCTTCTTTTACACAAATAGATCTTTCTTTTAGTGGTATTTGATCACCACTGGGTTTTTTATTTTTTATTATATAAACAAAAAAATAGTTCCTTTTTGCTTTTAAAGGATATATGGGTGTAACATGTTACACCCATATTCCCCCCCATTCCCTCCCCCCCTCCCCCCGATACCCTGAACTGACAACTAGAGGGGATCTTCTCCCCGTACCTGCTATCAAAATGAAGAAAAAAATCAAAACATGGTCGTGCAAAGCTCTGCCCGCCCAGTGGTGTCACTCATTCAGTGTTCACTTATAATTAAAGTCAGGCTTGGGTGCTGTAGATCTCAGCACAGTAGTGAGCCAGATTCCAGTCCAGGATAAAGTGTTCAGGGCTGTCAGCTGGGTACACCTCTCAGGCTAAGAGAAAACTTTAGAGAGTGCCAGACTAAGTGCAGCATGTAAAGGCATGGTACACACACATACAGTGGGCAACTCACAGATATGTGGAAGAATCAGTACATATCAAAGAGTCCAGGTCCACAGCTTCATAGTATCCACATCCACAAGTGTGTCCTGTTCCAAATTTCCCAGTTTGGCAGAGGTTTTGTTGGTAACATTCAGACACAGCTCCCAATTGTCCCTGATTTCGAGGGACTGACCCTCATTTGGAACAAACTCTCCCTTTTCTCCTCATTTGTCCGTCATTTTGGTCTGATCTATATAGTTGTATATAAAATGCATTTTTTATCTTTCAAAAAGTGTTTCCCGGTGCTAAACCTTTCATCCAGTTTCTAAATGGCTGTGTTTGTAAATGTCAAAAGCCAATACAAAGGAATAGTAGTAGTAAAAAAAAAGCACTGGGTTTAAATAATAATTTTTCGTATAATTCTCCTTCAAGGGGGTGTGGCAGGGGGTGTGTCCTACACTTACATATTTTTTATAATAGGTGTCCCTCATTCCCATCTCAAAAAGTGGGGAGGTATGATTCAGATGCTGGTGGAATCAGAAAGTAGCTGGTGGAGTGCACACCAGACCGGAAGTGACAACACGTCCATAAACATCACTAAAGGGGGTGTGTGGCAACATGTTTTGAGGTGGTCCAGCCTCCTTCTCGAGCCAAACTTTGTTTTGGAATAGGATACAACTGATAAGGATACTATTGAGTTGCGGACCTAGACTCTTTAAAACACACTGATTCTTCCACATAACTGTGAGGTGCCCACTTTATGTTTACCATGCATTTATATGATGCACAGTGTGGTGCCCTGTGGTGTTTTCTTAGCCTTATAGGTATACCCAGCTGACAGACCTGACCTCTTTATCCTGGACTGGAATCTGTCTCACTACTGTGCTGGGATCAACAACACCCAAGCCTGACTTTGATTATAAGTTAGCCTTTACTGGATATATGTGAGTTGCCAATTTGCTGTTTCTGTTAATAAATGCACCTTACTTACTACACTCAGATCTTGCCCTCTGCTATTTTTATTTGTACTCCTAAATATCCTTCAGTCTCATAGAGGTGCTGCACAGTGTTTGGAGATCAGCAAGAATTCAGCCAGGAATTTCCATTTGAGGAATTTTTACTTTTCCTGCTGAACTCCATACACAAACGCTTTGTACATATGGGGATCAGCAGACTCTATGCTAATGCCCCATAACTACTATCTATGCCAGTAGATGGTACAACAGAGTGCAGGGGGGGGGGGGGGGGGGTCAGGAATCGAACACACTTGGAAGTGTTTTAGATGCTGAAGATGATTCACCTAGTAAAACTCCTGAAAGCGGAGATCAGCGCCGGGGGGCGGCAGAAGGGGTAAGCATTAAACCCCTGCTGCTCACACAAAATACCCTTCAAGACTGTTTTTCTGCTGCTATCTGTACTATAGTTTGCAACCCAGAAAGCTGTGTGGGTGCACCCAACATGTCCTTAGCAACCAATGACTTTAACAGTTTGTGAGACACGGATGGGCAGCCCGCACAGCTTTCTAGGTTGCAGACTTTGGTAAGGATGGCAGCAAGGAAGAGCAGAGAGTTGGGAGGAGGTGTGGACTGTGCTTTCTTCCTCCTATCTGTATACAAGAGTTAACACAGGATCACTCTCAGATCCAAATGTTCAAGGGTTGGGACAGTTTTTTGTCTTCTTGCCACGGCACCCCCGAGGAGTCTTTGCGGAAACCCGGTTGAGAAACACTGCACTAGACAATATGTTCG
This sequence comes from Aquarana catesbeiana, assembly GCA_037953035.1. NCBI lineage: Eukaryota > Metazoa > Chordata > Amphibia > Anura > Ranidae > Aquarana > Aquarana catesbeiana. Next base: position 125,623 of record JBBHAA010001420.1, on the reverse strand, counting down.
CTAAGCTATAACAGCATAGAATGGAGTTCTACACAGCTAAATTAGAGTAAACTTGGTAATCCACAAAATCAGCAATACATAATGGTATTAGAAAACAGTAACAGCATTGATAATCAATACTGCATTAACTCCTCTGTGAACAGAAGGCTATATTAATTTTAGAGTGCACTATACGTATATGAATGGCAGCTATGAAATGTAAATCTCCCTAAAGAGGGATAATAGGCAAAGTTCTTGTGAAGCAGCAATCTGAATGAGTAGTCGTTAGCCTTAGTTCAGCTGTCTAGCGTTGGGGCTCAGTCTTTATGGTGGTGCACATGCGTACAGTCCCAGTAAAGTCTGCGTGCAGTAAACAAGGCTGCTAGTTAGATGTCCAGTCCTTATATGCTCAGTCTCTACTAGCAGGAACAGGTTTATTGCAGCAGTGTCCTCTTAACAGTTCCAGCAATACAGCAACAGGAGTCCCTCTGATGTCAGCTCACTTCTGGATGTGCCTGAAGCAACCCCAGTCCACACAGGAGCAGCAATATGCACACCTCGGTCTTCTCACAGCAAAGTGAGAAAGTTCTTTGGTATTGAGCTTGAGAAAATACAACTCCCTCTCCCCTTATATCTGGCCCGCATTGGGAATTGCGGTCCAATAATCCATAGACTGCCATAGTAAAGTTTATTTCCCAAACGTCATCTCCCATGATTCAACCCTGCTATCAAATCTCTTGGAATACTTCTGCTTGTCAGCTCCCCTGGTGGATGGAGGCAAGGTAGTGTTAACCCATTCAGCTGAAGTCCTTTGGAAGCACATAGAGCAAGCAATGTAGCACAGTGTCCTAAATTGCTGTCTTTAGCCAAGTACCTGGCTACAAATGTGCTGTGGAGGACTAGGTAAATTGAATCTCCTCCCAATAGACCTCTTGCCACACCCTCTTTTGGGATCCCTGGCTAATATTAAAGTATTGTCTATGACCTGTTCATCCCTATCTGTAACTCTGTAATATCTGATTACATCTCCCTAAACATCTCAAACCTATTACAGGAGTTCAAAGCTACTTCCTCCTTCTGTGGAATGTAAAGTTAATCTACTAAAAATTGTTTGGGTGCCACAATTTCTTTATTTACTGAGTAATTCTCCCTGATGGATCCCTCAGTTATAGTTAAAAGAATAAAAATAAATAAATGTTATATATAAGGACTTGATCTGGAAAAAAAACCTAGAACAGACCTAAAGGCTCTACAACACTCAAAGGAAATGGGAGAATTTACAAACCCCAGGCCCATGGATTAATTTCTTTGCATTTAGCTACAGTGTCTAGTAAGGTGGGATCCATCTAACCAATGCTCACCCTCCTACAAAATATGTTTTAGCTACTCCATGGGGAAAATGTGAAATACCATCAAACAACTTTTAGGAATTGACAGACTGTGCTAAATATCATGTCTCCTTTTATCTCCTCCTGGAAGATTCATTTTATAGTTTCTCATAACTGAGGTCCTCCAGCCCTCTTATTAGGTTTTTAACTTTCTCTAGAGTCTCTCCAGTTCCATCGTATCTTTCCTAAAGGACTGGTGACTAAAGCTGGACAGCATACTCAACATGCGGCCAAACCAGATTTTTGTAAAGTAGTAGAATTATGGTTTTATCTCTGGAATAAATATTCATTTTAATGCATGTTAATAGTGTTCTAGCCTTGCTTGTTGCAGCTTGGCATTGCATGCTATTGCTGAGTCTGTGATCTATGAGCCTGTGATCCATCTTTGATTACCCAAGGGGTTCTCCCCCTAGTGAGTAACTGACATTCAGAATTTTGGCACTGACAGGCGACACAAGATATGTTAAATGCAGAGCAGAGCAGGGTTATCTAGTACATCTAATATGGAGGTGTCCAAATCTGGTGACATACTGGGACAAGGTAATATGATATGTGAATATGGATTTCAATACAGGACGCTCCCGTAGACGTCCTAACGACGAAACGCGTAGGGCGTGGCCTAATCTGTGCTTCCCAAACATCACCTATTATACCAGCGCTGAAGGACATTGTGACGCTTTTTTACTACCTCGCTTGATTTACATTATAAAATTGTGAGTACCTTTCTATTTTGGTTAATAAACCTTCTAAAAACTATTTTACGCTATGGGTACTCCCTCTCTCTTTGCATATGATACACCACGATCCTGAGCCCGCCAGCGAACGCCGTACAGTGGCATATAACTGTAACCGCCTGATACCCCTGCAGGGGTGAAGTGATCTGGTGAGTGGCTGCACTTTCAGAATAAGGATATATTGAAGAGTTACTTTCACCACACCACAAGATACTGCACAAGATATATGTTAAGAGTTTGACAACAGATGTATTACACATAAGGATTTTTTTGAATTTCACCAGCACGTTTGCACTGTATTAGGAGGGATCCTGATATTGTTTATTTCTATTTATTCCCTTCACCAGGAGCAAATCTCCCACACCTACCCCTCCAACTTCCCTGCCACCCCCCCCTCCCTCCCTCTCCACCCCCCCCTCCCCTCCCCCCCCTCCCCCCCCCCTCCCTCCCCTTCATGTTTTCGGAATATTTACCAGCAACACCATATATGGGATTTGATATTGGTTTTGGTTTATATATTTAAAGTTTGTTGTATCACCTATGATTGTACAATATCTATCAAGATTTTAATAGATCATTGATTCGATACACGCACGGTATTGCTTACACCTAGGCACCTAGATATTTATATCCAATTTTGCACTGAGTAACCTTTATGCAGGTAGGGAATCATTCAACCAATAGGAACAGCGCCAAACCCTTCTACCATTTCTAATTCAATACAAATCTTCCCAATAACTCCCTTACTTGTATTTTAGGATACTCAAACACCTCAACACTTCCTTGCCCTGTTCTGTTCTAATCGTGGTATCCTGGTCCCTTTTTACTGCATGAAAATGAATGTGGCATCCTCCATCCACCCTGGAAGAGCGGCTGGCAAAGATGTTGTGCTATCATTTCAGAAATTGACTTACATGGGTTGCAGTACTTCAAAAACATTTCATAACATCTGGTCTCTTTGGATAGACAGCTCAGAAGGGACTACCCAACGTTTACTGTTACAGTTTTTTGAGGATTCAGCCATTATCTACACATGCCATAAAACAGATGGGGCTATTCCCTTAGCTCTTAAGGTCAGGTCTTATTTGACAGTCATAAGTGGGCTTTAGAATATATCATAATTCTGGTAATTTAAACTAAAATAAACCAATGTGTGATCCCACGCTATCACTTTAAAAACTAACATTAAACAGAGTGACAGCTGCAACCAACTAATTGTGTTCCCACAACTTGATATTATACTGAATGTATAATTGTCTATTGGTTGCGCTTGTTCAAAAAATTTACAACATCAAAAAATGTATCCGCTCATCTATTGAAGTGTTAAACAGAAAGTCTGTCTAATGATATTCAAACAAAGTTCATATGTGATAAGACAAATTCATCGATCTTCACACTTTTCTCCACCAAAACTGTGACTTCCTCATGGACCCCTGAGGAAGTAATGTGTTAGTGATGACACGCGTTTTGCGAGTCAGGTGATGGAGTACATCGGGATCCACGATGGAACGAGTACACGCTTTGTTTTAAATGTAAGTGGATGCTGTTTAATAAAGGTCTTAAGTTTTAATACTACACAATGGATGCCTATTAATTTTGATTGAGGGACGGTGGAAGAGAAAGGAAGATATATCTATACTACCTCTTGAGTAGGGATGAGCTTCGAGTTCGAGTCCAACGTAAGTTCGAATTACGAACATTATGGGCCATTCGTGCCAAATTCGAGTGGCGCGTCTCGGCTCATAATTCACTGAGGCATCGCAGTGCATTGCTGGCTGATGATTGGCTAAGCATGCACTATGACCCGCATGCTTTGGCCAATCACAGCGCAGTAAGAACCTAGACCCACAATTGGTCAAAGGCAGGGTGGCTTTGGCCAATTATGCCTCAGGGGATTTAGTACAGGCCCCACACTATATAAGGCCACCTGGAAGTCGGCCTTGTGTAGTGTGTTCCAGCGTGCTGAGAGATAGAGAGAGAGAGAGAGACAGTGTCATTTCATTTGAGTTAATATATAGCAGGCAGGCGAGTCAGTTAGCTGCAGTCAGTGTATTTAGTATATATATGCATCCCAGGTGTTATATATATATATATATATACACACACACTGTATTCAGATTAGCTATATCCGTTATTCTCTTCCTAATATACTTACAGGCAGGCAGCTGCAGTATTTTCAGTGTACTGTATCTTGTGCACAGTGTGCAACTAAAGCTAACTGCAGACAATTGCTGGTGTTCTTTTCCTAATAATACCAAGGGCAGGCAGTTGAAGTATTTTCAGTCAGTGTACTGTATCCTGTGCACAGTGTGCAACTAATGCTAACTGCAGACAATTGCTGGTGTTCTCTTCCTAATAATACCACATGCAGGCAGCTGCAGTATTTTCAGTCAGTGTACTGTATCCTGTGCACACTGTGCAACTAAAGCAAACTGCAAACAATTGCTAGTGTTCTCTTTCTAATAATACCACAGGCAGGCAGCTGCAGTATTTTCAGTCAGTGTACTCTATCCTGTGCACAGTGTGCAACTAAAGCAAACTGCAGACAATTGCTGGTGTTCTCTTCCTAATAACACCACAGGCAGGCAGCTGCAGTAATTTCAGTCAGTGTACTGTATCCTGCGCACAGTGTGCAACTAAAGCAAACTGCAGACAATTGCTGGTGTTCTCTTCCTATTAATACCCCAGGCAGGCAGCTGCAGTATTTTCAGTCAGTGTACTGTATCCTGTGCACAGTGTGCAACTAAAGCTAACTGCAGACAATTGCTGGTGTTCTCTTCCTATTAATACACCAGGCAGGCAGCTGCAGTATTTTCAGTCAGTGTACTGTATCCTGTGCACAGTGTGCAACTAAAGCTAACTGCAGACAATTGCTGGTGTTCTCTTCCTAATATGCTTACAGGCAGGCAGCTGCAGTATTTTCAGTCAGTGTACTGTATCCTGTGCACAGGGTGCAACTAAAGCTAACTGCAGACAATTGCTGGTGTTCTCTTCCTAATATACTTACAGGCAGGCAGCTGCAGTATTTTCAGTCAGTGTACTGTATCCTGTGCACAGGGTGCAACTAAAGCTAACTGCAGACAATTGCTGGTGTTCTCTTCCTAATAATACCACAGGCAGGCAGCTGCAGTATTTTCAGTCAGTGTACTGTATCCTGTGCACAGTGTGCAACTAAAGCTAACTGCAGACAATTGCTGGTGTTCTCTTCCTAATAATACCACAGGCAGGCAGTTGATTCAGCTAGCTGCAGTATATTAGTGTACTGTATACTGGGCACAGTGTGCAGCTAAAGCTCACGGCAGACAATTCCTGTTGTTTTCTTCCTAATAAAACTACAGGCAAGCAGGTGATTCAGCTAGCTGCAGTATAATCAGTACATATATACATCCCAGCTTTGTACAGCTACATCTCACTGCAGGCCATTCCTTGTGTACCTGTTCCAATACATCAAAGACAGTATGTCTGGAAGGCCAGAGAGGCAGACAGTCACAGGCCAATAAAAGAGGGCAAGCAGGCTCTGTGTCTAGAGGCAACAGGGCTGGTTGTGGACACGGTACATCCTCATCAGCACGTGGCCATGGGGCATGCTTGTCCTTTTTTTCGGCAGCTGGCCGTGTTGAGCCACAACATGCCGAAGAGTTGGTAGAGTGGATGACCAAGCCATCCTCATCCTCCTCATCCTCTGTCACCCAGGCTACCTTGGCTGCCAATGCAGGTGCCAAAGCGGCCTATTCCTTGGACTCGAGGTCATCATCAGTTACTCCTTCCCTAGCCCCACCGGAGGAGTCCCCCGAACTGTTCGACCACAGTGTCGGGTACATGCTGCAGGAGGATGTGCAGCGTTTTGAAGGCTCCAATGATGGTACCCAGCTTGAGGAAGGCAGTAACGTGAGCCCAGAGAGAGGGGTTGCCCAAGAAGGACAACAAACTGGCAGTCATGTTCCCCCAGCTGCAGCAAACTGCCAGGTTTGCTCCAGTGACGAGAAGGGAGGGGATGATGAGCTCACCGACTCTACATGGGTGCCTGATAGGAGAGAGGAGGCAGAGGAGGAGGAGGCACATCTCCAATGAGGCAGGATGCCCTCCAGGGGCCAGCTTAAGGGCAGCCAACTGACTGCATCACACCGCAGAGCTCCGCAAGTGTAGGGCGCTGCTGTCTCTGCGCGTTATTCCAAAAGTTCTTTGGTGTGGGCCTTTTTTGAGACGTGTGCAGCAGATCGCACCGTTGCTATTTGCAACATATGTCTGAAGCATATCAAGCGTGGACTAGTCAGCAAGCGCTTGGGCACCACATGCTTAATCAGACATATGTCGAGCTCCCATGCAGCCCGTTGGCAACACTACCTAAAAGACTCACACCAAAGAACAAAGCGGACCTCTCCTTGCTCCTCCTCATCAGCTGGGATCTCCAACCCCACTATACCTTCAGTCCTCTCAGAAACCTGCACTGAGAGGAATGAAGGTGTAGAATCAGGTGTGCCACTGCCAAGTACTTGTGGGCAATCTGCTATCCATACACCAACATCTGATTCTAGCAGGCAGATTTCCCTACCCCAGTTGCTCCACCGGCAAAAGAAGTTCGCTCCCAGCCATCCACATGCCCAGTGGTTGAATGCTAGCTTGGCTAAATTGCTAGCAGTTCAACTGCTGCCTTTTCAGTTGGTAGACTCTGCCCCCTTCCGTGAGTTTGTGGAATGTGCGGTACCTCAGTGGCAGGTTCCCAAACGCCACTTTTTTTCACGGAAGGCAATTCCGGCTCTCTACCGGCATGTGGAAGGCAATGTCCATGCCTCGCTGGACAGGGCGGTCAGCGGTAAGGTGCATATTACCGCTGACTCATGGTCCAGCAGTCATGGACAGGGACGTTACCTATCTTTCACCGCGCACTGGGTGACTCTGCTGGCAGCTGGGAAGGATGCAGGACAGGGTGCAGTAGTGTTGGAGGTTGTTCTGCCACCACGCCTCCAAAATTCTACTAGTGGTGATTCTGCCACACCTCTCCCCTCCACCCCCTCCTCTTCTTCTTCCTCCATGGCCTCTTCCTGTGCTGATTTGTCCTCGGAACCAGCTCCGTAGGTGTTCAAGGGGCTACACAACCACGCAGGCAAAAAGATGCCATGCGGTGCTTGAGCTGGTGTTCTTGGGCGACAGGAGCCACACTGGGGCAGAGATTCTGTTAGCGCTGCAGGGGCAGGCTCAGAGGTGGTTGACGCCATGCCAGCTTAAGCCAGGAATGGTGGGTTGCTACAATGGCACCAACCTCCTCTCCGCCCTCCGACAGGGACAACTGACCCATGCGCCCTGTTTGGCTCACGTCCGTAACGTGGTGGTGCAGCGGTTCTTGGGCAGGTACCCGGGCTTACAGGATGTCCTGAGGCAGGCCAGGAAAGTCTGTGTGCATTTCCGCTGGTCATATAATGCCAGTGCTCAGCTGGCTGACCTCCAAAAGGAATTTAATCTGCCCAAAAACCGCCTAATCTGTGACATGCCCACCAGGTGGAACTCAATGTTGGCCATGCTGCAGCGGCTGCACACGCAGCAGAGGGCCATCAATGAGTACCTGTGCGACTATGGCACCAGGACAGGGTCAGGGGAGCTTGTTTTTTTTCCCCACGCCAGTGGGCCATGACCAGGGATGCATGCACTGTCCTGTCACCATTTAAGGAGACCACGAGGATGGTGAGCAGTGACAGTGCATGCATCAGTGACACTGTCCCTCCTTCTTGTCCACCTGTTGGAGCACACACTGCGTGGAATAATGCACAGGGCACTTGAGGCAGAACAGGGGCAGGAAGAGGAGGACTTCCTTACCTCTCAAGGCCCCCTTTATCCAGACAGTGTTCCTGCGTGCCCGCCGATCACACAGGAAGAGGAGGAGGAGGAGGATTGTGTCAGCATGGAGGTGGAGCCTAGCATTCAGCATCAGCAGCAGTCTTCAAGGGATCATTTACAGTCTGAAGAAACCCATGGACTTGTACGTGGCTGGACTGAATGCCTTAGCAAACCTACACTGCATGGCCTCCCTGATCCTGCAAAGCCTGCGGAAGGATCCTTGTATTCGTGGTATCAAGGAGAGGGATAATTACTGGCTGGCAACCCTCCTTGATCCACGTTACAAGGGTAAGGTTGTGGACCTTATATTGCCGTCGCAGAGGGAGCAGAGGATGAAACATCTTCGGGGGACCTTGCAGAAAGGTTTGTGCAACGCATTTCCAGAGCCTGGGAGGTTACAATTTCCTGGTCCTCCTGGACAACGTGTTGCTGAGGCTTTGGTCAGTCACAGAAGGAGTGGTGGAGAAGGTGGCCGTCTGACCGATGCGTTCAGACAATTTTTTAGTCCGCAGTCCCAAGGTATGATCGGTTCCAGCAACCATCGCCAGCATTTGATTCACATGGTCCAGGAATACCTAGGGGCAAGATCAGACTTGGATACCTTTCCCATCGAAAATCCTCTGGGTTACTGAGGATGGTCTTGAGGATGGATCACTGACCAAAGCTTGCACAGTATGCAATTGAGCTACTGGCCTGTCCTGCATCCAGCGTTCTTTCGGAGCGCACATTCAGTGCTGCTGGAGGCTTTGTAACCAATCACAGGGTGCCCCTGTCCACCGAATCGGTCAATCAGCTGACCTTCATAAAAATGAATCAGTCTTGGATCACCAGCTACCAAGCACCTGAGTGACTATCCTGTTATGCTGAGTGACTATCCTCTTCCTCCTCAATGTTCATGCTGATAGCTTGTAAGAACATTTTTGGTTCTGGGCACTGCCACCAGTGGCTAAGGCCCAATTTTTCAGCCCCTGTTTAAAAGGGGCGTGTAATTACAATTTTTGATGCAATACTTTGCAGCAGGGCTCATTCCTGCGCTCCAACTAAAGTATATGTGAGGGGTTGCAGTGTTGTGGCACCAGCACCAGTGCCTAAGGCCCAATTTTTCAGCCACTGTTTAAAAGGGGCATGTAATTACACTTTTTGATGCAATACTTTGCAGCAGGGCTCATTCCTGTGCTCCAACTAGAGTATCTGTGAGGGGTTGCAGTGTTGTGGCACCAGCACCAGTGCCTTAGGCCCAATTTTTCAGCCCCTGTTTAACAGGGTCATGTAATAACAATTCTTGATCTAATATTTCACAGCAGGACCTGTTTCTGCACCCACCAAGAGTAACTGTGAGGCCTTACAGTGTTGTGGCAACACCACCACATCGTCCACCACCAAAGGCCCAATTTTTTCTGACCCTGTTCAACAGGGGCATGTAATTACTATTCTTGATCTAATATTTAACTGGAGACCCATGTTGTCTCCCCCCTTTCTGGAGTGTAGACAAGTGAGTTTATGCATGGCATACATACAGTATCTCACAAAAGTGAGTACACCCCTCACATTTTTGTAAATATTTTATTATATCTTTTCATGTGACAACACTGAAGAAATTACACTTTGCTACAATGCAAAGTAGTGAGTGCACAGCTTGTATAACAGTGTAAATTTGCTGTCCACTCAAAATAACTCAACACACAGCCATTAATGTCTAAAATGCTGGCAACAAAAGTGAGTACACTTCTAAGTGAAAATGTCCAAATTTGGCCCAATTAGCCATTTTCCCTCCCCGGTGTAATGTGACTCGTTAGTGTTACAAGGTCTCGGGTGTGAATGGGAAGCAGGGATGTTAAATTTGGTGTTATCGCTCTCACTCTCTCATACTGGTCATTGGAAGTTCAACATGGCACCTCATGGCAAAGAACTCTGAGAACTGTTGCTCTACATTAAGATTGCCTAGGCCATAAGAAGATTGCCAAGACCCTGAAACAGAGCTGCAGCCGTTTAATAGGACAGGTTCCACTCAGAACAGGCCTCGCCATGGTCGACCAAAGAAGTTGAGTGCACGTGCTCAGCGCCATATCCAGAGGTTGTCTTTGGGAAATAGACGTATGAGTGCTGCCAGCATTGCTGTAGAGATTGAAGGGGTGGGGGGTCAGCCTGTCAGTGCTCAGACCATACGCTGCACACTGCATCAAATTGGTCTGTATGGCTGTCGTCCCAGAAGGAAGCCTCTTCTAAAGATAATGCACAAGAAAGCCCGCAAACAGTTTGCTGAAGACAAGTAGACTAAGGACATGGATTACTGGAACCATGTCCTGTGGTCTGATGAGACCAAGATAAACTTATTTGATTTAGATGGCGGCAACCAGGTAAGGAGTATAAAGACAAGTGTGTCTTGCTTACAGTCAAGCATGGTGGTGGGAGTGTCATGGTCTGGGGTGAGTGCTGCCAGCACTGGGGAGCTACAGTTCATTGAGGGAACCATGAATTCCAACATGTACTGTAACATACTGAGGCAGAGCACGATCCCCTCCCTTTGGAGATTGGGCCGCAGGGCAGTATCCCAACATGATAATGACCCCAAACACACCTCCAAGACGACAACTGCCTTGCTAAAGAAGCTGAGGGTAAAGGTGATGGACTGGCCAAGCATGTCTCCAGACCTAAACCCTATTGAGCATCTGTGGGGCATCCTCAAATGGAAGGTGGAGGAGCGCAAGGTCTCTAACATCCACCAGCTCCGTGATGTCGTCATGGAGGAGTGGAAGAGGACTCCAGTGGCAACCTGTGAAGCTCTGGTGAACTCCATGCCCAGGAGGGTTAAGGCAGTGCTGGAAAATGGTGGCCGCACAAAATATTGTCACTTTGGGCCCAATTTGGACATTTCACTTAGGGGTGTACTCACTTTTGTTGCCAGCGGTTTAGATATTAATGGCTGAGTGTTGAGTTATTTTGAGGGGACAGCAAATTTACATAGTTATGTAAGCTGTACACTCACTACTTTACATTGTAGCAAGGTGTAATTTCTTCAGTGTTGTCACATGAAAAGATATAATAAAATATTTACCAAAATGTGAGGGGTGTACTCACTTTTGTGAGATACTGTATGTCTATAAATACATTCAAAAAAAGTTTAGAAAGAGATATAGGGTGGTGCCTTGTATTTAGTTTTGGGACTTTGATATTTGTATGGTTACTCACTCCACTGTTTCACAACTGTATTGCCTACTTCTGTAACAATGGTATTTACCTTACCTGTCACCCCACCCCATCTGTGTTTTGTCAAATTGTTAATGCACAATACCAAACTAAAATCTACTTTAAAAGTATACAGTCTGCTTAGGTGTCTATTACAGGCAAAACCTCCATCACTTTTCAGTAAGAATAAAAGGCATGGTTTTGATAGAGGGAGTCTACAATAGATATGTTTAGCTGTATTCTACAATGTTTATAGGGTGAAAGCTGCAAACTGAGTGATCCAGAGAATATAAAATGGAACACAACATTTTTTATGTAGCACAAACCTGGATTAAGCAAAAAACCAAAAAGTAAAAATATATTACCTCCAGTAATAAGAGCTGTTCCATTGCCAAATATAAGATTATTTTTCTGAATGAGGGAACAGTAATATTTTCCAGAGTCCTGTATGCTTATATTGTGTAATTCTAGAACAGGGCCAGTGTCCTCCTGCTTACAGTTGTACTTCTCAGATGAATTGCCTCGTCTACAGAATGCAACTTTTTCCAGCTTTTTAGGGTCCCTCCAAGTCCTCCGAAACCAGTAGAACATTCTAGTTCCATTTAGTGAGTCATTGTTGACCAAACACGAAATATTCAACATGCCACCAGAAGGAGCATACGTCAATATGTGAGGATGACATAGTTTGATAGCTACTCCTGTAAAATAAAATTAATTAACCGTATATTAGTCATTATTGCTTCATTTCTAGTTAAAAAAGTGGTTTAATTATATTTTCTATATAATGGTCAGGACTAAACAAATAAATAAATACATATTTAAAAAAAAAAAAAAACATTTTTTGAAGTCAGCTAAATCTAAAAAAATACCATAAAAACATTTTGTATCTTTTGTATCCTTATATTCAGCCAGCAGGTAGCTTAAAAAAAAGGCTCCTTTTCACGTTTCCTTTATTTGCTTTGTACTTGTAAGAAAAAGTCTGTTCTTTACAGAGCTCAAAAGCACATGCAGAAACGAGTCAGAGAAGAGACCCATCTCCTAATGGGAAGCTCATTCAGAGATTTCAGACAGAGAAATTGAGCCTCAAGGCAGGTAGATTCTACTGTACTTTTCTTTAGATAACTCATAGTGCTCTGGCAATTCTTTGTGATATAATAAAGCTCATGCTCAGGCATAACTACATGGAATTGTAAGGGGTAGGCGGGTGACACTTTCACCTCGTTGGTTGCCAAGCAAGGGTCACATGAGATGCCTACCTTGGGTGGGTTCTTCTGGGCTATGCAAGCCACTTTGAACAGGGTCACTGCCTTATACATGGGGTACCTTTACTTGAACAGACAACAGATCTCTATTAAATTTCCTCAATGTAACATACTGTACATCACCACGGTTACTGATGCATTTAGAAGAGACACACAGAGCCAATCAGGCCCAGACTGGGCCCAAAAAAGGCCTGGGCATTGTAGACTAAGCAGCCCTCGTGTGCGGGGGAGGGGGGTTTTAGGGCGGGTTCCCGGCGGGGGGGGGGGGGTCTGGGCGGTTGGTGATTTGGGGTTTCAGGATGTGTTGCTTTGTGTGTTGAAGCCAGGTACAATATAAACTATTAACTCACAGAGCCAGGTATAAATTATTACTCACAGAGCCAAGTACAAATTATTACTCACAGAGCCAGGTACAAATTATTACTCACAGAGCCAGGTACAAATTATTACTCGCAGAGCCAGGTATAAAAAAGACCATAGTTACCATTAAGGAAAGGAGCACTATCTTGCCCTGGAGCATCAGATCTAACCCCTTCACATGCAGGAAGAGAAGTGGGCGTGCACTGCTTTCCCTATATGCGGCCACAGCACCTCATCAGCTTTCATTCGCAGGAGGCGAATATGAGACCCCCCTCCCGCACTTGAAAGCCAGCAAGGTGCTGCGGCCGCATATAGGGAAGGTGGTGTCCCTCCTCCTCTCCTTGCGTCCTGTTTGCCAGGTGACTGGTGGCTGCAGGGCACATGCGCGAACTGCGGCTTTCAGTTTTCATAGTGGGCGGGGGAATGGAGAGACTTTCTGATCCTCCCACCATCACCAGGAATATGCATGCATATCGTTCTGCAGCCGGCCCTGCCAGCTCTTTTTAAGACATGCGACCTGGCAGCCCAGTGGCCCTCGGCCCACCGGGCAAACGCCTGGCCTATCCTATGGCTAGTCCGGGCCAGGAGCCAATGCACTCTTCACCTGTCCAGCATATCGTCACTACCTCACTCCCAGTAACAGTATGGAGCCCTGCCATGCACCTAGCACTAACTCCTTGTGTGCACTTCTTAAATCTTCTTCTTCCGTACCTGTGTACAGGCTGGGACCTCTGTGGTGCCGATCTTTCTAAGGGAGATGGACCTGCTCAAGCAGAGAGTGCCGACAACAACTCCTCCTGCAAGAAGCTATCCCACCTGTCACCTGCATCCGCTCCTGGACCCCTGCCCTGCAGCCGGATCCCTTCCTGTCTGCTCTTTTTGTCTCCTGTCACCCTCTTCCTGTCCTGTCTTGCTCCCAGCCCTATCTGTCTGATCTCCCGTGTATGATCCCGGCTTGTTACGATCACGATTGTATCCCACATCTATATGTACATTTGGTTTAGGTAGGTTATTTGTTGTGTGTCACTGTGGTTTTAATTGTTGGCTTGTTACACTGTTTGCCGTATTGTTTGCAATATCACTTTTGTGTATTTACTTACCGAACCTTTGCTTGGCATTTTCTGTGACAGGCCACATATTTCTGGTCACATCGGTCCCTGACATATAGACAATGTGTTTCGGGGAAAGGCCTCCCCTTTCTTCAGGGCTTGAGAAGTGGATGTTCTTAGAATCACAATGAGATGTAAAAAAAGACCTATGTTGTAATTTTCTGTTGTATTTCCAGGACAGGAACAGAAGGGAAATCTCCTCAGTGGGACATAGCCAGCCTAAAAAAACCTTTAGCCTTCCCTACTACACTGGAAAATGGCTATGCATACACTATATTTTTTTCTTAAGCAAATATATTTTTTTTGAGGATACCACCCATATTTATAAAATGACCCTCTTGATTTTTCAAGACCAATTCGTATATTATTCTTAGACCCAGCCCTGACACTAAGGATTTTTTTTTTAATACCAATTTTAATTCCAATTCCTATGTGTGAAGGAAGGAGTGGTGTTACAACATACATTTGGGGGATATGCTTCTCTGGCTGCAAAGCACGTTTAACAAATGGCCACAGCTATATTATAATGGTTCTATTCTACTGTATGGGAGAACAGCAGAATATAGGCAAGAGACAAGACACCAAAGATAGAGAGGACAGCGATGAGAAACAAAAAAGGTAGATAAAGTGGTAATTTGAGGGTACAAGAAACAGCCTTGCTCGCTTTTCATTATATTATTACTATAACCTCCACAGCAATTAGGGGCTGGTTGATGCCAGAACACGTGCGTTTTGACAGCCTATTCATTTGAATGAGCTGCAAAAGGCATTAGATCATGGAAATAGTAGCGTGAACACTATTTTTTAACAACGCACTAAATGGTACTCCGGTACCACGTGCCTTGTTGTCCGCAAATGCAACCCAGCGATCTGCGTTTGTGCCACCATTAACAACACATTGGATTGAGATTGCAAGTGTAGAGCTTTCACCTGTGCGCCTCTCCTGCACCATGTTCTGGTGTGAACCGGTCCTTAGTCTAGGTGCTCAGGTTGCCACAAATCTTTTAGGACCCAGGGAATGTCTCTGAACTAGACTGCAGATGGTAATTGGTTTGTGTGTGGAAAACAAACAACTAATAACACGCAATTGTAAGCAACACAACATATGTACAATCAATAGAAGAAATCTTTCAACTTACTATAATAAAAAAGTATTTGAATGAGAAAATTAACCACTTGCCGTCCGCCGCACACACATATACGTCGGCAGAATGGCACAGGTAGGCAAATGGGCATACCTGTACGTCACCAGCGCGCGCCCCCACCGTGGGAGCGTGCCCGCAGGTCCCACAAACTCGATGTTCGCCGGCGGCCCGCAATTGTGGTGAGGAGAGGCAGAACGGGGAGATGCCTATGTAAACAATTTCCCTGTTCTGTCTAGCAATATGACAGGGATCTACTGCTTGTCATCGGGAGCAGTAATCTCTGTCATGTTGTAGTGAGCCCATCCCCCTACAGTTAGAATCACTCCCTAGGACACACTTAACCTCTTGATCGCCCCCTAGTGTTTAACCCCTTCCCTGCCAATGTCATTTATACAGTAATCAGTGGCTGTTTGTAGCTCTGATCGCTGTATAAATGACAATGGTCCCAAAATAGTGTCAAAAGTGTCCGATGTGTCCACAATAATGTCGCAGTCCCGATAAAAATCGCACTTCGCTGCTATTACCATTAAATTAAAAAAAATAAAAATGACATAAATCTATCCCCTATTTTGTAGATGCTATAACTTTTGCGCAAACCAATCAATATACACTTATTGTGATTTTTTTTACCAAAAATATGTAGAAGAATACATATTGGCCTAGACTGTGGAAAAAATTTGTTTTTTTATATATTTTTGGGGGATATTTATTACAGCAAAAAGTAAAAATATTGCTTTTTTTTCAAAATTGTCGCTCTTTTTTTGTTTAAAGTGCAAAAAATAAAAACCACAGAGGTGATCAAATACCACCAAAAGAAAGCTCTATTTGTGGGGAAAAAAAGGACGTCAATTTTGTTTGGGTACAATGTCGCATGACCATGTAATTGTCAGCTAAAGCAACGCAGTACAGAATAGCAAAAAATGCTCTGGTCAGGAAGGGGGTAAAACCTTCTGGGGCTGAAGTGGTTAAAAAAAAAATATAAAATATGATTACCTATCATTTAGAAGTATCTGCATCAATATTATTATCCCTAATTTGAAGGGATCACAGCAATAAGGAAGTTTTAGTTTTACTAACTTTTGGCAAACCAAAAAAAATAATTAATTTGTTGAATTGTTAAACCTCCTTGTTGTTCACGTATTAACACATGATTCAGCAGTGTTAGCATACAAAAATATATTTTCTATAAAAAAAATAAATATATATATATATATATCTATATATCTATAGATATATATATCTATAGATATATAGATATATATATCTATAGATATATCTATAGATATATATATCTATATATCTATAGATATATATATATAATGAAATCAGATTACACGTTATTTAACTATGAATACCACTACTTTATATTACCGGTAGTATCAGTTTTTATTACTACCCCACAACTGTATGTATCTACATACAGTTATGGGGTAGTAATAAAAACTGGCAACTGGCAACAAGCAACTGTTTATAAATTCATATAATCATTATCATCTTTAAGTTTTATCCTGTGAGGGTTATGAGTCTGGCTGTGGCTATAAAACGTAATGATACCAATGACTGTAAGGTGGTCGGCACTGTCAAAAGCAGGAATCAGCAATGGGAACCCATATATTTCATTTATACGTGTATATAGCCTTAGTCTGCAAAATATATTTTAAACATTTGTTAAGAATGCCCAACTAAACCACGTGACCACAGAACATTACTAGGTGTTCATTAGAAGTACGACTGACTGCCTTATAGCTCTTACCTTCAATAATAAGAAACAAGTAAAAGAGATGCATATCTCATCAGCAGAGAAGGTGTTATAAACCATCACAGTAAATTCTAATCATTACTTTTTCCACCCCGGAAATGTTACTTTTACTAGACATACTCTTTAGAAAAACTCCTCCTCTTAAAAAAAAAAAGAGAGAGAAAAAAAAAAGAAAAAGAAAAGCAGAACACAAACTAGTCCATGCTACATAAATTGAATAAAAACGATATGAAGTCAAAAAAGCTGCATATACTTCTGTATTGTTAATATATAACTATAATAAAAAAGTGATATTATGTTGGACCTACAATCAAAGTTTAGGTCCACTGTATTAGCGCACAATAGAAAATGGTGGAGAGGGGTATTAAAGTACTGATAAACCTATGAAGATATAATAATGCACATGCTCTCTTTATCAAAGAATAAAATGCTATTCATTAAAAACATGTTGAACATATTAAATGACAGTTATATGGTTCTTTTTTTTTTCTTACAAGTCTAAACTCACCTCTTGACAAGGGTTGATCACAATCAGAGCTGGAATCCTACATCCTTTATCCTGTAAAATATAAAGATAAAAGGGTAGTTTAGATTTCCTGTTTGGAGTACTTGAGGGTTCTTTCAACTTCCTCCACTTCTCCTCTCCTCTCCTGAACTTCTATTCTCCTCTCCTGCACCTTGTGGGCAGTGATGCCAATCTCCCGAAGCATTTTTTACTGGAAAGTTTACTCATGGAGCACAATTTTTACTGACAACCTGAAAAACTCCGATTAAAAATTAAGACAACCGATATTACACCTTACAGGAGGTGCCCCCAGCGGAGCTTCTCCTTACATCTGTGTCCCCAGTGGAGCCCCTCCTTACATCTGTGTCCCTACATCTGTGTCCCCAGTGCAGTCCCTCCTTACATCTGTGTCCCCCAGCGGAGTCCCTTCATACATCTGTGTCCCCAGCAGAGCCCCTCTTCACATCTGTGTCCCCAGCGGAGCCCCTCTTTACATCTGTGTCCTCAGCTGAACCCCTCCATACATCTGTTTCCCCAGTGGAGCCACTCCATACATCTGTTTCCCCAGTGGAGCCCCTCCTTATATCTAAGTCCCCAGTGGAGCCCCTCCTTACATCTGTATCCCCAGCGGAGCCCCTCCTTACATCTGTGTCCCTAGCTGAGCCCCTCCTTCCATCTGTGTCCCCAGCGGAGCCCCTCCTTACATCTGTGTCCCCAGCGGAGCCCCTTCATACATCTTTGTCCCCAGCGGAGCCCCTTCTTACATCTGTGTCCCCAGTGGAGCAGCAGGGTCCTCCTCACATCTGTGTCCCTGGCAGCACAGCCCTCCTTCAAGCTGCATCTGTGCTAGTTCCTGGCTTTCTCTGTGTGTTCACAACACAAGGGGATTACTATTAGTCCTCATGGCGGCCATCTTTTTGTAGCCCACCGGAAGAGACTTTGTTCTCACACTGAGAACAAAGCACCCGGCCGGGCGCCGGGCAGGTGCTGCTTGGCGCAATGGATTACGCCACAAAGCAGCTCCATACCCCACCAATGAAGCGCCGCGTCTGCAATCTCATGATTGCATTTATGTGGCGCTTCCCTTAGTGCACTGTGTCTAGCGCCCGAACACAGTGCACTTAGTTAAAGGACATTTTTTTTCGATTTTTTTTTCTTAAAGGGGCCGTTTTTAAAAAAAAAAAATTTTTTTTCCATTTTTTTTTTTTTTTGGTGACTACAGGAGGGGGGGGGGGTGGCGCCCAGTCGCCCCCTATGGATGGGCCGCCACTGATCCATACCCACTTTCTTCTCTGGTCATTTGCCTTCATTTCCATCCATGCCAGTTCTTCTCTTTCATCATTCCCTATCTCTTTTATCCATACCCACTCTGTCTGGTCATTCTCCTGTTCTATTTAGGCCAGGTTCACATATGTGCTAATTGGAATTCGCTTTTCACTGCATCCAATTTGCATGACATGTGAATGTGACCGGCTCTCAATGGAGCCAGTTCACACATGTCCGGGGTGGCCACGGTGCGGTTTCCAAAAGGGTCCTGTGCATTTTTGGGTCCGGTTCAGGTACAAATTCAGGCAAAAATTTGGACCTGAATGGCACCTGAACCAGTGAACAGAAACGTACCAGGCTACAAACCGTGGCTGCACATATGTTAACCCAGCCTAAGGCTCACAGTCCTCTTCTCTTTGTATTTTTAATCCACTTCCACCTTGTCTGCTGTCCTGCTTTACCTTTAATGTTTCATCCAAAATCCCATTTTTGTTTTCACCATTGGGGAATCTCCCTGCTATAATTCCTCGGTGCTGTCCTGTCCACCTAGCAGACATTAAGCCCCGGTTCACACAGGGGCGGCACGACTTGCAGGTCGCCTCAGCGAGGCGACCTGCAAACGACTTCCGCGGCGACTTGCAAAACGACTTCTGTATAGAAGTCAATGCAAGTCGCCCCAAGTCGCCCCCAAAGTAGTACAGGAACCTTTTTCTAAGTCAGAGCGACTTGCGTCGCTCCTATTTGAACGGTTCCATTGTACAGAACGGGAGGCGACTTGTCAGGCAGCTAGGTCGCCTGACAAGTCGCCCGTGTGAACCGGCTCTAAGGGAATGATTTATTAAAACAGGAGAGGGCAAAATCTGGTGCAGCTGTGCCTAGAATCCATTCAGCTTCCAAGTTTTATTGCCAAAGCTTAATTGAACAAGCTGAAGTTAGAAGCTGATTGGCTACCATGCAGAGCTGCACCAGTTTCTGTACTCTCCAGTTTTAGTAAATCAACCCATTATGGTCTTAACACTCTTCCTTCTTCCTTGTGTTTTCCACCCCCCCCAAAAAAAATGAAAAAGTCAGATAGGAAGGATGGAAACCACTCATAACGGCCACAAAAGGTGTGCAGACCAACAAAATACCAAACTTGTCAGGTGGCTTAACTCTCTAGCATCCACCCAAAACTATAATATCGGTTTTGGTTGGACTGAGCCCTAATGCTTATTATTTTTTTTTAATGGCAGTCTTGTTTTTATTTGCTGAATGGCTTCATTATTTCTTGGAAATTTGACCAAATTCCTTTTAGCAAACAATCTATCACAACCACAAACCTCAATGAATGGACTTATATCTAGCAAGATGTCAGATGTGTCTGTGAACTGGTCTGGTTAAACCACTGTTGCTCTGGACTTTCAGAAGGGTAAAAAGAATGGTGTGAGATAGCAAGGTGGCTTCTCACCCAAACAATTCTTTATAAAGCTTGACACATTTAACAGTACCAGATCAGTTTTATTGCTAAACTGTGTTAGATCTGGGACTCTGGTGGGATAAATAATTAAAGTCGAACTAAACCCACCAATTTAACTGTTTCTCAAAAAATCCAAGGCATGCATGTATGATAGTTGTCACAGTTGTCACAGTTGCTTTTCCCCTCACTGTTAAGCCATCAAATAGCAGGTGAAATAACTGATCACACATGCAGCACCATAGCAATTGCAGATCAAACAGAAGCTAAAATGGCAGCTTCATTGGCTTCCTTGGTTCCACTTTAAATAGACTCAGGCTACCTTTGGGTGCCCTTTAAAATGTGTTTTCAGATGCAGCCATTAGGCTCTTTTTTCATGTTTTCTAGGATTCCATTTTGGTGATCTGTTTAAAAAAACAAAAAACAGTTATTTACAGAGACCAATAGCTCATGCTAAATTTTATCCAACAAGCGAATCAGCCCATGACATTGACTGATCTCCCTCTCTCCTTCCTCAGAGCTCCATCTGAGGAGAGTCATCGGTTCATCCCATAGGTGTGCACAGCCTATTGCATTAGGGTGTGCAAACCAAAGCTCAAACACATATGCATGTGTGTGTGCATGTGTATACACAGTATACTGAAGGTGTCAGTAGGGCAGATATTGGTGTCAGTAAGGCAGTGGACGGTGTCAGTTGTTTTTATTTTTATTATTAGATTTTTTATAATTTTTTTACAATTTGTTAGGAGTCCAGTTAGGGGGCTTT
Organism: Aquarana catesbeiana; assembly: GCA_037953035.1. Taxonomy (NCBI): domain Eukaryota; kingdom Metazoa; phylum Chordata; class Amphibia; order Anura; family Ranidae; genus Aquarana; species Aquarana catesbeiana. Next base: position 104,879 of record JBBHAA010001420.1, on the reverse strand, counting down.
GGTGAAATATCAGTGGGTTTTAAAGGGGGGAATCTGCATCACACAGGGGGATTAGGGTGTGCCCAGGCACACCTGGCACACCCTGTGTGCACGCCTATGGTTCATCCTGTATTTTAAATGTATTTGTGAAACAAAGAATGTATATATACAGTAGATACTGTGGAAAGTTAATGATAGATATTGTTAGGTTCAACTTTTAAATAAGTTGCTTATAGTTTATATTGCTTTGCCAAATTATTGCTTCATATAGGAATTAAGACACAGAGTCAGGTATGTCTGTATCAAAGTTCTGAGCATCCCCAAAAGGACTGCTCCCTTTACTTCTTTTATAGGCAGTTCCAAAAGCAGTAATCTTATCGGCATTACCAAATGAGGTTAAGGTACAAAGAGTTTCTCATCAGCGAACATGTAATGATTATTCAGCAGTTCCAAATTCCATCTAGATACAGATTGATAGAACAATTGATACGTACATAGGTAAGAAAGGAGCACAAACAATTTAAATAGAACAATTGATACGTACACAGCTAAGAAAGGAGCATAAACAATTTAAATAGAACAATTGATACGTACACAGGTAAGAAAAAACAGAAACAATTAAAGTGGAACTCTAAGTCATTATTTCAACCCTATCAATATTCTCTCATGCAGTATTAAAACCACATTGTCACACCACAGCCCTCATCTCTGTGTATCCACTCCTCTACATCAACTATTCTCACTTAATCAAATGCAGCTGGTTTCATATTATCCCTTCTATAACCTTAAAGCGGTAGTGAACCACATAAAAAAAAAAAAAAAAGGCCCCGGGAATTTTAAGTCATAATGTACTAGTATGCATCGCTTACTAGCATACTGTATTATGACAGACTTGCCTGAAAACGGTGATGTAAATTGCCGAGCCAGCGAAGACGTCACTCCCACGCATGCGTGTAGGAGTCGCTGTTTACGGCACAGCCCTAAAGGAACGGCACGGGTATGCCTTTCCTTTAGAAAGCATGTGTGCCGGTAACATCACCGGCTGCATCTAAAGTAAATATCTCCTAAATGGTGCAGGATTAGGAGACATTTACTGTACCTATAGGTAAGTCTTATTGGGTAAAAATCATACATGGGAGTTTACCGCCACTTTAACAATGACCTCTGTTACTTTTTGTATCCGTGACTCCTTTTGTGTCCACAACCCACTCACTAAAGCTGGCTGCACAGAAGTAGATTTTCTAATAGATGTTCATACAGACATTCGTATAAAAATTCTCAGTACATTTAATGACTTGACGAATGTCGTTCAAAAACTCATTTGCTTTTAACATTCAGTTTTTGGAATAAATGGAAAACAACATTTGCTGTTATATGAAAGGGATTGAGACAGTAAATACTTTCTCAAAAGAAAAAATGACTTTGTGGGCACAACATGAGGCAGAAAGGATATATATATAAAAATATGTCTTTATTACAAAAATACAAAAAATACACAGACAAAAATTGACATAAAATGACAGACAACAATGCCCTCAACTGGACAAGGTCAAGAGATACCCAAATATCAAACAAGGAAGCATAGATTAATTTCAATAATTATAAAGCAATCCATTGTATATACGTGTATCAAGAAATAGGGCCCGTGAATTCCTCCAAACTTGTTAGTCAACGCGTTTCGCATTAAATTGCTTCCTCAGGACAAAAATGGGTAGGTGCTGATTGACCCTGAACATCGGGTAATGGGCAACACCACACAAGACGGACTACAGGGCTAGAAATTCACAGGTTATCATTGTTTGCAAAACCATATAGGACCCTAGGTTCGGCAAACTCCACCCTCTCTGGTAACCGGGACAAAAAAGTCAGTGTATAAGTGTGTGGATAGATTAAGGTATCTAACTAGCTCAAGGTAGCGACTGTGGAGTAAATGACTTGAACCCATCAGTTCAGATCTGAATGTCATAGATGGGAACAACCTTCAAAAAATCCACTGAGACAAAAGTGTCCCTTTCACACACCCTTTAGGTATAGCCTGCTAGATACCAGATAGAGCTATTTGATCACTATTATATTAGGAATCCCCCACTTAGAGGCTCATTAGTAGAGCCAACACAAAACCCGGTAGGGTGGAGGCACCTGGAAGTTCCACTAAGACAGGTTTCCTAATCAGCTCACATTTGCTGTTAGAAATTCATTCATTTGAGAAAAAAGCTTTCATTCTCCTTCAAATTTTCTTGTCTTCTTAAAAAAAGAATGTCGATTTGACTCAACTAATGATTATAAAATAGATAGAGTGTTCTTAAAATGAAAAAAAAATTAACTAAATTCTGCTTGTGGACGGCCAGCTTAAAGCGGAGCTCATAAAAAAAAGAAGCGGGGGTCCCCTCCAAACCACACCAGGCCCAGTGGGTCTGGTATGGATTTTTTTGCATGGAATCCCCTTCAAAATCCATACCAGACATGAAGGGCTCTTTTCTTTTTTTTTTAATGGTGGCTATTTTGTTTACATTCTGCTGTCAGTGGGGAGCTAATGCCAGCTCCTAATAACCAAAACCCAGGAAACTTTGAAAAAAAAAAAAACAAGACGGGGAAACTGGAAAGCATTAAAAATGCATCTAAAATGTATCCAAAATGCATCCCAACAGTGCATGCAGAAAAGCATTTGGATTGCACAAATGTGCTGTGAATCGGCCCTTGGAGCTCAGTGTTCTGCAAGAGTGAAAGCGCGTGCATGTGTGGGAAGAGAACAAAGCTGAAAGTGCTTGATTGTGAGTGTCCAGGTAACGAGTGTGCTTCCAACACTGGTTACATTCTGCCATCTGCTGGACAGAGATGGGAGAACAATGTACTTAGCATCTGAAAAAGTAAATACTTATTTGCAGAACAGAGCACAACATTTTATTGTATTAACCACTTCAGCCCCGGAAGAATTTCCCCCTTAATGACCAGGCCATTTTTTGCGATTCGGCACTGCATCGCTTTAACTGACAATTGCGCGGTCGTGCGACGTTGTAACCAAACAAAATTGACATTCTTTTTTTTCCCACAAATAGAGCTTTCTTTTGGTGGTATTTGATCACCTCTGCGGTTTTTATTTTTTGCGCTATAAACAAAAAAAAGCGACAATTTAAAAAAACAAAACAATATTTTATACTATTTGCTATAATAAATATCCCCCCAAAAAATGTAAAAAAATTAATTTCTTCATCAGTTTAGGCCGATATGTATTCTTCTTCTACATATTTTTGGTAAAAAAAAAAAAACGCAATAAGCGATTATTGATTGGTTTGCGCAAAAGTTATAGAGTCTACAAAATAGGGGATAGATTAATGGCATTTTTAATACCGGTATATATATATTTTTTTACTAGTAATGGCAGCGATCTGCGATTTTTAGCGGTACTGTGATATTGCGGCGGACAGATCGGCAACTTTTGACACTATTTTGGGACCATTGACATTTATACAGCGATCAGTGCTATAAAAATGCACTGATTACTGTGTAAATGTCACTGGCAGGGAAGGGGTTAACATTAGGGGGCAATCAAGGGTTTATATGTCTTCTCTCACTGAGTGTTTCTAACTGTATGGGGATGTGACTTACTAGAGGAGGAGCCAGATCACTGTTCCTACTTAGTAGGAATAGACAATCTGTCTCTTCTCTCCTGACAGAATGGGGATTTGTGTTTACACACACACATCCCCGTTCTGGCTCTCGTGCCCAAGATTCCCATCTGTATGGGGAGATTTCCCTTCACTTCCTGAAGTGAAGTGAGGGTCGGTGCTGCCTTCAGTTTCCAAAGATTTGGTAAATCTAAAGTTAATTGTACAAAGATTGAATGGCCAGATTGTAACATGTATGGTGACCCTTATATCTACCATCAACTATGTAATATAAGGGCATGTGTGATTGGATACAAAATGATCAGAATGTTTAGGTTTGTCCTCATATTTCATAGTTTTGTTAAATCTAAAGTTAACCATACACTGTACAATATGATTGTACAATCTCCTTTAACTTTACCAAAACTATGTGATATGAAGACAAACCTAAACAATCAAATCAATTAGTATCCAATCAGGCATACCCCTGTACTGTGTAGTTAATAATAGATCTAAAGGAGGTTGTACAATCAGATTGCAGTGTGTATGACCATTCATGGAACAGGTTCACTTTTTTCGTATATTTAACCGCTTCAGCCCCGGAAGATTTTACCCCGTTCCTGACCAAAGCACTTTTTGCGATTCGGCACTGCGTCGCTTCAACCGATAATTGCGCGGTAGTGCGACGTTGCACTCAAACAAAATTGACTTACTTTTTTTCTCACAAATAGAGCTTTCTTTTGGTGGTATTTGATCACCTCTGCGTTTTTTTTTTTTTTGTGCTATAAACAAAAAAAGAGTGAAAATTTTGAAAAAATTATATTTTACTTTTTGCTATAATAAATATCCCCCACATATATATAAAAAAAATGTTTTTCCTCAGTTTAGGCCGATATGTATTCTTCTACATATTTTTGGTAAAAAAAAAATCGCAATAAGCGTATATTAATTGGTTTGCAAAAAAGTTATAGCATCTACAATATAGGGGATAGTTTTATGGCATTTTTATTATTACATTTTTTTTTTACTAGTAATGGCGGCGATCAGCGATTTTTATCAGGACTGCGACATTATGTCGGACACATTGCACACTTTTGACACATTTTTGGGACCAGTGACATTTATACAGTGATCAGCACTATAAAAATTCACTGATTACTGTAAAAATGTCACTGGTAGGGAAGGGGTTAACCATTAGGGGGCGATCAAGGGGTTAATTGTGTTCCCTGACTGTGTGTTCTAACTGAAGGGGGGAGGGTACTGTGTAGGGGAGATGACAGATCACTGTTCATACTCTGTATGAACAGACGATCTGTCTCTTCTCCCGTCAGAGAACCGGAAACTGTGTGTGTTTACACACAAAGATCCCGGTTCTCGGTGTGTCAGCAGCGATCGCGGGAGCCTGGCGGTCATTGTGACCGCCGAGCACTCGCATCGGCTCCGGGTGCAAGCAGGGGGCGCGTGCCCCTAGTGGCCACAAGGCGAAGTGATGTTACATAACCTGATGTTACTAATCACTGAATAATCGGTTCTGAAGAAGCTAATAAATGAAACGCGTCAACCTTCTCTGTGATACTTTTTGTAACTATTGTATTAAACCTCAGATTGAATTGGATGTTTTTATGTGTTTTTTCTATGTATAAACTTTGTTATAATAAATTTATTTTTAATTAATTGGTGTAAAAAGTTCCTCTCTGGTACCGCTATAATCCATCATGTCGGTTCTCTATTTCTGCGACGTTACATAACGGCGTTTCGCCCAGCCGTGCCATTCTGCTGCAGTAAAACTGCGGCGGCTGGTGGGCAAGTGGTTAGATAGTGATTATTTTTAACAAATTTAGACCCCTTTCACACTGAGGCAGTTTTCAGGCGTTTTAGCACTAGAAATAGCACCTGAAAAGTGCCTCCCATTCATTTGCATGAGTGCTTTTAGATTTGGGGCGGTGCGCTTGCGGGGTGTTAGAAAAAGTTCTGCAAGCAGCATCTTTGGGGCAGGTTGGAAGCGCTGTAAAAGTGCACCAAAAACGTCCCTGCCCATTGAAATGAACGGGCAGTGCTTCAAAAGCGCCTTAAAAGCGATTCAAAAGCACCGCAAACAGGTGTTTTTTGAACTTCTTTAAGGTCACCTTGTCACGTGACCTTAAAAAAAACCACCTCGCTAGCGTCCGGAAAGCACCTCTAAAACGCTGCGGCGCTTCAGTGTGAAAGGGGTCTTAGTGTTGTTTATCACCCAGAGAGGAAGTATTGTGGACTGGTGAAGTAAAGTCCCCTTCTCTCTTTATTTCTATAGTATATAGAAATATTATTTTTAATACTTCATATTGAAAGTATAACTTCTCCTTTCTTCTTTACTTAGATAAGACTTCATAAAGAATCCAAGCAAGAGGAAGATGAGACTGAGGAACTGATGGTAACATAATAAAACTTTTTTTTTCTTAAAAAAAAAAAAAAAAAAAAAAATCATATTCTATTTTGATTTTTCTTTTTTTTTTTTTTCAACTTTACATTTTTATTAATTTCTCAGTTGACATTTTCCAACATTGTTAACACAGAAAAATTTGAATAACTTATAAAAACATTGGTTATTTCATTGTTTAACCACTTCAATACCGGGCACTTTCACCCTTTCCTTCCAAGGACAATTTTCAGCTTTCAGCGCTGTTGCACTTTGAATGACAATTGCGCGGTCATGCAACACTGTACCCAAACTACATTTTTTATTTTCTTCCCACAAATAGAGCTTTCTTTTGGTGGTATTTGATCACCTCTGGGGTTTTTATTTTTTGCTAAACAAACTAAAAAAAGACTAATTTTTGCAAAAAAATAAAGTTTTTCTTCGTTTCTGTCATAAAATGTTGTTTTCAACTTCACTGATGGGCACTGATGATTTGACACTGATAAGGTGGCACTGATGGGCATTGATGAGGAGGCACTTACATAGTAACATAGTTACATAGTAGGTGAGGTTGAAAAAAGACACAAGTCCACCAAGTCCAACCTATGTGTGTGATTATATGTCAGTATTACATTGTATATCCCTGTATGTTGCGGTTGTTCAGGTGCTTATCTAATAGTTTCTTGAAACTATCGATGCTCCCCGCTGAGACCACCGCCTGTGGAAGGGAATTCCACATCCTTGCCGCTCTTACAGTAAAGAACTCTCTACGTAGTTTAAGGTCAAACCTATTTTCTTCTAATTGTAATGAGTGGCCACGTGTCTTGTTTAACTCCCTTCAGCGAAAAAGTTTTATCCCTATTGTGAGGTCACCAGTACGGTATTTGTATATTGAAATCATATCCCCTCTCAAGCATCTCTTCTCCAGAGAGAATAAGTTCAGTGCTCACAACCTTTCCTCATAACTAAGATCCTCCAGACCCTTTATTAGCTTTGTTGCCCTTCTTTGTAGTCGCTCCATTTCCAGTACATCCTTCCTGAGGACTGGTGTCCAGAACTGGACAGCATACTCCAGGTGCGGCCGGACCAGAGTCTTGTAGAGCGGGAGAATTATCGTTTTATCTCTGGAGTTGATCCCCTTTTTAATGCATGCCAATACTCTGTTTGCTTTGTTAGCAGCAGCTTGGCATTGCATGCCATTGCTGAACCTATCATCTACTAGGACCTCCAGGTCCTTTTCCATCCTAGATTCCCCCCAGAGGTTCTCCCCCCAGTGTATAGATTGCATTCATATTTTTGCCACCAAATGCATTATTTTACATTTTTCTACATTGAACCTCATTTGCCATGTAGTCTACACTGATATGTAGAATTGATGGGCACTGATATGCAGCACTGATGGGCACCGATAGGTGGCACTGATATGCAGCACTAATAGGCGGCGCTGATGGGCACTGACAGGCGACACTGATGGGCACTGACCGGCGGCACTGATGGGTACTGATAGGCGGCACTGATTGGCATTGATAGGTGGCAATCAGGTGGTAATATGTTGTATTTTAATTGTATTGATGCTTTTATGTGTAGTGTAGTTTTAATTTGATTTTGTTGTGTTTTTGTATATTGTTCTGTTCATTGTTGTGATCTTGTGTTGTCTTTGTTAAGTGTGTCTGTGGCACAAAAATTTGCCAATTTCCCTTTGGGATTAATAAAGTATTCTCTATTTTGTATATGACACACCCCCTACCATGCCCCCTTAAAGGAGAAATATACAAAAAAAAATGATTTTTTAAACCCACAAGTGCTTTTTTTTTACCACTACTATTCCTTTATATTGGCTTTTGGAATTTACAAATGAAACAATTTAGAATTTGGATGAAAGGTTTAGCACTGGGAAACACTTTTTGAAAGATAAAAAGTGCATTTTATATACAACTATATGGATCAGACCAAAATGAGGGACAATTGAGGAGGAAAGAGGGACTTTGTTCCAAATCAGGGACAGTCCCCAGAAATCAAGGACATTTGGGAGCTATGGTTCTTGAGAGGAGTTAGGTATCACAATTCCTTGATGGGTGGATGTCAGTCTGGATGAGTGGGTGCTTCTAGGCAGACTTTGCATAGAGACCACCCTACGTAATGCCCACATGTGATGCTGTACCTCTATAATTGAAAGAGGCAGGCTAAGGACAGTAAGGCTGAGGGGGAAGAAGAGCGAGATGATGCTGGAAGGGGGTGTGGCTGAGCAGAGGATGGAGCTGGTCGCATCTGTCTCCTTCTCCTACGAAAATCTGTGCTATTATCCTGAACCCACCTGAAATCGTTCTTCTACGGACCCCAGCTGCACGGTACTTACATCCCAGCATCCACATTCCTGCTGCTCCGATATCACTGCTGATATGGCAAAACGGCTCAAAGACAACTGAGGCCTCATGGAGGATCCTGGCCAAGATGGTGCCTGGTCGCAACGCTCCTCCAAGGAGAAATACTCTGCTCAGAAGGCTGCTCAGAAGCTCCTCTTAGGCAGGAGGACTCCTAAAGAACACCTGACTTCCTCCTCTGCCCAGGGAGATGTCTCAGGGGGTTAATTGGAGACCGATGACACCGTCTCACTGGAGGATGCAGGCAGATTGCACCCTGAGTGGAACACAGTGAGTACTCCTGGGGACATTTTTGCTGTGCCACAGATGCAGAAGAACCGGAGCCCACTCTACCTGATATATTCTCTGCTGTAACATCCAGCAATATGTCTATCTCTGCCCTTGCTGATGAACTTAAAGGGGTGAATATACCTTTTCCCACCTGTTTGCAGTTGAGAGGGCGCATAGGGTCCCAACATGCCCTTTGCCACCGGGCAACGAGCCTCACCCATTTCTGTTCAAACTATTGAATTACAAGGACAGGGATGCTAGAACCATGAGTGGTGCTATGGCTATTGACAACTCCAAAATATCACTATTCCCAAACTTCTCTGTGGAACTACAAAAACAGTGTGCAAAGTTCATAGATTTGTAAAAAAAGAGGGGTGGTGGTGGATATTGCAGGGGAGGCCTGTCTACTTGCTCCATATTATATTGTTTGAAGCTACTCAGTAGTCTAAAGATCACAGTTGCTAGTTTTGACATAAAGGTTTATAGGCTTTGTTGACTGTTGCCAGATGAGAAGCCTAGCTTTGCAATTTTGATGTTTTTGGGTATCCTCTGCCCTATCCCTCTCTTCTTAACCACCAAAAACCTGGTACAGTCCAAGTAAACCAAACCCAATACATACCTCCCAACTTTTTGAGATGGGAATGAGGGACACCTATCAGAAAAAGTATACAAGCATAGGACACGCCCCTTGCCATGCCCCCTTAAAGGAGAACAAGATTGGTTAAACCCACAAGTGCTTTTTTTACCACTAATATTCCTTTATATTAGCTTTTGGAATTTACAAATGCAGCAATTTAGGAATCAGATGAAAGGTTTAGCACTGGAAAACACTTTTTGATAGATAAAAAGTGCATTTTATATACATCTATATAGATCAGACCAAAATGAAGGACAAATGAGGAGGAATGAGGGACGGAGGGACATTGCTCCAAATCAAGGACAATCCTTCGAAATCAGGGACAGCTGGGAGCTATGCCAATATCTATAAGAAACAGAAGGTGTTTCAATGCCTTGGTCACATCAAAACTTGCCAAAAAAGGCCAAGTTGTAATATATATATATATATATACAGTATCTCACAAAATTGAGTACACCCCTCACATATTTGTAAATATTTTATTATATCTTTTCATGTGACAACACTGAAGAAATGACACTTTTCTACAATGTAAAGTAGTGAGTGTACAGCTTGTATAACAATGTAAATTTGCTGTCCCCTCAAAATAACTCAACACACAGCCATTAATGTCTAAACCGCTGGCAACAAAAGTTAGTACACCCCTAAGTGAAAATGTCAAAATTGGGGCCAATTAATGATTTTCCCTCCCCGGTGTCATGTGACTCGTTAGTGTTACAAGGTCTCAGGTGTGAATGTGGAGCAGGTGTGTTACATTTGGTGTAATCGCTCTCACTCTCTCATACTGGTCACCTCATGGCAAAGAACTCTCTGAGGATCTGAAAAAAAGAATTGTTGCTCTACATAAAGATGGCCTAGGCTATAAAAAGATTGCTAAGACCCTGGAACTGAGCTGCAGCACGGTGGCCAAGACCATATAGCGGTTTAACAGGACAGGTTCCACTCAGAACAGGCCTCGCCATGGTCGACCAAAGAAGTTGAGTGCACGTGCTCAGTGTCATATCCAGAGGTTGTCTTTGGGAATAGACGTCTGAGTGCTGCCAGCATTGCTGCAGAGGTTGAAGGGGTGGGGATCAGCCTGTCAGTGCTCAGACCATACACCGCACACTGCATCTAATTGGTCTGCATGGCTGTCATCCCGGAAGGAAGACTCTTCTAAAGATGATGCACAAGAAAGCTGTACACTCACTACTTTACATCGTAGCAAAGTGTCATTTCTTCAGTGTTGTCACATGAAAAGATATAATAAAATATTTCCAAGAATTTGAGAATTTGAGGGGTGTACTCACTTTTGTGAGATACTGTATATATATATATATATATATATATATATATATATATATATATATACACACCAGTTTGTGCTACTTTCAAAGGTCACTAGAACATTAGAAGTTCCTGTAAATTCTGAGTAAGATTTTCCACTGAATGATGTACAAGGTTTGTCTGAGTTTTTTCCAATGGTTTAGTTTGCTCCACCACTTGCAAGGTGCGAAATGTAAGCCAGAGCATCTAAACTTAAATCCCATACTAACTGCTCTAGGTTTAAAATAAAATGGGACATGCTACCAAAAATATAGAAGACACTTTGATTGTTATAGCAATACAAATTATTACTGCTTTGCATTTATTACTGCATCCTGATTTTTTTTTTTAATGCAAGCACTTTGACTTTGCAGTAGACATGTGCAATTTGTTTCGTAATGAATAAAAATTCGGATGGATTTTGCATCTTTCGGAGATTCATCCGAATGTCCGGAAAAAAAAATAACGAATTTCAACTAATACGAAAGAAATGATAACGAAAATAACGAATTAATTCGGCATGATTCGTTAATTTATTAAAGGTCTAATGAAACAAAAGTTCAACTCAGAGTAAATCTTACAGCTCAATCAGCTGATTATTTTATGTGCTGGAGGTTGGAATACTGGCAAAGTGCATTCCTGAGAATTGAGTGAGAAGGGTGTTGTATTGTATTTGAGCAGAGGAGACATGTTTTGAGAAGCAGCAGAAGAGATATTGTGTGTGTGTGTGTGTTAATGTATTCAAGCTCTAAACTTCAAGTTTCTCCTGATACCAGCAGCAGTGATACAGCACAACCACTGGCAAAATGCATTCATGAGAAGGGTGTTGTATTGCATTTGAGCAGAGGAGACGAGTTTTGAGAAGCAGCAGAAGAGACATTGTCATTGTGTGTGTGTGTTAATGGATTCAATAAACAAACGACTTTCAGAATTACGATCCGTTATCACAAATATATATACATAAATAACGTATATCCGAAAACCAATCAATTAAACAGATCGATTCGTTATAACGAATATCTATACTCTACAGAAATAAGGTATTATCCAAAAACGAATTAAGGTAACATAACGAATATAACAGAACAAAATTTTGTATTTTATGAATGAAAACAAAACAACATTTTCCACTGTGCACAAGTCTATTTTGCAGTTCTATACTGATCCTCACAAGCTAACATGTTCACATTCCAGCCCCCCTGTCTTGATTGAAAGCAGTTTCCATATGGAGACACAATGGGATACACCCAGTGAAGAACAAGGCTCCACTAGCGGTGAATAGAGGTCTTGTAACCGCTTTACAAAAACTATAAAAAAAATGTATTTAGAGAATTTTTAATATAATTCGAGTGGAGTGGATAGCATTTAAAAACTTTTATGTATTGTTTTAAGAGGGGTTTAACCTTTATGTATTGCTTTAGGGGGTGCAGATTAAGTATTAAAATCCACTTTAATTCTAGAATGCCCCAATGTACAAAACAAGATGTCTAATTTCACAAACCAGCAAATTAGAGAAATCAGAGACAGGATCATGCTTTCTGAGCTATAAAGAGTAGGATGACCAGCCATTCCTGATTTATGGATAAAAAGTGTCCCCATTTTTTAGTAATAGAGTCTCTGGCCTAGCTGTGACATGACTAACTCCTGAAGTGACAGCTAGATCTGCCACAGCGGGGATGTAGAGTACTACAAGCACTACATTTTTCTTCTCAATACATTCAAGGACTCCCTCCTAACTATGCATGTATATCTTGGCGCCTCTTATTTTAAATCTGTTTATTTTGTTTCTATATCTTGTGTAGTGGTGTAGCGCATCCCCTAAGGAGCTGCTGGTAAAACTGATGCTTTCCCCCAAAATTAGTGCACTCTTCTCTTTCACACTGAGCTGCACAAAAGGTCCCATGGGTGACTATGACTTCTTTCAATGAGCTACACACAGTCACTAACATCCAGCACTTGGGTCATCTACTCACAATGCTGCAGGATCATTGGTTGCCACCTTCCAAAATCCACCGGGCGCTCTTTAGAGAGGGAGACACAGACTCACACTACCACAGGACAGCTGGACACTCTCCCCCCATCTTCCTGGTACTCTTCCTGGTACTCTCCAATGAGTTTCTTCAGACCCAAATGGATTCCAGGACCAGATTTGGCAAATCGGCCCCCCAGCTAAAGCTCCAGCTGGGACTTCCAATAATCCTGCCCCAGGGGTCTATTCTGGCAGGACTAGAACCAAAAATCCCCTGCCTCAGGCTTCATGCTATTTATATGCTCTCCAGGCGCCTTCTGTGCATGCCATCCCAGGAATTGGCTGCTCATAAATATTTAGGCTGCTTCTCCTATTTTTCTCCCACTATAATTCTAGAATTCTCTAGAACACAGGGGTAATCAGAGCAACTGCCTGTGGGACACTGAGCAGGATAGAGTAATCAACCCCTGCTCCACTGACTACAGAGGAGCCAAACTAAATTTACCTAATGACCTGAACTAACTAGGCGGGTGCTACAGTTGATTGTCTGCCTCTTGTTACAAAAGTTTCTGACCAATTTTTCAAGGGTATGTAAAAAATAGGGGCAGGGATTAGTAGTTGTGGCTACAAATTGGGGTGGGATTTTGTGAGTGTGGTATAAGTGACCCTGTCAGTAGAGTGTCTCTGGATTTTTTTTTAAAAATCTGGTTACCTTAATAATGAGTCATCTGACTCTTCTCGCATTCCCCGCACTTATTTCCTTCTACACTTATTTCCTTCTACAGTTGTCATCCTAAATTTAGCCACATGTTTCCAGATGTGGTCAAAAGAGGGGAAACAAAATAAAGAAAAAATGATCACAATTTGTAATCCTTCACATTTGCTGTTGTAGTAAGTGCATTACTAGGGTAAATGCAGTCCTAACTGGAGGCAGATATGAATCTATGGACACAGCACAGCTTCCTGAACTCCAGACCAGCAGTGGATTGAACTTTTATCACAAATTTGAAAACACACAAATATATCTATCTATATAGATATAGATATGTCTATATAGATATATCTATATCGATATAGATATATCGATATAGATATATCTATATCGATATAGATATATATCTATATATATTATACAGTATCTCACAAAAGTGAGTACACCCCTCACATTTTTGTAAAAATTTTATTCTATCTTTTCATGTGACAACAATGAAGAAATGACACTTTGCTACAATGTAAAGTATTGAGTGTGCAGCTTGTATAACAGTGTAAATGTTCCGTCCCCTCAAAATAACTCAACACACAGCCATTAATGTCTAAACCGCTGGCAACAAAAGTGAGTACACCTCTAAGTGAAAATGTCCAAACTGGGCCCAAAGTGTCAATATTTTGTGTGGCCACAATTTCTTTCCAGCACTGCCTTAACCCTCTTGGGCATGGAGTTCACCAGAGCCTTACAGATTGCCACTGGAGTCCTCTTCCACTCCTCCATGACGACATCAAGGAGCTGGTGGATGATAGAGACCTTGAGCTCTTCCACCTTCCGTTTAAGGATGCCCCACAGATGCTCAATAGGGTTTAGGTCTGGAAACATGCTTGGCCAGTCCATCACCTTTACCCTCAGCTTCTTTAGCAAGGCAGTGGTCGTCTTGGAGGTGTGTTTATGGACTGAGTTTTGTTGCCAGCGGTTTAGACATTAATGGCTGTGTGTTGAGTTATTTTGAGGGGACAGCAAATTTACACTGTTATACAAGATGTACACTCACTACTTAGCAAAGTTTAATTTCTTCAGTGTTGTCACATGAAAAGATATAATAAAATAAGAAAATATTTACAAAAATGTGAGGGGTGTACTCACTTTTGTGAGATTATATATATCTATAGATATCTATATAGAGCTATCTATAGATATCTAGATATATATCTAGATATCTATAGATATCTAGATATCTATAGATATCTAGATAGACAGACAGACAGACAGACAGACAGACAGACAGACAGACAGACAGACAGATAGATAGACACATACACACACACACAGTATATATTATATAATAATATATAAAATTAAAAGTAAATGATTGGGATTAGTCCAGGCACAAACTCCATAAAAGCTTGGGTAATAACAGAAATCTATTTCTCCAGCATGTACAAATAAATATAATATTTTTGATGATAGTGTCTATGATATTGCATAGTAGTAGTAAAGCGGAACTCCTTCGAGGGTGAGCTTTTCACTTCTGACGGCAGAATTTATTTTTCTTCACCAATTAACCTGGCATAGAGACATCTCCCCACCCTGGGATGGCACAGAGAGCAGCTTCATTTTCAAAAACAAAAAAAACACACTCAAGAGTGCACGGTTAGCGGGGTAGGAAGAGCATGGGCAATCAGAGTCTCTAACATAAAAGTTCATAAAATAAAGGTTCATAAAAGGAATAGTCTCTGGGGGAGAGGTGCAGGTTCTGGTAAGAGCTAGAAGGGATTCTGTAGGAAATGCAGAAAAGAAAGAGAGCAGTGCCATCTAAGTGCAGCAATGATATAACATTTTATTCCAAGGATAAATGATAAAACTCACAAGATCACAATGATATCAGCGCATGTAGTGATATACTGGGTTCATCCACTGTTGGGGAGGATGAGTTGCGGTAAGGAATGAGGTTGCCACTGGTTCCGGTTGCGCTGGTGGCCCCCAACTCTTCGCGGGACTCGGGTACACTCAGACAGAGCCGCTGGCATCACTTCTGGGTTGAGAGTGGAGTGGGCGATGTATGCCTGACGAAGGAGCACACATACTCCGAACGCGTGCACTGCCCACTCCACCCTCAACCCCAGAAGTGACAACAGCGGCTCTGTCTGAGTGTACTCAAGTCCCTGGAAGCATTGGGAGCCACCAACGCAGCCGGAACCAGTTTCAGCATCATCCCTTACCGCAGCCCGTCCTCCCCAGAAGTGGATGAACCCAGTACATCACTACATGTGCGCTGATATCATTATGATCTTGTGAGTTTTATCACATATCCTTGGAATAAAATGTTATATCATTTTTGCACTTAGATGGCGCTGCTCTTCTTCTTTTCAGCAGCTTCATTTTCAGCTGAGATGGCAAGATCTCCCTGCCAAGTTAACAGAGAGGCTCTTTGGGGGATTGGTTCCATTGCACCCCAAAAGCTCCACTTTAAAATTATGATCGATGAGGTTTCAGTTTACTGGTTTAAGCATCCCAGTCTCACTTCCATTTCAGAGTAGAGCTGTCTTAAGTTTGGATTTAATAGCGTGCAGATCAGATTGTTGATCAGAATATGCTTTGTAAGCATCAACCATCTTGGTTTCAATGTGTAAAACTCTCTGGTGTAAATCTTGCACTGAGGTGTTAACTTACGTCATAATAGTCACCATATCCACATGCAAGGAGTCTCTAAGAGAAATCAACATATCTTTTAGGTCAGATACAGAAACAGGCTGTGGATATGCAGATAATTGCTCTAATGGTGGCAAGAGGATGAGCTGATGTCATTAGGCCAAGAGTCTCTCATCCAGGAAGAACACATGGGGAGATTGCCACCATCTTAGATGTAATGGTCAAGGTAAAGGGAAAGAAATCCATCAGCTTGTAACCACAGGTTTCCCTTCTTTGGCATCACTGAGGATGACAGTGGGTCATGCAGGCTCTGAATGAGCTGAGAGGCCTTCTCAATTCTGAGCAGTCTCGCTTCACAGTTAGCTAGGATGCAGCTCCTTCAGAACACAGCCATTCTTGATGTCGGATGGATGCATCCCCCAGAGCTATCTTCAGTGTTTTATGGGGGTTTTTTTTCGCTCATAGTTTTTACACCCAAACTGGTAAACAGGTTATTGCTTGACACTGACAAAGAATCTGGGAATATGATAAAAGGAAACATATTACATTACATTTTTTTAAATTATCTTTATTTTAGGCAGCATTGTGAGAGAACAAATAAAAAAAATGGACCAGAAAATAATAAAAACAAGGAAAACAAACAAGACAGCAACAAAATAGGTATACAGTATACAGAAGTACCAGGAGTCATCACTCGCAACATAGGCAACAGACACCGTAGAGAAACCGAGATCTACCTCAACACTATTAAATACAAGGAAACTCTCCTATGTCACTGACTTTCTGTCCCAGTAGACATATTGCCTCTCTCAACTGACAGAGGAGCGGAGAGAACCACTCTCAGGAAAGTAAATGAAAATGTGTCTAAAGCTCACAGAAAATGATTCATTATCTTGAGCTATCATGTGACTGAACTCCTGTACACACTCCAAGAATATGGTTGTGGTCTTCACACCCGATTCAAAGCTACTGAGATGTGGTACCTGGTGAAACATATTACATTTGAAGTGGTTGTAAACCCTTACATACACCCAGTGAAGTGACTGGCCTCATATGATACACAGAGATTAAAACAATCCTTCTACATAAGTTGTACCTGTTTATTTGAAGCCATTTGTCCTGTACATTCTTGTAAAACTCAGAGATCAAAAAGGTTTTTTCACAGACTCACAAAGCAGGGGGCAGCGAGCTGCAGTTACATACTATACAAAGCCTCTGAGAACTGATTGGAGGGAAGGAACACATTCCCCTTCACACAGCCCACAAGAAGAGAGCTGAGGCTGGCAATCACAGGCTGTGTGCTGGAGATCCCTCCCCTATCACCTTTTTAGCTCTTGGTGTCAGGAAAACTTTTCAGAATTGACTCATGCTGATAGCAAAGGTACTAGACAGCAAAGAGAAATTACACTTATTGCTTTGGAGAGAAGCAAGTAAACACTATAGAAATATGTGCTTTGTTCAGATTTTATGTCTGCATGTTTCGTCAGGAAAACTTGTCAGAATTGACTCATGCTGATAGCAAAGGTACTAGACAGCAAAGAGAAACTACACTTATTGCTTTGGAGAGAAGCAAGTAAACACTATAGAAATATGTGCTTTGTTCAGATTTTATGTCTGCATGTTTCGTCAAAAAATTACATCTTCAGGGGAATTTGGACAATTGCCCTGAAGACGTTATTCTTTGACGAAACATATGTCGGACAGGGCCTACACGTGATGTCTTTATATCTGACTGCCGGAACACCAGCGTTTGGAGATTGTCTGCTCGGGAAACTGCTTTGTGCATCTTTTAATACGATTTTACTGTAGAAAATCTGTAAGTGCGCTGCTATTATTAAAGATACAGCTTTTTTAAAACATATTGGGCTATGAGATGTCATTTCCTTTGCATTACATCATTGGGAGAGTTTCCAGCAAGGGGGTGAGGAATAACAGGAAGACACAAGTCCGTTTACCTCCATCCATCCATAGGGGTGAATGGAGGGTCTAACCAGGTCCATCTGAAAACCGACAGGCAAGCCTGAGAGGACCCTTTGTGTAAAACAATTTTCATCTCAACAACTTCATCAACTTCTTAGGATAAATGTACTGTTTATAGTCACTTAAGGTGAAAGACATAAGCTATTTGTTGCATGTCCTGTTGGCTTGAGGAAAGAGAACTAAATTTCCCATTGTTGTGGAAATTTTTATTAATGTATGTTGTTAGATGTCTCACAGTGTCAGTTTTGCTGTAATATGCTCATGTGAGGGTATTCGCACGTACAGACGTTGGTGGAAGACCATTGGCTGCAGAAACCTTCCCGTGGACAGGGCAGATCTGTTTTCTCTTTTAAGTATGTTTGTTTATGCCTCACCAAGGGACTGGCCACTCCATGGCGACCCCATTTAAACTCCTTATTAAGCAGATCTGCGTACATGGGAACCATAGCATAACCATGCAAAATTATGGCCCACTGAGCCATGATAGAGTATGGCTCGTGTCATTGGTAGCAGTGGGAGTGTGCACACGATCATGTTCAGAATCATGTGCTTGCCGCATGGCTCTGCAAATGAACATCTGCACATGTCACTACTGTATTTCTATTTGAATATATACATGTGTGTGATTGGTTCTTTTGAATGAATACAAGTGTCTGATTGGCTGATTCTGAAGCCACCACCTTCTTTTATTATCCATGTGTTTAGTATAAATAAAAGCAGCCTGGCTATTCTTTTCAGTATTATATTGAGCTCAAGGTGATACCAGAATCTGATTGTGTTACTTGGAGAGATAAACAAGCGCGCTTTCCCAGCATTATATGAGAGAGCTGTATTTGTGCTTTTAAGCACAAAGAAATGATATGCTTATAGGGAGAAGCTTAAAATTTCCCTGACACCCCGGAAAATGCTGAGTGTGATAGGCATGTATGCGGTTGGAAATGAGGGCTGTCTCTTGATAGCTGTGCATGTGGGTGGGTTGTGACTGGGTGCTGTGCCGATAACATAATCAAGCATGCTTCACCTTCTTCCAACTACATCTAGGAGGACTAATACAACTAGTAGCCATAACGCTGGTGGCAAGTTGAAACACAAGGCAAGGATGCAAAGGAGGAATAGGGGGCCTGTTTGGGGAATACAACTGCTGCAAAAATAGACAGTGAGAAGAAATGCCTGATATTTTCACATGCGGAGGGCAGTGTTTTTCAAAATGATTTCTCAACAAAATAAAGCACGGAGACATGAATGGATGGGTGAGTTTGCTCTGAATATTAAAAAAGAAAGAAATAGCGTTTTTAGTTAGTGGTGCTCAGTTAGAATGGAAGATATGGTGGGTTTAGAATTTACATGGAGTTCTGAGATCTGACATGCTGAAAAAGGCTGGTGAGCTACTGAGGACATTAGCTGAAAAATTAGGATTAAAGTGGGAGTAAACTCCCATGGTTGATTTTTACCTATAGGTAAGCCTATAATACGACTTACCTACAGGTACAGTAAATATCTCCTAAACGTAGGATTTACTTGTGAATGGGCCAATGACATCACCAGCGCATGTGCTCTGAAGGAACGGCATGCGCTGCAGTGACATCATCTCGGCTGTTCCAATCAAAGGACCTGAGCCCGCCAACCCAGAAGGAAGACTGGGAGAAGATGGAAGGCCTGTCCACACCACTAGAGGGCTTCGTTTTAAGGTAAGTTTCACATAATGCACTAGTATGCAATGCATATGATCACGTTATAACTTTACCTTGCAGGTTTTGTTTTTTTTAAATGGCGGTTTACAACTGCTTTATGAGTGATTTCTTTGTACTCATGCAATCCCCTTCCCTGACCACTGTCCACAGTTCCCATCCCTAGACCTTTACAGAATATGGTGGCAGCTTTCCTGCTACCTGTCCTTGATTTAGACATACTTTATGTGAAGATTAATAGGCAGGAGCCATCAAAATCTTGCTATGGGGCCCCATGATCTGTAGTTACGCCTCAACCTGTACAGTAAGTTTAGGTGTTGAGTCTTTCCCTTTTGGGGGAGATTTTCCTTCACTTCCTGTCACAGAGACACAACAGGAATTGAGAGGAAGTCTCTACAAAGTGATGGGGAAGTCTGCTCTTAGCTGTCATCGTAACAGGCAAGTGTCTCCATTAAAACATTTTCCTCACCCCTTCTCTGGTGCAAACTATAATATGCTGGATTTACTTATTTACTTAAAGAAGAGGCCCAGCCTGAGGAAAAAATAATTAAAAGTGAGCAGCTACAAATACTGTAGCTACTGACTTTTACTATATGTGCACTTACCTGTCCAGGGAGCCTGCGATGTCGGCACCCCAGCCGATCTTTGGATCAACTGTCGGGTGCTGCTGCCGCAATCTCCACTAAGGAAAACTGGCAGTGAAGCCTTTTGACTTCATGGCCGGTTCCCTACTGTGCATGCGCGCTGAACTTTCTGATTGGACCGGCGACAGAGGAAGGAGGAGGGGGGCAAACTTCCGAGGGACACCACCATGGCACCGTTTCCTGGAAGTGGGGACAGGGACCTGTCAAAAACAGAAAGGTGCCAAATGTGGCACCGGAAGGGGGGGGGATCAAATAAGTGGAAGTTCCACTTTTGGGTGGAACTCTGCTTTAATTACTTAATTACCTACTTACTAACTCTCTAAGACTCTAATGGCAGGGTCTTGTTATCATTATTATTTTTATTGTTTAACCTTCTGTAAACAGCACTCTGTAAAAAAATCATTTCAGGTGACATGGAATCCCTGTCCCTGTTCCCTGTCACTCTCACCGTATCTTTGTAATGTAAAATCATCAATAAATTAATTTTTTTTTTAAATGCTGGATTTTCCAACACTCACCGTCTAGGTGACAATAAGTACCAGGAAAAATAGAGAGGAATTTACATAACGGGGACACAGACATCAATAAACAATTGAAAGGGATTCTAATTCAATCCTATTCTGTACAAAGCTAATAAAATGTTGTCTACACTTAAACATCAACAACAGTTTAGGGGCATCATTTAAGTATAGCTTTGGGCACATGAGGGTAATTATTCTTAAAGTGATTGTTAAGGATTACATTTCATTAAAAAAAGAAGAAAAAAGTTATACTTACCTGCTCTGTGCAATGGTTTTGCACAGAGCAGCCTGATCCTCTTCTTCTGCAGTCCCCAACTAGCGCTCCTGAACCCCTTCCTCCCACACTGAGTTCCCCCATAGCAAGACACTATGAGCCTATCATACTGTTCTGTTCTATCCTATGCTGTTGCTTCTTGATTGTCAAGTCACAGGCTGTGGGTGGGGAAGTGGCCAGGCTTTACTACAGAACTACGGAAGAGGAAAGTCAGTTCACCAATTTATCTCTGCTGCCTGGCAGAGCCATGGTTGGACAAAAGTAAAAATTCTTTACCATGAAAAAGAGCTCTCATATCTTTCAACTGTATTTTCAGCTGTTTGCTTGGCATTCAACCTTATGTGGACTCCTAACAGGGCAAATTGAAGCTTACCCAAGGCTCCTCGCCGCAACAAAAATAAACTTGATCTGTTGTTTTGCCCTTCATGGACAAAGCACCTCCTTAACCTGTTAATACTGTTAAATGAAATGTTCAAACAGGACTGGAGAGAACAATGGTATGAGCCCAATGATCTACAATGGCTACTACTGCAACCTTGGCATTTTTTTTCTAATATCTTCATGTTTGGCCAGCATTACACAACAATAAGATATTTATGGTGTGACAGTGATTTTTACCTTTCTATTTATATCTGTGGGACAGACATATAAAGCAGACGCTTAATACCAGATATGTTACTGTCAGGGCCAATCTCAAATAGAATGCACATCCTAGAAAAAAAAAAAAAACAATGGATTTAAGAGAAATTGAGCCAGCAAAAACCACAATCTAATGTAGCTGATAGGGTTTCTGTTCCCCTGAATTAATACAGTCTCTTTTTTCCAGACGCAGATAACTCAACATCTTTTGGCATCTCATTTCTTATGCCCCGTACACACGATCAGATTTTCTGACAACAAATGTTGGATGTGAGCTTGTTGGCAGAAAGTCCGATTGTGTGTATGCTCCATCGAACATTTGTTGTCGGACTTTCCACAAAACAAATGCTGGCTAGCAGGTTCTCAAATTTTCCGCCAACAAATGTTTGTTGTCGGACTTTTGGATCGTCCGTCGGACAAAAGTCCACACATGCTCGGAATCAAGTAGCGTTCGTAATGGAGATATCACTTACATCCTGTACGTCACTACGTTTGTAATTGTTGGCCAACATTTGTGTGGCCGTGTGTATGCAAGACAAGTTGAAGCCAACATCCTTCAAACAAAAATTCACGGTTTAGAGTCTCTGATTAGATCTCCCTATGAGAGTTCTCATCTCCTCCCACCTTTTACACAGAAGAAGGCAATGAGACAGGACACCCCCTCCCTGGAGTCAATACAAAATATCAGAAAACTATGGGTGATTCAGCCCAACAGTAATTTTAACCATCACTGAAATATCAAATTTGGAAGGAATGGTAATTTTATATTAGTATTTGAAGTTGTGAACCCCAACAGCCAACACTGAGATTTTAATTGTTGGGTTTCTACTATGTTTTTGCATGCCAAAAGTTGTAGCCCTTGTGACAATATCAAAACAGACAATGTGTGAATTCTAAAAGACCATTCTAGCTTGTTGGAACAAGAGTGTGGAACAAGCATTATGGGGTGACAACAGGAAGTTATGCTTTCCCAGAATGACTGATGTGCCTCATAGAGCTGGAATTAGGTTTCCAAAAGTTAGGTTTTGCACATTAAAAGCTGTAGTCCTTATGACAGTGCCAGTACTGGTAATTTGTGTGTAGCACTAACTCACGGTGGAGCTGCTGGTTTAAGCGGGTCTGTTACCTTCACCTTGCTTCCCTCTGTTTCATCGGCACCGGGTCTAGGGTTCCGTTGAGTTTACTTCTGGACGACACATGCACCAACACTGGAGTACGTTTTCAATGCTTTATTGAACAGATAAACTTTAGGAAGTAGCAGGAAAGAGGCGGAAAAGGAAACTTTCAGGAGAAACTCAAATATTTTCTTATAGAATCTTAGCGGCAAATATCCTGGTAGAATTCAGATAATTAGGCGGAATGCGCTCCCCTTGTGGGACACACTCCTTGCTCGTCTGGATAGGCCTCTCTCACTGGTCTAGCAGCCAGCACGCAGCACGAATCAAAAGTCTCTTCCACAGACTTGTTTGGGGGGTAAATCCGTAAGATCCTCTGCCACAGAATGTATCAGATTTTTCTGCAGTGAAAGTCAGTCACAGTGCCTGAACCTTTAAGCCGAACCAGCAACACTATGCTGTATAGTTACTTCTTTTGGATACGTCCTTCAACCGAGTCACCAGGCCCCTCTATAGACCAGCACGCTGCATGATCTCTCCAAGACGGGTCCTCCCCTGGGATCTCCTCAGCTATCCAGCTTCGTCACACAGGACCAACAGCTCAGGACCATTCCTCGGCCGCGGTGGTAGGCCCCAGACAAGCCTCTGGACCCACCCCTTTGCCGCTGTATTGTGGGCCTCCCGATCGGAGGACCACGAGGTAGCCCCTTAATGCATGCCTGTCGGCCAGGAGGGCCAGCAGGTGGCTGTAAAACGACCCTAGAACATAGCGTCTGTCCCATAAATACCCTCTTCCCAGAATGCAACTTGGAGGACCACCTCCACCGAGCTTGTCTCTGAGACAGAGGAGCATCTATACACTTCGACACATTGCCTTTCCAACACTGACCAGTAGCAACAGCGACACCCACCGGTCAGTACGGAAGCACACACAACGTCAGCCAAGCTGGAACAGAGGCAAACTTTTAACCTTCCTAACACACAATTTACTAAATTTACCTAACCTGCGGTAGATTGTAAATCTACCAGCGCTACATACTCCCCCCACTACAATAGACGTTGTCCCCAACGTCTGTCCCAACACAGTAACAATAACTCTCAAGCCTGAGAGTAGCATTTGAGTTTCTCATAACTTTAGATAGGCAAAGAGAGAGAGAAAGGACAGTTTAAAGACATTATGAGACTTATATATTATAAAACATTATGTTCACAGCCGCGAACAAAACCACAATATAATCTTACACAACCTCACTAACTAGCTGAAAAGCCTCCCAGCTATACATATGATTCGATGATCCCTGAAAAGAAAACATATTTAAGCACACATATATACATCCTGCGCAACACCAGGAGCAAAGCCTCATTTAAAATGAGACTCTCTTCCTATGATTTATATTAGAAAAAATATATACTTTTGGAGTCCATCCCTGCATAAGAACTTTTCTTATAAAAGAAATCCGGCTAGCAATCAGAAGTCCTTGGATTTAAACACAGAACAGGATCTGTAGATCTTGACCACGCAGATCTCTTTACCCTGTCGCTATCTAACTAGGTAACTTCAAAGTGATAGTGTCCATAATTACCAGTAAAACCGAGGATCTGGTAAAGTCACATATTTTCCTTCTTTATCCACAGTGGTAATAAAATATACAGCATTGTCCTTTCCCGGTCTGCAGATTACCAATTTATCAGCATAGATATGCCGACCATAGTTCCAATGTACAAAGTATCCGTTGAAACGTTCATCCATCCGGACAGAACATCCAGTCTTTCTAAAGGACTTAGGCACAGACAAGTAGTCCCAAATAGTGTCACTGTACCAAAGCTCCCGATTAGCTTCAATCTCCCGCATGACATCCTGGGGCACATAGGGGAACTCCAGTCCATACTCTTCGGCCACACGCTTGTTTAACATCCTTTGCAAGCTAGCAAGTTTCCGCAAAGATCTGTCTCTCCCCATACCAGGCGGTACACAGGAATCTAATGACTTTTTCACCATAGACCCAGCCGGTGTCTGTAGCCAATCAATAACTTTTGACAAAGTTCCAGCAACAGCACTGTGCATCTCCACACAGGGTGACATCTTCCCAGAACTCATGGCAGTCCATTCAGGAAGGGTCATTGTGGAGGCAACATCCTCGCCTTGTGACCACAATAGCTCTTGCGACATGGTTTCAAATAAGTCATCATCCCCGGAACGATCCGACATGGATTCTATTTCCGAGTCTCTCAATTCTTCCGCTGGCAAATATATATTTACAGTCCCCAACAGTGGCTTACCGTTCCATGCGTAGACTCTGGTAGCTCCGGCTCAGGTAACCTCTGGGGTAGGCCTCGACCACGGCCGCGGGAAGCCTTCACATAGCCCACCTTCTTCTGAGCAGGCACCATAGGAGTAGGTGTAGTGGACTCAGGAATCAAAGTAATGTCCCCTGATGAGACGGCAGCAGCAGTGTCTCTTTCTGAAACATTGTCGGTAGCAACAGGCAAAGTGGCGGCCCGTCGCTCTCTCTCTGTAGCGGTAGCAGCTTCCACTGTAGCGATACTTGTCACCCAATCCATCCGATAGGCACGGGGTGGCATAGTAGGTGGCTCCACCACAAACAAGTACTCTCCACACTGGGAACATCGGCCGAATGGACGAAGATGTACGGCCAATCCTCCACATCGATGGCAGGTCATGCCCAGTCCCTCAACATCTCCCGAGGTATACAGGACAAACTTCCCCTGTGGCTTCATTTGAACTCCAGTATCCATGAGCAGAGTTCCAGATTGCACAGTATTCATCACGGTGCTTGCAGGGAACACTCTTGGTCTCACAACCGATTGCAACGCCGGAAAAGACATGGCCACACTCTGATCTTTTCAGCACGATCACGAGGCCTCTCTTCTCCTCTGGCGCCAAGCACACTACACGCGTCCCACGCGGTAGCAAGTAGGTTAACTCCTCCCACTTGTTCTTCCAGTCACGTAGCTCCTGGGCCTCTTCTGGCGCCCAGTGTCTACGCACTCAAAAGCAAAGTCCCGCAGTTTAACCTTTCCTCTTCCTGAAAAACTTTTTCTCAAAGTCCAGCTCTCTCTGTAAACTCCCAGTAAAACACTCCATTGGGTTGCAACAATTGACGGTCACCAAATCCTGGACGACGCCCCCACATGTAGCACTAACTCATGGTGGAGCTGCTGGTTTAAGCGGGTCTGTTACCTTCACCTTACTTCCCTCTGTTTCACCGGCACCGGGTCTAGGGTTCCGTTGAGTTTCCTTCTGGATGACACACGCACCAACACTGGAGTACGTTTTCAATGCTTTATTGAACAGACAAACTTTAGGAAGTAGCAGGAAAGAGGCGGAAAAGGAATCTTTCAGGAGAAACTCAAATATTTTCTTATAGAATCTTAGAGGCAAATGTCCTGGTAGAATTCAGATAATTAGGCGGAATGTGCTCCCCTTGTGGGACACACTCCTTGGTCGTCTGGATAGACCTCTCTCACCGGTCTAGCAGCCAGCACGCAACACGAATCAAAAGTCTCTTCCACAGACTTGTTTGGGGGGTAAATCCATAGGATCCTCTGCCACAGGATGTATCAGATTTCTCTGCAGTGAAAGTCAGTCACAGTGCCTGAACCTTTAAGCCGAACCGGCAACACTATGCTGTATAGTTACTTCTTTTGGATACGTCCTTCAACCGAGTCACCAGGCCCCTCTATAGACCAGCACGCTGCGTGATCTCTCCAAGATGGGTCCTCCCCTGGGATCTCCTCGGCTGTCCAGCTTCGTCACACAGGACCGACAGCTCAGGACCATTCCTTGGCCGTGGTGGCGGGCCCCAGACAAGCCTCTGGATCCACCCCTGCACCGATGTATCGTGGGCCTCCCGATCGGAGGACCACGAGGTAGCTCCTTAACGCATACCTGTTGGCCAGGAAGGCCAGCAGGTGGCTGTAAAACGACCCTAGAACATGGCGTCTGTCCCATAAATACCCTCTTCCCAGAATACAACTCGGAGGACCACCTCCACCGAGCTTGTCTCCGAGACAGAGTAGCATCTATACACTTCGACACGTTGCCTTTCCAACACTGACCAGTAGCAACAGCGACACCCACCGGTCAGCACGGAAGCACACACAAAGTCAGCCAAGCTGGGACAGAGGCAAACTTTTAACCTTCCTAACACACAATTTACTAAATTTACCTAACCTGCAGTAGATTGTAAATCTACCAGCGCTACATGTGGATCCTAAAAAACTGGAACAGCTCGTTGGGACTAGAGTTCAGAGCAAGATCATGGGGTTACAACAGGACATTGTGCTTGCCTAAAATAAATTACGTCCCTCTATACATATATGCTAATTCACATTTTCAAATATTTATATAGTAAGCCAGCCCACCTACTGAAAATACAAAGTTCCCTTCTGGCCAGTATCTGGTGCTAACTCCAGACCCAATAGATCCTTTAACCATTTTATCTTGTGTCTCAGCTGATATAGCATGTGTGGAGACATCTGCTTTCTTCAATTTTTAGTGTGCTATGGCACAGAAATTTTACAAGTTGGAAGTCTTTGTGAACTATAATGCCTCATGCACACTGGATGTTTTTACAGCTGCTGTTTTTGGCTTCAGATGTTTTTTTTCTGCAGTCAATAAACTCCCCAGCATGTTATCCTATGTGTCCATGCACACATAGGCTTTTATCAGCAGTTTTTGCAGGGGTGTTTCCTAATTGGTGACAATGATAGATTGTAGTATGAAGTTATTAAAAGAGAGCAGAATTAAACCAAACGTTTCCTAATTTAATTAGCAGTTATAACACAGCATCAAATTTTAAAGGCCATCCCACTCTGCACAATGAGCAGTTGCCAAGTCATCCATGGGCTTCTTTTTGTTTTGAGAACTCCAGCAGCGAGATCTCCCCACCATAGTTCCTGCCTCATTTTCCAAAGGTGTGGTGTTCGCACAAACTAGGGATAGAGGATGTGCCACTCCTCTGTAAGCATTCAGATCTGAGCACAATGGTCTTGCCCTCTGTGTCCATAGGAAATAAATTAAATTGTTGGGTGGCCCATCTCTCCAGCATCTAACAGGGCTGGACTGGGACAAAAATTTGGCCCTGGACTTCACCCAGAGCGGCCCACTTTAATTTTGAAAACATGCACATAACCAGTATATAAAACCATACGCAATTGTGCAATATGGATACTTATTGAGTTTGGGATGGATCTGAGGGAAGCGGTGCGGCCTTAGTATGGGGCATCAGAGCGACCTGGAGGAAAATTGACACCTTGCCCCCCGGTAGGGTGACCACACTTCCAGACTGCCATTCAGGGACAATTTTGCCAAGGACTGGGGGGAATGTAGTCTCAGGGTTGACAGGGAATTCAGCAGTGGGGGTAATTTGTCGGGTGAATGGCTGGTGCTGGCAATGAAAACATCCCGACACCATGCTTAATATGGTGTCAGGATGATCAAATCACATTATTTCTATTACTACATTGTAATATATAATGAAATAGTTCAACTCACCAGAATGCAAAATCAGTGGGAACCATTGCCTGTTACCAGATGCAGCATGTTATTTGCCACCACCGCCTGCCACCAGATGCAGCGAGTCATTTTCCACTATCGCCTGTCTCCAGATGCAGCGTGTCATTTTCCACTATCGCCTGCCACCAGATGCTGCGTGTCACTTGCCACCGTCGCTTGCCACCACATGCAGTGTGTCACATGCCACATCGTCTGCTGCCAGAGAGAGGGCAGAGAGAGAGAGAGAGCAGAGAGAGAGAAGGGGGACAGCGAGAGAGAGGGGGGACAGAGAGAGAGAGAGGGGGCAGAGAGAGAGATGGGGGGAACAGAGAGAGAGGGGGGGAACAGGAAGAGAGAGAGAGGGGGGGGCAGGGAGAGAGAGAGGGAGAGAGAGAGAGAGAGAGGGGGGCAGGGAAAGAGAGAGAAGGGGACAGGGAGAGAGAGAGAGGGTGAGGACAAGGAGAGAGAGAGGAGGGACAAGGAGAGAGAGGGGGGACAGGGGGAAGAGAGAGAGAGGGGACAGGGAAAGAGAGAGGGGGGACAGGGAGAGAGAGAGAGGGGGGACAGGGAGAGAGAGAGGGGGGACAGAGAGAGAGAGGGGGGGACAGAGAGAGAGAGGGGGGGACAGAGAGAGAGAGGGGGGGGACAGGGAGAGAGAGAGAGGTGGGAGAGGGAGAGAGAGAGGGGGGCAGGGAGAGAGAGAGGGGGGGACAGGGAGAGAGAGAGGGGGAGGAGGGAGAGAGGGGGGACAGGGAGAGAGAGAGAGAGGGGGGAGGGAGAGAGGGGGGCAGGAAGAGAGAGAGAGAGGGGGGCAGGGAGAGAGAGGGGGGGACAGGGGGAGAGAGAGAGGGGGGACAGGGGGAGAGAGAGAGGGGGGACGGGGAGAGAGAGAGGGGGCAGGGAGAGAGAGAGGGGAGGGGGCAGAGAGAGGGGTCCGGGTCTGGTCAGTGACAGAGCTCATATCACTCACTTGAATGGTGCAGGAGGGGCTTTAATGTGGCTGTCGAGTCGACTACTTGTTTAATCTTCCCACTCCCTCTTGCTCTTCATCGATGTAACGCGCAGGCATTTCACAGCTGAGACTGAGAGCAGTGTGCGAACCCCCTCTTCTAGGGCAGCTGCACCGAGCCGGAGGATGCAGCGGCCGTCGGAGAACTTCTGTCCCCGCCCACCAGCGTGACCATTCAGACACCTTTTGCAGCGGCAGAGCCTATCGGCTCTGTGCTACAGGTGGTGGGCGGGCCAGCAACAGATGCAGTGAAACACTGAAGCATCATCCCGACCCAGTCCACTCCTGAATTGCTGCCTCGGTCCCATGGTAGGGCCGGCCCTGGGCAGTACAGCAGTGCTCAAAATAATGGCTGCGCGGGCCGTGCAGCCATTATTTTGACAGGCTGTCACTGAAACCGGCCTACTGAGCCATCGGCCCACT
Source organism: Aquarana catesbeiana (assembly GCA_037953035.1). Lineage (NCBI taxonomy): Eukaryota > Metazoa > Chordata > Amphibia > Anura > Ranidae > Aquarana > Aquarana catesbeiana. The sequence goes on along the minus strand of JBBHAA010001420.1, from coordinate 75,166 downwards.
GGGAAACTCCCGGTAGTCACGATGGCCAGTACATACCTGGCATTTAACAACATTGGTCATACTAGTGGGTGAAATTGGCTGACCCTCCCATTGTCTTACCTAGCACACAGATTGGCCGTAAATATAATGTAACATTCTTCTGGTCAGCAAGGTTGTGTACTATGCACAGGAGGTCCATGTCCCAGGACTCAGGCTGTAGTGATATCTGAACTGTGTCTCCAGTACTATTATGCTGTTGATAAGCAGAGCCTCCATGTCTGTATTTCCAGATATAGGACACTACTGAAAGGTTTGTTGGGACAGAACAATGAACAGTTATATTACACCAGTTGTCGGTTTTCTTCTCCAGTTCAGGTTCTAAAGATGGGGCTGGTACAGGCTCTGCAATCAGAAAAAAAGCTGTTAAACATCAGTTCATTTTAAATATATATATATATATATATATATATATATATATATATATATATATATATATACGCATATACATATACACAAGGTGGGGACGGAAAGTATTCAGACCCCCTTACATTTTTCACTCTTTGTTATATTGCAGCCATTTGCTAAAATCATTTAAGTTCATTTTTTTCCACATTAATGTACACACCGCACCCCATATTGAAAGAAAAACACAGCATTGTTGACATTTTTGCAGATTTATTAAAAAAGAAAAACTGAAACATTACATGTTCCTAAGTATTCAGACCCTTTGCTCAGTATTTAGTAGAAGCACCCTTTTGATCTAATAAAGCCATGAGTCTTTTTGGGAAAGATGCAACAAGTTTTTCACACCTGGATTTGGGGATTCTCTGCCATTCCTCCTTGCAAATCCTCTCCAGTTCTGTCAGGTTGGATGGTAAACGTTGGTGGACAGACATTTTTAGGTCTCTCCAGAGATGCTCAATTGGGTTTAAGTCAGGGCTCTGGCTGGGCCATTCAAGAACAGTCACAGAGTTGTTGTGAAGCCACTCCTTCATTATTTTAGCTGTGTGCTTAGGGTCATTGTCTTGTTGGCAGGTAAACCTTCCGCCCAGTCTGAGGTCCCGAGCACTCTGGAGAAGCTTTTCGTTCAGGGTATCCCTGTACTTGGCCACATTCATCTTTCCCTCGATTGCAACCAGTCGTCCTCTCCCTGCAGCTGAAAAACACCCCCACAGCATGATGCTGCCACCACCATGCTTCACTGTTGGGACTGTATTGGACAGGTGATGAGCAGTGCCTCTTTTTCTCCACACATACCTCTTAGAATAAAGGCCAAAAAGTTCTATCTTGGTCTCATCAGACCAGAGAATCTTATTTCTTTATTTCTCACCATCTTGGAGTCCTTCAGGTGTTTTTTTAGCAAACTCCATGCGGGCTTTCATGTGTCTTGCACTGAGGAGAGGCTTCCGTTGGGCCACTCTGCCATAAAGCCCTACTGGTGGAGGGCTGCAGTGATGGTTGACTTTCTACAACTTTCTCCCACCTCCCGACTGCATCTCTGGAGCTCATCCACAGTGATCTTTGGGTTCTTCTTTACTTCTCTCACCAATGCTCTTTTCCCCCGATAGCTCAATTTGGCCGGACGGCCAGTTCTAGGAAGGGTTGTCCCAAGCATCTTCCATTTAAGGATTATGGAGGCCACTGTGCTCTTAGGAACCTTAAGTGCAGCAGAATTTTTTTGTAACCTTGGCCAGATCTGTGCCTTGCCACAATTCTGTCTCTGAGCTCTGCAGGCAGTTCCTTTGACCTCACGATTCTCATTTGCTCTGACATGCACTGTGAGCTGTAAGGTCTTATATAGACAGATGTGTGGCTTTCCTAATCAAGTCCAATAAGTATAATCAAACCCAGCTGGACTCAAATGAAGGTGTAGAACCATCTCAAGGATGATCAGAAGAAATGGACAGCACCTGAGTTAAATATATGGGTGTCACGGCAAAGGGTCTGAATACTTAGGACCATGTGATATTTCAGTCTTTCTTGTTTAATAAATCTGCAAAAATGTCAACAAGTCTGTGTTTTTCTGTCAATATGTGGTGTTGTGTGTACATTAATGAGGAAAAAAATGAATTTAAATGATTTTAGCAAATGGCTGCAATATAACAGAGTGAAAAATGTAAGGGGGTCTGAATACTTTCCGTCCCCACTGTATATATATATATATATATATATATATATATATATATATATATATATATATATATATATATATATATATATATATATATAATAAATATAACATATGTATTACTCTCTAAATATTTGAGAGATTCTCTACAATTTCCCATATTCCATTTAGTATTAAATCATTATTGAAATCTTCTTGTATAGTATATCCTAACACCCCTTTTATATGTGTGATAATCTTACAAACTTTCATTAATTCGCTTCTGTGTACTTTATTATTCCCCTCCAATTCCAAGAAGAAAAAAAAAGGCGCAGGAGAGTCCCGTTTATGTGCTATAACCTAACAACCTATCTCTAACTAATTGTGATGAAATCAGCCATGGAGTGTCTAACCATTTGCCCCAGAGTTTTATAAATTTATATGGGCATCTCCTATATTAATAAACCATATGTTCGCTTTGCAAAACTTCATTTACTGATTTTACCCACAAAGAGTAAGTTGGGGGAACCATTTCTGCATTATCAACTTTAGTGCTATATACAACAAACAAAGAATTGCTCTATACATCTGAAGGTTATAAAACTCTCCATCCAGCCACCCCATTACACATATTAGCAGTTTAGCTATAGGTGGACTCAGAGCGAACTGTAAGTACAAAGAGCACTGTTACACCTCTGAGTGGAAAATATCTAAAAACAAGAACTTTCTTTGGTACCGACAGAAGCCAATCAAGTATGTTTTCATTTTGAGCAAAACATTTGAAAGTTTTACTGGAAGGTAAAAGGATACCATATTGGTTGCTGTGTTCAAGTAGAACAATTCTTCCTTCAGAGTCCAAAAGCCTAACTATGGGTTAAACTTGTATTGCTCAGGTCCCCCAGCCTGAGCAAGAAGAAGAAAAAGCTTAGGCTGCAATACGCACCTTCAGTTTGGAGCTGTTCCCTGCTGTACTTCACCACAGGATGTCCAGGTTGGGTGAACCCCAGTATTACTCAACCCAGGAGACTGAGCACATGCTGTAAGTTCAGGGCATCCTGGCATTACAATACCCTTCATTCAAATTTACTGGTGCAGAGAGCGTCTCTGACATAAATCAGCACCCCTCTTTATATCAGTATGGACTGCCCAACCAAAAGATGAAAAAGACTCTGCAGTGTCCCATGACTGGCCTAAAGACTTCAGAGAGGAAAAGTATTAAAACTCAAAGAGCATATGCTACCAGTGAGGCCACAAAGGGAGGCAGAAATGTCAATTTGTTTGGGCCCTGCACTTTATATATCTGTTAAAAGTAAACACCTACCATATACAGAGAGAATAAATGACTGTTCATGGGATTGTTTAGTTGTAAGTGTGATGTCAGCCATATATTTCCCAGAATCCCTTAGTGTCAGCTGTTCAATAACCAGTGTGGCTCCATTATGAAGTGTCTTTATACGGTCAGCAAATTGATCAGCGTATTTAGCCAGCTTGCCATTTTTTATTGCTGCCACCTTGACTGTCTTCCCTTCAGATGTAAATGTCCACACAAATTCTTCTATAGGGACTGTCAGAGTCTGGTGGCTGGAAAGCTGGACAGAATGGTTTAGAAGTCCAAACACTTTCTCCGTGGCATGATCTTGAGCTGCAGAAAACAAGACAGAATCTTATAAAACATTAAGCAAAGCTAAATTTCAGGCATATATATAAAAAGGCAATGGCATGCTTACTTCTGTTAAGGGAGATTACTGGAGATTCTATAGAGTCCATCTGGGAAACCTTAACATTAAGCCCAGACCCTGATGAAGGAGGGTAAATTGGTCCGTGAAACGCATTGGTTGCCTCTGTTCTCTTGTTGTCTCATTGTCACCAACAATAATTTTGTATATAAGGATTATGGATTTTTAGATCAGTGCACTATTTGCTAATTTCATTATGGTCTTTTTAGCTCTACTCTTTGGTCCTATGTTTTGGGATAATCCCCATCTTTTGTGCTTGAGCATGAAGTTCTACTGCTGTTGTTGACAGGATTAGGATCTAAGTACAATGCCTAGCACCAATTTTGTTCCAGACTGGCTGCACTGTCAGGACTGTCTAAATCTCAGGACTAGAAATGCAAATCCTTTGACAAGTCAACCACTGACCATATATGTATTTTAATTGTGTGTTTACCTGTTTGGCTGGTGTTCAGAAAATCCCCAGCAATGAATGCGTAAGTGAAAGCTTATTTCCTATATTTTCATTTTGCTTTTGGTTATACCATTAGAAATGACCAGATAATTATGCATTTGAATCACTTAGCAGGCAAGAAATATGTAAAGTAAACCTTTCTTGATAAAAAGAAGGAATGGGGATTTCCATGTTTTTTCAGAAAAGGTTTCCTTTGCTCACAACCAAAATATTAAATGTAGTGAACTACATGTTCTACATAAAGACTCATCTCTCTACTACCAGGCTTGTGCTGGCCTAGAGCAGTATTTTTTCTGCACCCCTGTCAGATGATGTGGGCTCCTGCCGGGAGCTGCTAGAACATTCAAGATATGTACTGGTGTAGAGGTCACATTATATATATATATATATATATAACTTAATGTATGTTATAGCTTAGCATCTGGCGCCATCTAGCGGCCAAAATATGAAAGGACTGCATCTTTATTTTTTATCGTTCAAGAAGTTAACATGGAAGTGTTTGTTTGTTTACATTGGACATTAACTTGACCTACCCATAATGCCCATTAACTCCCATGAACATCAGGAGAACAGAACTGCATTGTGGGAAGATTATAAAAGGGCTTGACGCGGCCATCTTGGCTCTCTTGGAAACGCATGGCCAGCCTGGGAGGATCTGTGTGAGGTCTCCAGCGCAGTGCGGCCTACCTCCACGGAACAGCAATCCGAGCAGCGATACTGTGACACACCAGAGAGCTGGGCTGACGGCAGGGCAAGACTGGGAAGGAGCCAAAAGAGCCCGTCGGAGACATCTGAGAGTGTCGGAGCGTCTCGTTGTATGGAGCGGAGCAGCACAGAGGTGCCGGCCGGCTGGAGACAGGACCCTGTACACCAGAGTGGAACTTTCTGACAACACTGTCCTGGTTGGGTGTGAGGGCTGTTGCCCAAAAAGTTTTCTTGATGCACTTTTACACATTTATCTGTACAATACAGAGTTGCTGGGATCCATAGTCCCACAAGCAAAGGAAAGAGGATTAGACTGAGCTAAAACTAGGCCCTGGGCCTGTGTCTCATTGAGGACCTGGTACTGTGTCATTGGCATTAGAGATAGCTGCAGTACTGCTTTATCATAACTTTGATTAAATATCCAGCTTGCTTTTATCAGGAGTCATTAACCATTGGATTACAAATTCACTTTATTCATAGCTAGCAGAAGAAAGAAGAAAAGAAGGACTGTCTAATAAAACACAAGGCTTTGTGTTTCATTGCCATATTAGGTGTTACTGTGATATCAGATAATGGGAGCTCCCTAAATATTGTACTATACTTTATTAAATAAGCATTTGATTTCCTTATAGTTATAAAGCGTGCAAAGGATAGGACAGTGCTCATAGTGAAATCAAGTCACTCTGCCATTTGTCCTATTTTCCTTAGCACATTACTAGCAAGTTATTTCAAACACTTTACATCTGTATAATATCTTTGTAAGCTAAAGTCAGTTGACTGTCAGATTACGTTGGTCTGACAGTACAACTATCGTGGTATTCTACTTTAAAGCAAATACAGTAAACAAAGTTCTTGTTTAAGTAGAATTGTGTGAGTGTTGTTTTCCTTTGCATTATCGACCAAGTTGAGACCAAAGGTAAAGATAAAAAGGTATATTACATTGTATATTGTGAAATTGTCTTTAGAGTCTTTACTGCACACTATTACACCACAGCTTTGTCAGGAGGACTGAGAGAAATCAAAGGGGAAACGAAGCAGAGTCCAGGCCCAATTAAAATACAGCAGCTCCTGCGGGGGTCAGTGCTACACTGGATTATATATACATTTTTCTGTAGACTTTATATGGTTCTGACCTGTCATGGGTGTAAAAAGTGCACAAATGCTTTAAAAATCACATTTCATAATCTAGAACAGGAATAGATAGGAACATTTCCATTGGCCTCTTTTTATTGGCTTTTTTTATTATTCTAGATTTGCTTCTCCTAAATACAATTCTATTGGAATTCAAAAGCAATTGAAGCAGGTCAAAGCCAGGCCAACTGCAGGTAAACTGCACCTGTACTGAACTCTTAATGATCTCAGAAGCCTCTTGAACTGATGTCAAAATCACACTGCATTTGCCCATTGAATCCCGTCAACACTGGCCCTAAGAAGGTATATGCCCTCACTTTGGAGAAATTTCTTTCATTCCCTTGTTTATTTTCCAGACAGGAAGTGTAAGTAAATCTTTCCAAAGGAACACAGCAAATTAAAGGCTGACAAGATTTTTACGTTTTCGATATGTTATCCAAACCCAAAATAAAAAATCTTTGGCTGGAGACATTCCATCTGCCTGAACCCTTAACACCTAACCTTCTATTAAAACCTAGCACCTATCTTAAAATCTACCTTAAAGAGAATTTAACTCCCAGAAAGGTATTTATTCTATTCAAACACCACTGGGAATAAACTAGTAAAACAGTACCCAAAATGTTACATTTGGGTCCGACCTTATCACAACTTTTGAATAAGATGTATGATTGCAAAGGAGATTTTGGTGTGTTTTTCAATTTACTGTATATTTTAGTTGTCTACTTGGGATCTGGGATCTATCCAGTATTGTAACCGACAGAGGTCTAGAATCCATTTACTTCACTTAATTAATAATCTGCGCATGTGGTGAGAAGACCAAAAGTCACCAAGGGGCCTCTGGACATAGATAGATAGATAGATAGATAGATAGATAGATAGATAGATAGATAGATAGATAGATAGATAGATAGATAGATAGATAGAACTCACTCATAGTTTATACTATCCTAACCTACTGAAGTCTACCAGTGAACTCCCTCTTTATTCCCAGCTATGTAATATCAAGAGAAAGTAGAAAAACATTCTGTATGTCTCAGTGCTAGTCAAGCAGAAAGTACAGGAGGTGTTGCTGCATGATACCATACCAGGAGCATGGTTAAGGCATTGTAAAGGATGCCTCCCACTTCTCGTATGCTGTAGAAGTGAGCAGCATCCTGGTCTACATTGCAACAGGAGTGGCCCCAAGTGCCACTGATCCACATAGAGTATGCAGGGACTCCTACATTCCAGAGGTGCCTTATGAAATGGCATAAATTCTGCACAAATTCCAGACACAGCCATGTGCATGAGCCCTAAGAAGTATGCATAGACCATTGTTGTTGTTTCTGTTGGGGAGATTTACTTTAAATTCCTGTCCCAAAAAGCGCGAGAGAGAAAAAATATGTACAAAAGTGAGGAGAACTTCTCTATTAGACATCTGTCACTAGAAAAGGTTTCCCCATTTCCCCCCACCTCTTATTCTGGTGACAACCCAAAACATTTTTTATTTCCGATCATTTTTTCAGTGGCTATGGTCATCAGGACAAGAAAGCACGAGAGGATAAACCTATGTAGCTGTGACAAAGACAGCAAAAAAAACTTGACAGAGGATCTAATTTTTCCAGATGTTATTATTATTGTTTAACATTTTTACTATACATAGACTTTAACTACCATCCTCCCAAGGAGCATAAAATTACCTTTTCATTTTTTCCCCACTTCACAGCTTTGGTAGGAAAATCTATGTAAGCTTCATTTCACTTACACAGAGCTGAGGACTCTCTCTCTGCTCTTATGTGACAGCCCTGGTTTCCTAAATGACCAATTACCAAATATAAGGATTGTCATGTGGGATGAAATGGTGTTAGCCACATATGATCCACATACCCGTTAATGCTGGGCATTTTTCTTTAGTCTCAGAGGTGGAAATTGAGCAGCAACAAAGCAAAGGGAAGCTGCAGAAGAGGAGGGTGCACCCAAGTTAACTTTCGTATTCAAGGCATAAATTCACTTTAGGTCTATGGGAAAAGTATAGACTAGAGACACTTACATAAAACTTCAACACTACTACATGGCACAGGGTATCTATATTTTTGTTATATATGTTATAGTACAAAATGCAGATATATGTTTTGTAATAGATTAACTGTTGTTCAACTTACCTGAAACCTGGAGAAAGGCTACCAGCAATACAAAGGAAAGCATATTCATCTTTCTTCTCAGATTTCTGTGTAATGTTATTTCCTCTCTACGCTTAGGTAGAAGTACAAAGCAAAACCACAGATTGGTCATGTGGCCTAATACACTTATATGAGAAGCATGGAATATTTTTGAATCTGGTTTCAATTCACAACAAGGTACGTGGTGTTTTAAAATGAAACCAGTTGCTGTATGTATTTTAAAGAACATTCTTAGGCAAAGCAAAAAGCATATTCGTCCCTCCCTCTCAACTCCTACTAACGCATCCGGCTGTTATTTAAGGAAAAATACTTTGTGAAGCCTTTTTTTGCTCGTCTAAGTTTTCCATCAGTGTCCATTGTTGGCACCACTTCCAAGAGTCGTGATCGATCGATCCAGCAACACAGTAGACCTGTCTCTTTCTGATGTCATCAGCCACTGCAGTTTTCAGAGGACCACCATCAATGGACAGCCGTTTCTCAAGAAAATTCAGAAAGTGACATGGACACCCAGAGAACAACCCTTTTTTTTGTAAGAAAGAAGATAGAAGGGGACCTGATGAATTACATGACCATAGATTTAGAATAGATCTAGAAAAGTTTTTATTTTTTTTTCTGTTTCAATATGTTTACTGAATTTTTAGAATAAACAAGAGATTCATAAACCAAGCTTATTGATCGCCCACACAGGGGCAAGAAAACGGGTAAACATTACCAATGAGCAACATTGTTTACAATTATATTATAACATAGTGAAAATAGGGGATGGTATAAAAAATGAATACTGTATAAAATGCCATGTCCCCAAAATCATCACCGAAGTGGAAGCTCTTCTCCTCCAACCTCCCCTCCATATGAGGCGACTGCATGAATCAGGATAGTGAGAAACTAGAAAGAAAGCGAGGAGAGCGAAAAGGCGAAGAGAGGGGGTCATAGATAGGAGAGGGGGCGAGAGGGGGAAAATGGAGAACTCAGGCTCGGGAGCCCACAGGTAGGAATCATACAAGGCCCAAACAGGATGCTTGGAGTGAGGGAACTCATAAGAGATCCATGGTCCCCAAATTTTGAGAAATTTGGCGTGTAAGTCATTCACAATACTGTACATTCGTTCCTGAAGCAACATAGCAGTCTTACGTGTCCTCACCCCCTGGAAAGCTATGCGTTGGGTCTTCCAGGCTTGAGCTATAGTCTGTTTAGCCACTATAAATAGATATGCGGCCAGCTTCTGCTGTGGAGCGTGTAAACCAGGTATTGGACAAAGTAATAGGGCTAATTAGCATCCCTATGGACTGTTAGATGGAAAAGGGTCTGAAGTAAGCCAAATACCCTAGACCAGAGCCACACCAGTCTTGGGCAGGGCCCCCCCGCTGTCCACAGTTGTGAAAACACCTATCAGTACTCCCCAGGAAAGCGTGAGTTGTGCGGGCCGGGACCCAGTACCATCGGCATAGGACCTTATATGCTGCTTCTAGGGTCTTTGTATTAAATAAGCATTTGCCCACCATTTTCAAAGCCTTATGCCCCGTACACACGGTCGGACTTTGTTCAGACATTCCGACAACAAAATCCTAGGATTTTTTCCAACGGATGTTGGCTCAAACTTGTCTTGCATACACACGGTCACACAAAGTTGTCGGAAAATCCGATCGTTCTAAACGCGGTGACGTAAAACATGTACGTCGGGACTATGAACGGGGCAGTGGCCAATAGCTTTCATCTCTTTATTTATTCTGAGCATGCGTGGCACTTTGTCCGTCGGATTTGTGTACACACGATCGGAATTTCCGACAACGGATTTTGTCGTCGGAAAATTTTATCTCCTGCTCTCCAACTTTGTGTGTCGGAAAATCCGATGGAAAATGTCCGATGGAGCCCACACACAGTCAGAATTTCCGACAACGCACTCCGATCGGACATTTTCCATCTGAAAATCCGACCGTGTGTACTGGGCATTACTCCACTCTTCTAGGTCTATGGGGAACTGGAGGTCCCTTTCCCATTGGGCCATATAGAGGGGTGCTGATGTCGAACGTACATTCAAAGATGCATAGATAGCCGAAATGAGGCCAGGGGACCCAGGACCATGCTGACATGCATGTTCAAAAAAAGTCTTTTGAAATGGGTAAGTGGACGTGCGGCGCAGGGCAGTGATCCAATGTTCCAATTGAAGGAAGCAATAATGTTCTCTGGCCGGTGCGTCATGTGTTTCTTGGACGGTCTCCCAGGATAGAAAGGAGTGGGAGGATAGAAAGTTTTGAACTCATGTGCAGCCGTGAGAGAGCCACCAAAAGAATGCCTGAGGCTCCTCAAGACCTGGAGGGAAAAGAGGATTGTAAGTGATAGGAGGTAGTGGTAAAAAGGAGGACATCAAATTACCAGAATAGCGAACTGAGTCCCAAATCTGCAGGCCATGCAACAGCACGGGGCTCGGGGGGGGGGGAGTGGGGAATTTGTGAGGGAGCCAGAGCAGAGCTTGAAGCGAGGACGATTCGCAGTTGGGCAATTCAAGTAACACCCAAAGAGGAACATCCGTAGCTGCGTGGAGCATAGTCAACGGGGAAATCTGCGCCTTTGTATAGTACTTAGAGACATTGGGGACCCCCAAGCCTCCTTGTAGCCTATGGGTATAAAGAGTAGATCCAGGGACTCTAGGACATTCGATTTTGCAAAAGTCAAAGAAAGAAAGAGGGTGACAGAATGAATCAGTCTTATCAGCAGGGGGCTGCTGGAGGAACCCCCCCTCCCTCTTCAGGGACACAGATCCACAGCAAGGAGTCCCCAACAGAATCAAACAACAAACAATATATACATATATACACGACTGAGTCCGATTAGTACAGTTCAGACCGGACCTCCAATTCACCCCACAAAGAGCACCGTTCCATTGAAAATCCAGGGCCCATAATCAAAAGGCAACAGGCTAGCATTCAGTCCCCTCCAATAGCCTCTGTCTCGGGTGAGTCTGTCACATTTCTCCCCCAAAGGTTGACTAACAAGGTCCCAGACCCCCACCTGGTCTGGACATACGTTAGTCAGGCAGAGTGAACTCACATAGTCTTCCCGCATGATCTCCATTCTTGGCTGCAAGGAATAGTTGACCTCAGTAGGTGTGGGGCAGAGGTCATTTACTCATTGTCTGGCTGCCAGGGCTTCAGCTGGATTGTTTTTAACATTCCTGGGCTCGGTCTGCTGCTGGGCAGAGGGGCCAATCACCCCTGCTTCTTGAAGCTGTAGAGGGACACTAGGTGCTAGGCAGAGGCCAGCGGTGCTCTGCCCCGTTGCCAGCGATTCAGCTGGGAGTAGCAGCTCCACTACATCAGCTTGTCGTCGGAGAGAGGGGCCAACTGCCCCGGCTCCCTGGAACTCCACAGTTGTTGCCGGTGCTGGGAAGAGGTTGGTAGCACTCTGCTCTGTTGCCAGCACTTCTGCTGGGGACTCTGCATCCTCCGCTCCAGCTAACCGTTGGGGCAGGAGGCTGGCTTCCTCCACTCCCAAACTGTGTAGTTGCCATTGGAAAAGGGAGCCAGCTGCTCCCTTTTCTATTCCCTCATCTGGCTGCTGGGACGACATGTCGATGGTACTGTCTCCCAGGTGCACGGATCTTTGCTGGGGAGGAAAGTCCGCTTCCTCCACCCTGGCCAACTGTTGAGGCCAACTTCTCCCCCTGTATCTGCTGCTGGGAAGTGATTGCCACATTCTCACCCTGAGCCTCCGAAACTGCCACAGGTGTGGGGCAGAGGTCTTGGACCCTCTGTTCGGTTACCAGATCTTCAGCTGGAGAAGTTTGTTTTAACTCCATAGATGCTGCTGGCAGAAAATCACATGTCCCTGTCAGTGTTGTGGGAGAAAGGCTGACTACCTCTTCTCTCAAGAAGGCCGAAGCCACTGTTGGTGCTGGGCAGAGCACAGTGAACTTTGGCCCTGATAGCAGCTCTTCTGCTGGAGGCTCATCAGGTTGTTCTTCCTCAGCCGAAAAGTCTATCAAATCCCATGTCTCTGCAACTGATGTCTGGGGATAGAGGTTCACCATCTCCTGTCCATGGAACCCAGAAGATGCTATCATTTCTGGGCAGAGATTAGCAGAGCTCTGCCCTGTTGTCAGCACTTCAGGTTTGGGGACGGCAATCTCCAGATTTTCCACTGCCGATTCTCTGGCATGCTGCTGAACTTGTTCTAGCAGTTTTCTGTATGCCCTTTCCAGATGCTGTTCCTTCCTTAGCAAATGGTCCAGATCAGGTTTGAGCTCTGAGACCCCTGCAAGACCGAGCATAGACTCTCTATATTCTCTCAGGTCCTCAAGGTCAGGTTCCCCTTCATCGCCAAACATAAAAAGATCTGTAAGGCTCTCCCACAGCAATCCAGGGCCGCCAAAGTCATATCCCTCCGGAGAACATTCTGTTGTCTCCCCTAAATATCCCTCCTCTGCGTGCCATTGCAGAGCCTGATAACGATTGTCCAGCTCTATCTCCTGCTGGACCAACCTGTCCAACTCAGTCACCCATTGCTCCTGGGGCTGCTCTCCCAGGAATGCCATCCGCAATGCCCGTTGGTCACTGGCCCGTTGCTCTTGGGTTGGAAAGCACTTGACGGAGGGCTGCAATCCAGAGCTCCACCCAAATTTGCTGCCTAAGCTCCAGGTATTCATCCTCAGACACAGTCCTGGTGTATGTTGAAAGGATGATCCGCAGCAGCCCCAGGAATTCTGATGCCAGGTCCATATCTCCGCTGGGGTGACTGAAGTCTGCTATCCTGATCTTGGATCCAGGTGGAGGTTTAGATTTCCCAGACTGCAGGAAGCTTTCCCGCTGCTTGCCACCAATGTCACGGAACGTCCCACACTCCGCTTGAGTGCTTCCGTCATATACCGCTTCCTAAGTTCTGCAACACGAGTCCAATGGATCTGGCTATAGGAACCCCAAGAACTAGACAACACCAGTCTTGGAGTACATCAGAACTAACTTTTATTTTGAGATCTCACACACATTTATACAGCAGGGATGACTCAAAGCTAACCTAATTAACATGAGCTAATTTACTACAAAATGTACCCAGACCAGATGACAGACTTGTGGGCACCGAGCTTCACACATTAATATAAACACAATAGCTGGAGCTAATTACAATTAACAATACAAACAACAATCTACCCCCTCCTCAGCCTAGACCATTCGTCTCCTAGCCAATGCTGGTGGCTAATGTGATCAGCTCTCTCAATTAACATAAACACAGGTTGATGACACCAGCATCTCCTCACAGGATGTGTCCCAACAGAATGAATCAGTCTTATCAGCAGGGGGCTGCTGGAGAAACCCCCCCTCCCTCTTCAGGGACACAGATCCACAGCAAGGAGTCCCCAACAGAATCAAACAACAAACAATATATACATATATACACGACTGAGTCCGATTAGTACAGTTCAGACCGGACCTCCAATTCACCCCACAAAGAGCACCGTTCCATTGAAAATCCAGGGCCCATAATCAAAAGGCAACAGGCTAGCGTTCAGTCCCCTCCAATAGCCTCTGTCTCGGGTGAGTCTGTCACAGAGGGTACATAAACTGGCAGAGTGTGAAAGTAATAGAGAACTTTGGGTAGGATCGTCATTTTGACTGCAGAGATCCTTTCTATCCATGAAAGGGTGGGAAATTGCCACACATGCATGAGGGCAGTCAAGGCATGCAACAAGGGGTAGTAGTTGGCGGAGAACAAGGAAGAGTAAGAAGGCGTCAGTTTGATGCCTAAATATTCAATCGAATGAGATGCCCAATAATATGGGAAATGTTCCTGAAGATGCTGCACCACATCAGCAGGGAGGTTGACGTTTAGCGCTGTGGTTTTGGAGGGGTTCATTTGAAGGCCGGAGATGGCTGAAAATCGGTCTAATACAAGTTGCAGGTTGGGAAGGGAGATAAGTGGGTTTGACAGAAGCAAAAGCGTGTCATCTGCAAAGAAATTGGCTTTATACTGGGGTCCAGCATAAGGCACTCCTGAAATGTCAATGTTGGCCCTGATCACCGCCGCCAATGGCTCCAGCGCCAAGATAAAAAGCGCTGGGGACAAGGGCCAGCCCTGCCGAGTACCCTGAAATATAGGAAATGTCGGAGAAAAAGCCTGCATATTTTACGGACGCTGATGGCGATGAATATAGAGCTTGAATCCATACTAAAATGTGTGTCCCAAATCCCCACTGAGTCAGAACATATTGGAGGTAGTCCCAAGAAAGCGAATTGAACTCTTTGCAAATATCCAAGGAGAACAAAAAACCTAGGATTTTATGTTGACGGAGGATATGAATAAGGTGGATTACTTTGCAGACGTTGTCTCCTGCCTGACGACCGGGCACAAAGCCCACCTGTGAATGAGGACCTGAAGGTATTTATTGACCCGTGTGCTTAAAATTTTCCCCAAAACCTACAAGTCCACATTCAACAGAGAAATAGGACAAAAAGATTGTGGGTCAGTGGCCTCCTCAGTTGACTTGGGAATCATAGAAATGGGGGCCTTAAGTGAGACTGGTGAGGGCCTTGCACCAGCATGCCAGGAATTGAAAAAAGAGTTCAGGTAAGGCATGAGTAAGGTTGCAAATATTTTGTGTTACAGTCCGGTGAAGCCATCTGGACATGGGGCTTTGGATGACTTAAGAGATTTGATAGCTTGGGCGACCTCCGGCTCAGAAATAGGTTGCGGACAGGGTGTCTTGGGCCGTCGAGGACAGCGAAGGGAGGCTTAGTGTTTGGAAAAAGTTCTCAGCCTTGCCCAGATCAAAAGATGCGGCTCTGCTGTATAGGGATGTCAAAAAGGAGGCAAAACTAGAGATCTCTTAGAAGGGTCTGAGGTGAATCCAACTCCCCTTACCTGTAGCCGGACCGGCCTACACGTGCGCCCCACCAAATTAAGTTTCCTGGCCAACATAGGAGCAGGTTTGTTTGCACTACTATAAAACTTATATGTGGTCCAGCGCAAAGCCTTTTCAGCCTGGGCAGAGGAGAGCAGATCCAGCTCTGTGGCCAGATTGTCAAGGGCCTTTATATTTTTCACCGTCGGGTGTGCATTCCAGGTTGCGTCTGCATCAAATCTGAATCAAATTTTCCCTTACTGTAGCCTTGTGGGCTTCCCACAAGGAGACATGAGATTCAACTGAGCCTACATTTTCAGTAAAATGTATCCTGGGTAGTTAAGGGATTCATTAATCTGCCAAGGATTAGAGAAGAAGGTGAATTCCTGAGAAAAGAATGTCACTCGTGCCACACGTCCACCAGGCCATATGACTGAAAGAGAGTACACAGTGCTAGTTCTTGAGAAGCATCGTGGGATGGAGGTACTTCCTTGGAGCTACATCTGTCCAGAGTAGAATTAAAGACAGAGTTTGAGTCTCCCATCAAAATAAGCAGGCCCTTCTGGTGCCGACCCTTCTGGTGCCTGGTAACCACTTGAAGCAAGTGTGAGAAAAATCTCTGCTGAAATTTGTTAGGGTCATAATAACCCACCAAGGTGACCTCTTGATCCCACAGGGTGCCCTGCAAGAGCAAATATCTACCCGTTGGGTCTGCTATGTAGTTGAATAGAAGATTATGCCGGAATGCCATCACCACCCCCCCCCCGTGTTTCTCTGAAGCGTTGGCCATGTAAAACACTGGAAAATGAGAGGAAGGATACCTGGGAGATGAGGATTGTGAGAACCTGGTTTCCTGGATCGTAGCTCTGTGGATACGATCTCAATCCATGCGCCCTATGGGGATGGCAGGGGCCAGTTCCTGGAACAGAGCAGTGGCAGTGGAGGTCAGGTTAACAATGGTTTCTGGGAGGCCCCGTAAGCAGAGATTCCCCCTACGGGACCTATTCTCATAATCCTCCAATTTTAAAAGGGTTGCATCCAGTTCCTTACGAAGGTCTTGCAAATCCTGTTCATGGTGGTCTATCACAGTCACAGCAGCATCCATATTGTCCTCTAAGGCATTTGTGTGGTTGCCTAGCTCCCAGATCTCTTTTGTGAGGTGTGTAGCCAGCTTTGAGGTGTCAGCAGATAACTCGCCCTGGAGCATAGTTTTAAAACGAACCAGCAGGTCTCCATCTCTCAACGTTGCCCCCATGCAGACTCTTTGCATCTAAGCAGGCATCTGGCTCACCTGATAGGGGTGGGGGTGAGGGCTCCATGTCAGAGGCTGGTGTCTCCAGCGGTGCAGCTGGCGGGAAGGCCGCGAATTTCGTGTGGGCAGCGTGCTTCGCGGTGGAGCTCCGAGCCGTGCCCGTTCTGCTCCCCATCCGATCCTCAGGGGTGCAGGAGATGCTATGCCCGCAGAAGCTGGGATGAAAAGCTCTCCAGGCAGCGTTATATCGGCCGATGTGGTCCATAGTGGAGGTGCGGGATTACCCCACGGCCATCTTCGTGCGCTGCTCACGAGTGCCCCCCCCCCCTTTTTTTAAACAAGCCCAGTGATTGATTGCCCCAATTAATCTTTAAATAGTAATGGTGTTAACTTTAGAAACATTTACGTAGATTTTTTTTCTAAATAAACTTATATTTAAAATTTGGATTCTAAAGATAAGAAGTTATTAGCAGGATTTTTTTTTTTTTTTGGATAGAGGGATGGACAATTAACATTTCTCTCTGTGACAAATTGGGAAGATTTCCCTTCAGTCCCTTTGTCTTTAACACATATACAAGAAATGGAGGGCATAGGTGTTTAGGCCAGGAGGGCACGAGCAGCAATAAAAACTCTTGATTAAAAGTTCTAACCCTTCCCCACTCTACTAAAGTGTGCTAATGTATGTTTCTCAATTGTGGAGATGTCCTATCACTTCCTGTCCCAACAGAAAGTGAGGAAAAGTTTAGTAAGGAGGTGACTTCTAAATCTCACTGAAAAGGTGTTCACATGGAGGAGCAGCCTGACTGCCCTAACTAGACTGATAATAATTCAAGAAGACAAAGGTCACTGAGGAGGCTACTAAAAGCATCTCCAACAGAGAAACTTCTTCATTAGATTATTATGAGTGTCCCATGATACTAAATGTACTAAGAGATCAATTTGGATGGACTTAGGGCTAGTACACACAGGCAAAATGTCGGGCGACATCGGCTGGTTAAATAAAAACTGTCTGGCCTTCGGCCCGTGTGTATGGCAGCTTCTGTCGAACGAGTATGCTGGAAATCCAGCAGCTGTCTGGCTCCCTATCAGCACTCTTAGCCAATGGCTTATGTACTAGCCAATAGTACATGTAGCCAATGTACTAACATCAGATTGTTAGTGCAGTGGCTCCGATCTGAGCTGTAACTTTTTTTTTGTTCAACCCCCCGGGCTGAACAAAAAAAATTAGTGGTGTGTACCAGGCTTTAGACTTTAATAAGAAAACCATACAATTTATATTTGTAGTGTTGTGGGTGTTGGCCATTGCCGGAAAACAATGAACTAATTACAAATAAAGGCATACAAGCGTTAGCTGTAGGACGTGAGTGATAAGTGTTACAAGCATGAAGCTTCCTGTCTCTTTCTTGTCATGACACATATTTAGTCAAAATACCAGATGTGGGCAGTGAGTCTCTTGGACTTTGTAGGCTGGCTAAACCAGTGTGATCTAGTTATCAAGAGCATGGAAAGTGGTCAGGTTTCCATTAACATTATGATTCTTCAGCCTCTGAGCTAAGATTACTTAAACATTTTCAGCCTCCATAGTTACATAATTTCATAGTCAGGTTGGAAAAAGTCACAAGTCCATCTAGTTCAACCAAAAAAAAAAAAAAAAACATACAATCCCATATACACAATCCTTTACCCACAGTTGATCGAGAGGAAGGCGAAAAACCCCAGAAAAGCATGATCCAATTTGCTACAGCAGGGGACAAAATTCCTTCCTGATCCCCCGAGGCAATCCAGTTTTCCCTGGATCAACTTTACCTATAAATATTAGTATCCAGTTATATTATGTACATTTAGGAAAGAATCCAGGCCTTTTTTAAAGCAATCTACTGAGCTGGCCAGAATCACCTCTGAAAGGGTGTCTATTCCACATTTTCACAGCTCTTATAGGGCGTACACACGGTCGGACTTTGTTCGGGCATTCCGACAACAAAATCCTCGGATTTTTTCCGACGGATGTTGGCTCAAACTTGTTTTGCCTACACACGGTCGCACAAAGTTGTCGGAATTTCCGATCGACAACCACGCGGTCACGTACACCACGTACGACGAGACTAGAAAAGGCTGGTTCAGGACCAAGCGCGGCACCCTTTGGGCTCCTTTTGCTAATCTCGTGTTAGTAAAAGTTTGGTGAGAGACGATTCGCGCTTTTTCAGACTCGTGGCTTTCAGATCGTTTTCTGCCATTCAGTTTGTGCTTGTGGGTTTGTATCTGCTCTTCAGTGCGTGCAGCAAGTTCCGCGTGACTTTAGGTAGTCATTGTATTCTTGTTCGTTCGTTACTGGTTTTCAGGTCGCTCTTCACAGGCCTTGCTGTTCTTCAGTGCGTTCTGTTACTTCGTTCTGAGCAGCCGACCATTTTCTAGCCATGTTTCATATGCATACTCCTCGTAGAGTTCGTGCTGTGCGGGGGCTTGGTGTTGGGGTCCTGACCTTGACACAAGTCCAGTCCATGAACAGGGTGAGGAGGAGTTCATGGACCAAGAATTGGTTGCTTCAGCGTGACCAGTTCTGTCACATACCTTTGCTCCGTGAGATCCGTGAGAATAATCCTGATGATTTCATGAACTTTCTCCAGATGACGGACCCCGTGTTTCACCGTTTGTTGGCTTCGCTGACCCCCTATATCAGCAGGCAGGATACCTGCATGAGGCAAGCCATCACTCCGGAGCAGAGGTTGGTTGCTACCCTGCGGTATTTGGCCACAGGGAGAAGCCTGCAGGACCTCAAGTTCTCGACAGGCATCTCCCCCCAGGCTCTTCTTTGTGGACATTTACTGCTTGTGTTTGTTTTAGCTGACCCTGACAGAAATGTGTGGAGTCCAGAAAATGTCGTGATTGTGTAACCTTATACAAAGCACTGTTGGCTGTTATTTACTAAATGCAAAGACACTTTTCACTACAAGTGCACTTGCAACTGCACTGAAATTGCACTTGTAGTGCAAAGAGGATTTGCCCTTAGGAAATTACCCCCATTTTCTCATAAAACAACAATTACATCACCCCAAAAGTGTTGTAGCGTTGAGACAATAATCCACACATTCTTGATGAACAATCTTTTTAATACCTGCACAATCACATGTGCATTTACCAAAGGTTTTTCTGACAAACCAACATGTTTGTTGTATAACAATTTTTGTGGTGTCATTATCCAAAATCAAAATGTGCATTTTATAGAAAACAGGCATGTGTAAAACCCACAAGAAAGACACAAATCTTGATCTTACAAAGTTCACATTTGGTACAACTTGAAGGCAATATCAGACATGAGTATTTAGGAACTGTGTTTGATATTGCGTTCAGATGGGGGGAAATCACCCCTGGAAAAGCCAAATTTGGAAGATGCACACAAATTTCACAATGTCAACATGTGCTATCTGCCATCACGGGGGATCAAGGGACGTGTTTTGGGGGAGAAAGCCCTTCCTCACCGCTACTTTATTATTGAGGAAGGTGTTGCACCCCCAAAACGTGTCCATTGATCTCCCGTGATGGCAGATAGCACATGTTGACACACTGTGTGCATCCTCCAAATTTGGCTTTGGGAAAAATCACAAAAACATTTCGCACATTGTAGCACACAAAAGAAGAAAGTGATTTGGAAGGGTTTTAAACTCGCCCCAAAACATCAATGATGTTTTTATATTTTGGAATAACATCATTGATGTTTTGCTTGATGTTTTCCAATTGTAAATTACACCCCATGATCTCCCCGATCAGGATCTGGGCACTTTCGGATGTGAAAGGATCTTCATCCACAACCTCACGATCACCTAAAAAGAGAGGAACCCAAAATAAATTAGGTTTCCAAAAAAATGCCGCCATCCATCTCTTATCTGAGCCTGTGGTCGCAGACACTCACCTGTTGTGGTGACTAGTTCCACCACGTCTTCCTCCTCCTGCTCATCTTGTGTTGGGGGGATTTCCCCTTCTTCCAGAGGGAGGGGGGGCTCTGGTCTCCTGGGATGAGGGGTGTCCTCCGAGTCTTTTCTCCCCTATGTAAAACAAAAATGGTATAATTAGCACACAGATATTTGATGGCAGAACTAGAAAGATGAAACATTGCTTGGAAGTGGGGTACAATGATCTATTTTAGCAGAGTTCCAAGATGTAGAATTTTGAGTGTCCTTTGTCAACCTGCAATACTTTACCTGTTTTGTACAAGCTTCACGGATGGAGACCCCCCTATAGTATACACTGGAGCACCTGTGTGGCCCCCCTAATAAAAATGGTGTTCTTGTGTCCCACACTAGTGCTCCAGTGTCCAGATGTGAAAACAGCTGCTGAGTGTCCTCTCCTTACACACAATCTAGTTTGCATTTCATTCTAGTAACAAACCCATCTACACAACCCAATTCTTTGAAGACAAGTATAGGGCGTCAAAATGGTGGCCAAATGCATATGGCCTAAACAATGGTATTTTATCGTCCGAAATAAAAATGTGTGATCCGAACGAATCATGTGCCCATGAACATGAAAGTTGCCATTTTAAACTGTACAACAGTTCCTAAAAGCACATGGAGCAGCATGAACGTAATAAACACAAAAACAATAGGAACACAGCACAAATACTTACTTTTTTGCAGCACTCTCCGGATCTTTCTGTACTGCTCATGTTCTCATAATTTCAGGTCCGACCACCACTTCCTGAGCTGATCTTTCGATCGTCGTACCCCGAATTTCCGGTGCAGACTCCTGACCACTTTCGCCATGATCTTGGCCTTTCGGACATTGTGGTTGGGGTAAGGCCCATACTTTCCATCATAGTCGGCCTTCTTCAGGATGTCCACCATCTCCAACATCTCCCCAAAGGACATATTTGAGTCCTTTAATCTCCTTCTGGATCGGGACATTTCAGGCTCCGGCCTTTCCTCCTTCTCCTCCTCCTCGTTGCTACAATTAGCACGATCCTGCTGTCTATCCGCCATGTGCTCTTCCCCCACTGCGCCGAACAAAAAGGAGCGGGGAATAGACTAGAAAGAATGTCAGGGGCGGGCGGAGTTATACGCATGCGCAGTGTGTACAAATCGTAACGCGCGCGTCTTACGTACGATCTGTGAGCGGAGGAAGGAGCATCGGAGACGCCAATCGTGCTAACGAAGGTAGGATCTAAACTTGCGCCTATACTGCTTCGAAATGGAAGCCTATATTGTAACAAGATTAGGGGAGTTTGGCCTGACATTAGGGTTTGTCTTGTGTTGTGTCTTGCAGAGAAAATGGATGGGTTCAACGACCACAATTTCCTGCCCCTGTTCATTGACAAGTACAGGGAGCTGCCCTGTCTGTGGCAAGTGAGACACCCCCACTATAACCATAAACAAAAGAGGCAGGCAGCGCTGGAGAAACTGCTGGAGTTGGGGAAGCCGGTGGTCCCCACAGCAACCATCCCTTATTTAAAAGCAAAAATTGGTGGCCTGAGGAGCACGTATCTTAGGGAGCGCAAGAAGGTCACAGATTCCCAGAGGTCCGGAGCTGCAGCAGATGACGTTTATGTCCCCAGGCTGTGGTACTATGAGAGACTGCGATTTCTGTCAGACCACACTGAAGTCAGGGAATCCCTCTCTACTCTTCCTTCCACTCTTCCTTCCATCCCAGCTGAGGCTTCTGATGTCCAACCTGGGCCTTCCAGCCAGGAAGAAATGGAAGAGCCCAGCTGGAGTCAGGTATAGCATTCTTCTACAGATTTCTTGGCAATAAAGAAATGATGTTTACTAGATGTTAGTATTGATCACTAATTGCTGATTTAAAAAAGTGTTTTACATATCAATAGACAGTAGTGGGCACCCAAAATTGGGACAAGAATGCAAAATGCTGGGCTCAGAATGATAGTCTGTTATATTTGTTAACATTCAATTTGCAGCAGTCAGGAGGTGAAAATTGTGTGTGATTGATGTAATAAATACTAAAACGATGTCCCTTTTTCATACACAGGAAGATCTCAGCCAGGAGGAGGCTGTGGAATGTGGCAGCCAGGAGGAGGCGGGGATTAGTGTCAGCCAGGAGAAGGCGGGGATTAGTGGCAGCCAGGAGGAGGCGGGGCTAAGTGTCAGCCAAGAGAAGCCTGGGACCAGTCGCAGCCTGACTGAGTCTCCGGTTCCTCCCCTCCGCCTGCCACATAAACGAGCCAGGAAGATGACTCCCAGTCCTGTGCAGGATTCAGCATACAGGCTGATCCAGGAGGCTTCGGCGTCCCTCAGAGCCTTCCCCAGTCCTGAAGAGGCCTTTGCCTGCATGGCTGCCACCAAATTGCTGGGCATGCAGAGGGCCAACGCAAGATCTCTGAGGACCTGATTTATAAAGTCCTACGTAAGGGGGAGAGTGGGGAACTGACACACAAGACAGATGTCATTGAGATCGACGATCCTCCTCCTCCTCCTCCTCCTGCTGCCACAACTCCACCACCACAGCCACAGCGTGGAAGGAGGCGTGGAAAGAAGACCAAAGAGTGATTGCCCTGGGTTCAGTCTGGTCTGACAAAAGCTGCAGTCTCTCGTATGACCACAGCCTGGGGACATAGATGTCATCTGCTGCTTTCCGGATCTCCGGGACTTCTGGACCAGACTGCCCTCCCTTAGATATGGACTCCTCAGGCCAACAATTTTGCTTTTAAATAATTGATGTCTGCCCTGGGGGTCCAAGGCTTCGCCCACTTCTGCAGTTTCTCCAGCGTTGCCTCCCTCTTTGTTTTTTTATAGTTGTGAGCCCTTAATAAAATTTTTTCGGTAAATTCTACTCTCCTGTGTGTGTTTTCATCCAAAAAGGACAGTTTGTTGGTGACGATTCAGGTACGTTTCTAAAAACATAAAATGTGAAATTAACAAGGGACAACAACACCAAACAATCTCCTACAGATTAAATAGAACAACATATCAATGGTGTTGTGGGAACTTGTCACAAAAAACACACAAACATTTTTGGGAGTACAAATCAAAATCACCAAAAAAAAAAAAATTAAAAAGGAGAAACACAAAAAAAGAATCTACATTAAAGTCAAACAAAAAAAAAAAATATATGTTGTCAGATGTGAGAAATCAGAATATATTGAGGGAATCCCGATAAATAGTAACGAAATAAGTTTGTGAGAAGTGTGTGTGAATATGAGCATCAAAACTACTTAATTCTTGTCACATTATAAAGAAGAAGAGAGTGCGCTGTATTAAACCATTTTGAACATTGCAGCGTGACGAAAGTGCTGTATCCATTGCGAACGCTAAGTTTACCAGAACGAGCTGTCCCGTGTCGAAATTTCTTCTGAGCATGCGTGGCACATTGTGCGTCGGAACAGGCCACACACAGTCGGAATTGACGCGATCTGATTTTGTTGTCGGAAAATTTTATCTCCTGCTGTCCAACTTTGTGTGTCGGAAAATCCGATGGAAAATGTCCGATGGCGCCCACACACGGTCGGAATTTCCGACAACACGCTCCGATCGGACATTGTCCATCGGAAAATCCGACCGTGTGTACGGGGCATTACTGTGAAGAAACCTTTCCGTATTTCGAGACGAAACCTCTTTTCCTCTAGACGTAAAGAGTGCCCCCTTGTCCTCTGTGATGACCTTAAAGTGAATTACTCAACACCAAGTTCATTATATGGACCACTTATGTATTTGTACATGTTGATCATATCCCCCCTTAATCTCCTCTTCTCAGGAGAGAATTCAGTTCCTCTAATCTTTCCTCATAGCTGAGCTCCTCTATGCCTCTTATCAGTTTGGTTGCCCCTTCTCTGCACTTTCTCCAGTTCCCATATATCCTTTTTGAGGACTGGTGCCCAAAACTGAACTGCATATTCCAGATGAGGTCTTACTAATGATTTGTACAGGGGCAAAATGTTATCTCCCTGTCTCTCTGCGGTCCATGCCTCTCTTAATACAATAAAGGACTCCACTCCTCCACTTGAAAAAGTTCAGATATTTTCTACAACTGGTCTAATTTAGAACACTAAACCAAATAGGTTACAGTGCAAACAAGCCAGTAAACTTCAGAGTGGTGAAGTCCAAGTTGGAAAGTTTATAATGACCACATAGGCTTTATAACAGGTAGGCTCATTTGGATTAAATAAGTGTTAAAGGGGTTGTAAACCCTTGTGGTTTTTTACCCATTCTATTGCATTGAGGTGAAAAACCTCTTGCAGTGCAGCAGCCCCCCAGTGCCCCTGTTTTACTTACCTGAACCCTCCCTTTCTCGCGCCGGGGACAAGCACACCAGCTCTAGCCAGTGTCTCATGTCCTGATTGGCTAGATTGATAGCAGCGCAGCCATTGGCTTCAGCTGCTGTCAATCAAATCCAATGATGCGGGCGCTGGGGGGCGGGGCCGAGTCTGTCATTCGTGTCTGTGGATGCAAATGCTGGACTCGGGAGCGCGCCCGCAAGGTAACCCCCTCGGGAAAGCGCTTCTCCTAGAGGGTTATCTGATGCTGGGAGGAGCCGCGAGAGCCGCCGAGGGACCCCAGAAGAGGATGTTCGGGGCCACTCTGTGCAAAACGAGCTTCACAGTGGAGGTAAGTATGACATGTTTGTTATTTAAAAAAAAAATAATACGATCCTTTACAATCACTTTCTTGTACAAAGAGTTTTATTGATCAAATAAATCAACATATCAGTACAGATATACAATGAAGGACACATTATGTGTACATGCTCAAGTAGATTATAAAATTACAAATATAATGATCTAGGACACTAGAATTTGCATCAAATCACCAGGTTACAATTAGATTCTTATTAAATCAGCAAGCACTAGTAACATGACGAGACGCTGAGTTCCGCCACTTTACAAATATAATTGCAGAACTTTGTATAACATTTGTGGTGTGAACACAGAACAAAAAGATAAATGTAAAATATGACTTATTAATGTGGGAATAAAGAAAGGCAACAGATATTCGCAATTTGGTTCACAATATGTGTCTAATGCCCCGTACACACAGTCGGACATTGATCGGACATTCTGACAACAAAATCCATGGATTTTTTCCAACAGACGTTGGCTCAAACTTGTCTTGCATACACATGGTCACAAAAATTTCGGAAAATCCGATCATTCTAAACGTGGTGACGTAAAACACGTACGTCGGGTCTATAAACGGGGCAGTAGCCAATAGCTTTCGTCTCTTAATTTATTCTGAGCATGCATGGCACTTTGTGAGTCAGATTTGTGTATACACGATCATGATTTCTGACAACGGATTTTGTTGTCGGAAAATTTTATAGTCTGCTCTCAAACTTTGTGTGTCGGAAATTCCGATGGAAAATGTGTGATGGAGCCCACACACGGTCGGATTTTCCAACAACAAGGTCCTATCACACATTTTCCGTCGGAAAATCCGACCGTGTGTACAGGGCATAAGCCCAACAGGGGATATCCTGTGGGCTATAAAGGCTTAGAAAGGAGAAGGTAAAAAGAAGGAATAATAGGGGGGGGGGACCAGAAAGAGTATGAAATAAGAGTATAGGGTATAGAAAGAGGGAAAGAAACAGGGAAAGGAAAATGAAGAGGGGGGGAGTCCACGGGGTGGGGAGGATGGAGATATTCTAGAGAGAAAGTAATGTGGAATCAAACCGGGAGGGGTGGGAATACGCTACCCATGGCTGCCAGGTTAGAAGAAATCTATCGTGCGTGTCTGATGCTACGGCCGTCAGTTTCTCATAACCATGATATCATTTACACAATTTTTAACTGCCTCGAAGCTGAGAGCCGGGGTCTTCCAGGCCTTTGCTATGGTTAATTTAGTTGCAGTAAAAATATGAGATGCCAAATGGTGTTCTGGTCTTAGTAATTCTATGATCGGTTTCCCCAAGATAGCTTCAAAAGGATCTCTTTTTATATTAGTATTGAAGAGGTTATGAAGCAATGCATAAACTCTGACCCATAGTCTACATACCCTGGGGCACTGCCACCAGATGTGTGCCATCGTACCCTCCCGAGAACACCCATGAAAGCACAAAGGGGAATATGTTGGGATAAATCTAGCTAATCTGGCTGGGGTGTAATACCATCTATAAAGTACTTTATAGGCATTTTCCAAAAAAAGTACATTTTTGGAACATTTGGACAGTGTGATAGTCATGACCTGCCAATCCTCTGGGTCCAATCTCCTCCCCAATTCCTCCTCCCACCGAAGGTGTTATGGTCTCAGGGGTGGTCCTTTGGAGCCTATTATGGCTGTATATATTAAAGAAATCAAACCCAAGGACTGGGGTCGTGATCTGCAAAGGCTTTCGAAGGGAGTTAACATATAGGGGATTGGTTGAGATTTTGTAAGGGTTTGGAGGAAATGTCGGATTTGTATATAGCTGTAGTGCTCCCTGAGGGGGATGTTATAGGACAGTGATGGCGAACCCGTGGCACGGGTGCCACTGCCGGCACGCCGAGTCTTCTCTGTGGGCACGCCAGAAAAACTGAGAAAACACACTGAAACACTGACATCCAATCGTGCACCGCAGCCCCCATCGCAAACTACATCTCCCAGAGGTCTGTAGGATAGCGGTGACATGTCCGAGGTGGGTGTGACTAAGAAGAAGCAGCCAGGGGTGACGTGTGGGCGGAAATCCAATCATGAAAGCCGTCTCTTCCACACCGCACCCACCATCAAACTACATCTCCCACAAATCTCTGGGGTCAGCAGTGACGTGCTATGCGTGCTGTGAGACGAGAACATGCGGCTGGGATCAGGGGAGGCTTGCGGGAGACTTGCGGGCGGGAATGAGCTGCTGGAGAGATTCGAAACAGGTAGGAGATGTGGAGTGGACATGTACACTAATCAGTCCGAAGAAAAAGGGGTTCACACCGCTTCAGGCATGTTATCCCATGGATAACTCACTCTGCCATCAGGTGCTAGCTCTGCAAACGTGCACTGCAGACAAGAAAGGTAGCTGGATGAATTAACAACTTTATTGTGTAAAATTAATTAAAATCCAAAACGGTCAATCCATGTACAAAAAGCTAGCTGTTCTTTTTGTACCTCTTCTGTACATGGATTGACTGTTTTGGATTTTACTCAATTTTGCACAATAAAGGTGTTAATTTGATGTGCGGCCATCCATCTACCTTTCTTGAGTATCTTTTCAGTCCATGGTGTCTTGCTTCTTAAAGGCAGAGGCTCAAGCTGCTCCCCTGCTGGAGGGTATCTTTCCCCTTTTAACTTCTTCCTGTCCAGTTTCACTTGCTTCATCCTGGCCCTGTTTCTAGGGCAGGAACCAGGATTAAATTGGATTAAATTTATCGTTTTTGTAAAAAAAAAAAAAATGTTTTAGGTAGGTGAGTGTAATGGTCAGGTAGGTGACTGTAATGGTCAGGTAGGTGAGTGTAATGGTCAGTGCATGTGTCAGGTAGGTGAGTGTAATGGTCAGGTAGGTGAGTGGATGTGTCAGGTAGGTGAGTGTAATGGTCAGGTAGGTTAGTGGATGTGTCAGGTAGGTGAGTGTAATGGTCAGTGCATGTGTCAGGTAGGTGAGTGTAATCGTCAGATAGGTGAGTGGATGTGTCAGGTAGGTGAGGGTAATGGTCAGGTAGGTGAGTGGATGTGTCAGGTAGGTGAGGGTAATGGTCAGTGCATGTGTCATGTAGGTGAGTGTATGTTGCACAGTGTATTCTGAGCACAACACATTCCTGATCCCTGCATTCTGAGCGAATCTGGCAGAATCGTACATTTTTGGTCCCTTAGGGCTCATTCAGAGGGATGATAAGTCCCATCCTCTGTACAGAACCGCTGGTAGGTTTAGGTCGGGTTCACACTGGATGAGGGTTTCCCCACATCCAATTCGCATAGCAGGAGAATGTGACCAGCTCTCTATGGAGACGGTTCACATATCTCCGGGGCAGCTGCGGAGCGCACAGCACATGCGTCTTTAGCTCAGTTTCAGGGGCGAATTCAGGCAAAGATTCGGCCCTGATTCATTCCTGAACCGGAGAATGGAGACGCACAGCTTTCCTGTGCGATCCACAGCCGGTTCCAGTGTGAACCGAGCCTAAATTCTGTGTTGGCACTTTGAAAGAACATAGTTGGTTTTGTGTCGCGGTTTGGGCACTCGGGCTCAAAA
Organism: Aquarana catesbeiana; assembly: GCA_037953035.1. Lineage (NCBI taxonomy): Eukaryota > Metazoa > Chordata > Amphibia > Anura > Ranidae > Aquarana > Aquarana catesbeiana. Next base: position 46,724 of record JBBHAA010001420.1, on the reverse strand, counting down.
AGGTTCGTCATCACTGTTATAGGAGGAACGCAAGACTGTAAATGGGATGATCTTGGTAGGGGTAAACATAGAGTGGACATCAATAAAGCCATTTTCGGTCCACCACGTAAATTGCAATGGATTATCACGGCCAGGTGGAAATAGTGGACACTGGAGAAGGCGCAGTAGAGGGAGGTGAGGAGAGATTAAGCCCGCCGAATATTTGACCGAGTCCCATAAGCGAAGAGAGTGGGCCAAGCATGGACCAATAGTGATTGGGCGATGGGCTTGAGAGAGCCAAAGGAGGGAGGCTAATGGTATCGGATGCGAGTCCACCATATCAATAGTGGCCCATAGTGGCATTTGCTGTTTCTCATGAAGATGAGATAGTATGGCAATGGCCGCTGCCGTATAGTAAGCGTGAAGGTTGGGAACTGAGAGGCCACCATTGATCCTACGGGCATACAGCACCTGCCTTTTAATCCCGGGTTTTATAGAGCCCCAGACAAATTGCATAATTTTGCGTTGATGTATGAGGAGAAAATAAGAAGGGACCTGGACCGGTAAGACCCGAAAATAATATAGCAACTTTGGGAGATAAGTCCTTCCGAACCAGGACAAAGGAAGGGTGGACCAGGAGATGAGCATAGCTGTCAATTTTCGAAACAATGAGGGAAAGTTAGCTTGATATAGGCCTGAGTATTTTGGAGTGAGCCGAATCCCAAGGTAGGGTAATGCTTCCAACCATTGGAAATGGAATGTGGATTGTAGGGCTCCCAATTCTAAGGGGGAGAGGTTGATTGACATTGCTCTGGATTTGGTGGGGTTGACTGATAGGCCCGAGAAGGTGGCAAAAGTATCTAAAAGTGAAAGCAAATTCGGGAGGGAGATTCTTGGTTTAGTGATGGTCAGCAAGATATCATGTGCAAATAATGATAACTTATGCGAAGTGCCCGCCACCTCTACTCCTGCTATATCCGGATGGGATCGGATGGCCTCTGCCAAGGGTTCCAGTGCCAGAATAAATAAAAGTGGGGAAAGTGGGCAGCCTTGACGGGTGCCCCTTTTAATAGGGAAGATATTTGACTCAAATCCGCAGTATTTCACTTAAGCTTGAGGGGAGTCATAGATAGCAGAAACCCACCTCGTATAGGAGGCACCGAATCAGTAGCATTTAAGTACCTGTATCAAGTAGAGCCACGACAACGTGTCAAAAGCTTTGCTGATATCTAATGACAAAAACATTGTTTCTAGGGACCTATTATGGACAATGTACTGTATTTGGAGGAGGCGTCTTATAGCGTCACCAGTCTGTCTTCTTGGGACAAAGCCCACTTGATCCTTTTTTATCAGACGTGGTAAGAAGGAATTGAGGTGGTTGGCCAAGATTTAATTAGTGAAATTGGCCGGAAGTTAGCCCACGATGAATGATCCCTGTCAGGTTTAGGTATCATAACAACATTGGCAGTCAGCAAATTGGATGTAAATAAGCGACCTTCCTTAACTGAATTATACATATTTATTAAGTGAGGAGCAATAACATCTGCTATTTTCCGGTAGTAAAGTGCCGTAAAGCCATCTGGGCCAGGTCTCTTACCCACCTTCAATTCCTTAATACACTGGAGGACTTCCGAGACTTGTATGTCCCGATCCATCAGGGATGTATGGGATTCAGACAAGGAAGGCAGAGATAGACTGGTCAAAAAGGCCTCAAGGCCATGGGTGGAAGAGTAATCGGGTGCAGAATACAATTTAGTAAGGCGATACCGGAATTCTTCCAGAACTCGCTGGGGATTGCCAGTGAGAATATTGTGGGGGGTACGTAGTGAAATGAGAGCGAATTTTGGGGCAAAGGTTCGCAATCTATTGGCCAACATTGCATTTGGTTTATTGGCTTTGACGTACCACTTTTGTCGGGCCCAACGTAAAGTGCATTCCGCCTCGTCCGTCAAACATAAATCAAGCTCTGTGCGGGCCTTATCTAGAAGTTTGCAATTAGCGGGGGTGGGGAATTGTTTGAAGGTCATTGCTAATGTCTCCAGTTTTGACTCCAAATCATGGCGCACGTGTGCCCTCTCCCTTTTGCGTTTGGACGCTAGGCGGATAATGTGACCCCGTAGAACTGCCTTGTATGCTTCCCACAATGTAACAGGAGACGAAACTGATCCTGAGTTAAAGTTAAAATATTCTACAGAGGCCTTATGGATGTTTTTAAGAATCTCTTTGTAGGACAAAAGAGAGTCATTCATCACCCAGGGGGAGAATTGTGGTTTGCTGAGTAGAGAATTACAAACCGTGAGGATGGGGTCATGGTCCGACCATGGAGCTGCCGATATAGAGATTGATTCTATTAAGGGAAGGTGTTTGCGAAGAACGAACATATGGTCAATCCTGGAATGAGAGTGGTGAGGGTGGGAGTAATGGGTGTAATCCCTGCCCAAAGGATGAAATTCCCTCCAAACATCCACCAAATCGTGGTTTTGCAGTGAATGTAAAAATGTTTTAGCTGCTGGGGAAGGGAGTTTGTAATCTGAAGGGTAATTGTCCAGGGAGGGATTCAGTGCCACATTAGAGTCACCTGCCAAAACCAATGTGCCTCTCTGCTGAGCCCTCAACAGGGTGCAGACATGGGACAGGAAAGGTCCCGGATTTTTATTCGGGGCATAATAGGTCATAATCGTAAACTCAGAATCTTGGATAGTTCCCTGGAGAATTAGGTACCTGCCATTTGAATCTGCTATTTGTTTACTGCAAGTAATTGGGACCGATTTGCGTAGAGCGATCATGACACCTCTCTGTTTAGTAGGAGCATTGGCCAAAAAGACATGGGGGTAATCCGCCGCAAAATATTTGGGATAGGAGGAGGAAGCAATATTTTTTGTTGTTTGAGGTATTTAAAAACCTTGACCCGTTTCTGAGGGGAATTCATGCCCTGGACATTCAGGGATAACCAGTTAAGGCTCATTTGAGCAGAGAGGGACTCCTATGCATTATTCCAGCCAGACACCCCATGGACTGAGAAAAAGGGAAAAGAGTGGAGAAAAGAGAAGAGACAAGAAGAAGGGGGGAGAAGAAGAGCAAGACAAAAAAGTTAAAAGTATTGAGAACTTGAAAGAGAGCACACCCTAAGAATTTGAATGCAACTTTTCGTGGGTTGCACGGCCCACATGTGGGTGGGACATTGGCCAAGACAACTGTTTTAGCCAAGTGCCAACACATGAGAGGGAGCAGTGGTCCGACGGAACCACCGGCCTATTACGTATCACTATAAACTGATAAAAAATATTGTGCACAGAATCTAAAAAATATCTAATAAGACAGTCAGCTAATACCAGCATAAACAGCGAAAATCAAATATATAAAACTAAAACATATGAAGATAGAATTATATGAAACCTCCCGGCGCCCGGAGACGGCAGCCAACCAGCCACCACCCCCAGGCAACCATGGGGACAGGCCCGACCATACTGCACCAGCAGCCCCATCCAACCCCCAAAACAAAGCTGGGGAGCTGCTGTGCAGAAACAAGGACCACAACCAGGTTGATGAACCAATGAAATTACCCTTGCAAGGCATACATCCCCCCCCCCCCCACACTCATCATAAGGAACAAACATAGAGGAAAAAAAAAAAAAAGAGAGAGAAAAAAAAAAGTCAGTTTTCAAACTTCAAGTTATCCTTTGTGTGGAGAAGGGTCAAACAGACCTGCCAGTATCCTTGCCCCTGGGTTAATCATAAGAATAACGATACACACCCTCCACCGCCATCTCACAAATGGGGCGGCACATTGTAGGGTGTTCAGTAATATTTCCAGGGCAGAGGACTAAAGACAGATCAGGGTGCAAATAATTCAAGGGGGGGCATTCCAAATAGTTCCCATATGTTTTGGGTAATAAGCTATCAGGTAAACTGCAATTTTCAGTTGTGGCGTATGGGCAGGCGGTAAGAAAGCTCAAGAATCACAAAAATGTAAACCAAGTACCTTCAACCATTATTGGACTTATGGAAACGTTGAGCCTGTAGATCCCTCAGCGCCTGGGATCCTGGCTGGGAACGTTGAGAGGATTGTTGCGGAGGCCTGGATGGTCCCGGCCTAGAAGAGGAGGAGGACGCATCCATCTGGGACATAGGGAGGTCCAACTGCAGATCCTGGAAATGCCGTTTCAAATCAGATGGGGAGGTAGCATGAAACTGGCGGCCCAGGTGGGAGAAAGACAGCTTAAAGGGAAATCCCCATCTATACTTGATATCCTGGGACTGAAGAACTTGAAGATAGGGTTTGAGGCCGCTGGCTATGGTAACTGGAGATAGGTCAGCAAATAACTGAAGAGAGTTACCTTGAAACGAAAGGTCTTCTTGATTTCTCAGGGTTTGGGTGCCAGGGACCTGTGAATACGGTCAAATTTGAGCCTCTCCACTGGAATCTCGGGGGGCCAATTCCTGAAAAAAGCAGTGGCTGTGCCGTGTAGGTCAGTGATAAGCTCTGGGATACCGCGTATGCGCAGGTTGTCCCTGCGGGCCCTATTCTCTGCGTTCTCCAATTTATCTTTTAGGGTCTCAATCTCGGCTGTAATTTTATCAACCTCTTCCTCATGGCCCTCCAGCACCGTGGTAGCCAGGTCCATGTATTGCTCTAGTTGATTGGTGCGGTGGCCTATCTCTTTAAGGCCCCTCACCAGGTCTGAGGAGAGCTTGCGGGAGGCTGTGGTGATCTCATCCCTCGCTATGCCGCGAAACTTTTCCAGCAAGTTGTCCGGGTCCGTGGGGAGAGGACTCCGCAGATCCGTGGAGAATTGATGCATGCTGTCAGCCGAGGACGCCGGATCCTCAGCGGAAAGCTGAGTGGCGTCATCCGACTCCGGAGGCTCAGGCGCCATCTTGGTTTTCCCCCTGTTAGGGCCTGAAGGGAGTCTATGGGGCTGCCTGCTTTTGGGCTTATTTTTCACAGATCGGTACATTACCGATCGCTTCCAGAGGAGATCCGGATCCCGGGAGGGTATCTGTGCTGTGTCCCCGCTCGTTCCGTGCTGCGGCAGGCCGGTTCCGTCGGCGTGGAGTGGAGGAATCAGGCGGCCATCTCCGTCGCTCGCGCGCATGCGCCCCCTTTACAATCACTTTAAGCATAGTACACACTAGAGTCGGCCCGACAGAAGCCGCCGTTCTGTCGAAGGGGCATAACTGAAAAAGGTCTGGAGATCGGCTCCCAATCAGTGGTCTCAGCCAATAGTTTATAGTGCTGACCGAAGTGTTCTGGCGGGGGGCGTCCCCCTGAACACAATAGCACAGCAGGGAATATTGCTGTACTAACATCGGATTGTTAATACAGCAGCTCCTTCTGAGCTGTAAGGTTTTTTTCGTTCAGCCTTGCTGGGTTGAATGAAAAAAAACTACTAGCGTGGACTAGGCTTTAGTGCAGCTCCTCAGCAGATAGAAGGAATTTCTCTAGCAATGCAAAGAAACACAAAAGAGTGCTTCTAAGTGCTGCATGTAAGATCCATTTATTAATATTCAGATAGGCAGGCTTGAGAAAGAGGAATCACTGCCTTGAAACACGTAGCCACACCGCTTCACACCTCCCGATGTATGACATCATCGGCCGAGTTCCCATGCTCTCAGATCTGCTCCAAATCTTGTATATCCTCTCTTTTTGGTGGTTTCTGCTCCCTATCATCTTTGCAATGCCTGGGTGTCTTCATAACAACAACAGAGCTTATGACATTCCCTTTTTATTTTACTACATGTGAGTGGTTTATATGTTTTTTAATAATAAATTGATCTTTTATACTGTATTCCGAAGTGCCCTCTTGTGCTTCTTTGCATTTCTAATTAATAACATACTGTCTATCAGTGGTGGTACTCTGATCATTGCCTTGCAATCTATCAGTACTATATGTTCTCCTGCAGGTTTTATATAACCAAACTATATAGATTATTATCAGCAGACGTCCTGTTTTTTTTCTATACTCTATACTAAATTGTGAACTTTACTCACTTCTGTGATTTACTGCTGTAGGAGTTGTGTAATTGGCAATGTTTACCAGCCCGAGTTGGAGGACAGGTATTTTTTTTATTTTCACTTATAAATCTGTATTCCCTACAGTCTGGTTTAAAACCCCTTAGTGCCGACCGTACGCACATATGTGGCCTCGGCCAGGGGTTATACCGTGATGATACCTGCAGCTGCATGCATCATCTCGGTACCATTTTTTAGAGCGGGCAGTCGGCTCTTCAGGGATAACAACTGATGTGGCTGTTATCCCGGAGGAGCAGGAGGGGATGCCCCCTCCCGCTGCCCTTCCTGGGCCTCCCGTCCCACCAGGGGACCCGATCTATGATCCGGCACTTCCGCCGGCTAGAGTGAGACTGGAAGGAAGCCGGAAACGGCTTTGTTCTAGTCTGCTTTGTGTAAACACGGAAGCGACGTCACAACGTCACTTCCGGCTTACTCGGCTGCCAATGGCGACATTTAGAAAGAAATATGTAGTATTGCAGTTTTTGGCGATCTGAATACTTTGAACTGCAAAGAAGGGATTGGGGGTCTTTTAGACCCCCAATCCCTCCATAAAAAGTAGCTGTAACCACCTTTTACTGTCACAAGGGATGTTTACATTCCTTGTGACAGCAATCTGATCACATTTTTTTTAAAGTGACAATGTAAAAAAAAAAAAAAAAATGAAATAAAAAAAAAAAAAAATTTAAAGCGCCCCCGTCACCGCGAGCTCACACAGCAAATAAAACACACATAAGTCACGCCCTGCATATGTAAATGGTGTTCAAATCACACATGTGAGGTATTGCCGCGATCGGCAGAGCGAGAGAAATAATTCTAGTACGAGACCTCCTCTGTAACTCTAACCTGGTAACCGTTATTTTTTTTTAAGCGCCGCCTATGGAGATTTTTAGGTACCGTCGTTTGTCGCCATTCCACGAGTGTGCGCAATTTCAAAGCATGACATGTTAAGTATCTATTTACTTGGCGTAACATCATCTTTCACATTATACCAAAAAATTGGGCTAATTCTACTGTTTAGGTTTTTTTTTAATTCATGAAAGTGCATTTTTTTGCTGCAATAAATAGCCCCAATTTTTTTTTTAAAAAGCACATTTTTTCCTCAGTTTAGGCCGATGTGTATTCTTTTACATATTTTTGGTAATAAAAATCGCAAAAGCGTATATTGATTAGTTTGCGCAAAAGTTATAGCGTCTACAAAATAGGGGATAGACTTCTGGCATTTTTTTTTACTAGTAATGGGGATGATCTGCGATTTTTATTGAGACTGCGACATTATGGCGGACAGATTGGACACTTTTGACACATTTTTGGGTCAATTGACAATTATACAGTAATCAGTGCTATAAAAATGCACTGATTGTGCCGACCTGCCGCAGTGTAATGATGGCGGGTGGTCGGCAAGTGGTTAAAGCGGTATAAAACCCCACTGCCTACTGCCTATGGGCCCTGGCATTTGAGGGAGCTACAAGCATTTAGGAAGATGTCCTGTTATATAGTGCAAGACGACATTATTACATTTAACAGTTAAGGAAGCCATGATGGTCTTTTCAAACTTGAAACTCAGTGAGCAGATATATGTGAAAAGAAACCTGGTTAATGAGATTTGGACAGCCTTGGGTCTTCTTGAATACTGGTGCCAGACAGTCTGAGCTTGGCTGGGGTCTCCTGCTATAGTCTGTTGTTAAGTATGTCTCTCTCATTGTGTGCCTCCTAGGTGTGCATTCCCATTGTTAACTGAGTCACCTATTGTTTCTGTCTGTCTGCTCATCTCTTGGATTAATATTGTGTCCACTTTACTTTGTTATCGAACCATTGTGGGATGCTTTGTGTTTATGGTTATAATAATGTGTAGTGTACTTTGTGTATCCAGAGTTGTGGGCTGGGTTCTGGACATATATACCCAGGTAGACTGCGCTAGCAACTTGCTAAAAATAAAACATAACAAACCAAAGCCTAAGTGCACTATAGGAAAAATAGTGGATATAAAAATATAAAAGGACTGGACATGCACCTTGCACAACACACCCAGTGCTGAGTGGGAACGTGCAAAAATGCACTCCCAGAATCAAAAAAACTTTCAATGTGATAAAAGATCAAATAATGTACATAATATACACGTGCAACTGTGAAATAATATAAATACGGTTAACGCTACACTGGTTCAAAAATAAGAAATGAATAAATGTACGCTCAAGGATTCACAATCACAGAGACAATAAACGAGCCCCTGAGGAAATGCCAAGTGGGATAATGAGAAACAAAAATGTCAGCAATACCAAAATTGCAAACCAAAAAGTATCTAACGGTTTAAAACCCCTCCATAGGAGAAACAATTGGCAGACTTCCAGCTTATTCATCCATATGATCAAACAGGGCAGACGGTATATCGATGTTAAAGTTGCTTGGAAGGGACCACAAGACTCGCGTTCCACCAAAAGAAAAGGAAAAGCATATAGTGTAAAACCTCAAGGATACCATAAGGTCACCTGCGCATATGTGCGCTACTGACGGGACCGGTATGCAAAGCAGGCATTCAGATACTTGGTCGGTTCGCCGCTGTCCGGCGTGCGTTCCACCAACTCCAGGAAGTGATGTCACTGGTAACAAGTTTGACAAACGTAAACAGGATGTTGCGTCGACGCGTTTCGCCCCTCCCCCAGGGCGTTATCAAAGACTTAACATCCCGCTCACGCAAGGAATTATTTATATTATGTTCAGTGAGTGACAGCCATTTACGGCCAATGGGTGAAATATCACCCATTCCTTCCTCTATCATCATATCCTGTTGCAATTGAAACTTTAATCGGTGGTCGGAGACAAACATCTCCAGTAAACAGATATATATGCTTGTACCATTTACATAGAGAAACGGGTTTAACACTCGCTGTCTTACACAAAAACAAAGTATATGTTACAACAGGATATCTAAACAAATGTAAATCCTATACAGTATATGTTGAATGTCTGATTCTCTAATTATATTTTACAATAAAACTCAATTCTTTAATAGGTTATACAGTAAATAAAATAAAATATATAAAACTAAGATAAAAAATATATGTGTAAAGAATTACACATACAAATGGATATTTCACTCATTGGCCGTAAATGGCTGTCACTCACTGAACATAATATAAATAATTCCTTGCGTGAGCGGGATGTTAAGTCTTTGATAACGCCCTGGGGGAGGGGCGAAACGCGTCGACGCAACATCCTGTTTACGTTTGTCAAACTTGTTACCAGTGACATCACTTCCTGGAGTTGGTGGAACGCACGCCGGACAGCGGCGAACCGACCAAGTATCTGAATGCCTGCTTTGCATACCGGTCCCGTCAGTAGCGCACATATGCGCAGGTGACCTTATGGTATCCTTAAGGTTTTACACTATATGCTTTTCCTTTTCTTTTGGTGGAACGCGAGTCTTGTGGTCCCTTCCAAGCAACTTTAACATCGATATACCGTCTGCCCTGTTTGATCATATGGATGAATAAGCTGGAAGTCTGCCAATTGTTTCTCCTATGGAGGGGTTTTAAACCGTTAGATACTTTTTGGTTTGCAATTTTGGTATTGCTGACATTTTTGTTTCTCATTATCCCACTTGGCATTTCCTCAGGGGCTCGTTTATTGTCATCTGTGATTGTGAATCCTTGAGCGTACATTTATTCATTTCTTATTTTTGAACCAGTGTAGCGTTAACCGTATTTATATTATTTCACAGTTGCACGTGTATATTATGTACATTATTTGATCTTTTATCACATTGAAAGTTTTTTTGATTCTGGGAGTGCATTTTTGCACATTCCCACTCAGCATTGGGTGTGTTGTGCAAGGTGCATGTCCAGTCCTTTTATATTTTTATATCCACTATTTTTCCTATAGTGCACTTAGGCTTTGGTTTGTTATGTTTTATTTTTAGCAAGTTGCTAGCGCAGTCTACCTGGGTATATATCACCAAAGTACAGTACTTTCATTCTGCAGCTGCAACAAAGTTTTTTGGGTTTATAGATCACTATAATTACATAGATATATTTGCGAGCGCTGTTTTGTATGTTTTTATTTTTTGGGTTTTGGACAGTCTGGGCACCTTGGCTTGTTTAAGTGACTAGTTGTTAATTAATTCATGTTAATTAGATCACTTTCAGCTATTAGTTGCTAGATGTGAAGTAGCATTATGTTTATGTTGGCTGTCACTTAGCTATATTAATTATAATCCTGTTTACAGTTTGTATTGTTAGGGTAAGGTGATCAAACTCTTATTCGATCTTGCATGGCATATATTCTGTGTGAATTTGCAATAAAGAGTTCTAGTTTTCATCTAAGCTAGTGTCGTCTAGTATCTTGGGTGCAATATTCAGCTATAATACCTGATTCCTGGATCCAGACTGGATAAAGCTGTATCTTGACGGAAGCACCCAAGCTGGGTGTTGGACGGTTCCGTCACTTGTGCTGCAAACAAAAGGCAGCTCCAACAGCAGAGTCAGTAACAAGCAAGGAAAAAAAAAATCAATTTAACTGATGTGCATGGGACAGCAATTAAAATGGCCACTGCTTTTAAATCAACCACAAACTAAGGTTATAGAAAAAAGCCCCCAAGAGGAGGTAGCCCTAATAAGAATTTTGTGTTAAATAAGGAACTGTGAACACAGAGAGCACACAAGTACACACCACTACAATTTGCATTTACACAGTTTGCTACCTGACTCTGATCTTTCAACATGTGTAGTTTATTACCTCTCCCTATTCTTTCCATTTAGCAGCTTCCAATACACTGACACTATGGATGCTCTGAGCCAGTCTCTTCTTTTAATAGCAAGGGGGCTGGTTTAATCAGAAACCTCAATTATTTATCCTTCTAAGCCTGCTGACCAAAGTTCAAAGGCTACGCAGTGCATTATGGTTTAAAAGAATTGCTGTGAATTTGAATTTCATCCCTATATGCCACATTTTATTACAAATACAGTAAATGTAATTCTGAACTCCAGATTAATATACAGTATAAAAAAATCTTTGAATGCACCTCTCTGTTACTTAACCACTTCCGGAACTCCCACCGCCGTTATACGTCGGTTTTTTAAGAGGAGTATCATTGTTATGGCAGCAGCTAGCTGCCATAACCCCGGTATCCTCTTCTTTAGTGGGCGGTCCGCTTCAAGATAAAAGTGGTCTCTGCGGCAGATTCGCAGTGACATTACTTTTATCGGCGGCGGGAGAGGGCCTCCCTCCCGCTTCGCTCCGGTGCCCTCCGCCGCTTACCGGAGCTGTCGGCAGCGGCGGAGGCAATCGGATATTGTCCCTTGTGTGACATCATTGCAGGGCGGAAGTGACATCAAGACTTCCTTTCCACCCATAGCTTTTAAAGGGCCATTTTTGGGGAGGGGGATTTTAGTGTAAATATGAGATCTGAGGTCTTTTTGACCCCAGATCTCATATTACAGAGGTCCTATCCATTCCTTGTAATAGGAATAAAAGTGGCACATTTTTTTTTTTTTTAAAGAACAGTGTAAAAATAAAAAATAAAAGGTAAAATAAATAAGAAAAAAATATTTTTAAACACGCCCCTTCCTGATGAGCTCGCGTGCAGGAGCGAACGCATACGTGAGTAGCGCCCGCATTTGAAAACGGTGTTCATACCACACATGTGAGGTATCGCCGCGATCGGTAGAGCGAGAGCAATAACTCTAGCCCTAGAACTCCTCTGTAACTCAAAATATGCATGGTATTGTCATAAAAAGTGTTTGGGGACCTGGGTCCTGCCCTAGGGGACATGTATCAATGCAAAAAGAAGTTTTAAAAAAACTGCCGTTTTTTCGGGAGCAGTGATTTTAATAATGCTTAAAGTGAAACAATAACAGTGAAATATTCCTTTAAATTTCGTACCTGGGTGGGGGGTGTCTATAGTATGCCTGTAAAGTGGCGCATGTTTCCCGTGTTTAGAACAGTCCGAGAGCAAAATTACATTTCTAAAGGAAAAAAAGTCATTTAAAAGTACTCGCGGCTATAATAAATTGTCTATGGGAGAAATCAAAAGTTCTAATTTTTAAAGGCTTATATGCATGGTATTGTCATAAAAAGTGTTTGGGGACCCGGGTCCTGCCCCAGGGGACATGTATCAATGAAAAAAAAGTTTTAAAAAAGGCCGTTTTTTCGGGAGCAGTGATTTTAAGAATGCTTAAAGTAAAATTGACAATTCATATAGCCGAGTACTTTTAAATTACTTTTTTTCCTTTAGAAATGTCATTTTGCTCTCGGACTGTTCTAAACACAGGAAACATGCGCTACTTTACAGTCATACTATAGACACCCCCCAGGTATGAAATTTAAAAGAATATTTCACTTTTATTGTTTCAATTTAAGCATTCTTAAAATCACTGCTCCCGAAAAAAACGTCCATTTTTAAAGCTTTTTTTTGCATTGATACATGTCCCCTGGGGCAGGACCCAGGTCCCCAAACACTTTTTATGACAATAGCTTGCATATTAACCTTTAAAATTAGCACTTTTGATTTCTCCCATAGACTTTTAAAGGGTGTTCCGTGGCTTTCGAATTTGCCGCGAACACCCCAAACTCATGTTCAACCCAAACATAAAGCCCATCCCTAGTGATGGACACTGACACACCCTAGACAGGAAGTTTAGCCCCCTATATAACCCTTCCCCTTACTGGGAGTACCTCAGTTTTTTCACCAGTGTCTTAGGTGTTGGTCACAAGTAAAGATGTGCTGAGCTCCGCTGGAGAAATCGTTGCTGGGGCAGGCCATGCAACCGTATCTATTCAAAGTGCCTTTTCCAGGCTGAATTGAATGGTACCCGGGCCTCGTGTCCGAAGAAACAAGGTTTTTCCTGTAACGCTTCTCTTTTTAGAGAGCTGGACCCCGGGATCCAGTATTTGTTTTTTTCAGCCATATTTTCCTGGTGGGGTGCTTTACAGGCCCAGGAGTGTGGATCCCCCAATAACAAGGGACCCCGGTTCCTGAAGGTTTTTTAACAGAGTCCACCGTGAGCGGTGAAGATTGGGTCTGTTACCACAGAACCCTGCAGCTGGATAAGGTAAGGGAGATTCCTAAGGAATTTTTCTAATTCTTGTGGGTTTTCTCCTTTAAGTAAAATGTTGCTATGCCTAAAGTCGCCACCGGGGGCTGTCAAGAGCACATACCTGATTCCATTCTTGTCAGTCTCATCCCTGTGTCACAAGCTGCACGCTTCCTCTGAGCCCCTGCTCCAGGTAGGATGAGGGAAGGGGTTTTTTTTCTTTCCAGGAATGTCCCCCCACAGCTTCCTTCAGGCTAGAGGCCATGGGGCAGTCAGCGGTATGCTGCACCGCCTCCCGCCGCCGCCGCCATTACAGTGGCTCTTCATCCACCAGCCCTCCTCTCTCCTCTGCCCCAGCCTCCCCTCCATGTGCATTCCGATCGGATCCCTCGGTTCACGCGGGAAGGTTTGGTCGGAGGAGGGGGGGCTGAGCATTAGCACGATGTCGGCGTGGTTTAACGCCCACAACGCGGGCTATACAAGGCTATAAAGTGCACTCTTTTGCAGGTGCACACAGCTCAAGGAGGGACACAGAGCAGATGGATGGCATGTGAGTGTGGGTGACACAGGCATTCCCAGGCAACATTTACTTCAGACTGAGCCTTGATAGCAGCGGCAGTTGCTGGACTATTTTGCTCAGCAGTGGGTGCATTTCTGGTAGTACCTCTGCATTTGTGCTTGGCACTATGGGCAGAAGGGGAGGTACAAATACCCCGAGAAATAAGGGATCAAAAGGAATCTCCCTCAGGCTCTGAGGACCCCCCTCTGCAGCACCATCTCCCCCTGAAAGACCTAGGGAGGCTGGTCAGAATTAGCCGTCGGGTCAGGGGCTGCAACTGCTTCTGACATTTCAGCCCCTGTATATATTACTCAGGAGGTTTTTTCCTGAACCATAAGTGGATTAGAGGAAAGATTAATGGCCTTAATCACATTTTCACAAAGTGGAAGAAAACGCATTAGGCCCCCTTCTACCACCCAGGACCCTCAAACAGAGGAACTCTGGGAAGGGGGAGACTAATCCCCCTCAGGGGACCGGGATGAGACTGATGACTCCTCTTCTGAGGAATCAAGTGGGGAAGGACCCTCTTCAGCTTCACAGGCTGAGAAATTTCTGGTGCAATCTCTTACTGAAATGGTCTGCTCCACAACGGTCCGCTCAACAATTAAAAAGCCCATGTCTTTTTTGGGTTCACTGAAGCCTCCTCAAGCTGCGCATGCCTTTCCTGTTCATTTCTTGCTGGAAAAGCTTATTTATGACTGGGGTCACCCAAATAAACATTTTTTCCCTCCTAAAAAGTTTTCAACACTTTATCCTATGGAGGAAAAATTCACAAAGATGTGGGATATACCAGCAAATGATGCCGCTATATCCTCTGTGAATAAAAGTTTGACTTGTCCTGTTGACAATGCTCAAATGCTTAGGGATCCAACTGATAAAAAATTGGAATTCCTATTAAAAAATATTTTTTTCCTTAGCAGGTTCAGTAGCTCAAGCTGCAGTGGCGGCAATTGTCAATCCTTGAGAGATCACTTGAAGCAGGTGCTCAAGGTTTTCCCTGAACAGCAGGCCCAGGAGTTAGCCAACCTGCCAGCGGCTTTGTGTTTTGCAGTTGACGCAATCAGAGATTCTATCCTTCAGCCCTTTCGCTTTACGATTGGGTTGGTACATATGCCTAGAATCTTATGGTTGAAAAATTGGTCAGCCGAAACGCCATGCAAAAAGCTCCTGGCTGGTTTTCCCTTTCGTGGTGTAAGGCTGTTTGGGGATGATTTGGACAATTATATCCAAAAAATCTCAAGTGGGAAAAGTACACTTTTGCCAGTTAAGAAAAGGAGCAAACGTCCCTCATTTAAACGGGCTCTTTCCCCAGTACCAGGGGCATCAGCCTCCAGGCAGTCGCCTCCACCGTCAGGTTCAAGAGGTAAAACTCAGAGTGTCATGCCTTCTTTAATAAGGCTTGTAATTTTCCTATTGACTCTTTGATTTAATTAGATTGCTCTATGCTGCCATCTAGTGGCCATTTTGTATAACTGTGCTATATCTATTTCAAAGCAGTTATTTAGAATAGCTGGTTAGATTTGGTACATGCAAGCCTCTGTACTTTCAATCCCATCAGGCCTTGCATCAGCTTCCTGCAGTCTTTTCCTCTTTCCTTCCTATGGAACCAAGTACATCTGCTGCCATGCTCTACGTTAGCCATCCGGATCCATCTTCGGTATAAATATTACTTTTATCTTCAGCTAGATAGATAGGGTGGCACTAATTGTATGATCTTTATTAATTGCATTTTGTTTGTATCTGTTACAGTTTTACTCTATCTTGTATCAATAAAAGTTCAAAAGGATTCTGCGCCTACTGGAATGCATTGGTATGAGAGGAGTTAACAGTGTGCCCAAATACACCTCAGTCACGTGTAGTGAGGGGCATAACAGTAAAACGAAGACTTCTAAGCACGGCTAGCATACAGAACAGCAGTAAAACTAAAGCTTCTAACCACGGCTAGCATACAGAACGCCAGTAATACAGCAGTGTTATCAGCTTCCATATAGCCGGACACCATGTCACAGACAAAGTCAGAGCACTTCACAACAAGGTCGGAAGTTTACTCCATGAGCACAAGGAGGTCAGTGAAAAGTGAAACAATCGCCATTGCCCGTGCAAAGGAGGAATCTGAAAAAGTAAAAGCTGACTTTGCGGCAAAGGAGACCAAAATAAAAGCTGCGTTCGCCGAAAAAGAGATGCAAATGCAACTTAAATTAGAAAAGTTACGCATGGAAACTGCATTAGAAGAACTAGCTGCAGAGAAAGAGTCAGCTGCTGCAGCTGAGGCAGACATCTTAGAAGAACTTGCAAAGCCCACCAGTGAGCGGCTCAGCAACGTACTTATAAGAAAATCCATTCCTAACGACGGTACAGAGCATACCTAAGAATATGTGTGGCAACACGCTGAACCAGAAAACTGCCTGCTTACAGCGCCGAGAGCAGAATCAACCCCCGCCATTCACACTCCTTACGTCAAGCAAGAAAGTAAACCCGCACTCAGTCTTCAGCACATTCTGCATCCGGGCTATCAAAACACTACGTTACAGTTGACCAAATCGAAAATGAGGAACGACGAGTTGAAAGACACAGCGGCAGTATCTCTGATGACCGCAAATACCCACCAAGTTCCTGGCACAACAGAGCGCCCCCTGGCTACTCACACAATGATCAAGGTATGTCAGATTTCTTCAAGTTCTTAGCACGACGTGAACTGTTAGCAAAGGGACTTGCAAAGTTTAACGATCGCCCTGAAAGGTATAGAGCATGGCGTTCGTCCTTCAGAAATGCAACTAGAGACCTTGATTTAAAAGCAAGTGAAGAAGCCGATCTCTTAGTCAATTGGCTGGGGAATGAGTCGTCAGAGCATGCAAGGAGAATCAGAGACATTAACATTAATTACCCAATCAGAGGGCTGAGCATGATATGGGAGAGGGTTGATGAATGTTACGGTTCCCCAGAAGTTATAGAAAACTCTCTTTTTAAAAGAATAGAGGACTTTCCCAGGATTCCTAACAAAGGCTACCAGAAGCTGAGAGAATTGAGTAACCTAGTGACAGAACTCCAAATAGCCAAAGCAGAAGGAGACTTGCCAGGCCTTGCCTTTCTGGACACAGCCCGTGGCGTTAACTCTATAGTGCAAAAGCTTCCTTACAGCCTTCAAGAAACCTGGATTTCACGAGGCTCCAAATACAAGCAAAGGCACAATGTCCCCTTCCCACCATTCTCTTATTTCGTGAACTTTATTCGCTATCAAGCAAAGGTTAAAAATGATCCTAGTTTTAACATCTCATCATCTGACTCTGCTCTCCCTAGGTCAAGTAAGCCTGCTCTAACCCGCAACTTCAAAGACGCACCTGTTGCAGTAAGCAAAACAAGTGTATCTCCAATAGGGATGAGCCGAACACCCCCCGGTTCGGTTCGCACCAGAACCTGCGAACGGACCGAAAGTTTGCACGAACGTTAGAACCCCATTGACGTCTATGGGACTCGAACGTTCGAAATCAAAAGTGCTCATTTTAAAGGCTAATTTGCATGGTATTGTCCTAAAAAGGGTTTGGGGACCCGGGTCCTACCCCAGGGGACATGTATCAATGCAAAAAAAACTTTTAAAAACGGCCGTTTTTTCGGGAGCAGTGATTTTAATGATGCTTAAAGTAAAAAAAAAAAAAGTGAAATATTCCTTTAAATATCGTACCTGAGGGGTGTCTATAGTATGCCTGTAAAGTGATGCGTGTTTCCCGTGTTTAGAACAGTCCCTGCACCAAATGTCATTTTTAAAGGAAAAAATCTCATTTAAAACTGCTTGCGGGTTTAATGTAATGTCGGGTCCTGGCAATATGGATGAAAATCAGTGAGACAAACGGCATGGGTACCCCCCAGTCCATTACCAGGCCCTTTGGGTCTTGTATGGATATTAAGGGGAACCCCGCACCCAAATTAAAATAAGGAAAGGTGTGGGGCCACCAGGCCCTATATACTCTGAACAGCAGTATACAGGCTGTAGGTTTGTTGTTAAGTAGAATCTCTTTGTAATTTTGAACGGGTACATTTTTAAAGTGTTTAGCTCCAGCCAAAAAATCTTTTTTAAGCTTTTTGGAAAACATAGGGAAGGGTTATCACCCCTGTGACATTTGTTTTGCTGTCTTTCCTCCTCTTCAGAAGATTTCACCTCACTTTTTGTCCCAATGGATTGGAAAGCATCAGTGGAAAGGAGAAATGTTTTTCCCATATTAACTCTTACAGGAGAGAATTTCCCTTCCTAGGGGTAGATTTATTCTCACTTCCTGTTGTCTCCTTCCGTTTGCAAGTAGGAGTCGTTTGTAAGTTAGTTGTTTGAAAGTAGGGTCCTGCCCTATATACTCAGCAGAAATTTGGGCCTTAGGTGTTGCTGTGGCCACAACAATGTAAGCCCTCACAGGGCTCTGCTGTGAAATATTAAATCAAGAATTGTAATTACATGCCCCTGTTGAACAGGAGCTGAAAAATTAGGCCTTAGGCACTGGTGCTGGTGCCACAACACTGCAACCCCTCACAGACACTCTAGTTGGAATGCAGGAACGAGCCCTGCTGCAAAGTATTGCATCAAAAATTGTAATTACACGCCCCTGTTAAACAAGGGCTGAAAAATTGGGCCTTAGGCACTGGTGCTGGTGCCACAACACTGCAACCCCTCACAGACACTCTAGTTGGAATGCAGGAACGAGCCCTGCTGCAAAGTATTACATCAAAAATCGTAATTACACGCCCCTGTTAAACAGGGGCTGAAAAATTGTGCCTTAGGCACTGGTGGTGGCGCCCAGAACCAAAAATGCTCTTACAAGCTATCAGCGTGATGATTGAGGAGGAAGAGGATAATTACTCAGGAATAGTCACTCAGCATCAGCTTAGGCAGTCTTTGAAGGGATCTGAGATTTCAAAAAAAATTATTCAGTTACATCAGCATCAGGTGCTTGGTAGCTGGTGGTGATCCAAGACTCATTCATTTTTATGAAGGTCAGTCGATCGACCGAGTCAGTGGACAGACGCACCCTGTGATCGGTTACCACGCCTCCAGCAGCACTGAATGTGCGTTCCGAAAGAACGCTGGATGCAGGACAGGCCAGTAGCTCAATTGCATACTGTGCAAGCTCTGGCCAGTGATCCATCCTCAAGACCCAGTAACCCAGAGGATTTTCGGTGGGAAAGGTGTCCAAGTCTGATCTTGCCCCTAGGTATTCCTGCACCATGTAAAACAGACGCTGGCGATGGTTGCTGGAACCGATCATACCTTGGGGCTGCGGACCAAAAAATTGTCTGAACGCATCAGTCAGACGGCCACCTTCTCCACCGCTCCTTCTTTGACTGACCGAAGCCTCAGCAACACGTTGTCCAGAAACAGGAGTTTGTAACCTCCCAGTCTCTGGGAACGCGTTGCACAGACCTTTCTGCAAGGCCTCCCGAAGATGTTTCATCCTCTGCTCCCTCTGCGATGGCAAGATAAGGTCCGCAACCTTACCCTTGTAACGTGGATCAAGGAGGGTTGCCAGCCAGTATTGGTCCTTCTCCTTGATACCACGAATACGAGGATCCTTACGCAGGCTTTGCAGGATCAGGGAGGCCATGCAGCGTAGGTTTGCTGAGGCATTCGGTCCGGAGTCCTCTGGGTCACTAAGGACGACATGGTCCGCAGCCACCTCCTCCCAGCCACGTACAAGTCCATGTGTTTCTTGGGACTGATCCCTTAAAGACTGCTGCTGATGCTGAGTGCCAGGCTCCACCTCCATACTGACACAATCTTCTTCCTCCTCCTCCTCCTCTTCCTCCTCGTCCTCTTCCTGTGTGATCGGCGGGCACGCAGGAACACTGTCTGGATAAAGGGGGCCTTGAGAGCTAAGGAAGTCCTCCTCTTCCTGCCTCTGTTCTGCCTCAAGTGCCCTGTCCATTATTCCACGCAGCGTGTGCTCCAACAGGTGGACAAGGGGGACAGTGTCACTGATGCATGCACTGTCACTGCTCACCATCCTCGTGGCCTCCTCAAATGGTGACAGGACAGTGCATGCATCCCTGATCATGGCCCACTGGCGTGGGGAAAAAAAACCAAGCTCCCCTGACCCTGTCCTGGTGCCATAGTCGCACAGGTACTCATTGATGGCCCTCTGCTGCGTGTGCAGCCGCTGCAGCATGGCCAACGTTGAGTTCCACCTGGTGGGCATGTCACAGATTAGGCGGTTCTTGGGCAGGTTAAACTCCTTTTGGAGGTCCGCCAGCCGAGCACTGGCATTATATGACCGGCGGAAATGCACACAGACTTTCCTGGCCTGCCTCAGGACATCCTGTAAGCCCGGGTACCTGCCCAAGAACCGCTGCACCACCAAGTTAAGGACGTGAGCCAAACAGGGCACATGGGTCATTTGTCCCTGTCGGAGGGCAGAGAGGAGGTTGGTGCCATTGTCGCAAACCACCATTCCTGCCTTAAGTTGGCGTGGCGTCAACCACCTCTGAACCTGCCCCTGCAGAGCTGACAGAACCTCTGCCCCAGTGTGGCTCCTGTCCCCCAAGCACACCAGCTCAAGCACCGCATGGCATCTTTTGGCCTGCGTACTTGTGTAGCCCCTTGAACGACTACGGAGCACCGCTGGTTCCGAGGAAGAGGCCATGGAGGAAGAAGAAGAGGAGGGGGTGGAGGAGAGAGGTGTGTCACAATCATTAGCATTTTGGAGGCGTGGTGGCGGAACAACCTCCAACACTACTGCACCTTGTCCTGCATCCTTCCCAGCTGCCAGCAGAGTCACCCAATGCGCCGTGAAACTTAGGTAACGTCCCTGTCCATGCCTGCTGGACCATGAGTCAGCGGTAATATGCACCTTACCGCTGACCGCCCTGTCCAGCGAGGCATGGACATTCATTGCCTTCCACATGCTGGTAGAGAGCCGGAATCGCCTTCCGTGAGAAAAAGTGGCGTTTGGGTACCTGCCACTGAGGAACTGCACATTCCACAAACTCACGGAAGGGGGCAGAGTCTACCAACTGAAAAGGCAGCAGTTGAAGTGCTAGCAATTTTGCCAAGCTAGCATTCAACCGCTGGGCATGTGGATGGCTGGGAGCAAACTTCTTTTGGCGGTGCAGCAGCTGGGGCAGGGAAATTTGCCTGGTACAATCTGACGTCGGTGTACCAAAATCAGATTGCCCACAAGTACGTGGCTGTGACACACCTAATTCTACACCTTCATTCCTCTCAGTGCAGGTCTCAGAGAGGACTGAAGGTCTAGTGGGGTTGGAAATCTCAGCTGATGAGGAGCAAGCAGAGGTCCTCTTTGTTCTTTGGTGTGGGTCTTTTAGATACGCTTGCCAACGAACTGCATGGCAGATCAACATATGTCTGGTCAAGCATGTGGTACCCAAGCGGGAGATGTTTTGGCCACGCGAGATACGCTTGAGACATATGTTGCAAATAGCAGCGGTGCGATCTGATGCACTCGTCTCAAAAAAGGCCCACACCAAAGAACTTTTTGAATAACGCGCAGAGACTGCAGCGCCCTGCACATGTGGAGCTTTGGGGTGTGATGCAGTCAATGTGCTGCCCTTAGGCTGGCCCCTGGAGGGCATCCTGCCTCGTTGGTGATGTGCCGCCTCCTCCTCCTCCTCCTCCTCCTCTCTCCTATCAGGCACCCACGTTGAGTCAGTGACCTCATCATCCCCTCCCTCCTCATCACTGGAGCAAACCTGGCAGTATGCTGCAGCAGGGGGAGCATGACTGCCAGATTGCTGTCCTTCTTGGGCACCCCCTCTGTCCGTGCTCGTGTTACTGCCTTCATCGAGCTCAGTATCATCGTCAGAGCCTTCCAAACGCTGGGCATCCTCCTGGAGCATGTACCCAACACTGTGGTCAAACAGTTCGAGGGACTCCTCAGGAGGACATGGTGGGGCTAGGGAAGGAGTCACTGATGACATTGAGCCGAGGGAAAAGGCCGCTGCTTTGCCAGACAAAGTACCCTGGGCATGGGTGAGAGAGGATGAGGAGGATGAGGACGGCTTGGTCATCCACTCGACCAAGTCTTCCGCATGTTGCGGCTCAACATGGCCAGCTGCCGAAAAAAAGGCCAAGCGTGTCCCATGGCCACGTGCTGATGAGGATGCACCGTCTCCACGACCAGCACTAGACACAGAGCCTGCTTGCCCTCTCTTATTGGCTTGTGACTGTCTGCCTCTCCTTCTTGGCCTTCCAGACATACTAATGGCCTATAGCTGCACTAAGCTGGGATATATATATATATATATATATATATGTACTGATACTGCAGCTAGCAAAATCAACTGCCTGCCTGTAGTATGAGAACACCACCAACCTTCTACAGGTAGCTTTAGCTGAACACTGTGAGGTGGACGCACCCCACTAACTTGTAGGTTTAGCAGAACACTGTGAGCAAGACGCACTGCACTAACTGTAAATAGTCTAGCTGCCTGACTGTGGTACTAATAGGATCAAAAGAACACCAGCAATTTTCTTTAAAATACTGTAACAAGACAAGCCTGCCTGTCAGTAAGAAGATAACAGGAACGGATCTAGCTGAACACTGTGAGCAGGACGCACCCCACTAGCTTGTAGGTTTAGCTGAACACTGTGAGGTGGACGCACCCCACTAACTTGTAGGTTTAGCTGAACACTGTGAGCAGGACGCACCCCACTAACTTGTAGGTTTAGCAGAACACTGTGAGCAGGACCCACTGCACTAACTGTAAATAGTCTAGCTGCCTGACTGTGGTACTAATAGGATCAAAAGAACACCAGCAATTTTCTTCAGGTAGCTGTATTTACTGTAACAAGACAAGCCTGCCTGTCAGTAAGAAGATAACAGAAACGGATCTAGCTGAACACTGTGAGCAGGACGCACCCCACTAGCTTGTAGGTTTAGCTGAACACTGTGAGGTGGACGCACCCCACTAACTTGTAGGTTTAGCTGAACACTGTGAGCAGGACGCACCCCACTAACTTGTAGGTTTAGCAGAACACTGTGAGCAGGACGCACTGCACTAACTGTAAATAGTCTAGCTGCCTGACTGTGGTACTAATAGGATCAAAAGAACATCAGTAATTTTCTTTAAAATACTGTAACAAGACAAGCCTGCCTGTCAGTAAGAAGATAACAGGAACGGATCTAGCTGAACACTGTGAGCAGGACGCACCCCACTAGCTTGTAGGTTTAGCTGAACACTGTGAGGTGGACGCACCCCACTAACTTGTAGGTTTAGCTGAACACTGTGAGCAGGACGCACCCCACTAACTTGTAGGTTTAGCAGAACACTGTGAGCAGGACGCACTGCACTAACTGTAAATAGTCTAGCTGCCTGACTGTGGTACTAATAGGATCAAAAGAACACCAGCAATTTTCTTTAAAATACTGTAACAAGACAAGCCTGCCTGTCAGTAAGAAGATAACAGGAACGGATCTAGCTGAACACTGTGAGCAGGACGCACCCCACTAGCTTGTAGGTTTAGCTGAACACTGTGAGGTGGACGCACCCCACTAACTTGTAGGTTTAGCTGAACACTGTGAGCAGGACGCACCCCACTAACTTGTAGGTTTAGCAGAACACTGTGAGCAGGACGCACTGCACTAACTGTAAATAGTCTAGCTGCCTGACTGTGGTACTAATAGGATCAAAAGAACACCAGCAATTTTCTTTAAAATACTGTAACAAGACAAGCCTGCCTGTCAGTAAGAAGATAACAGGAACGGATCTAGCTGAACACTGTGAGCAGGACGCACCCCACTAGCTTGTAGGTTTAGCTGAACACTGTGAGGTGGACGCACCCCACTAACTTATAGGTTTTGCTGAACACTGTGAGCAGCACGCACCCCACTAACTTGTAGGTTTAGCAGAACACTGTGAGCAGGACGCACTGCACTAACTGTAAATAGTCTAGCTGCCTGACTGTGGTACTAATAGGATCAAAAGAACACCAGCAATTTTCTTCAGGTAGCTGTATTTACTGTAACAAGACAAGCCTGCCTGTCAGTAAGAAGATAACAGAAATGGATCTAGCTGAACACTGTGAGCAGGACGCACCCCACTAGCTTGTAGGTTTAGCTGAACACTGTGAGGTGGACGCACCCCACTAACTTGTAGGTTTAGCTGAACACTGTGAGCAGGACGCACCCCACTTACTTGTAGGTTTAGCAGAACACTGTGGGCAGGACGCACTGCACTAACTGTAAATAGTCTAGCTGCCTGACTGTGGTACTAATAGGATCAAAAGAACACCAGTAATTTTCTTTAAAATACTGTAACAAGACAAGCCTGCCTGTCAGTAAGAAGATAACAGGAACGGATCTAGCTGAACACTGTGAGCAGGACGCACTGCACTAAATGTAAATAGTCTAGCTGCCTGACTGTGGCACTAATAGGATCAAAAGAACACAGTAATTTTCTTCAAAATACTGTAACAAGACAAGCCTGCCTGTCAGTAGGAATATAACAGGAACGGATCTAGCTGAACACTGTGAGCAGGACGCACTGCACTAAATGTAAATAGTCTAGAAGATAACAGGAACGGATCTAGCTAAACTGAATACAGTGTATATATATATATATGCAACACCTGGGATGCATATATATACACAATACACTTTAAGTGCAGCTAACTGACTGACTGTCCTGCCTAATCTAGCTAACTCAAATGAAATGACACTGTCTCTCTCTCTCTAAGCACACCGGAACACACTGCACAGGGCCGCCGTGCAGGCGGCCTTATATAGTGTGGGGCGTGTACTAAATCCCCTGAGCCATAATTGGCCAAAGCCTCCTTGGCTTTGGCCAATTATGGCTCTCTGTTAAGGCGGCGCTGTGATTGGCCAAGCATGCGGGTCATAGTGCATGCTTGGCCAATCATCAGCAAGCAATGCACTGCGATGCCGCAGTGAATTATGGGCCGTGACGCGCCACACGAATTTGGCGCGAACGGCCCATATCGTTCGCAATTCGACGAACGATCGAACAGCCGATGTTCGAGTCGAACATGGGTTCGACTCGAACACGAAGCTCATCCCTAATCTCCAACACAGGATACAAGCAGAGAGTGTCCTCTTCACAAGAAACCTCATTCGTTGTTACAGTGCAGAGGTTTTAGCGAAAAGACTCTCCAAGATCGCAGAACCCTCCTCAAGGAAAACAGACTTTGTTACAGGTGCTGCACATCAACTTCTCACCTTGGGAAAGACTGTAAGGTGAGCATCAACTGCTCTGAGTGCAACAGCTCAGAGCTCAACACAGCTCTACATCCAGGGCCAGCGCCATGGACTCTTACCCCCTCACCCCAAGTGGAAGAGCACGGCGGGGAGCAACAAGACACAGTACCTCCTGTAGTTACACCCCGGTGCACCCAAATCTGTGGAGAAGGTCTCTCTAACAAATCCTGCTCTAAGATTTGTATTGCTACAGTTTACCCCACGGGTCACAGAGAAAAAGCAGTGAAGCTATACGTGATCCTGGACGATCAAAGCAACAGATCACTCGCCAGCTCAGCCTTCTTTGACACTTTCAAAATCAAGGAAGCCGGCTCTTCATACTTACTCAAGACTTGTACAGGGGTAAGTGAAGAAACTGGGAGAAGAGTCATTGGTTACCAAATCGAATCCTTTGATGGTCAGACAACCCTGCCTCTGCCAACTCTAATCGAGTGCAATCAGTTCCCAACGAATAGAGAGGAGATCCCTACACCAGAGGTGGCACTTCATCACGGACATCTGAAGGGCATAGCACATCTCATCCCTGAACTGGATCCCCAGGCTGAGATAGCGCTTCTCCTTGGGAGGGACATCATCAGAGTTCACAAGTTGAGAAAACAAATCAATGGTCCTCACAATTCCCCCTATGCCCAGAAGCTAGATCTGGGATGGGTCATCATAGGCAACGTATGCCTAGGGAGTGTTCACAAACCAACCAGCATGAACTCTCTCTTTACAAGGACACTAGAAGGCGGGTGTCCATCCCTATTTCAGCCTTGCACCAACAGATTTCTTGTAAGAGAGAAGCCTGCCAGTGTACTTAATTCCAGCCCTTACACCGCTAATCGTCTTTGTCATGCAGACAGAGATCATTTAGGGTGCTCAGTTTTCCAAAGGACTAAAGAAGATCACAAAATTGGCCCATCTATTGAAGATCATATCTTCTTGGAGATAATGAGACAGGGATTCTACAAAACCAATGAAAACAGCTGGGTGACACCCCTGCCTTTCAAAGCGCAGAGACCCCGTCTTGCTAACAACAGAGAACAAGCTTTGTAAACGCTTTTCTTCCCTCAGATACAATTTTCAAAGAAAAACAGAAATGAAAGGGCATTTCTTCTCATTCATGAGTAAGATGTTTGAGGATGACCATGCTGAGATAGCCCCACCTCTAAAAGACAATGAAGAGTGCTGGTACCTACCAATCTTCGGCATCTACCACCCCAAGAAGCCAGGTAAAATCCGGGTAGTGTTTGACTCAAGCTCACGGCATCAAGGGGTCTCATTAAATGATGTCCTCCTAAAGGGACCAGATTTCAACAACACACTTCTTGGTGTTCTCATCAGATTCCGCAAAGAAGCAGTTGCCATAGTTGCAGACATTCAGCAAATGTTCCACAGCTTCCAAGTCAAGGAAGAACACAGGAACTTCTTGAGATTCCTATGGTTCAAAGACAATGACCCTACTAAAAACATTACAGAATACCGCATGAAAGTGCACGTTTTTGGTAACAGTCCATCTCCTGCTGTTGCCATCTATGGACTTAAGCTATCTGCCCAAGAAGGTGAGGAATATGTTACACAGTTTATTGAAAGAGACTTTTATGTAGATGATGGTCTGAAATCACTTTCTTTACCTGAAGCTGCAATAAGTCTACTCAAGAGTACTCAAAGCACACTTGCCTCTTCAAATCTCAGACTGCATAAGATAGCATCAAACAGCAAGGTCGTCATGGAGGCCTTCCCTTCCCAAGATTATGCCAGTGACTTCAAAGATCTGGACTTAGCTACAGACTCCCTTCCTATGCAACGCAGCCTAGGACTCAACTGGGACCTCAAGTCTGACACCCTTACCTTTCAGGTTGACCAAGAGCCAAAGCCCTTCACACGGCGAGGTGTCTTATCCACCATTAGGGATGAGCTTTGAGTTCGAGTCGAACTCATGTTCGACTCGAACATTGGCTGTTCGCAAGTTCGCCGAACAGCGAACAATTTGGGGTGTTCGTGGCTAATTCGAATGCCGCAGAACACCCTTTAAAAGTCTATGGGAGAAATCAAAAGTGCTAATTTTAAAGGCTTATATGCAAGTTATTGTCATAAAAAGTGTTTGGGGACCCGGGTCCTGCCCCAGGGGACATGGATCAGTACAAAAAAAAGTTTTAAAAAACGGCCATTTTTTCAGGAGCAGTGATTTTAATAATGCTTAAAGTCAAACAATAAAAGTGTAATATCCCTTTAAATTTCGTAGCTGGGGGGTGTCTATAGTATGCCTGTAAAGGGGCGCATGTTTCCTGTGTTTAGAACAGTCTGACAGCAAAATGACATTTCGAAGGAAAAATTCCATTAAAAACTACCCTCGGCTATTGCATTGCCGACAATACACATAGAAGTTCATTGATAAAAACAGCATGCGAATTCAACACAGGGAAACCCTGAACCAAAATTAAAAAAAAAAAAAGACGTGGGAGCCCCCCTAAATTACATACCAGACCCTTCAGGTCTGGTATGGATTTTAAGGGGAACCCAGCGCCAAAAAAAAAACAAAAAACGGCGTGGGGTCCCCCCAAAGATCCATACCAGACCCTTATCCGAGCACGCAACCTGGCAGGCCGCAGGAAAAGAGGGGGGGATGAGAGTGCGCCCCCCCCTGAACCGTACCAGGCCACATGCCCTCAACATTGGGAGGGTGCTTTGAGGTAGCCCCCCAAAGCACCTTGTCCCCATGTTGATGAGGACAAGGGCCTCATCCCCACAACCCTGGCCGGTGGTTGTGGGGGTCTGCGGGCGGGGGGCTTATCGGAATCTGGAAGCCCCCTTTAACAAGGGAACCCCCAGATCCCGCCCCCCCGTGTAAAAATGGTAAGGGGGTACTTACCCCTACCATTTCACTAAAAAACTGTCAAAAATGTTAAAAATGACAAGAGACAGTTTTTGACAATTCCTTTATTTAAATGCTTCTTCTTTCTTCTATCTTCCTTCATCTTCTTCTGGTTCTTCTGGCTCTTCTGGTTCTTCCTTCGGCGTTCTCGTCCAGCATCTCCTCCGCGGCGTCTTCCATCTTCTTCTCCTCGGGCCGCTCCGCACCCATGGCATGGGGGGAGGCTCCCGCTCTTCTCTTCATCTTCTTCTTCATCCTCTTCTCTTCTTCCTCTTCTCTTCTTCATTTTCTTCTCCGGGCCGCTCCGCATCCATGCTGGCATGGAGGGAGGCTCCTGCTGTGTGACGGCGTCTCCTCGTCTGACGGTTCTTAAATAACGGGGGGCGGGGCCACCTGGTGACCCCGCCCCCTCTGACGCACGGGACATGATGGGACTTCCCGTGGCATTCCCCGTGACGTCACAGGGAAGTCCCATCAAGTCACCGTGCGTCAGAGGGGGGCAGGGTCACCAGGTTGCCCCGCCCCCCGTTATTTAAGAACCGTCAGACGAGGAGACTCTGTCACACAGCATGGGTGCGGAGCGGCCCGGAGAAGAAAATGAAGAAGAGAAGAAGGAAGAAGAGAAGAGGATGAAGAAGAAGATGAAGAGAAGAGCGGGAGCCTCCCCCCATGCCATGGGTGCGGAGCAGCCCGAGGAGAAGAAGATAGAAGACGCCGCGGAGGAGATGCTGGACGAGAATGCCGGAGGAAGAACTAGAAGAACCAGAAGAAGAAGAAGATGAAGGAAGATAGAAGAAAGAAGAAGCATTTAAATAAAGGAATTGTCAAAAACTGTCTCTTGTCATTTTTAACATTTTTGACAGTTTTTTAGTGAAATGGTAGGGGTAAGTACCCCCTTACCATTTCACACAGGGGGGGCTGGGATCTGGGGGTCCCCTTGTTAAAGGGGGCTTCCAGATTCCGATAAGCCCCACGCCCGCAGACCCCCACAACCACCGGCCAGGGTTGTGGGGATGAGGCCCTTGTCCTCATCAACATGGGGACAAGGTGTTTTGGGGGGCTACCCCAAAGCACCCTCCCAATGTTGAGGGCATGTGGCCTGGTACGGTTCAGGAGGGGGGGCCGCACTCTCGTCCCCCCCTCTTTTCCTGCGGCCTGCCAGGTTGTGTGCTCGGATAAGGGTCTGGTATGGATTTTTGGGGGGACCCCACGCCGTTTTTTGTTTTTTTTTTTTGGCGCAGGGTTCCCCTTAAAATCCATACCAGAAGTCTGGTATGGAATTTAGGGGGAACCCCAAGTCATTTTTTTTTTAAATTTTGGCCAGGCTTCCCCTTAATATCCACACCAGACCTGAAAGGCCTGGTATGGAATTTAGGGGGACTCCCACGTCATTTTTTTTTTTTAATTTTGGTTCGGGGTTTCCCTGTGTTGAATTCCCATGACGTTTTTATCAATGAACTTCTATGTGTATTGTCGGCAATGCAATAGCCGCGGGTAGTTTTAAATGGAATTTTTCCTTCGAAATGTCATTTTGCTGTCAGACTGTTCTAAACACGGGAAACATGCGCCCCTTTACAGGCATACTATAGACACCCCCAGGTACGAAATTTAAAGGGATATTACACTTTTATTGTTTGACTTTGTGCATTATTAAAATCACTGCTCCTGAAAAAACGGCCGTTTTTAAAACTTTTTTTTGCATTGATCCATGTCCCCTGGGGCAGGACCCGGGTCCCCAAACACTTTTTATGACAATAACTTGCATATAAGCCTTTAAAATTAGCACTTTTGATTATTCATGTTCATGTCCCATAGACTTTAACGGTGTTCGCGTGTTCCAGCAAACTTTTTTCTTGTTCGCATGTTCTGGTGCGAACCGAACAGGAGGGTGTTCGGCTCATCCCTATCCACCATCAACAGCCTGTATGATCCACTCGAGTTTGCAGCACCAGTTACCATCCAAGGTAAGATTCTGCTTAGAGAGCTTACTGCAGAAACATGTGATTGAGATTCTCCATCAACTCCTGAGAAAGAGACATTATGAGTAACATGGAGAGACTCTTTAAAGACTTTATCAAACCTACGCGTACATAGACCATACACCCACTTTCCTCCCACAAGGGTTCAGTCTACAAAGTTATGTGTATTCTGCGATGCTTCAGTTAAAGCAATAGGAGCAGCAACCTACCTCAAGTCAGTAGACATCGAGGGCCAAGTTCATATTGGGTTTGTTATGGGCAAAGCCAAGCTAGCACCATGTCCTGAAATCACCATTCCAAGATTGGAACTGTGTGCTGCTGTACTAGCAGTAGAACTAGCAGAACTTATTACATCTGAGATGGATCCAGAACTCGAGGACACAGAGTCTTACACAGACAGCAAGGTAGTGTTGGGCTATATTTACAACGAAAGTAGAAGATTCTATGTCTATGTACACAACAGAGTCCTAAGAATCAGGAAGTCTACACAGCCCACCCAGTGGTGTTATGTCTCAACTGATCGTAACCCAGCAGATCATGCTACAAGGTCTGTGCCAGCATCCCGTCTCAAAGACACTACATGGCTCACAGGACCACCCTTCCTGTACAAGCCAAGGCCTACCACTCCAGTAAGGGAGACATATGTACTGCTAGAACCTGAATCTGACTCAGATATCCGTCCTCAGGTTTCTACACTACATACAACAATTTCTAACCAACTGTTGGGATCCAAGCGCTTCCACAAATTCTCCATTTGGAAGTCCTTACAAAGAGCTGCTGCTTGCTTGGTTCATAATGCCAGACCTTTGACATCTATAGCTAATGATCCTGAAGATCCTTTCTTGCTTACACCTTCCACTTTGCTCACTCAGAAAGTTGAGGTGATCACAGCTCCTCCAGTCAATCTAGACCCAAAGAACTTATACAGATGGAAAAGAGTACAAGTGTTAGCTGACACCTTTTGGAACAAGTGGAAGAAACAATACTTGTCTAATCTACAGACCAGGAACAAGACAGCAAACCCAACTTAGAGGCTGGTGCCATTGTTCTTATGAAAGACTCTCAATCGAGGAGAAACGAGTGGCCTTTGGGTCTGATAACCCAAGTGTTTCCCAGTGAAGATGGAAACGTTAGGAAAGTTGAGCTCAAAGTCATTAGGCAAGGACAGCCTAAACTTTTCCTCAGACCTTTTTCTGAACTTATTTTGTTACTCTCCTCCGGAGTGCCACGATGTGTGGTATCCATGGGAAACCAGGCGGGGAGTGTCATGCCTTCTTTAAAGAGGGAGTCCCGCGAAAAAAAAAAAATTAAAAGTCAGCAGCTACAAATACTGCAGCTGCTGACTTTTAAAATAAGGACACTCACCTGTCCCAGGGTCCAGCGATGTCGGCACCTGAGACCGAATCGTCCCTCAGTCCTTGGGTGCTGCCGCTGCCATTCTCTGTAAGGGAATCAGGAAGTGAAGCGCTGCGGCTTCACTTCCTGGTTCCCTACTGCACATGCGCGAGTCGCGCTGCGCTTCCTAACTGGTCCCCGCTGTCTCTGGGACCCATGTGTGTCCCAGCAGACAGCGCGGTGAGGACGGGAAGAGGCATAGATTCCCATGGGAGTCTATGCCAGAAGTGGGTGCAAATACCTGTCTTAGACAGGTATCTGCACCCCCCTCCCCCCTGAAAGGTGCCAAATGTGACACCGGAGGGGGGGAGGGTTCCGAAAAGCGGAGGTTCAATTTTTATGTGAACCTCCACTTTAATAAGGCTTGTAATTTTCCTATTGACTCTTTGATTTAATTAGATTGCTCTATGCTGCCATCTAGTGGCCATTTTGTATAACTGTGCTATATCTATTTCAATGTTAAGTAGTTATTTAGAATAGCTGGTTAGATTTGGTACATGCAAGCCTCCGTACTTTCAATTCCATCAGGCCTTGCATCAGCTTCCTGCAGTCTTTTCCTCTTTCCTTCCTATGGAACCAAGTACATCTGCTGCCATGCTCTACGTTAGCCATCCGGATCCATCTTCGGTATGTTTATTACTTGTATCTTTAGATAGATAGATAGATAGATAGATAGATAGATAGATAGATAGATAGATAGATAGGATGACACTAATTGTATGATCTTTATTAATTGCATTTTGTTTGTATCTGTTACAGTTTTACTCTTAGTTTTTAATCTTGTATCAATAAAAGTTCAAAAGGATTCTGTGCTTACTGGAATGCATTGGTATGAGAGGAGTTAACAGTGTGCCCAAATACACCTCAGTCACGTGTAGTGAGGGGCATAACACAGAGTCAACCCCAGGGACAAAAGAAGTCCTGGAGGAGGAAATCTACAAGACAGAATGCTAAAGCCTCTTTATGAAGGGGCGCCCCCGCTTGTTCGAGTGGGGGGAAGACTGCTACAGTTCTCAAGGGTCTGGCAAGAGGATTTTCAGGACAGATGGGTAGTCTCCACAATAACTCTAGGTTACAAACTAAAGTTCCGAGAATTCCCGTCTCCTCGTTTACTCAGATCAAATGTTCCCAAAGACCCAGAGAAAAAAAAGTCTCTCTTCAAGCGTTGGAGCGACTTTTGTCAAAAAAGTAATCATGGTAGTTCCCATGGAAGAGCAGGGGTTGGGGTTTTATTCAAACCTTTTCACGGTGCCAAAACCAAATGGGGATGTCAGACCCATCCTAGATCTCAAAGATCTAAACCGGTTCCTAAAAATTTGATCTTTTCACATGGAATCAATCCTATCAGTAGTCTCCATCCTACAAGGAGGAGAACATCTGGCATCAATAGACATCAAGGATGCATACCTGCATGTACCTATTTTCCCCGCTCATCAGAAATATCTGCGTTCGAAATGGAAAAACGTCATTTTCAGTTTGTAGCTCTACCTTTCGGTCTAGCTACTGCACCTCGGGTGTTTACAATGGTCCTGGCTCCTCCTCTGGCCAGATTAAGAGCTCAGGGTATAACAATTATAGCGTACCTAGATGACCTGCTCTTAATAGACCAGTCGGTAACCTGCTTAGACTAAAGCTTGGTCATCACAGTCTACCTGGAATACCTAGGTTGGGTCCTCAACCTAGAGAAGTCTTCTTTAAAACCAGTAAGAAGACTAGAGTACTTGGGTCTGGTTATAGATACAACCCAAAAGAGGATGTATTTACCCCGGGCAAAGATCAGTGCCATAAAGGAGCTGGTTCAGGTAGTCAGGGCAAAGAAGGGTCCTTCTATTCGCCTTTGTATGAGGCTGTTGGGAAAGATGGTGGCTTCATTCAAAGTAGTTCCCTATGCTCAGTTTCATTCAAGACTGCTGCAAAACAGTATTCAGTCTGCCTGGAACAAGAAAGTCCAGGTGTTAGATTTTCCGATGCTCTTGTTGCCAATAGTGCGTCAGAACCTCAGTTGGTGGTTGGTACCTGAGAATCTGCGGAAAGGGAAATCCTTTTTACCAGTTACCTGGAAGGTGGTAACAACAGATGCCAGCCTTTTGGGTTGGGGAGCAGTTGTGGAAGAGACGACTGTCCAAGGGAAATGGTCCAAAACTGAGAGGATCTTACCCATCAACATTCTAGAGATTCGGGCTGTGTACCTAGCCCTAAAGGCCTGGACATTCAGGTTGCAGGGTTGTCCTGTCAGGATCCAATCCGACAATGCCACAGCAGTGGCTTATATCAATCACCAAGGGGGCACCAGTGTCGTGCAGCCCAGGGAGAGGTAAACCAGATCCTAATCTGTGGCAGAAAAGCATGTGCCGTGCATATAGGCAATCTTCATTCCAGAGGTAGAAAACTGGCAGGCGGACTACTTAAGTCGCCAGCAGTTGTTCCCTGGGGAATGGTCTCTTCACCCCGACATCTTCTGGGCTATATGCCAAAGATGGGGGATCCCGGACGTAGATCTGTTTGCTTCCAGGTTCAACAACAAGATCAACATTTTTGTGTCAAGAACAAAGGATCCACTTGCATGCGGGACAGATGCGTTGGTGACTCAGTGGGATCAATTCTCACTGATTTATGCATTCCCTCCTATTCTGCTGCTACCACGACTTCTTCGCAGGATCAAGCAGGAAAAGAAGTCGGTGCTTCTGGTGGCCCCAGCGTGGCCCAGAAGATCTTGGTTCGCAGAAATAGTAAAGATGACGGTAGGGTCCCCATGGACCCTACCACCACGTCCAGACCTGCTATCCCAGGGACCAGTGTTCCATCCTACCTTACAAATGCTAAATTTAACAGTTTGGCTATTGAAACCCACATTCTGAAGAATCGTGGGCTTTCAGGCTCAGTAATTTTTACCTTGATTAATGCAAGGAAGCCAGCTTCCAGAGTAATTTATTATAGAGTCTGGTGTGTCTCCTGGTGTGAATCCAGGGGTTGGCATCCCAGAAAGTATGTCATAGGGAGAATTCTTGCTTTTCTTCAAATCGGGTTAGAGATGAAGCTGGCCTTGAGTACTATCAAGGGCCAGGTCTCTGCCTTGTCAGTATTGTTTCAACATCCGCTTACTTCGCATTCTTTGGTCCGAAGCTTTATACAGAGGGTAACACGGCTTAATCCACTGGTTAGAGCTCCCCTGAACCCTTGGGACTTAAATTTAGTTCTGTCAGCATTACAGA
Organism: Aquarana catesbeiana; assembly: GCA_037953035.1. Taxonomy (NCBI): domain Eukaryota; kingdom Metazoa; phylum Chordata; class Amphibia; order Anura; family Ranidae; genus Aquarana; species Aquarana catesbeiana. The sequence goes on along the minus strand of JBBHAA010001420.1, from coordinate 12,492 downwards.
AACAGCCTTTTGAGCCGATACGACATATTTCCTTGGTCCTTTTGACAAGGAAGCTAATTTTTCTGGTAGCCATTTCTTCTGCAAGAAGGGTATCAGAATTGGCGGCCCTTTCTTGTAAAGAGCCATATTTAATTATTCATAAGGATGGAGTAGTATTGTGTCCTCATCCTAGCTTTCTACCGAAGGTGGTTTCAGGTTTTCATCTAAACCAGGATATTGTTCTGCCTTCATTTTTTCCAGATCCCTGTTCTACGGAAGAAAAGTCACTACATTCTCTGGATGTAGTGAGAGCGGTCAAAACCTATTTGGAGGCGACTGCTCAAATTCACAAAATGGATGTTTTGTTTGTGTTGCCTGAAGGTCCTAAAAAAGGACAGGCAGCATCGAAATCTACTATTGCTACGTGGATTTGACAGGTAATTGTTCAAATTTATGGTTTGAAGAGGACAGTTCCACCTTTTCAAATCAAAGCGCACTCCACCAGGGCTGTTAGTGCTTCATGGGCAGTGCATCACCAGGCCTCCATGGCTCAAATCTGCAAGGCCGCAACTTGGTCTTCAATCCATACATTCACCAGATTCTATCAGGTGGATGTGAGAAGGCATTAGGATTTCGCCTTTGGGCGCAGTGTGCTGCAGGCAGCGGTACAAGGTCCTCAGGTCTGACTGCACCCTACTTTTGTTTGTGTCTCCCTCTCCTCAGATAGCATTGCTCTGGGACATTTCATTCAGTAAATACTGTGGCTCTGTGTCCCGTGATGTACAAAAAAGAAAATAGGATTTTTATAACAACTTACCTTTAAACTCCTTTTCTTCGAGTACATCACGGGATACAGAGGTCCCTCCCCTCTTCTAATAAACATATATTGCTTTGCTACAAAACTGAGGTACTCCCAGTAAGGGGAGGGGTTATATAGGGGGCTAAACTTCCTGTCTAGGGTGTGCCAGTGTCCATCACCTAGTGGTGCCTTTATAACCCATTCAGTAAATACTGTGGCTCTGTGTCCTGTGATGTACTCGAAGAAAAGGATTTTACAGGTAAGCTGTTATAAAAATCCTATTATAGGCAACTTCACTGAGAAGCTTCCTGATTCCTAGCAACAGACAGATGCTACAGTAGATAGCTTCACTGAGATGCTGCCTACATCCTAGCATTAGGATGATAGGCAGGTTCATTGTGAAATGACCTAATTCCTAGCTATGGGAAGATGCAAGATATCTTCATTGAAAAGCTGCCTGCAACCTAGCAACAGGAGGATGCTAGATGCCTTCACTGAGAAGCTGCCTGCTTCCTGGCAAAAGACGGATGTTAGGCAGGCTCAGTGAGAAGCAGTGAATGTTCTAACAATGTCAGGATGCTAGGTGGCTTCATTGAGAAGCTTCCTGTGTTCTAGCAACAGAAAGGCACTAAGTGGCTTTGCTGAGAGGCTGCCTGCATCCTAGTAAATAAACAGATGTTAGGCGGCATCCTTGAAAAGCCGCCTACATCCTAGAAACAGGACCATTTACACTGTACACATGTAAGCATTGCACAGTACATGTGTATTGAGTACAGAGCTATTTTTACATTGCATCATGCTGCCAACGTCTGCCAGCAAGACCCTGTGTACTAGGTACTATTTTATACAACTGAGCATAAGCCCTTACAGTGATTCTTCCTGGTATAAAAAAGGGGCAGCCACTGATGACCTCTCTTTTCAGATTGTTAGTTCCCTGTTAGTTCATTCTGACACTTCTCTAAAGCTTCTTATGGGTCTTCTTGTTCCAAGTCTATGATTCTCAAATATAAAGCCATGAAAATTTGCATTTTCAAATGAGGTCCAGCAATCATAGTCTATACTTTTCTCATGACAGTGTACTGTTTCAGGTTTCGCCCCCCAGCCTTCTATTAAAGCTGCTTTTATCTCTTTGTAAAAGACAAATAGCCCAAGGGTAAATTCCTTCCTGATATTGTTGTTCTCTTTCAGTAGCATAGAACCTGTTCGCACTTGTTTACTGGTGGTGACTGACTGTTATTTTATAGAAAAGATAGCTTTACTTCCCTGTTCTTCAAAATCTTTTCATAAAAAAAGTTATTTCAACTTATGTGTTTCCCAAATGTGCTCACTGTCAGTAGACTATGAATGTGAATGGTCTAACCACTCAAAGAATGCCCCCTTAATGATCAGGCCATTTTTTGCGATACGGCACTGTGTCGCTTTAACTGACAATTGCGCGGTTGTGCAACTCTGTACCTAAACAAAATGTATGTCTTTTTTTCCCCCACAAATAGAGCTTTTGTTTTGGTGATATTTGTTCACAAAATTTTTTTTTGCGCTATGAACAAAAAAGAGCTACAATTTTGAAAAAAAAAACTAAATTTTTCACTTTTTGCTATAATAAATATCCCCAAAAATGTAAAAAAAAAAAAAAAAAATCGCTTCATCAGTTTAGGCCAATATGTATGCTTCTACATATTTTTGTAAAAAAAAAAAAAAAAAAAAATCGCAATAAGCGTATATGGATTGGTTTGAGTCTACAAAATAGGGGATAGATTTATTGCATTTTTTTTTTTTAACATTAATGGCAGTGAACAAAGATTTTTGCGGGACTACTACATTGCGGCGGACAGATCGGACACTTTTAAAACTTTTTGGGGACCATTGACATTTATACAGCGATCAGAGCTAAAAATAGCCACTGATTACTGTATAAATGTCACTGCAGGGAAGGGGTTAACAATAGGGGGCGATCAAGGGGTTAAGCATTCCCTAGAGAGGTGTTTCTAACTATGGGGGGAGTGCAGTGACTGGAGGAGGAGATCGCTGTTCCTAATCACTAGGAACAGACGATCTGTCTATCCCCCCGACAGAACGGGGATCTGTCTGTTCACATTGATAGATCCCCGTTATGTCTCTGTCAGGAGCGATCGTAGGTGGCCGGCAGAAATTGCGGCCGCCGGCCATGCGCATCGGCTTCGGACTTTGCGCCGTGGGCGCACACGCATTCCCCCTATTGGTCTTAAAGAGGCCGACGTACAATGACGCCGTTTCACCCAGGAGTGCCAACCTGCCGTATATTTTTTTTTTCTGCCCAGCTTCTTAGATTTCTCAAAGTTTTTGAACGGGGTCGGCGTTGCCACCCACAACTCAGGAATGGTCCAAAATTGTAGCTATTTATGGCCAATGTAAGTCTGTTATGCTGTATTGGTTACCGTATTCTCAAAAAGTCTTGAATGCCCCATATATGAGATCTCCCTGCCATATAGCAGACTCTGGACCTGTTCAACTGGGAGCTTTAAGGCTGGGTTCACACCTCTGCGAATTGGATGAGGGTTTCCCCGTATCCAATTCCCATGACAGGAGAATGTGACCGACTCCCTATGGAACGGGTTCACATATCTCCGTTGCGGCTGCGGAGCAGCTTGCACAGGAACACTGTGCATCTTTGGCTCAGTTTCAGGGCCGAATTCAGGCAAAAATTTGGCCCTGATTCAACCATGAAATGGAGAACAGGGGCGCACTGGACCCCTGCTGCGTGTCGCATCCGTCGGAGGTGTGAACCCAGGTTTAATGTTCCTTCGATTATACTATCCTTAATCCATCATACTTGCAGCAATTTTGATTTTCAGTTACCATAATAGTCTCTTTAAGTCATTTATGTATAGGGGTGACCACAAAAGGTTCAATGACGACACAATGCCACTGATCATGAGACTTTTTCTGAACCCAAATGCCACGTACACACGAGAGGACTTTACGGCAGACTTGGTCCAGCGGACCGGAGTCTGTTGGATAATTTCAACAGATCGAGTCCGGTTGAAAAGTCCGCTCGTCTGTATGCTAGTCCAACGGACAAAAACAGACGCTAGGGCATCTATTGGCTACTGGCTAGGAACTTCCTTGTTTTAGTCCGGTCGTACGTCATCACGTACAAACCCGTAGGACTTTGGTTGATCGTGTGTAGCCAAGTCTGTTCATTCGGAAAGTCCGTCGAAAAGTCAGCCAGACCTAGTCCATCAAAGTCCGCCCGTGTGTACGCGGCATTAGATGGCCTATAATTGGTTCTCAAGGCTCTCAAGTGGTTACAGGTACTCATATGTTTACAGGTAGGTTGTACAACTTGTTGGAAAATCATACTGTGACTGGAGACAATTAAGAATCACACACCAGGAGCTATAGCAGGGACATCAGTTTTTAAGGGGGGAGAGACTCCTAAAAATGGGAACTGTCCCTGGCAAGCGGGGACAGATGGAGTCCTTACACTTTTGCCTTTAGGAGAAAAGCACAGCCGGTTCCTATGTTTAGGTGACTTATTTGAGGAAGAGCATATATATTTTTGCCTGATGTATAAAGGGATGTATCTGTTCACCCATAGCTGTGAATAAATGTTAGCATGCTGTTTACAAAGGCATAGGTGCAACAGCCATTTTCTTATAATATGATGTGTTTAGTCATTCTGCCTCTAGGTGGTGGTGTTACCAAAGATGAGTTAATTATCTGCCTCAGTGTAAGCTGGTTATGATGTAATATACATTAAAAAAGGGCTTTATCAGCTATTTACTATCTGTAGCAGCTTTCCAATAATAAAGGATCACACTCCACAGAGTGACATGACTGTGGGGTGACAGACGAACCATTGTGTCCTATGGAGAGAGGCAGGGGGTGGGTCATAGCTGTGAGCCCGCCAAAGCCTCCGGAAATTACTTTACAGTCACTCTTTGGAAAAAGATTAGAAGGTCGGAAGGTCTGCTCTGTGCCTCTATCATACAATGGCTGCTATCAGCACACTGCTAGCTGCTCTACAACAGGAGTCAGAGAGGAGTGGGGAAGCTTTACTGAGGGGAGTTATCTCTTCCATATCGTCCCCACCTACGGCTCCTCAGGCTGACTTGTTAAAGCGGACATCAAGTAATTTTTTTGTTAAAAGTCAGCAGCTACAAAAACTGTGCCTGCTGTCTTTTAATAAACACATACTCACCTGTCCCACGATACAGAGATGGGCTCACCCCAGCCGCGTTCGCCCCGTGTCTTCCCTTGGCGCTGTCATCTCTACTATGGGCACCTGGCTATGACAGCTTGCGTCTTCACAGCCGGATGCCTACTGCACATGCATGAGTCGTGCTGCGCTTTGTGACTAGTCCCCAGTCTTCTAGGACCTGTCATGTGTCCCAGAAGACTTCGAGAGGGAGGGGGGAGGAGAATTTCAGCTTCCGATTGCCTAAGGCGACCAGAATGGAAGTGGGAGCAGGTACCTGTCAAAATCAGGTACCTGCTCCCCCCTCTCCTCACAAAAGCTCATTTTCACAAACAAAAGCAGGGGAGGAGGTCTTGAAGCAGAAGTTCCACTTTTGGGTGGAACTCCACTTTAACCACTTCTGCTCCGTCTCCCCTCACTGCTTCTGTGACTTTTCAGGCTGGCCAAGAGATATCATCATCAGCCTGAGATGGCAGTGTCCCTTGGCTCACTGAGATGGCAGTAAAAAAGTCTGACGGAGTGGGCTTAGCTTGAAGGTTTGATAATGAGGGTTAGAATCGGGCCAAAAACCCAATAACACCAGGGGAATGAAAAATGTTGTCTTTTTGGATATGTCAGTTATGTTGGAACATTTATTACATGTTTTGGAACTGCTGAAGCTCTGTTAAGCTCCCAAACCAGAATATGTGGTTGGGGCAGTATTTGACTTCAGGCATAAATACATTTTATGTGTTTTTTTGGTAGAATCAAGCGATTTTTGATAAAGTCTCAGATCAGCCAAAAAGGGATTGTTTATTTGTACGCCTATGCTGGCTGCCTTGACATCTGCATAACAGCGCTGCATATTCTGTAGTGTTTGAATCAGTACAGGCAGTATCATATCAAGAAGTAAAGTGGCACTAGACCTTGAGCAGAATAGATCACCTTTCATCCAGTTCCTTAAAGCTGAACAACAGGTGGATGTAAAAAGTGCACGATAATATAGTTTTCTATCCATTAGGACAGGGGTCTCCAAACTGTGACCCGGGGGCCAGATGCAGCCCTTTGCTTCCTTTTATCCGGCCCTTGGGGCACTATTTCATCCACTGATACCAACAATGGGGCATAATTCCCCCTACTGACACTAATGAAGAGGTTGCATTTCCTCCCAAAGACACCAACGATGGGGCACAATTCCCCTCACTGACACCAACAATGGGGCGTAATGACATCAGTAATGAGGCACAATTCCTCTCAATTATACAAAAGATGGGGGCCATTGACATCAATGATGGGGCATAATTCCTCCCACTTACGCCAATAATGGGGCTCAATTACTCTCACTGAAACAACTCCCACCGACGCTCGGACCTGTTCTACTCCCACTGGCCACAGTGCGGTCCTTCTAAAGTCTGAATGACAATAAACTGGCCCTTTGTTTTGAAAGTTTGGAGACCCCTGAATTAGGACATTCCTAAAAGTATTGTCTTTATGCCAGCAGTCTAAATACCTGAATTTGAGTTGGTACCAGTCACTTGCTGTTCTCTGTACAGCAGAGCTCAGGCTCAGGGAGTGAGAAGCAGCACAGTGAACCAGTCAGGTGTATTGATGTGCTCATAAGCATACAAGGAACATACCGGTTGGAGAAGAGAGCAGTGTGCCAGAGAGATGGTCCTATTTGGATGTCTCTTCTCCTTACACTGTTCAAGCGCAGTTTGGGGGAGGGACAGGACTTGTAGGTGTTACTAAACCGCAGCAGAGAAAATTCAGGTCTCCTCTTCCACCAGACCAGTATTTGCTGTGTGGCAGAGCCGTGAAAATCTCAGGGCCGGATGGATGGACATACAAATCCTTTTGCAGGGGAACAACTTCAGTTTATTTATTTTATCTGTGTATTTATCTGTTTGCACAGTTTAGCCTTTTAAGTGTATCTTTACAATAAATATATTTTTTATAACATTATCACATATCAATAACATTATTTGCATTAAGGTGATCTCTCCTACCCATTTATCTTAAAGCGGAGTTCCACCCAAAAATGGAACTTCCGCTTTTCGATTTCCTCCCCCCCTCTGGTGTCACATTTGGCACCTTTCGGGGGGGGCAGATCCCTATAAAATCCAGGTACTTGCTCCCACTTCTGGGGAAGTATCCGCGGCTATCTATGCCATGTCCGGCTGCTCCTCTGTCGTCCCCCCCCCCGCTGTCTTCTGGGAGACACACAGGTCCCAGAAGACAGCAGGGACCAGTAAGAATGCGCAGCATGACTCGCGCATGCGCAGTAGGGAACCAGGCTGTGAAGCCGCAAGGCTTCATTTCCTGATTCCCTTACTGAAGATGCCAGTGCCTTCACCTGAGAGCCGAGGGACAGATCGGCTTCGGGTGAGGACATCGTGGGCGCCCTGATCAGGTAAGTGTCCATATATTAAAAGTCAGCAGCTGCAGTATTTGTAGCTGCTGACTTTTAATTTTATTTTTTTTCGGCGGAACTCAGCTTTAAAGACTAGACACACATTCATACAACTGTGCACAGGGTAATATGAGACCTTTTTTCAGTGGGAGGAAGTATACAGGAATTTTTCAGCTTTTAGTATTCTAGCAACCACTACAATACAAGGAAAATGAAAGGAGTGTGTAAAAATGCTAAAGACCATTATGAGGATACTACAGATAATGACTGTGACCTTGCTGATTTCTTATGTTGCTTCGGGTGAGTGATTAATTATAACTCTTGCATATCATATCTGTTTTAGAATAATTTTTCATGTATTCTTCAATTTTTAAAAATGTAAAGCATAGGTGGTGTTGGGCAATAGTACTGAGTCTGTTTCCTTCCTACTAATACACCATGATTGTCAGTGATTCAGCAAATACTGTATACTGATACATCGCTGGTAAATAAGCTTTACCTTTGAAAACATGTAACCCCGGCACTGTGCCGGGTCACCCAGCATTGTAGTGTACACATTGTACTGTGCAAGTGGCAGTGGCGTAGCGTGGGTTGTCAGCGCCCGGGGCAAGGCAAGTAATTTGTGCCCCCCTAACCTGCGGACTTTTTGCACTGCCTGAGTCCCTTCCCTTCCTACAATAGTACTGATCTACCTGATTCCTAAACTGACCTACCTGACCACTAATCTACCTGATTCCTATACTGACAACTACACTAACCTCTACACTGACCTACCTGATTCCTACATTGACCAGTACACTACATACTACACCAACCACTACACACTGATCACTACACTACACACTAACCTACCTGATTCCTATACTGACCACTACACTATACTACTACACAATACACTACACTACCCACTACACTATACAATACACTGACCACTACACACCACACTGACCTCATTCCTATACTGACCCTTAACCTAAGCTACCTGGTCCCTACATCGACCACTACACTACACCCTGGCCACTACACTGACCTACCTGATTCCTATACTGACCACTACACTATACAATACACTATACTACACAATACACTGACCACTACACTACACTACACACCACACCAACCACTACACACAGACCACTACACAACACACTGACCACTACACACCACACAGACCACTACACTACACACCACACCACACTAACCTACCTGATTCCTATACTGACCACTGCACAATACACTACTACACTATCCACTGACCACTACACAATACACTATACTACTACACAATACTCTATACACTATACACTACCCACAGACCACTACTCAGTACAGTACATACTGAGCGCTACACAATACTCTACCCACAGACCAATACACTGACTACACACACACACACACACACACACACAATACTCTAGCCACACACACACACACACTATTAGAGGTCGACTAATATGGGTTTTTCTCTGGCCGATGCCGATATTTAGAAATCGGGGTGGCCGATGGCCAATATATGATGCCGATTTTTGCAGCTGATATTTTAGGCTGATTTTATTTTTGGCAGGTGGCACTGGCAGGCACTGACAGATGGCACTAGTTGGCACTGGCAGATGGCACTGGTTGGCACTGGCAGGTGGCACTGACAGGTGACACTGGCAAGTGGCACAGGTTGGCACTGATTGGCAGGTGGCACTATTTGGCACTGACAGGTGGCACTAATTGGCACTGGCAGATGGCACTGGCAGGTGGCACTGGCAGGTGGCACTGGTTGGCACTGGCAGGTGGCACTGGCAGATGGCACTGATTGGCAATAGCACTGGTTGGCACTGGCAGGTGGCACTGGCAGATGGCACTAGTTGGCACTGGCAGGTGGCACTGATTGGCAGGTGGCACTGGCAAATGGCACTAATTGGCACTGGCAGGTGACACTGGTTGGCATTGGCAGGTGGCTGGCACTGGCAGGTGGCACTGGCAGATGGCACTGGCAGGTGGCACTGGATGGCAATGGCAGGTTTCACAGCCAATAATGTAACTGTGTGAAACTGAATGCTCTCTGCAGCGCCGCGGTGTCTGAAACTGTATGGAGAGAGAGAGGAGCTGACAAATTCAGCGTGATGTCGGTGGTGGGCGGGACCCGGGGTGAGCGGGACCCAGCAGCTATCCAGCCAATGATTGGGCTGTTTAAGAAAGGGGCGGGGTCACATACACGTAGCGGCCCACCCAGATCCCATCGGCTGGTGTTGTATAGCTGGGTCCTGCCCACCCCGGATCCCGCCCACCCCGGATCCCGCCCACCCCCGACATCCAACCTCAATTTTGACAGCTCCTCTATCTCTCCATACAGTTTCACATACCGTGGGCTGCTCTGCCAACAGAGTGTGGAGAAGGGAGGAGGAACCCCACTATACACTACCCACAACACTATATATTACACTGACTTTCTGGCTGCTCCCTCTCCCCAGACCATATCTACTCCCCCCGGGCCAGCATCAAAACTCACCAGTGAGTCTCTTACCTTTATTTCTTCCATCTGCTCTGCCTCTGCGCCGCCGCCTGTCACACTGCCAGACTGCCTGCCCCGATGGGGACATGATCAGTGACCAGAGAGGAGGAGGAGTAGACAGTGGCCTCAGGTCACAGCGAAGGCCAGCCCCGTTCCGCAGCGATTGAGCACAGGCCAGGCCCACCTGCCGCACATGACCCTCTTACCCAATCACAGGGCGCCAGGGGCCGGCCTGAGACTTAACATGGCGGCCGGAGCCCGGGGTCACGGAAAATTGAAATTAGGAGTATGGAGAGAGGGTGACACATACTGGCACGGGATATCGCCCCCCCCCACCAAATGTTGCGCCCGGGGCCTAGGCCCCCCTCGCACCCCCCACGCTACGCCACTGGCAAGTGGCAACCCATCAGTCACACTGTGCAGGTGCAAACCCAAAACTGAGCCAATGAAGCTTTTTGAGCTTTTGCTTCATGATCTCCTAACTATGCATGCATGCATGTCTTGGGGTCTCTTGGGCCTTGTTAGCAGGCGCATACTACAGCGTACATCTGTGTGAGGGCCATGCTTATCTACACAGGCAGGGCCGCTGATAGAAATCATGGGGTCCTGTACAGCCTACCTGACGGGACCCCCTTCAGCCCCACCCCTGGTCCCTCTTTCAGCCCCACCCCCTCAACTATGGGATGTATTTATGTATTTTTTATTTATTTTTACTAGTAATGATGGCGATCAGCGACTTGACAGCGGGGCATGCCAATGCCATAATGTGCTGCAGACAGTGCCACCCATGCTGCCAATGCCAGTGGGTGGCACTGTTTTTGCAGGCAGCACATGCGTTATGGCATTGACAGTATGGGTGGCGCTGTCTCTGCAAGCAGCACATGCGTTATGGCATTGGCAGCATGGGTGGCACTGTCTCTGCAAGCAGCACATGCGTTTGGGCACTGGCAGCATGGGTGGCACTGTCTCTGCAGGCAACACAAGCGTTATGTGCTGCCTCCAGAGACAGTGCCACCCATGCTGCCAATGCCATAACACATGTGCTGCCTGCTGCCTGCAGAGAAAAGAGTGCCACCCGTGCTGCCAATGCCATAATGTGTAGATGCTGCAGACAGATACAGTGTGTAATCATCATATAGTAGATCTTGAATCACCCCCAAGCAAGCACACACCTGTGTTAGCCCCACAAGCCTTTTCCTCTCTGATCCTGCTGCTGCCTGGAGTCAGTCACAATTTCAAATGTCAGCTGCTTCCTCTGCCGCCGCCGCCATTCGCCTTGCTGCTTCTTCTCCAGTCTCACTGTCTCAGGCCGAGTGGAGAACAGAGCAGAGTGCCATGAGCAGAGGGAGATGAATCACTCCGCCAGGGAAGACAATATGCAGGCCGGGACTATATTTAAATACTGGAATAGACATTCTATAAATCTACATCGGTCATTATAAATGCATAGTATTGAGAAAACTCTGGGAACGCAAAGAAAAGGAAACATATGCTGGACTCTGCAATAGGCAAGGTTGCAATACAAACAAGAATAATATTTAGGTTAAACCATAAGTGGGGTGTATTATTTCACTATTATCACTAATTTTGATCATTTATGCACGTCAGCTATTACTCATGTTGTGTTATATCTGTGTTCGATTTACATTGAATATAGGTCATATTTCTGTTTTTGCCTTTCTAATATTCAATATGTTTTTTCTGTATTTTGCTCTTTAAAATTTTTATATTATAATTAGTGGGACCCTGAGATAGTTATTTCTGAATTATTCTATCTATCTATGTTGATTGTTTAAATCATGTGTATTTCCACAATTGGGTATAATAAGAATTATTTAATGACTACAATAAGGTTGGCTATTAAGGCCATTACTCATGTTGCGTTATATCTGTGTTCGATTTACATTGAATATAGGTCATATTTCGTTTTTTTGCCTATTTCGTTTTTTTGCCTTTTTAATATTCAATATGGTTCTTTTGTATTTTGCTCTCTACATTTTTTTTTATCATTTTTTTTCATCATAATTAGTCGGACCCTGAGATAGCTGTTTCTGAATTATTCTATCTACAGATTGTTTAAAATCATGTATATTTCCACAATTGGGTATAATTGGGTATAATAGGCAATATTTAATGACTACAATAAGGTTGTAAAATGTTTTAAAAATGTTACACAAAAGATACTTGATGGTAAGCATGGGAGAACCATATGACATAAACTTAATTAGATTACATTCATCAATAGGGATAAAACTTTTCCACGGGGGAAAGACGGTAGTCATCTAAAGAAGATAAAGCAAATACTCTCTAATTGGCAACTGGTGGACATTTGGAGAGTTCAACACCCAACTAAGAGAGATTACACGTTCTATTCCCCTGTGCACGGGACCTACTCTCGGATTGACTGGGGTATAATTGAGCATAAGGGGATTGATAGGGTAAAGAGATCCAAGATAGGAAATATAACTTACTCTGACCATGCACCTATGACCATCGATGTCCGGAAGAGACCAGGCTGAGAGGGGGCAGTGGAGGCTAAATGAGGAGCTGATAAGAGAAGCAGAGGGGTACAACAGAATTAGACAAGAATTAGAGAATTATTTCGAGGTAAACGATACGGGGGATATATCAGGGGCTACATTATG